>CM053594.1:300029666-300059120 GCA_028646575.1 Pseudocheirus occidentalis | reverse complement strand
GAGAGCAGAGCAGGGGAGGGGCTTTACCATGGGATTGCTGTTTTAGGGTTGGGGCAGGGGCAAGATGGGGAGAAAATTTGTAATTCAAAAACGTAATGAAAATGAATAATGTAAACAAGAAAACAAATAAAAAATAAATTTAAAAAGATAAAAAAATTTTAAAAAAAGAAGCAAACAGTGTAATTTAGCAACAGTGGTAAGCCACAATAGTAACAGTGAGACAAGGTTGTCTAGTGACATAAAGTCTGTTCACTGCAGGTCTTCGTGTCTGGGCATCTTGGTGCTTTCCTGAGCTCAGGGAGCACTAGTTCATCCAGAGTGCAAAGGATTGTTGTTATGCCAAGTTCAGGGCACACCTTTCTTACTGGATCTTACCTCTGGAAAACAAAGAGTATCTAAAAAGAGAGAGGTGGTCTTAGATCCTGACAAAGTGATCAGTCTAAAGCACAGGTCCAACCACATCACTTCTGACCCCCAATCAAACTCCAATGGCTCTTTTTCTCCCTCATCATCATGTATAGAATCCTCTGATATCTACAGCTTTTATAACATGCTCCTCTTCTAATTTAATGTCCAAAGTCACACAGCCAGCAAGTTTGTGAAATAGACTTTCTTTTTTTTTTTGGTGGCAGAGGTAATCAGAGTTAAGTGATTTACCCAGGCTCACACAACTAGTAAGTGTATGAAGTCAGATTTGAATTTAGGTCCTCCTGATTCTGGGGTGGGTGCTCTAAGCCACTGTGTCACCTACTTGCCCCTTTGAGGTAAGATTAGAATTCAGATATTCATTATTCTAAATCCTAGTATTTTACCCACATAACTGCATCCAATGATTTGTGATTTACACTGAGTTCCTTAGAGTATGGTAGAGAGAGAATCTTAGACAGTCTGTATGTGAACACATGTATCATGACTCATCTATTATAAAATGTGTACAATATTAAAATAGAGGATTTTTGGGGGGCAGAGACAAGATGGAGGCATAGAATCAGTAAGGTTTTGCAGCTCCCACATAGCCACCTCAAATACCCATAAAATATGACTCTAAACAAATTTTAGGGACACTAAAACTCACAATAATACAGAAAACACATCTCTTGCTGAAGGCAGCTTGGAAGGTGGGGCTCATCTGGAGCTGATACCAGCCCAGCCTGAAACCATGGCCTGGCCCCAGGGCGACCAGGAGGAGCCACAGCTGGAGTCTTCAGGAGAGTGGATCAGCAGCAGCTGTGGTAGTTTTCAGATTTATTAAGCCAGGACAAATGAGGACTAAGAGAAAGGTCAATGGAATTCAGCTAAATTTGGGGGAGAAAAGCTGTCTGGCCAAACTTCCCCCAGGGCAAGGAAGCAGCAGAAGTGGCAGTAGCAGCAGAAACGGCACCTGCCTCCACCTGCCTGCTTCAGAGCTCCCGGCCTGCAGACTGCAGGGGAGGCAAACCAATTGTTCAGAGACCAAGTGCTGTTGTGTTGAGCAGCCTAGATCCAGAGTGTAATCTTGGGGGGTGATCCTGGGGTGCATTTTCAGTGAACCAAAGCTGGTGGAGGCTGCAGCACACCCCTAATAGCTCTGGCAGGTGTGAAAATCCCAGCGATTTAGGACAGAGCTTTCCCCCCTGGAAGCAGAATTCCACAGAGCTAAAAAGTCAAGCAATTAATTGACTGGCTAAAATGAGCAGGCAAAGGAAGCAAAGTAAGAAAAGCACTAAAATTCTATAATCCTTTTTTGGGGATAAAAAGGATCAAAGCATGGAATGGGAGGAAGACAACACAGTCAGAACTCCCACACCAAATGTTCCAAGAAACATGAAGATTGCCTATAAGCAATAGATTGGCTTAAAAAGGACTTTGAAAACCAAATAAGACAAGTGGGGGAAAAATTGGGAAGAGAAATGAGAATGATGCAAGAAAATCATGAAAAGAGAATCAACAACCTGACTGAAGAAAATAACACCTTAAAGAACAGATTAACTCAAATGGCAAAAGAGGCCCAAAAAGCCAATGAGGAGAAGAATGCCTTCAAAAGTTGAATTTTCCAGATGGAAAAAGAATCTCAAAAACATTCTGAAGAGAATAATTCCTTCAGAATTAGAGTGGAGCAAATGGAAGCAAATGACTTTATGAGAAATCAAGATACTATTGAACAGATACAAATAAATGAAAAAATAGAAGGCAATGTGAAATATCTCCTTGTAAAAACCACTGACCTGGAAAATAGATCCAGCAGAGAAAATTTAAAAATTATTGGACGACCTGAAAGCCATAATCAAAAAAAGAACTTAGAAAGCATCCTTCAAGAAATTCTCAAGGAAAACTGCCCTGATGTTTTATAACCAGAGGGCAAAATAGAACTTGTAAGAATTCACCAATCACCTCTTGAAAAAGATCCCCAAAAGAAAACTCCTAGGAATGTTATAGCCAGGTTCCGGAGTCCCCAGATAAAGGAGAAAATATTACAGGCTGCCAAGAGGAAGCAATTTGAATATTGTGGAAACACAATTAGGATAACCCAGTATCTGGCAGCTTCTACACTGAGGGATCAAAAGGCCTGGAATATATTCTGGAGATCAAGGGAGCTAGGACTAAAACCAAGAATCACCTACCCAGCAAAATTGAACATAATGTTCCAGGAGAAAATATGGTCATTCAGTGAGGTGGAAGACTTTCAAGCATTCTTGCTAAAAAAAAAACAGAACTGAACAGAAAATTTGACATTCAAACACAAGAAGCATGAGAAGGTAAACATGGGAAAGAAATCATAAGGAACTTATCAAAGTTGAACTATTTTCATGCTAATATGGAAAAACAATAATAGTAACTTCTGAAACATTTCTCAGTGTGAGGATAGGTAAAGGGAATACAAATGTATATATATATATGTATGCCTACACATATGTCTATATAGGAGGGTATATATGCGCATGAATACATATCTGAGTATGTGTGTATATGAGTTCATAGAGTGCACAGGATTAATTGAATGAGAAGGGACAATACTCTAAAAGGTGTAATTCTGAGGTGAGAGAGGACTAGAATGAGAGGAGACAGGGAGAGACAGAATGGGGTTAATCATCTCATATAGAAGAGGCAAGGAATAACTGTTACAATGGAGGGGAAGAAGAAGAAGGCAAAAGGGAAAGGGTCAACTTTACTCTTATTGAATTTGGCTTACAGAAGGAATGACATAAACTCTAAACTGGGTATCTTGCCACACAGGAGAGTAGGGGGGCTGGGGATGAGAGGTGGGATGATGGAGGGGAGGGCAGGGTGTGGGGAAGTGTTGCTGGAAGCACACACTTCTATAAAGGGACAGAGTGGAGAATAGAACATTGAGAGAGGGCAGGATAGGAAGGAGGGACATATAATCAGTCTTTCACAGTATGTCCACTGTGGAGATGTCCTGCGTAATTACACATGAACAGCCTGTATTGAATTGCTTGTCCTTCCAGTGGGGGTGGGTGATGAGGGAGGAACCAAAATAATATTATTAACTACATGCAACTGGGAATTAAGATATACAGGCACTGGGGTAGGGAGACCCACCCTGCCCTACCAGAAAGTTAGAGGGGCAATGTGGGAGGACATAGGAGGGAGCAGATTGGGGGAGGGGTTATGCAGTGGGATCACTGTTTTGGGGTTGTGGCAACTGGAAAGACGGGGAGAAAATTTGTAACTCAAATCCCATGGAAATGAATGATGTAAACAAGAAAATAAATAAAATAATTATTTTTAATGGAGAATTTTCTGAAAGTTATAGCAATATCTTCTAATCCATCTTCCAAATCACAAGAGATAAAAATGGCATTTAGTCCTCAAGCACTACAGAGTTTTGCTAGGTAACACTACAAATAATAGCTTGGAATTTGTGATGAGCTGAATCTCAATTTATAAACATTCCTCAGGAGTTATTGCTGAAGGTATCAGAAGGATCTTAGAAGAGCACATGCGACTGTAACATGGTCCTGCCACACATATCCCAGGGATAGGGTTACTGAGAGGCTTTGGTGTATTTCCTAAGGATCCAGTCCCTAAAAAAATTCAATTCCTAGCCTAATACTAGAAGAATAATGCTGGCCCTAACCCAAATAGCTTGAAAGTTAATATAAAAGTTCAAGTTACTTTTAATCCACCTTTTTTTTTGCTATTGTGATATTGCTATCATCACGTTATATTTAGTTTTGTAGTTCTGACAATGAAGTTATTTATGTCCTTCTCAGTCTCCTGCCTGCAATTTGGTTGAGTAATTGGTTATGGCTTCATAATATGAACAGTCAAACTGATGGTCTAGTTAACTGAGAAGAAGAAGCTAACATGCTTTCAGAAACCCTTTTAAAGCTCATAGACGCATATGCACACATGTAGAAACAGATTTTTTTATGCGTGTAGAACACCATACTCTAAGAAGGAATACCATAGTCTAAGGAACATACATTAAGGAATACTGTAATAACTTCACACAGAACAAGATTTTAAAGCTCTAGGATAAAATATAGCACCTTTTTCACTAATCCTGACTACTTAGTCTAGACTTGGTTTTATAAACAGGCCTGAGACCAACATTTCCAAATTACTCTGAATCCTAATATTGTGTTTACATACCTCTTTAAAGTTTACAAAGTACTTCACAGACATTATTTCATCTCAGTCTAAAAAAACCCTCCCAAAAAAAACCCTACCACCTTATTCCCTATTATCCACCTTTTACAGATTAGGAAACTGAGTCTCACAAAGGTTCATTGACTTGCTTGTGGTCACACAGCCAAGTGTTAAAAGTGAGATTTAATTTCGGGTCTTTCAGAATCCAAATGAAACAAACCCTCCACCCACTAGACCATGCTGCTTCTATCAGACCCCTCTAGGGGAGTTCTGGAGTATTTAGGACAATTTGAGGACAGAATCCCTTTCAGTAGTTTCTCTTCAATTTTAGAAGCAAAAAGCAATTCTCTATCTCAACTGCAAGCACATTGTTGCCTAACTAAATTAAATAGGAGCATAAGGAGAGATAGAAATAAAAGGGTCCTCCTTTTTTCTTTCCAATTCCTTTTTTATCTAGAAAAGTCTGTTATTCCCTCTGACTTCCCTGCTGTCCCCCACTGCATTGGGGGTCATCTCCAGCCATCCTGATCTGTATCTTGCCACCGGACCCAGGTGATTTTGGAGGAGAAAGTGAGGCTGGTAACTCTGCACAACCCTGCCTCACTTAGATCCAGTTCACTCCCTAATGTCATTGGTCCTCTTCGAGAATGAAGGACAAACAATAATCAATCACTCTATGCAGCAGAAGCAAAAGAGAAAAATCATAGTTAGATGCAGCACGTCTCAGAGATATTACGAGTTCAGTTCCAGACCACAACAATAAAGTGAATATTGCAATAGTGATTCACATGAATTTTTTGGTTTCCCAGTATATATAAAATTTATGTTTACAATATACTGTAAACTATTAAGTCCACAATGGTATTATGTCTAAAAAATGTACATACTTTAATTAAAAATACTTTATTGCTAAAAAACTGCTAACCATCTTTGGAATCTTCAACAAGTTGTAATCTAGTTAATTGTTGTAAGATGGTGGAGGGTCCTGCCTCAGTGTTGATGGCTGCTGACTGATCAGGTGGTGGCTGCTGAAGGATGGGGTGGCTGAGGCAAATTTTTTTGTCTTTTTTTTTAGAGAGGGGAAGGCAGAGCACTTGCCCAAGGTCACACAGCTAGTAAATGTTAAGTGTCTGAGGTCAAATTTGAACTCAGGTCCTTCTGACTCTAGGGCCAGTACTCTATTCACTGTGCCACCTCGCTGCCCCTGTAGTAATTTCTTAAAATTAGACAACAATAAAGTTTGAGTCTTCCTTTCACTTGATCACTTAGAGGTCACTGTAGGTGTACTAGTTGCCCTAATTTAATTTTTTTTTGCTTTTTTTTTTGGAGGGCAATTGAGGTTAAGTGACTTGCCCAAAGTTGCATGGCTTGTAAGTGTGTCAAGTGTCTCAAGCTGGATTTGAACTCAGGTCCTCCTGACTCCAGGACCAGTACTCTGTTCACTGTGCCACCTAGCCACCCCAATTGCCCTAATTTAATATTGTTATATCTCAGATGATAGGGAAGCCCAAGGAGATGGAGAGAGATGGGGGAATGATTGGTTGGAGGAGAAGGCAAGACATAGAACATTTATAGATTAAGTTTGCAGTCTTACAAAATAACAAAAAACCTCAATATCTGCAAAAGCCAATAAAGTAAAGCATGATGAAATGGGGTATATCTGGCATGTGTCACTAATAGTATGAATTGCTAGGACAGTCTCTTTCCAGTCAGAAGTTTTCTTGTCTACCTTCATTTTGCTGATGACCATTTTTATGCCCTCCCCTCATATGGCTGACTTACATCTCCATAAGATCATTAGATTAATATTAGAAGGAGCTCACCTTCTTCCAAAGTGTCAGAAGACCCAGCCCCTTCATTTTACAGAAAACTGAGGGCCAATGAAGCATAATCACTTGCCTAAAGTCACATAGCCATTACATAACCGAACTGGGTTCAGTTTTTTGGCTGGGTTTTTTAGAGAGACATCTAAGACATCAATGATCAGATGGGCCAAGCCTGAAAGAGAATGCCTATAATCTTTACTTCTAGGGAAGACTGAGCCTCGTAGATCTCTTGAGTCTGGGATTTCTGGGCTATAGTCGAGCTAAAGCTGATCCAGCATCCATACTAAGTCTGGTACTAATATGATGTGCCCCTGGGAGTGAAAGGCCATCAGGCTGCCTAAGCATGTGCAAATTAGCTCAGGTCAGAAAAATGGAATAGGCTAAATCTTCTGTACTGATTAGCAATTTGGCCTATGAGTGGCCAATTCACTTTCACCCAGGGTAAGTTAAGGAGACTCACCCTCAAAAAAAAACCCCATAAGAAAAATACTTTAAATCACTAATGATTAAAGAAATGCAAATAAGAGCAATTTTCAGGTTCTATTTCACACCTGCTAGACTGGCAAACATGATAAAAAGAGGGAGGTGACAGGTACCTTAATGCATTTTTGGTAGAGCTGTGAATTGGTCCAACCATTCTGAGAAGTCATTTGGAACAATGCCCCCAAAGTGATCAAACTGTGCAAGCCTTTGACTGAGCTATAGCACTACTGTGTCCATACCACAAAGAAAGAGAGAAGGGATCCATATGAACAAAGATATGGCGACTCTTTTCATAGTAGTTAAAAATAGGAAACTAAAGCGGTATCCTCCTATAGAGAAATGGCTCAACAAATTGTGGTATGTGATGGTAATGGGAAATCATTGTGCCCTAAGAAATTATGAAATAGACAGCTTCAAAGGAAAGCAGGAAGACCTCTCTGGATTGACACAAAGTGAGCTGAACTAGGAGATAGATTTATGCAATGACAGCAATATTATCGAGAAAAAAACATTATGAAAGACTTTAGAATTCTGATCAGTATCAATTAATAAGCCATGAGTCTAAAACAATGAAGATGAAACATGCCACTTATCTCCTAACAGAAAACTGATGAGCTTAAAATGCAGAAAGAGACATACCTTACAGAAATAGCTAATGTGAGAATTTGTTTGGTTTGATTCTATAGAGAAATGTACTGATAATTTTGTGGGCATAGTTCCAAATTGCCTTCAGAATGACTGAACCCATTCATAGCTCTACCAATAAGGCACTAATGTATCTGCTTTCTCACAGCTACTTCAATATCTGTCATTTCCCTCTTTTAATATCTTTGGCAGTCTGATAGGTGTGAAATAGATAGACATTATGTGTACATAAATGTATGTGGGTATTCAAGTTTGTTTAGATCTTTTTTTTTCTTTAATTTGCTTAACTAGTGAAAGGAATTACCGGAGTAACATTCATTAAAAGACAAATACTATTTATCTTTTTTCAACAGATGAGGAAACCAATACTTTGAACTAACCAATGCTTACTATGTACCAGACACAATTAGATAGCACTTTGTCTGAAAATATCTACAGGTTAAAGTGAACTAAAATCTCAAAAGTGTCATCACAATGGTCAAAAAGATTCCTAAGGCAGATAGGTTTATGTAGTATAATTCCCAAGGCTACTACTATCAGGAGTTTCAACTAATATAAACTATTGTTGACATCACTGTATCTGCAGAGAAACATCCACTTGGGACAAAAGCCTTCAAGAGAACCAAGGAACACAGAAACAAGTAAAGCCCTTATTACCTCAGTAAAAGTTGCTAAGTCACGTGCAATCAGTTAAGAGCAGGTAGCCTAGTCCTAGATGCCGACAGAGTGTCTTCTTTCATTTTTTCCATTTTGAAGTCATCACTTTCAACCCATTGTTGAATCTAAAGTAAATGAAATATAATCAGAATAAATTCCATGCCTTATGCCTGTATTCAAGAAATTGCCTGCATAAACACAGGATATAGAAGGTGTAGACAGCAATAGTTTGTCTAGATAAAGATCGGGGTGGGGGGAAGGAGTTTTAGTGGACTATAGGCTAATTGTGAGTTGACAGCATGTGATGTAGTCAAAGAAGCGACTGTGACATTGACCTGCATGGACAGATATGACTTCGAGGAGTGAGGAGGTGATAATCCAGCTGTGCTCTCTCCTAAGCAGATCACATCTAGACTATTGTGTTCCACTCTGGACAACATCTTTTAGGAAGGGAATTGATAAGCTAGAGAGGGTGCAGCTGGAGGTAAATTGGATGGGAAAAGGTCTCCAGTACATGTTATATGAAGGAATTGGGGGTAATTGGCCTGGATAAGAGAAAATACTAGAGAATCCTAATATGGCAAATGACTCCAGTATCTTTGCCAGGAAAACCCCAAATGGGGTCACAAAGAGTCTGAACACGACTGAAAAATAACTGGACAATGAAAAGAGAAGATTCACAGATAGCATGATACAGGAGACGCCTTCTATTTAGTCCCAGATGGCAGACCTAGGAGCATCAGTGAGAGAGAACTGGATCAGACTGCCACTAAATTCACTTCCACCTGGAAGATTCTATGATGTTCATCACTACCTCTGTAGAAAAGTCGAGCTTGTACTCCAGAGCCAAAGAGTCATCCCCAAGGTAGGTACTATGTGCTTCTAATAAAGCTCTAACATTTATATGCCAAATATATTTTATAGGCATTAAAATTGCCTTGTAAGGTCGCTGGATACTATCATGTTGAGGACAGCAAGACCCAGAGGGACAAAGCGATATTTCCAAGTCCACCCAAGGAGCTGTCAGTGGATATATGGGATCAAAACTCAAGAGTTTCTGACCCTTAGAGGCACAATATGGTATGGTAGCTAACAGATTCAGAGGACAGTGTTCTGAGCTCAGAGGAATACCTGAGTTCATATCCTGTTTCATTCACTAGCTGTGTCACTCCAAGCACATCATGCAACCACTGTCTGCCTCAGCTTCCTCAACTATAAAATGCACCTACCTCCCAGATGTAGGCATTGTAAGGAACAAGTGGGATTCTATTTGTAAAGCATTTTGCAAAGTTTAAAGTACTATATAAATGCTAACTAATATAACTTTGGGTGACCCTCCCACCCAGACTGGAACTTCCAAAGTGTGTGTGTGGGGGGGGGGGGTGTATGTGTATTGAGGAGTGGGGAAGACGTGTGCAAGGGAAAGAGGCCTTCATGTGTGTATAGTTCATCTGTAGAATCCAAAATAAATTGTTGAAAGCAGAAAAGCAGCAAGAAAGTTTAGATGCACTGATGTTCTCGAGGGTAGTGCATGTATTCCTTTCTCACCACCCCATTCCTTTCACCACTTTTCAGTTTTGAACCGGGCATAAATTAGCCATGAAACTTATTTCCTTTTCCACAAGAAACATCGCATCCCAGTAGGGCATGTGTGGATGGTCCTCCAAGCAACACCATGCATTCCTGGTGATACTGATTGGAGGCAGGAGGCCAAGAACTACACCAGCTCAAGAACCTGAAACATCTGGCTCCAAAGCAGGTAGAGATGGCACCCAGCAAACCTCAGGCTCAAACCACTGAGGACAGCCTATCCTCCTCACCCACTCAGGCCCCTCAGGAGACCAAGGTTAGTCATCAATAGTGACTAAACCAAGAACATATATTCAGAATTAATTCTGACAGCAATCCATAAGCACAGCTATCCTCTTTCCTAGTCTCAGGAAGAGGTGCTGAGAGGTCCCTTCAAAAGCAGATAACAACTTGTTGATTGTTCCTTCATCTGGTCTATCTACTGGGAAATAAGTGGATAACAAGAAACCCCAATAAAGGACACAGAATTATTTGATCAGAGGGAAGTTGTATGGAACAGAGACAAGGATAAGAGGACTTGGGTTTGAATCACAAACCTGTCATTTACTAAACATGTGGCCTTAGACAAGTTACCAAATTCACCAAGGTCAGATATGAACTCAGGTCTTCCCAACTCTGGGCAGCTAGGTGCCTCAGTGGATAGATCATCTGGCCTGAAGTCAGGAAGACTTGAGTGCAAATTCGACCTAGATACTAACTATCTGTGTGACCCTGGGCAAATCGCTTAACCCTGTTTACCTCAGCTCCTCATCTATAAAATGAGCTGGAGAAGGAAATGCAAACCCCTTCAGTATCTCTGCCAAGAAAACTCCAAATGGGTCATGGAGAGCTTGACATGACTGAAAAATGCCTATCAGCAACCACCACCTGACTCCAGGTCCAGCACACCACCCACTTTGCCACCTAGATGCTCTGGAAAGGGCCTCTCATTTTATAGATGAGAAACTTGGAAGGGTAAAATGCCTCATTATGCACAAATGACACACCAGAGCAAAGTTTGAACCCAGAGCCTCTGCCCACAAGTCCAGCACTCTTTCATAGCACAGAGCTTTAACTTCTGAAACAAATTTAACCTTGCTATGACTGACTCCTACAACCCATGACCTTGATCATTCCCTGCTCACTCTTGCACAGGAGATTGGCAGCCTAGCTTTTCAACCAGAATCTCAGGATAGGGAGATAACCCTGCCACAAAATCACTAGTCAAAATACAGCACCAAGTCACAAGGATTTGCTGCTGACAGATACAATAAAGGCTGGAATATAACTTAAGTATGTGGAAAACAATGTCCTTGCTTCGTACTTTTTGGCTTGGCTCAAATTCATCTACAGAATGGAGCTTGGGGATGTCTCTTACTGAGATACTAGTCTGGCATTCTGCCTGAATTTTGTTATCTGCTTGTGGTGGCTATGACTATGATTGAAAGAGTGGGTAATTTAACCTTATCAGAGACAGGATCTAACTACTATCTCCTGGTTGACTGGAGTTGAAATTTTGTGTAGGCTGCCCAGAAGTAATACAGCCCAAAAAGCTGACTTAAGGACTACTGTAGTTTAGTCTTCTCCAGGTTTCATCCACAGACTCCAACCAAGACTTCAAACCAATTTAACACTGACAGGCCTGGAAGCTTCCCCCACTGGCTGCCTATGAGCACCCTGAAGAGCTGTGACTGTGCCCAGGCTTTCTTATTTGACTAGAGTTGTTTCTTTGGAATTGTTTGATTAATTGATTGATTGGCTGGTTGGTTGTTTAACCAGGATTTGATGGTGGCTATTTCTCAAAAATCTTTCATATAACCAACAAACAAACAAAGCAATTGCCAGAAGGAAGAGATAGCTCCTCCTACGGACTTCCCTACATCTATCTTTTTGAATCTGCTCTTCTCATAGCTACAGTGACTCTCAAAGCATGAAACCCACAGGATTTTTCCCCAATCTTATTGGAGTCATCTTCCATTCACTTTTAAAGAGAAAAAAAAAGACACTTTATTGAAAGGGAATTTCTAATAGCATCCTATGCTGTTCTGCCCCCCACACACACTTAAATCCAATTCACTTGCAAATCATGGTTATCACCTTCCTGACATCATGGTCCTCTTCAAGAATGAAGGGTTAACAATAACAACCATATTCTGTCACCTCACTTGGTTGTCATATTAAATTTAAACGCAATGGACACTCAGTATGTGGGGGAGAGATAAATGTTACCTAAAAGTCCTTCAAATGGAGGAAAACCCCATTTATTCTGATTTGTACTATACACATTCTCCCTCTTTTATTGTCTTTTCTCTTCCCCTCTTCCCTTTCTCCCACCTCTAGAGCAGTGAAGTTTACATGTGGATCCAAGTTGTTGAACTGAGGAGAGTGGACTGGACTATACTACACATAGCTGGGGTGAGAAGGCTGAACTGAGGGATGCTCAAGTCTGTATGTGCCCTTCTAAACAGTCCAGCAAGCTTAACTAAGTATTCTATAAATGTGAGCTATTTGTACAATGTGCCTGGTTTCATTTGACCAATTAGGACCTCAAGGTCATCAACATGAGCATCAATTGTCATTAGCATGTACGATGAAAAAATATCTACTTGGTTCTTCCTGTCCCCAGGTCTAGCACTCCCTCCAGTGTGTGACATTGGTCCTTCTCGGTTTCCTTTGCTAGACCATCATCAATATCCTCCCTCCTAAACTTGGGGTTAGCTCCCAAGGCTCTGCCCTGGACCTTGCTTCTCTCTCTCTCTCTCCATCCTTTCTTTTGGTGATCTCAGCACCCGTCATGGATTTAGTTCCTCCCAATTCTGAATACTGAACCACAATTTCTTCCTTGGATTTTAGCACCATATCAGCTACTGGATGTAGGAAAATACCCAGGCCAATTATGTTAGGTTCCTTTCCAGGCTCTCTCCCCAACTTTCTGGACCTTCCCTACCATGCCACAGAAGGTACCTCATTCCTGGAAGTTTATTCTACTTCTAGACTTCTCTCACTAGAAGTATACTCAGCCGCTGCAGCCTTTTCCTAATTCCTCATTCTTCTAAAACTGCCATTTTTGAGAAAGGACCCCATGCCAATCATGTCTTCATTACTCTCCTGGTTCCACTCCTGACTCTCTGGTTTTTCTCTCCCATTCTATCCTGTGAGTACTTTCTCTCCCTTCCCCCACGTTTTTCAGCATTCTTTCATTTATTTTGCTTTTCAGAGGGGGGAAGGCTGGGCAACTGGGGTTAAGACACTTATCCAAGGTCACAAGGCTAGTAAGTGTTAAGTGTCTGAGGTCAAATTTGAATTCCTGACTCCAGGGCTGGTGCTCTATTCACTGTACCACCTAGCTGCCCCCAGCATTCTTTTAAATATTATCTTCCCCCATTAGAGTACGGGCTCCTTGAGGACATGGAATGTCTTTTTATTTGTATTGTATCTCCAGGGTTTAGCACAGTGCTTGGCATATCATAACCCCTTAATAAATGCATGTTCACTGACTGAGTATATTCAAAGCAGAACTCATTACCTTCTTCTCAATCCCACATCCCTATTTCTGCATTCTTGTCCTCTCTTCTCCTCTTCTAATAATAACAGCTGACATTTGTAGAACAGAGCTCTTCACATCCATCATCCTGTCTGAACTTCACAACTGTGTTAGGTTGAATATTAGAGGTATTATTGTCCCCCTTTTACAGACAAGGAAATTAAGACTCGGAAAAGTTAAGTGACTTGCCCAATGTCCCACAGTCACTAAGTGTTTCAAGTGAGAGGTTCAGGATGTGGAATATTTCACCTGCTATTCAGGGTCAATAGTTTGGAAAGCTTTTCTGAACTGCTTTTTTGTTTATTTTAAATCCATTTTTAAGGGATAACTTGATAGGGAGGGAGGATGAGGGACATAATCAGAAACAAATAGGATGCTTTAAAAATGAATCAATGATGAAAAGATTTTTAAAATAATCTTTAGTGGCCCCCTATTGCCTCCAGGTTAAAATACACACTCCTCAGCAAAAGCCTTCTACAACCTGGATCCCACCAACATTTCCAAACATATTTTACATTATTGCCTCCCCCCATATTCCCCTCCAGACACACAAAATGTTTGAACCTCAAAACCTATACCCTGAACTCCACATTTTTGTCTCCTGCCTTTGGGTCTTTGCAAGACAACACGTCCCCCATGCTTGGAAGGCATCTGAAACTCCCTTGCTTTCTTAGAGGCTCACCTCAAGCCCTTCTTCCTCAAAGCCTTTTCTGATCTCCTCAATTTTCAGTGCTCTCTCCCACCTCAAATTATCTTCTATTGATTTATCTCTGTACACATTTCAGAAGGGAATGCTCCTAGTTAGAAGGGAATCTCTCCTAGTTAGAAGGGAAGCTCCTCGAGGGCAGGAAATGTTTTGTTTTCCTCCAGGTCTAACACAAGCACTTAAGTATTAGTTGAATTTTTCTAAACAAAACCTTCCACTTTTTTTGTCCTGAGCAGTTTATTTGAAATACATGCTAAAACTGCTAGGAACAAAACAACATACAAACGGAAAAAAATTCTTTTAATGGTTTCCCATCAATCATTTTTCTCTCCCTCCTTCCATCCCTTAATCTTCCTGGCAGGTTCCTCTGAAGCATTTTGCCCTGCCGCCTCATTTCCTGTCTTACTTAGGCCCACACCCTTTAAAAAGAAACATTCAGATCAGTATCACCCTGAGAATGCTCAAGGGTTGAATCCTATTTTCACATTCTCTCCTCTTCTTGGAGCATTGGGCATTCTCCAGACACATCTGGATGGCCTATTTCCAGCTGCTTCCTTTAAGACCTACCCTTTTCTTCCATGTCCACATCAGACAAAAAAAAGTAGTCAATTCACCTCACAGCAGGAACACTACTCAACTGGGAAATCTGTTGAAGAAGAAGAAGAAGACCAACTCCATCTTGGAGCAGTCTTGTCAATCAAAACTCATTTGATAACTACATTCTTATGAAGTCACAAGGACACTTATGGGGCAAAGTGCTCTAAAATGTAAAACATAGATATGTGTTTGATAATGTAAACAAAGAAACCACAAAAAAATTATAACATCCTTTACATTTTTCTACTATTGCTTAATCTGTCACCCCTTTAAATCTATAAAAATGTAATACTGTGCCATATAGAATTGGAGCAGTGATCAGAGCCATTTAAGTGTTTTTCTCTTTTTCAAAGAATTAAAATTTCTTGGCATATATTACTTTAACTGTCTGATTATTTTTTTCACATTGTTCAAGGTCTTTAAGTGGATTAGTGACAAACTTTTGAGATGATGAATTTCATGAATACTGGATGAAGATGGTAAAAAGGAAAGAGAAAAAACAGCTCTGAAAGTTTGTGCTCACCATCCCTAGCAGGGATTCTTAAAATTTTTTCTGCTTATGACGCCCTTCAGCACTTCTTAAACTGAAAGTTGCAACCCCATGGTTAAGAGGGATTGCCTGGTGAGCAGGCAGATTTCAGAAAAACCTGGAAAGACTTGCATGAACTGATGCTGAGCAAAGTGAGCAGAACCAGGAGAACATTGTACACAGTAACAGTAGCACTGTGCAACAACCAACTTTGTTAGACTTAGCTCTTCTCAGAGATGCAATGACATAAGACAACTCTAAAAGACTCACAATGGAAAATTTCATCCATATCCAGATAGAGAACTAGAATCTAAATGCATATTGAAGAATACTTTTTTCTCTTTTTGTTTTGTTTTTTCTTTCTTGTGATTTTTCCATTTTGTTCTGATTCTTCTTTCACAATATGACTAATGTGGAAATATGCTTAATATGATCACATATGTATAGCCTATATCAGATGGCACCCTGTCTTGGGGAGGGGGAAGGGAAGAAAGGGGGAATAATTTTGGAATTCAAAATCTTATAAAAGTAAATGTTGAAAACTAAAGGTAAATAACTTTTAAAAAGGAGCACTAAACCCATTCCCCCCAGAACTTGTGCCAGCTCCCTTCATGCACACATTCCCTAGATGTAAACTGAGACCTTTCATATGAAAAATACTTTCATATTTACTGATAATCTTGGTGATTTTAATGGGCCCTTTGATTGAGACTTTACTATACTATTTACCATATTCATTTAATGGGGCTGTAGTTGATGGGGAGGGAGTGGAAAGTAATCTCTTCTCCACCAAACCTTGACATAATCAGTGGAATTGAAGTTTCCTATAAGTGTTTGAAAAGTAGACAGCAATGACTTACTGTCCTCTCTCTGGGTTTGCAGCTGAATGACTGTTTCCCTCCAAGAATACAGACAATGGCCAAACAAGCACAAAGTTGGCCACCATTTTTGGCCCAGATATTCATTCACCCGACAAGCAATCTCACTTCATTTGCAAGGATGAGGAATTCTTTCCCTGAAGATCAAGGTACCCCCAGGCTCCACCTTCTGGGCTGTGTCAGGCTGAGCCTCACGAATGTACACAGAAGCCACTTTAACAAGTCACCTAAACGGATGTGTAGACAGCAGTTTCTATCTTAGCAGTCTACCCAGTCAAGTGTGGGAGGAAATCTTCCAGGGACAAGAAGCAGAAGGAAATATCAGGGTCCCAATCCTTTTTCATATTTGTTTCCTGCCTACCCCCAGGAAAGGAAAATGCATTGACAAAACAACGGACTGGTGTCAAATCACTCCCCAGTCTTTCCATACTTTGAAAAACCCTTTGTTTTATTTGTGTAGCAGCTTCTTTCTCCAAAACAAATCACAAGCCCTCCCATGCCTTCTCATCCTGTGTAAACCCTTTCTAGGTTTTCCCATAAAACCCTCTTAAAGGATGTACTCGATGTGTTGGATTCCTTCCTCCGGTTCTTTTGGTATCTCATGGGCTCTCCATGTTACCACTTGGATTACTTGCTCACTGCTTCTTACTCTAACCACATAACCAAATAAGGTCCTTTTTCTTTGTTAACATTTGCTAAAGCCATTTGTGTTAAATTACAACATAAAACAAATCATTTGTAATGAGTTACATGCTTCTATCCACCATATTGTTCTCCTCTGTCCTTCGGGTTATTTGTCATTTTAATTCTTCTGAGATCATGGAGATTCCTGACTCACCACATAGGACATTATCAGAAGAATATTGGGGTTAATGAGATAGCCTTTTGCTGTATCAGTTGATTTGAGATCATTAAAATCACCTCACAATTTTCCAAATGCCATGCAATCAGATTTCTTCCTCCAATTCAACCAATTATGTTTATCCATCTGCAGTGCTTACTCAAGATGGACTCATGTGACAGACTGACCATTGTACATATCATAGCCTGGGCTTGGTATAGTGTCTGGCACAAGGTACCATGCTAAATAAATGAATATATGGTTTTGATCCACATTGTGTTTTTAATGCAGATTCTGAGAATCATTTCTTTTATGCTACTCTGAGGAATTTAGAGTCTCATCCTAAATAGAAAATCTATCTTTTGTTCAAAGCTCATCTTCTTGATGCTGGTAACAAATGCCTTTCTCCTTGTTTTACTTACTTGATGTCAATACTCAGCAGCATTTTAAACAAAATAAACTTTGAAATTTAATCTATCTTGGAGTTTTATATATAATTCAGAAATATGTATATAAGGGACACCTTGCCTGAGGGAGGAAAGCCTTTAAGGCTACATTTTAAATTTATAGACAGTCTAATGCTTAAAAACAGTTCACAATGTGGGATCTTACATGCTCTTACTAACTCGGGAAGTTGTATTACCATAAAGATTTGTATTCTACTGAGGCAAACTAGGTGTTGCAATGAATAGAATGCTGGAATTGGGGACAGAATGAAGCTGAGTTCAAATCTTTGCTCATATATTTAATAGCTGTATGACCCTGGGCAAGTCACATAACTTCTGTCTGCCTCAGTTTCCTCATCTGTAAAATTAGTATGTTAATAATAGCATCTACGTTCCAAGGCTGCTGTAAGGATAAAATGAGAACATATTGGCAAAGCTGACTTTTAAGTGTTATGTAAATGCTAGCTTACCGTTATTATTATTATTATGTTTATGTTTATACCTCATTTGCTATGTGAAACAATGATGATAGCTCTTAAAATGGTCTTGGGAAGAGTCACTGGATTCAACCAAGTGTGTACTGAAGAAAACATTGTCATAGGCATCCAGAAATCAATTCTGAGACCGTTCCAAAAGAAGGATAAAGGACACAAAACATGTTTAAACCCTTCCCTCCCTCCACCAAAAAAAAAAGACAATGGATAAGACATTAAGAATTACCACCCCATGTTTTTGTAAAAATATCTATGAAAGCTATCTATGTATACATCTAGGGTGTACTCGAAAACATAAGAAGGAAACTAGCAGTCTTCCCAAGGCGACTTTCTTCAGCATAACAATCTATTCCCATGCAAAAGTTATTCCCCAAGGACTCTGAATTTCCTTGGATTTCCCTCTCACCCTCCTCTTCCTTCTAGCCCCAACGAGCACAGAGTTTTGAAATCGGATCAGGTCAGAAATGGGGAAGAACAAATCATATTTATTTACTACATCCATTTACACAAAGTTGAAGGTTACAGATGACTGTAAGCACGTGTCGATGAAAGTCCAACTTAAAATTTTTCCCCCCTCAAATGTGACACTTGTCATTCTAACAACATCTTACTTTGCAGACTCCTGGTGTGAAGTGGCAATCATTACAAGCACTTCTCACTTGCACAGTAATGGTTATAATGATCGCATTTACATCTGACAACTTAGAGCTCTTTCTGATTCCATTTATAAAAGCAATGAAAAAAATCCCATCTAATAGAGAATAGTTAAAAAAAAAAAGTAGAACCTGCCTTTGTGTTAGGTTAGCATAAGAGAAAGGAAGCTTACTATGTCAGGCAAATGCTTTCTATAGTTATGAGGGAGGATAACACATCCTATATCTGGGTCCAGCTCCCAGTTCACTGACCTGTTTATTATGCAACCATGGTCAAATCAATCAGTCTCTCTAGGGTTCAGTTATTTCTAATAAAAGAGATACTAATATATGTGTTCTCCATTATAAGAAGGGAAAGGGAAGGGAATAAGCATGTTTTAAGTGTCTACTCTGTGCGAGGCACCTTGCTAAGAGCTTTACAACTATTATGTCATTTGATTCTCACAAGGACCCTAGGAGGTGAGTGCTATTATTATCTTCATTTTACAGGTGAAGAAACTGAGGCAGACAGAGATTAAATGACTTGCCCAAGGTCACACACAGCTAATAAGTATCTAAGGTCATAGTTGAACTTAGGTCTTCCTAACCTGAATGAATTCATACATAATTCACCTAGGACAGCATAAATAGATACTCATATGCTCAGTTTCTAATAAATGTTTGTTGGTGTTAATTAAAATAGTGACTCTTCACATGAGAAATCACTGGCAATCACTCAAAAATGTTTATTAAGGACAAGGTGAGAGAGTCTGTACATAATAGATTTGCAGTTTCATTTGCAATTATATCTTTCATTATACCATGTTACGGAAAAGCTTGTTTTGTTTCATAAATTAAAAAATAATTTTAAAAAAATTTAATATACACTTTAAAAAACAAAACTGGTAGATATTCATCATGCTTTGTATAATGCACTTTTTTCTATTCTTTGTATATGGTAACGATGAAAAACTATTTTTTAAAAAGTTTGAAAGAAGTTATACCAAAAAAAAAAAAAATAAGAGACAGTCTCTACCCTGACAGAACCTACAAGCTGCTTGAGGATATACAATACGTGTTTGAAAAGATAACCAACACTGTAAATCTTTCCATCAGGACATGAGTGATGCCCTTCTTTCTTTTCTACTTACAATCGAGATCTAAAATCTTTCTAAGGTTTTATATATATATATATATATATATATATATATATATATATATATATATATATAGTGACTTTGGGCAAGTCACAACCCCAACTGCCCTCCAAAAAGAAAGAAAGAAAAAAAGAAACAAAGAAAGAAACAAAGAAACAAAGATACAAAGAAACAAAGAAAAGAAATCTCATTTTAAGAGTGGTGCCTATTTTTGTACCAAAACGGTATGTGCTCTAAAATAGAAGATGATGTTTACATAGTTTGTATATTTGTATGCTGTTGATATTTCACATCTGTAAAGCTCTTTACATACATTGTGACATTTGATCCTTATAACAACCTAGTGAGGCAGATGCTATTATTCTTCCCATATTACAAGTAAGGAAATTGAGGCTGAGAGGTTAAGAGACTTGCTCAGGATCACACAGAAAGGGCATAAGGCAAAATCTGAACTCAAGTCTTCTTGATTCCAGGTTTGGCATTCTATCTACTCCTCTATGTTGTCTTTCTGGACAATAAGTGATGTAAATTGATTGCTTGGGAGGAAAGTCACTTCTACTTAGGAAGGTCAAAGACTTTGTCGAAGAAGCAAAATTTAAGGAGTCATCTGGATGGACATGCTTTGGATAAGCAAAAAAGAGAGGTAGGGTATCCTAAGCAGGGGGGAATGATATGAACATAAGAAAATGGTGGCAGGAAAGTATAAGCCGTGTTCAAGAGACAGTGAATATGTGTGTTGGGATAGGAAACTGCTCACTGAGAATTCTACATACCGATGAAATCAGAGATCTGATGAAGAAAAAAATGCTTTATTTCCACAGGAATGTTCTGAGGATCAAATGAGAAATTTATGAAAAGTACCTTGGGAGGCAGAAAAATATGTTGCCTTTGGAGCTGGATGACTTGGGTTGAATCTTCTGCCCCCAGAATGTTTTAGAGACCTCCAAATACTTCATTCTTGAAGACCCAGTTCAGAGCCTGCCTCTTCCATAAGTCTTTCCTTGACCCTTAACTGCAAAATATTAGGGGAGTAATTTCCCCTTTCTGGGCCTTAATTTCTTCACTTGTAAAATGAGGGACTTAACCTAGCTGCCCGTAAAAAAATTCTTTCCTTTCTATAAATCAAAGAATTTATAAATCCTACATGATCTATACATTTTTACATGTTTGAATATATTAGTTGAATATAGTATATATTTGTATATATTGGTCTATAAATATTTGTATTTTTAAATAATAGTTATTCAAATATACAAATATAACTGTGATAGGCATTAGGTGGCACAGCAGATAAAGCACTGGCCCTAAAGTCAGGAGGACCTGAGTTCAACTCTAGCCTCTGACACTTACCAGCCAGGTAATCCTGGATTTAACCAGGACTGACTAAAGTTAATCACTTCACCCCTTTTGCCTCATTTTCCTCATCTTCAGAATGAGCTGGAGAAGGAAATGGCAAACCACTCCAGTATCTGTGCCAAGAAAACTCCAAATGGGGTCACAAAGAGTCAGACACAACTGAAATGACTGGACAACAACAACAGCAACTTGAACTGTCATCTCACTGGTGTGTAATACAGACTGTGAACCATCCATGTATATCCAAGTTACTTAACTCAACCATGCCCACCCCCTCCCCAATTAGTGCAACACCGGAATTCGGGTAATGTGTTGAGAGGGCCTTCCTCAGTCTCTCTTTACATCCTTAGGATTTCAGGATCACACTGTTGTTTTTATTGTTAAAACTATTCTCACGGGGCGGCTAGGTGGTGCAGTGAATAGAGCACCGGCTCTGGAGTCAGGAGGACCTGAGTTCAAATCTGACCTCAGATACTTAACACAAAAAACTTGCCATGTGACCTTGGGCAAGTCACTTAACCCCAATTGCCCTACCTCCCCCCTCCAAAAAGTAAAAAAGAAAAAAGAAAAAATTATTCTCATTCTTTTCGTTTTGTCTTCAACATAGTGCAGATAGAAAGAATCCCAGCACAATTCCCATAGTTATTTTGTTTAATGTTCATCAGACTACTGTTTCTATTTTTATTAATAATAATAGTGTGAGGCAATGTGTTACAGTGGATAGAGCTGAACTCAGATTCAGAAAGACCTGCGTTCAAGTTCTATCTCTGCCACAGTAGAAGTCTGGGTTAACCCCTTAGTGTTCCCAAACACCAGTAAATTGTGGAGAAGATACTAACGTGTATCAGGAGAAGGAACTCCTCACCAGAAGTTCTCTACTTTGATGACATCATGGTTGTAGTAAAGAAACAAAAAAGTTATCGGCAAATGAATTCAGATACAGGCTAAAAACAACAGATTCCCATGAAATTGTAATAACATAAGGTGAAAACAGCAAGCTCCAAAATCTCAGAGAACTCATTAAATTTGGAGGCTGAGGGCTGCCCCAAACTTCTTTTCTTTAAAAACCATTTTGTAAAAAGATTTATGAGTTAACTTTGCTGCCTTGGCCATTATAGATAATTGAACACAACTGAATCTTTGAAGCCTCTTTCTCTTATAAACATTATCTTATCTTTGATACCGTCAGTCATGAGGACTTATGGAAAACTATGTCAAAATTTGGTTGTTCATCAGCATTGCACATCAATTTCATGATGGCATGCTTGCCTGGGTTCTGGATAATGGACAATGCTCTCATGCCTTCCCAGTCATCAGTGGAGTGAAACAAGGCTCTGTGCTTGCTTCCATTCTTTTTAGTATAGTGCTTTCAGCCATGTTATCAAATGCCTTCAATGAGAATGAACACAGCATTGAGGTCAACTACCACAGTGATGATAAATTCTTCAACTTGAGAAGGCTACAAACCAAGAATAAAGTAGAAGGAGTGTCGGTACATGATTTTCTTTTTTGCAGATGATTATGCACTCATTGCAGTCTCTGAAGCTGAGATGCAACAAAGTATGGATCAATTCTCTGCTGCTTGGACTAATTATAGCCTTAACAATTAACACCAGGAAAACACAAGTGCCCCATCAGCCAGCACAACATCAATCATGCAGGGACCCATTGGTTACAGCAAAAGGAGAAGTTTTGAATGCTGTGGATAAGTTCACTTACCTTGGCACTATACTTTCCAAGGATGTACACATTGACAATGAGGTTGACACACACGTTGCCAGAGCTAGCTCAGTGATGGGAGGCTTTGAAGGAAAGTGAAGAAAGAGAAGAGGTATTAGGCTTCCTACGAAACTGAATGTCTATAGAACCATTTTGCCAACCTCATTGTTATATGCCTGCAAAAGCTGGACAGTATGCATCCAGCATGCATCCACAGGTCAAGAAACTGAATGTTTTAGGAAGATTCTGAAGATCAGTTGACAGGATGAGGTGCTAGATACTGAGGTCCTTTCTCAAACTAAACTGCCAAGCATTCAAACTGCATCAAAGAGTGTGACTCTGATGGGATGACCACATTGTTCAAATTTCAAACCTATGTTTATCTAAAAGCCTATTTTACAGAAAACTTACGAAAGGCAAGTGCTCCCATGGAAGCCAAAAGAAGTGGTACAAGGACACTTTCAAGGTCTCTCTGAAGAACTTTGGAATTGTGTGACCCGGGAGATAGTGGCATGGGACTACTCAACATGGCGTACCCACATCAGAGAAGGTGCTGCGTTCTATGTGCAAAGCAGAATTGCAGTAGCTTAAAAGAAACACAAGATGTGCAAATTTAGAGAATCCACCCCAAATATTCACATGAACTATTTGTGCCAGTCTTCTGGTAGAGCATTCCAAGATCATACTGGTCTGATCAGTCACAGTTGGACATTGTAACTTGACTCTAACATAGAGATGTCATTGTGGTGCTCTTCAAGAATGAAAGATAGCAACCAACCAATCAACAGCCAATCTTTGAAGCCTCAAGGTCTTATAGACACTCTAGAACCAAATCATTGGAGCCCCTATGAGGACAAAGATGATAAAGGAGCTGGAGTTGAATCTTCATTGATTACAGGTCCTGTTCTCAAAGCTGCTTTTTAAAAATAAATCCCTGATATCAAATTGTATTTTCTTGATTATTTGCCTTTTCTCCTAAAAGTCAAGTACACACACACACACACACACACACACAAATATGGAGGTAACTGGGGGGTTCCACTTCATCCAGGCTGTATAGTAATACATAACAGAAATGAGAAGCAGGAGAGAGATAAAAGAAACAAGGATTTTAGAGCTGGCATGAGCTCGCTGTCTATCTTTCCTTTGGCTCCATGTCTGATTTCATTTGGGTCCATTCTGTTTTTTTCAAGTACTAGCTGCATACTCCCTCAAAGCCCAGGAAGGCAAGTTGCTCAGTTCAACCCTCCCCTGCCACACCTTTATCTCTTCTCCATAAATTTCCACTTACTCATTTACTGCAGAGGAATGAATAGTAGTAGGGCTGGAGGGGAAAAGGCACAGGTTCTATTCCTTGCCAAGAGTTTTAAAAGCCTTTGATGAAAGACAGTTTGTAAAGGGGCTGAAATACTTGTTGCCAAAATAACTCTACCTCTGTTCAAGAACTATAAGATGTGGATAGGAAAGAGTAAAGGAACTGGAAGACATGTGGCTAAAATACTTCACCTTCTTTTCAAGAGCTGTAACATCTGGAAAACCATACATTTTCTCCCCACAATAATGCAAGCATAAATTTGTTTTAGTGCTTCCATTTAAAGGAGGAAAGGGGCAGCTAGGTAGCATAGTAAAAAGAGTGCCCCATCTATAGTCAGAAAGACTCATCTTCCTGGGTTAAAATCTGGCCTCAGGCACCTACTAGCTGTGTGACCCTGGGCAAGTCACTTCACCTTGTTTGCCTTAATCTACTGGAGAAGGAAATGGCAAACTAGTCCAGTATCTTTGTCAAGGCATCCCTAAGTGTGGTCATGAAGAGTCAGATACAACTGGAAAATGATTAGACCAAAGTCAGTATATGGGTCTGTAGTTGCTGCTATTCTCTCATTCACTTTTTAGGGTATGACAATAAAGGCCAAGATTTTTCCCAAAATTTTGGCATCTCTCACTTTCCTCTGTCTTGAGAAAAGATCCCTCAACACCTTCCAAACTGTGTTGCCTTCAGCATGAACCTCCTATTGTATGTATAGTTGGGATCATCCCACTGCTCTTGATTCTTTCAATGACATTTCCGCTTCCTCATAGAGCCCAGGACTCGGATAAGGTAGCTCCACTGTCGTTGATGGAGAAAAAAGGTTTTTATTAAGATCTTTACAAATCTTCTCCTTTTTTTTGACTTACTGCCATCCATCCAGTTTTGTCCTTAAATGCCCTTGGAATGATTATGCTACCTAAGTTGGATCATTGCCAAAATTTCTGTAAATATTCTTCCAATGGTGCTTTATGACTTTGAGTCATTGAATCACACTGGAGAATTAAATCTGAGGGTTAGCCAAAGGTCAATGGAGAGATGCATGGTGGGTGTCAGTAGACTATAAGGTATTACAAATGAAAATTTGTGCAGGATAAACAGTAAAAAAAATGACATGAGAGATATGACCATGGGGAAGTGGGAGTAGGGAAGGTGAGTCAGTTATATAACACGATGAGAAATAAACTATGGACAGCCTATGCACCATCTACCCCAAACATCTTGCCATATGGTTTGTCAGCCAACATCTCCCCTTTTTCCTTACCTAGAACACTGCCCTCTGGACAAGATTTTGAGACTATCAATGTTTCCCTATCCCCTACTCCAATGAATCCACTCAAACTTGGAAACTCTTCCCCTAGGATGAGCTGTCCTAATCAGTGAATGAGAATAAGGGCAAACTCATCCAATCCATTATAACATGCCTGCCCAAAACCAGTCTTCATGTCTCAGTGAGCCCCTGGGCCATGCTTGAAGTCTCATCAAGCCTAGACCTCTCACCAACTGCCCTGCCACCAACTTACCTTCTTTTCCCCTAAAAAAGCAGAAACCCCTAGATATGCTGCCACCAGCCCTGCTACCAGATACATGTGATGCATCATGTCTTTTGTGGCTCAGTTACAAAAATTTTACATCACACTGTATCAAAACTCTCTGTATCTTGTTTTGTGTACAGTGATCAAGATAATACTGCCATTGCTTCTACAAAGTAACGGCCAAGGCAGCAAAGTGAACTCATACACTTGACAATTAATCAACTGCCCTATGATTCACTCACAAATACTGTGATTCTCAGAACAAAACTGTCTTCTCTGGCCACTCCACTGGCATGTATTGTCTTTCCCATTCGAAAGTAAACTAAAGACCATGCTTGGCCCATAGTAGGCATATTAAAAATGCATTTTCATGCATTCATTTATTGGTATCCAAACAACATCAAAAGAACTAGAAAGACAACTCCTAAGCCTATTGGATAGTCACCCTGTGAAAAATGTGTTGGTGGACAAGGGTAAGAGTTGTATAGGACAGGTAATAGATCTTAGATGTGCCGTTATCATTTGTGTCCTTGGAGATAGTACGTAGCCACATCAATGAGATTGTAGATCTCACTGGAAAGAAAGCTGGCCCCCCAAAAAATGAAGAAAACAAAAGGGAAGGAAGGAAGGAAGGAAGGAAGGAGGGAGGGAGGGAAGGAAGGAAGGAAGGAAGGAAGGAAGGAAGGAAGAAAGGAAGGAAGGAAGGAAGGAAGGAAGGAAGGAAGGAAGGAAGGAAGGAAGGAAGGAAGGAAGGAAGGAAGGAAGGGAAGGGAGGGAAGGAGGAAGGGAGGAAAAAGAAAGAGAAGGAGAAAGAAAATGAATGAAGTATTTTAACAGAATACATAGAAGAGTCAGAAGGAAGAGCAGAAGGAAACACAGATAAGTTATGATTAGCATTGAAAGTTAGAAGTTTAATTTGTTATATTTATACCTAAAAAGGAAAGCAAACTGTACAAAATAGAGATTTATAGTTTCACAGATAATCTTTTTCTCTTTGCATTTATATACAGAAATGCTCATTTTAGTTGGCATTTGTTAAATTTAGAATTTTAAAATGTGGTCAAATGTTATTGACAAATGGAAGTGCCTGATTAGTGCCCAGATAATGCCAACCTAGAGAAAAATCTCTTGTAGTGTGCCACAGGTTTTCTTCTTGTCCTTGTCCTGTTCGATATTTTTATTAATCATTTACGTGAGATGTATCTAACATGCTTATCAAATTTTCAGATATTACATAGTTCAAAGAGATAACCAACATTTTGGAAAAACAAGATCAAAAGGAGGTTGGTAGACTGGAAAATCTGGCCTAAACCAATAAGCTACAATCTAACAGAGATCATGGAAAAATCCTGTCTCAGCTCGAAACATCTGTGACATAGGTACAAGCAATAAATCAACAAATGTGCATTGTTAGGAACTAGGAATATAAAGATAAGAGTGTAACAGTCTCTGCCCTCAACTTTACTCATTGGTAGACCACATGCATATATAGACAGTTATCTCCAAAATAGGATAGTGTCCGTGTTGTTACTGCTGCTTCTCCTTTGTTTTTGAAGAGGATCAATGACATCATAGGGGGCTGTCTTGACTTGTGGGTGCATTGGATTTAAGTGAGGCAGAGTTACACAAAGTTGACAGCCTCAATCTCTCTTCCTGAGTCTTCAAAGTCCAGTGACAAGTCAAAAGTCAAGACAACTGGTGATGGCCTGGGATGCAGTGTATGACCTTTGTCTTCAGTGTCTGACCAAGCTCTAAGCTCTCCACAGCACGTACTTCAACTGCCTTCATAACCATTGTAACAAATTGTTATTCTGTCAGAAGAAGTCTTCACATGTTTGGCGCAGACATCCCCCTAAGTCACCTGATAGTTACCTTCAAACCAGTTTGGCCCATCTGCTGAGAAGGTTTTACTGGAGTGTGGCTGCTGTGCATGCTACAGCTTCTTGGAGCCTCAGGCAAAAGTTGAGTGCCAGGAGGACACCAAAGGTGGATAAGCAGCCCTGGAAAGGGAAAGGGGTGCCCTCCCACCACAGGTGCTAGTCCTCCTTGAGCACCCTGTGTATCCCCACATGATCTCCATGTGGCCAGAAAGTAGAAAGAAGAAGATAGATGTGAAAGACGGTGGTAAAACTGACAAGATTAGGGAGTCGATTGAATATGTGGGGTAATAGGGAGAGAGAGGGATTCAGAATGACACTGAGGCTGCAAAGCTCAATCCTGAAGGGTGGGGAGGGCCTTACTGGAAACAAGAAAAGTTCAGAAGTTGGGTAAATTTGGGCAAACAATAATGAATTCTGCTTTGAACGTGTTGAGTTTGAGTTGCCTGTGAGGCATCCAGTTCAAAATATTAAGGAGGCAATTAATTCCATGAGAACAAAGCTCAGGGGAGACTAAAGCTTGTTGGAATTGAAACTAGATGTCCCCTAGGCATCAAACCAGCTAAAACAGAACTCTTTATCTTTCTTTAGCAACTCCACCCCTCTTCTGAATATCCCTACTTCTATCAAAGGTACCAACAACCTTCCAGTCATGAACACTTCCTGGAATATGGTAAATGCTTATTGATTGACTTTTGAATTTTGTAAATCTTCAAAAAGATGATAATGAGAATCATTCAAATTGGTTAGATCACCAGTGGATCAATCAACAGGCTTTAAGTGATTATTGTGTCCCAGGCACTGTGCTAAGCCACCAAGAGAAGAGGATGGAGAAACAGAGCCTTGGAGTATGCTCACAGAGTTAGGGGGCAGTGCATGGAGGTGAAAATCAATAATATTTGCAACTGATTGTATATGTGAGATTCATATGCAAAGTT
Source organism: Pseudocheirus occidentalis (assembly GCA_028646575.1). Taxonomy (NCBI): domain Eukaryota; kingdom Metazoa; phylum Chordata; class Mammalia; order Diprotodontia; family Pseudocheiridae; genus Pseudocheirus; species Pseudocheirus occidentalis. The sequence goes on along the minus strand of CM053594.1, from coordinate 300,030,792 downwards.
CTGAATGACACTGGCATTTTGAACCTCCATGTCTGAAAGGATGGTAGTAACCTGAACAGAAAGACATCCAGCCAAAGATGCTAAGAAAAAGTGATCAGAAAGGAAAAAGGAGAACTAAGAGAGAAGAGTGACAGAGAAACCAGGAGAGGATAAAGGATACAAGAGGAAAGAGTCATCAATCGTGTCAAGAACTACTGAGGGGTTAAGAAAGATAAAGATTGAAAAAGCTTAGTCTGATTTGGCAATTAAGGGATGGGATCGAGGGGTTTTTAAATGTAGAATGGGAATGGTTTTTGTTTTCTTTCTTCATTCTGCCAACTTATCAGTCATTCCTCTAATAAGGATGTTTTATGAGGCCAGGCTAAACTGCATCAAGATGAATATAAACCACTATTTGTTAAATGACCACTTGGGTGTTGCCATGGTCTGCTACATGGGCAGCCAGGTGGCGCCATAGTGCATAGAGTGCAGGGCTTCAAGTCAGGAAGACTCTTCTTCCTGAGTTCAAATTTGACCTCAGGCACTTACTAGTTGTAGGACCCTGGGCAAGTCACTTAACCCTGTTTGCCTCAGTTTCCTCATTGGTGAAATGAGCTGAAAGGAGAGCCAAGATGGCGGCATAGAAGCAGCAAAGCACCACAGCTCCCACACAAACACACTAAAAAACTCATAAAATGGGAAGCTAAACAGATTTTCAAGCTCCAAAACTCTCCAAAAGACAGAAAGAACATCTGTTGGTACAGGTAGCGCAGCAGGCGGGGGTCTTCGCAGCAGTCTGGGACCCGTGGCCGAAACCCCAGCTGGGTCAAGCCCTGGGACATCGGGCAGGGAACTCCGGCTATAGGAGAGCAGATCAGCTGCACTGGAGGCACGATTACCACATCTATCAGGCCAGAAGAAAAAAAGGCTAAGAGAAAGGTCAGTGGATTTTGCTAACTCGGGAGGAGAAGAGTGGTTCTGGCCAAACTGCTCCCAGGGCAAGGAAGCAGCAGGAGGTGGCTGTAGCAGCAGGAACGTCTAAGAGCCGCGGCGGCCCCCACTGGTCTGCTTCAGAGCCCTCGGCCTGCAGATAGCAGGGGGGATGAAGCAATCCATCAGGGCCAAGGGCTCTTGTGTTGAGTGGCCT
>CM053594.1:300013674-300029166 GCA_028646575.1 Pseudocheirus occidentalis | reverse complement strand
TGCACATATATGAACTATCAGATTGTTTACTGTCTCAGGGAGAAGGGGAAAGGGGAGAGGGAGGGAGGAATAGAATTTGGAATGCAAATCTTTTTTTAAATGTGTAAAATTGTTTTAACATGTAATTTGGGGGAGAATAAACTATATAAAAATGTTAAAAAAAAAAAAAAGAAATGAGCTGAAAGGAAAATGGAAAAACACTTGAATATCTTAGCCAAGAAAACCCCATGGACCAGTATTGGTTGATATGGTCCACAGGGTCACAAAGAGTCAGAAATGCCTGAACAACAGTCAATGCTTTGGGGATTAAAAGGTGAATCCACTTGTTGCTTTGGATATCAGAAACCTATATAAAAGTTTACAAATGGAGAAAACTTTCTTTGGGCTGTTTGATTCTAACCAAGATCCAGGCTACATATTTCAACCAGGCTTGAGGAAATCTATTCAAGGTCAAATTGCTTCCAAGCCCTTCAGCATGACTCATGCCAGTTTATTCTCAATATCATCTATCAGTGAAGGTTGTGGAATATACATCAGTTGTGCTGAACTCTTGGGATACCAAATCAACATGTCCAAACTCAAGCTTATGTCCTACCCCCAACACACTGGCTCCTCTTCCTGACTGCCATGTTTCTATTAATGGCACTACCATCATCACAGTCATATTGACTCATAATCTTGGCATCATCTTGAGCTCCTCCCTCTTCTTCATCCCACAATCGATAGCCAAATCTCATCAGTTTTACTCCACAGCCTTTCTTGTATCCATTCCTATGTATTTCAAAGGAATTTATGACAAATTTTTGTTTTCCACTCTTGAATTTCATTCCCATTTTCACCCCTCAAGACCAAGTCATTATTATTTCTCATCTAGATGACTATAATACTCTCTCATAAATGATCACTTGGTCCTATGTCTCTCTTCCTTTCAAGCCATCATACATACCATTACCAGATTAATCTTCCTAATGTTGACTTCTGATGAAGTCATTCCCCTGCTCAAACACCTTAAATAGTTCTCTACTATTGTCCACTGAACAAATTCCAAACTCTTCAGCTTTCAAGTTCCTTCATAAACTAGTCTTGGTTACTTTACAATCCTTGTCTGAAAAATTGTCCTTCAAATACACTTAATCAGTCCTTAACTCTCTGCTCCTCTCCTCGAATTCCCTACATGTGTCCTATAGCACTGTGCTTTCACTCATGCCATTCTCTCTGTGATGTCCTTTTGTCCCCATCTCTGACCACTGAAACCCTTCCCCATGCCTCCCAACCTTCAAGACTTGAATGCCACCTCTTCCACAACACTCCCTATAATCCTTGCAGGCATAAATGATGTCCCCTGAAATCTAATAGCATTTTGTTTGTACATCTTCTTTGGCCCCCATGCTTTGTATTATTAGCCTTATATAGGATGCCTAGCATGGTGCCTTGAAAATAGGGAGGATCTTAGTAAGTATTTGATGTATGAACAATTAGGCATAATCTTTTACCTTAATTTTTTAGGAAGGGCATGTATAAACTGAAGATCATTCAGAGGAAAGCAACAAGGATAGAAAAGAGGTTCAATATTATGCCATAAAATTTCACGGATAAGTGTTGGACTCGATGCCTGGAAAACATAGGTTCAAAGCCTGCCTGAGTATTATTTGTTATGTGACCATATGACTATAATTTAACCTATGTGAGTCTCAGTTTCCTTATCTGAAAAATGGTAATGATGAGACAATATGGAAGAGGTTACCCAAAGAGGGGTAGGTTTGCCTGAGACCCCAAAATACCAACATGCCGGGTCTTGCAGAAATAATTCCACTCAAGTCTTCTCAGCCAAAGAAAAACAAAATTTATTGAAAGTTAATTAAAAGTTCACCATATGGGGTAGACTCTTAAGGAGCCAGTCTATCCAGTCTATGCTGGTTCATTCTGTGGTGCTCTCACAGAGCAAGTCTGCACTAAGCTATTCTATGGCACTCTCACACCACATGGAGGGAAGATGGGATTCTTATATTCAGAAAAATCTAGGGGTGGTCTAGAGGAGGAATTTGGGGAGGGTCTTCAGGAGGAGTTAATGAGGTCAGTACAAGAGTGGATTGATATTTTGATGGGCTCCAGGGTGGGAAGCAGATGGACAATGGAGGGCCAGGCTAGTAACAGAGGTTTGGGCCCAGTCACAATGAAATACTTATGGCCTCTGCAAATGCCTCATCAAGTGGGAAGATTCGATCATACTTCAAGGGGCTTCCCAGATCGTGTACCTCAAAGATTCAAGGAGAGGCTAAGGTGGGGTCCCAGGGTCTGTACCTCATCAATATGATATAAAGGAAAGAACATCAGATTTGGAATCAGAGGACTGGATTCAAGGGAGCATAGTTAGCAGTGACTGAGTTCAATCTGTTTATTTTACAGTTAGGGAAACTGAGGCAAAGAGAAGTTAAGTAACTTTTCCAGGGTCAAACAGGTAGTAAGTGTTTGAAGTAGGACTGGAACACAGGTCTTTCTAACTTCAAAGTCTGGTGTTCTATCCACTATGCCATCCTGCCTCTTGAAATCCAAACTCTTCCACTTACTACCTAAAGGAAGTAGACCTTTTTGACCTTAATTTCCTCCTCTGTGCAATGAAGGGGTCAGATTGGGTGGCATCTGAGCCCCTTCCAACTAAAGATCTCAGGATAAGATGTGTAGTACTGATGAGGTGTAGGCTCTGGGACCCCTCCCTCTTTTGAGCTCTACTTGAATCTTTGAGGTACATACTCTGGGAAACCTCTTGAAGTCTGATTGAATCTTCAGGAGGCATTTGCAGAGGCCATAAGTATTTCATTGAGGCTGGGCCGAAACCCATTACTAGCTTGGCCCTCCATTGCCCATCTGCTTCCCACCCTTGAGCCTATCAAAATATCAATCCACTCTTGCATTGACCTCATTAACTCCACCTGAAGACCCTCCCCAAACTCATTACTGGAGTCTGAACTCATTGGCTCCTCCTGAAGAGCCTCCCCAGGCTCCTCCTCTGAACCACCCCTAGATTCCTCTGTATACAAGATCCCATCTTCCCTCCACGGGGTGTGAAAGCGCCTTGGAATATCTTAGCACAGACTTACTCTGTGAGAGGGCCATAGAATAGCTTAGCAGAGACTTACTCTGTAAGAGTCTACCCCATATCTTTCAATAAACTCTACTTTTTCCTTGGCTTAGAAGACTTGAGTGGAATTCTTTCCGCAGGACCCGGCATGTTGGTATTTTGGGGTCTCAGGCAGCCCTAACCCTCTTTGGGCACCCTCTTCAGTACCTACCTCACAAGATTAGTATGAGATTCAAATAACTCAGATGTGCCCAATAAATGCCAGTCGTCGCTACGATTGTGAAGAAACTGTTGAAGGAACCAGGGCTCTTTAAGCTGGAGAAGAAGTTTAGGTTAGATACTACAATTGTTTCCAAGCATTTGGAGGGCTGTCTTGTAGCAAAGAGTTCAGATTCACTCTGTTCCTCTCAATGTGAACAATGGGGACCAGGTGCAAAGAAGCAAATTGAGGTTCCATGTGTAACAAAAACTTCCTATCAAATCTACTGAAAAATGGAATCAGATATCTTGGGAGATAGTGGGTTCTCTTTCACTGAGGGTCCAGAAGCAGAGGCTGAATAACAACAGCAACTTTTTAGATGGAATTATTCTTCAAGAATGGGTTGGACTAGATGGCCTTGGAGGTCCCTTCAACTAGGAAATTCTGTAACCCTATGTTTATTGTTGTCATTCAGTCATTTTAGTCATGTTTGGCTCTTCATGACTCTATTTGGGGTTTTCTTGGCAGAAATATCAAAGTAGTTTACCATTTCCTTCTCCAGCTTATTTTACAGATGAGGAAACCGAGGCAAGTAGGGCTAAATGACTTGCCCAGGGTCTGAGTGTCTGAGGCCAGATTTGAATTCACAAAGGTGAGTCTTTCTGACTCTGAGCCCGGTACTCTATCCACTATACCGCCTAGCTGCTCCTGTGATTATAGTGATTTACTTTATCTCTCCATCATCTACAAACTCACTCAGTACCAAAATTACATCATGAATTTTTGCATCCCCTTCAGCATCTAGTTTGGCATCTGCAAAGGGAGCTTAACAAATATAGTAAATAAATGAAAGAAAAATCAGACATAGTCCTGAACCTCAAAAAATGTACAATCTGGTCATCTGGAGTAATTGCTGAAACTGTTTCAGGAGCACTTTCTATTATTAGACCTCACAGTAGAATGTTACAACTGGAAGGGACTTTGGAGATCCCCTAGTCCAACAGCTTCACTTGACAAATGGGGAAACTGAGAACCAGAAAGATATTCATCGGTGGTGGTTTTAGTTAATTATTTTTAACATTTTTTAATAAATTATTTTAAACTCCAAATTCTCTCCCTCCCTCCAGCCCTTCCCAAACACCAAAAAAACAAGTAATATAAAATCAATTATGCACATGAAATCATGTAAAACATATTACTATATTAGCCATGTTGCAAAAAAATTTTAAATAAAGTGAAAAAAGATGTACTTCAATTTTCTCTCAGAGTTCATCGGTTCTCATTCAGGAGGTAGATAGAATTTTTTATTGTGAGTCCTTCAGAATTGTCTTAGATCATTGTATTGATCAGAGTCGCCGTCTTGCACAGCTGGTCATTACAATATTGTTATTATTGTATATAATGTTCTCTTTCTGCTTGCTTTGTACCAATTCATATAAGTTTTCCCAGGTTTGTTTTTCCTGAAACCATTCTTTTTATCATTCCTTATACCACAATAGTATTCCATCATAGCCATATACTACAATGTGTTCAACCATTCTTCCAGCTGATGGGCATCCCCTCAATTTCAAATGCTTTTCCACCAAAAAAAAGTTACTATAAATATTTTTTATACATATAGGTCCTTTTTCTTTTTCTTTGGGATCTCTTTGGGATACAGACCTAGGAGTGGTATTTCTGGGACAATAAATATGCAGTTTTATAATCCTTTGGGTGTAGTTCCAAATTGTTCTCCAGAACAGTTGGACCAGTTCACAACTCTACCAGCAGTTCTTATTTTTTCACATCCCTTCCAGCATGTCATTTTCCTTTTCTATCACTTAGCCAATCTGATAGGTGTAAAGTGGTACCTCAGAGTTGTTTTAATCTGTATTTCATTAAACAATAGTGATTTCGAGCATTTTTTCATGTGTCTATAGTCTTGATTTCTTCTTCCGAAAACTGCGGTTTCTTTATTCTTTGACCATTTATCAAGTGGGGAATGGCTATTTTTATACATTTGAGTTCATTCACAATATATTTGAGAAATAAACCCTTCATCAGAGAAACTTGCTGTAAACATTTTTCCCAATCTCCTGCTTTTCTTCTCATTTTAGCTGAATTGGTTTTGTTTGTGCAAAAACTTTTAAAATTTCAGGTAATCAAAATTATCCATTATTTTTCCCATGATCCTCTCTATCTCATTTAATCATAAACTCTTCCCTTATCCATAGATATGACATGTAAATTTTTCCATGCTCCTCTAATTTGCTAATGATATCACCCTTTATGTTTAGATCATTTATACATTTTGACCTTATGTTGATATGTGGTGTGAGATGCTGGTTTATGCCTAGTTTCTGCCAAACTGCTCTCCAGTTTTCCCAGCAATTTATGTTAAATAGTGAACTTGTGCACCAAGACCCAAAAAGACTGAGACATGCTGCTTCCACCCTGATCTCTCTAGGGATCTGATAAACCAATTTCGACTCATTTTGTTAATGGTTGTTAATTTGTTAGAATTTCTAGGAAAAAATCCTGGCATCTTAATATTGGCTTAACTATAATGTTAAACCAAAAAAATGACTTTCACAGTAGGAATTTCAGCCATTGTCTCAGGGAAATATTTTGGGATGAATTTTGCTCCTGCCCCTCACGTTTTAAGTCTCAAGTGATTTTCTACCTATTTACTAGGTTGGCTTGGTCTTAGACATCTGTCCCATGACATTCAAAGCTTTGTATGCCACTGTCATGAATTTCAAACTTGATAAGACTTAAAGCTTTGCCTCTTTCAACCAAGATCTCAATATTTGGATAACAATTTGGTTTGATGATTGAGGAAAATTATTATTATCTAATAATTAGTGTTATTCTGTAATCTAGCCTCTTCCTCAATTTATCAAACCCCATTTCCCTGTCTAATTCAAAAGACAGTCTTTCCCAGTCTGAAATAAATGTATGATTGAATAATATGATCACTCCTAGCCCCCAGGGCATTTGCTAGTTTGCCTGTTTATACAGGACCCTTGATTTATTTACAAGTAAAAGATGAATCTATTTGGGCTGGGCCCCTCCCCAGGGGATGACTGGCATGTCCTTGCTTCTCTTTGTCAAAGTTAGAGGTGATTTGATCTCCAAGGAGAAAGACTAACCTGAGAGATCCTGTTTGGGGTGGTTCTGATTTTTTGGCTAAGATTACTAAAGGCAGCTGAGGCCCATAAACCTGTTGAGGGATGAAATAATAGGAAAGATATGATATAGTCCTTAACCCACCTCCTCATTAAAATGTCTACCAATTAGGAAAGGTCCAAATGATGCACTGTCAGGCCAATCAGAAAGAGGACAGATCTAGGCTCACAAGACCCTGTTGGCCCTCACTTGGGGCCCTTGGTTATTGAGAGAGGCCATTGATCCAATTTATTAGTTTCTGTTAGCCTAATTAAATAAATTGATTATGCTCAGTTCCCTGTCTTTGCTGAGATGGCCAGAGTGACCCATGTAACAACTACACATATCACTGTTAACTTGTAATCTTTCAGTAGAGAAAATATGTGCCTCAATTTACCTCAGGGTCATTTTACTCAAGAAACAATTACTCTTCACTGTCCTGAGGATGATAGATTTGATGCCGGAGGGAATTCTACAGGCCATAAAGGATCACAGATTTAGAGCTGAGGTTACTGAGTCCAACCTCGTTTTGATAATGAGGAAACTGCTGCTTGGAAAAGTTAAGTGACTTGCCCAAGGTCACACAAGTATTATGTGACAAAGGTGGGATTTGAACTTAAGTCACACAAACCTTTTTTTCATGCTACCATATGTATTAGTACCTGTCTGTTACAGGGAATAAAGGACCTCTCTTCCTTATCTAATTTCTCTGCCTCCCAACTATTTAAGATATCCTAATTTTCCACTGAAACATGCTAGTGATTTGCTCTGAAGCCAAGTAGAATAATAAAAGGAAGAGTAATTTTAAAAATATGTGGGCTTAACATTCTGTAGTTTCTTGATCTAATCATATTAATGAGAAAGTTAAAATTCAAAATCACGAAAATTTCTGCAAAGTAGGAGTGCACTCAGACACCTGTGATTGTGAGAATAGCGGCAGGCAGGCAACCTGTCACTGTGCTCCCCAAGGTCAGAAATCTCCAGAGAGCTGGTGAACCCTCAGGTGACAGCTTATAGAGTGTTCATTCTGGGTCTGGAGGCAGAACATTTAAAATGTTGCCAGCAAAGAAAAATAACATTCTCCCTAGAACTGAAAGGTAAGGAAGGGAATGTGAAATGCCTCTGGCACATCATGCAATGAAGGGAAACATTTCTCTCAGATCTAAAAAAAAACCCAACATTTTACTTAGTCCATTCCAGTGGCAAGAAGGCATCTTCATCTGTGTGTGGAATCCCTGTAAAATATACAGGCATTGTTCCTTCTGCAATCCAAAAAAATAAATTTGTAGGACTGTTATAAACAAGTCAAGGTAGAACTGCTACACAGAGCAATCTGTCCTCTTGAATGGAATTTATTCACCCTGAGATTGAATTTTGAAGGACTGATTTTCTTACAGAAACTACTGGATGTGGACGGGCTTTTCAGTGGTACAATGGATCTTAAGTCATAGGTTCTGGGTCGTAACCCCTACATTCCCACATTATTACCTGTGTGATTTTGAGCCAGCAATTTCCTCTCTCTGTGTCTCAGTTTCCTCATTTGTAAATATAAGGGACTAGAATAGACAATGCTTACAGTTCCTTCTAACTTCAAGTCTAATCTTAGGATTCCCATTCAGCATCATGCCTATGAAACCACATTCATGCCTTTGGGTCCAACAGCAAATCAGGTTTATACAGTTTGTAATTAGTCATTCAATAAACATTTACTCAGTACATACTATGGATCAACACTGTACTAAGTACTGGGGATACAAATACAAAAACAGAGAGTCCCTGCCCTCAAGGAGCCTACAATCTAAAAGACTAAAAAGGGGTATGAGTCAGAAAGGTGGTGGCTGCCAAGGGAGCATGGTGGAAAAGTTGAGCCAGATGAGAAATTATATATTCTGAGCTGAACTCCTTCACTAAATAGAGGTTTTAGAGTTCATGTGCCACTCTCCAATCAGAGGGACAGAGGGTAATGATGAGGTAGATGCTGATGGGATCTTGCAGTATAATGATTACGTAATGAATTCTAATCCAAGACTCCCAAAATATTTTGTTGCTGAAGAGGAATCCTGCATAGTAATGAAAGCTATTCTCACTCAGTGAATTCCTGAGGTTGGTTCAATTTTGGTTAAACCGTTGGGACTTGGTTCTTACTATATCATCTAGCCTTAAAATTATCATCTCATTTTTCTCATCTTTTTGATGAATTTGAGGTAGAAACAGAACTTAGACAAGTCACTATCCTACTATTATTCATTTATAATTATTGTTATATGAACTTGTAGAAATGGATAAAATGACAACTTTTGGTCATTAAAGGAAAATATTGAGATGTAAGCTCATTCTTTCCAGTTCTCTTGAAGGCGTTTCCAGGACAACTCAAGTAGCTGACAAGATGACAGAGACAGCATGGAATGCATCTTGCCATATGGTTTTTATTTCTTCTACTAGGTCTTTATATTTTGAAAGCTTTTCAGTACAAGTGCTTTGGAGATTCCAAGTATTTGGTCTGGTGGCATCTGTTAAAAAATGTTCTCCTTAAATATTTATAAATAAGTGCTATCTCCAAGCTTTGGGGACTACAATTTTGTTTATTAACAGACCATAGTTACAGCATAGTATTTTTTTTAATTCTTGAAGCTATTGATGGGGGAAAGAGTGTTACATTTATAGTAAAGTGATTTTTTCATGCTAATTTATATTTGAAAGTGAATTTCTGTTATATAATTCTAGCCCCCTAATCATGTCTAAGTATCCAATACATGCTAAATGTTTGCAACCTGCAGTGATATGTTGCTCAGTTTCTACCATGTCATTGCATAATCTGCATTGATCAATCAATCAATAAGCATTTATTAAGCTCTTAGTATGTGCCAGGCACTGTACTAAGTGCTAGGGATACAAAAAAAAGGCAAAAAGTTCCTACCCTCAACAAACATACATAATTGGGGAGGAACTATATAAACAAATATATACAAAGCAAATAATATACAGGAGAAATGTGAAATAAATAACAGAGGAAAGGCACTAGAATTATGAGGAGTTGGTAAAGGTTTCCAATAAAGGATGAAATTTTAGTTGGGACTTAAAGGAAGGCTGAGAGGCCAGTAGTCAGGTTGGAGGAGGAAGAGTATTCCAGGCATTGGGGACAGGTAGAAAATATATCTGGCACAGAGATACGGAATGACTTATTCATGGAATAGCAAGGAGATCAGTGTCACTGAATTGAAAAGTACCTGTTGGGGAGAAAGGCATAAGAAAATTCAACAGGTAGTAGGGGACTAGCTTATGAAAGGCTTTGAATACCAAACAAGAGCTTTTTGTATTTGATCCTGGAAGTCATAGGAAACCACTGGAATTTATTGAGGAAGGGGATTAATATCACAGGACCTACATTTCAGGAAGATTTAGTGACTGAATGGATGGATGGAAGATGGATTCAAGTGGGAAGAGACTTGAGGCAGGCAGACCCACCAGCAGACTATTGCAGTAGTATAGGCATGAGGTGATGAAGAGGATGACATCAGAGAAGAAAAGGAGACATATTTGAGATATATTATAAGGGTGAATGGTGTTGCCCCTTACTATCTAGGGAAGGTAGGGAGGGGAAGTGCTTAGAGGGAAAAGATATTAAATTCTATTTCGGACATGTTGAATTTAAGATATCTACTGGGCATCAACGCATCTGAAAAGTAGTTGGAGATTGGAGATCAGCAGAGAGTTTGGGGCAAGAAAGGTAGATTTGAGAATCAGTATAGAGATGGCAATTAAATCCATGGGAGCTGATGAGATCTCAAAGCGAAGTAATATAGAAGAAGAGAAAGGGCCCAGGATAAAACCCTGAGGGAAACCTGTGGTTAGATCAATAAGTATGGGCTTCCTAAGGGTAATCTTTCTTGAATTTTAGTAGCAATGACTTGACCCTAAATTGTCCTCATTAATTCCTCCATGCATATAAACAAATACATAAGACTCAGATATTTGTTCAACACTTTCTGAACTTAGCCAGGAATATGTTTATGTGGATGTTCTCCATATAGGACCTTTTGAGTCCACTCTTGGGTCTAATCCATTTCAGAGACCACACAGAGATAAATTACTTTCAATGACAAAGATAAGTGCAGTGGCATATACATACTGCTAACTTTTACCATTGCTTTGTGAACTGAGGTCTGTTTATTCCAAAACTATTTCTGTAAATTGTAGCCTGTTTATTATATATCAATGAGAATAACTATCGATCCTCTTCCTAATTTTTTCATGTGAAAGTGTTGAGGTGACACAATGGATAGTTTACTATCCTGGGAGGAAGATCCAATTTCAAATCTGACCTCAGATGTTTACTAGCATTGTCATCCCAGGCAAGTCATCTAGCCTGTCATCCTCAGTTTTGTCATCTGTAAAATAGGCATAATAATAGTACGTCCCCCCTAAAGTTATTATGACAATTAAATGAGATATTTGTAAAGCACTTTTCAAACCTCAAAGCATAATATTCATGCCACCTATTATAATTATTGTTCTATAGCTACTTGGGGTGATGAACTTCATGGTCACATTATTATTATTATAATACAGTTTTCATTTGAATATCTTATAGGTCTGTTGTGGCCCATTTTATCATTCCAAAAGTGTATGTGAAGACTGTTATTGCATGGGTATTAATAGTCCTATGTGCATTCTTCCCATTAAGCTTTTATTTCAGAATGTGAGTCAGTCTATTAACATATATAGCCTCAGCTTCCTGCTTGATAGCACTATAATCAATAGGCCTTGCCTGGATTAACACATTTATTAAGTATAGCCTTCATCTTTTGGTTTGATTTGACCTCCAAATTTAAGATCAAAGCCTTTCATCTCTATTTCTCCTTCACATCATTATGAACTTTACACTTATTGGGCCCAAATGATATTTTTTATATCAATGGGCAAAGTTTCCATTTGGCAAAGTAGCAGCTTAATGTGTTTATCAGTGGAGCAATGTAATATAAGGTCATCCATGTGTCTAGAATGATTAATTTGATATTTGGGGACTAGTTTCTTTTTGACTTGAAAGAGACAGGTATATTCAATTATATTCAGGAGGGATAATAATGGGTTTAAGGTTAGGTAGAATCCTAGTGGTCATAAACTTTCTCATAAAATGCCATATTTTATATCAACTGTCCTTTATATTACTGAGTTAGTGACCTATTTAAATAGAGGACAGTTTTCCATATGGATGCCAAATCCTCTACAGGATCATTGCCAGTTATCCTGACCTATGTCTTTCCACTGGATTCTTATGACGATGGAGGAGAAAGTGAGGCTGGTGACTTTGTGCAGTCCTGCCTCACTGAAATCCAATTACTTGCAAGTCAAGACATCACCCTCCTGATGTCAAATAATAATAAATATTCTAACATACATTGGGACCATTTTATGTATTTGCAATACATGACAAAGTCATGAGTATAGAACAGAATCAAAAGCTTTATAGTAATCAATAAAGGTAGAATTTAGATTACAGAACTTTGAATTGTGAGTTTTCTTTATACTCCTAGGCCTTTTTGAACTTTTTGTTCTTCAATCAATATGTTTTCTTATAAATGTTTCTCATTTTTTGAGCAACACAAGCAATGATTGTGTTGTATAAAAATATATAAATGCATAGTTGGCCTGTATTTGGGGGAAACCTTGGTATTCTCATTTTTTAGTGATAAATATGATGTCTTCTGTTAAGAAAGATAGAACCAAATTTGCATTAGAGAAGAAGCTGGTAAATCATTTTCCCGTGAATTAACCTATCATTGTAAAACATTTAAATCAATAACTCCACTTTTCCAGAAAAGTTAGTGTCAATCACCAATGGCGTAGCCAATATGCCATTATTTATATTCCTAGCACACTTTTGTTCCATCTTGCATTTTTATTGTGTTGGTTTTCTTCAAGTCGTAGAGGAGACCATAGGTCTTTGATAGTTTTCTCAAACCATTTCTGCCATTGTGGTATTCAGGAACTGCCTTTACTATTACTAGACAGCTCCACTTTTCTATCTCATCATCTTTATCATATACTGTTGAGTGTAGATATTGCACTTTTTTACATCCTTTCACAAATTTGGAGAAATGCATAGATTCATAATTGTTATCACAGATACTAACTTTTTAAAATTACTTTTTCTTTTTCAGTAGAGTTGACCTATCAGTCGGCTTCATACCATTGACCTCTAAAAGTTCTTTTCCAAATTCCATTCTACATATGTCAATCTCCTATTTAAAATTATTCAAGGGGAGGTGGAGCCAAGATGGCAGAGTAAAAGCAGGAACCTACTTCAGCTCCCACTCCAGCCACCTCCAATACCTACAAAAAAAAAATTACTCTAAGCAAATTTTAGAGTACAGAATCCACCAAGTGAAAGAGAGAAACAAATCTCCTGTTGAAGGCAGCCTGGCAGGCTGACAAGAAGGGTATATCCCACAAAGCTGGGAGATGAGCACAGTCCTGTGCTAGCCATGTGGGCCCAGGCCCAGGGCTGCCCTGACCAGCATCACAGACCAGCCAGAGCAGATTTCAGGAGAGTGAATCACCAACAGCTGTGGCAGTTTCCAGACTTCTCAACCCATAAATGCTAAAGAGAAAGTAAAAGGTAAGTTGGAAACCCTGCTGATCCAGGGTGAGAGTAGAGTGCAGTCCCAGTCCCTGTCCCCAGGGTGAGAGGTGTTCAGTAGCTGCCTCTGGAGCTCCTGACCTATAGATCATAGGGGGACCAAACGACCATTCAGAGGGTAATTGTTCTTGCTTTGACATGCTTGGATCTGGGTCACATTCTTGGGTGGTGGTCATGGGGAGAGGAATGCCAGTGTGCCAGAGCTTCTGGTGCTGTAGAGAGGGCATCCTCATAGCTCTGACAAGAGCTCTGGCAGCAGTTTGGGGTGCAGCTCTCTCCACTCTGGAGGAAGAGTTCTACCACAGCAAAGAGCTCACAAGTCAAATAACTGGCTGGCAAGATAAACAGAGGAAGTGCAATCAGACTATAGAATCCTTTTGGGAGGACAAAGAAGATCAAAACATGGAACCAGAAGAAGACAACAAAGTCAAAACTGCATCAAAAGCTTCCAAGAAAATATGAATTGGCCACAGGCTGTGGAAGAGCTCAAGAAGGAGTTTGAAAATCAAGTAAGAGAAGTAGAGAAAAAATTGGGAAGAGAAATGAGAATGATGCAAGAAAATTATGAAAAGCAAGTCAACAGCCTGACTGAAGAAAGTAACACCTTAAAAAATAGACTAACTCAAATGCAAAAGAGACCCAAAAAGCCAAGAAGGAGAAGAATGCTTTAAAAATCCCAATTTACCAGACGGAAAAGAAAATTCAAAAACTCACTGAAGAGAATCAGTCCTTCAAAATTAGATTGTAGCAACTGGAACCTAATGACTTTATGAGAAATCAAGATACTATAAAAATAGATCCAAACAAATGAAAAAAATAGAAGGCAATGTCAAATATCTCATTGCAAAAACTACTGACCTGGAAAATAGATCCAGGAAAGATTATTTAAAAATTATTGGCCTACCTGAGAGCCATGATCGAGTCTAGAAATCATCTTTCAAGAAATTATCCAGCAAAATTGCCCTGATGTTCTAGAACCAGAACGAAAAATAGAAATGGAAAGAATTCACCAATCACCTCATGAAAAAGATCCCCAAAAGAAAACTCCTAGAAATATTATAGACAAATTCCAGAGTTCCCAGGTCAAGGAGAAAATATTGCAAACAGCCAGGAAGAAGAAATTTGAGTATTGTGGAAACACAATCAGGATAACACAAGACCTAGCAGCTTCTACATTAAGGGATCAAAGAACTTGGAATATGATATTCTGGAGGTCAAAGGAGCTAGGATTAAAACCAAGAATCACCTACCCAGCAAAACTGAGTATAATGTTTCAGAGGAAAATATGGTCATTCAATGAGGTGGAGGACTTTCAAGCATTCTTGATGAAAAAACCTGAGCTGAACAGACAATTTGATTTTCAAATACAAGAAGCAAAAGAAGCATGAGAAGGTAAACAGGAAAACAAAACCATAAGAAACTTATTAAAGTTGAACTATTCACATTCCTACATGGAAAAATGATAACTGTAATTCATGAGACTTTTTCTCAGTATGAGAATAGCTGAAGGAAATATATATGTATGTGTGTACATATATATGTACATATATATGTATATATAGGAGGATGTATATATATATATAAATATATACATGTGGATATATGTGTGTATGTATGTGTGTGCGAAGAGAGAGAGACAGAGAGAGAGAGAGAGAGAGATAAATATGTGAGTGAAGGCATTTGTATGTTCATGTATACATAGACATAGAGCACAAGATGAGTTGAATATGAAGGGATGATATCTAAAAAATAAAATTAAGAGGTGAAAGAGGAATTTATTGGGAGAAGAAGAAAGGGAGTGATAGATTAGGGTAAATTATCTCATATAAAAGAAGCAAGAGAAAACTGTTACAATGGAGGGGAAGAGTAGGAAGGTGAAAGGAAATGGGACAACCTGATTCTCATTGAATTTGGCCTAAGGAGGGAATAACATACACACTCAGTTGGATATTTTACCCTACAGGAAAATAGGGGAGAAGGGAATAAGAGGGAGAAGGATAGAAGGGAGGGCAGATTGGGGGAAAGGGTAGTTTTTAAAAAGGGTTAGGGTCAAAGGAGAAAATAGAATAAGTGGGGAATGGGATAGGGTGGAGGGAAATATAGTTAGTCTTTCACAAAATAACTACTATGGAAATGATTTGGGTAACTACACATGCACAATCTATATTGAATTGCTTATCTTCCCAGTGGGGGTGGGTGAGGAGAGAAGAAGGGAAAAAATCTGGACCTCAAAGTTTTAAAAACAAATGTTTAAAAATTCATTTTTTACATGCAACTGGGAAATAAGATATACAAGTACTGGCGTATAGAAACCCATCGTGCCCTACTAGAAAGTTAGGGGGTTGAAGGGGGAGGATATAAGAGAGAACAGATTGGGGAAGGGGTCTTCAGTAGGCTTGCTATTTTGGGGTGGGGGTAGGGGAAAGA
>CM053594.1:299997818-300013574 GCA_028646575.1 Pseudocheirus occidentalis | reverse complement strand
AGAGAGAGAGAAAGAGAGAGAAAGAGAAAAAGAGAGAGAGAGAGAGAGAGAGAGAGAGAGAGAGAGAGAGAGAGAGAGAGAGAGAGAGAGAGAGAGAGAGAGAGAGAGAAGGGTCCATAACAAAGCTTTTGGAAAGACCTGCAATTAGATGGCATAAGTTGAATGAAAAAACAGGAAAAGAAACTAAGAAGTCTGTATAGACAGGAGAAAAACCAGGAGAGAGAATTGTCACAAAAATCTGAAGAGGAGAGAGTATGTAGGAAGTGCTGATCATTGACAAAGGCAAACACCACAGAGGTCAAAGAAGAGCAGAATTGAGATAAGGCCATTCATTTTGGCAATCAAGAGTTCACTGGCAACTTTAGAAAGGAAAGTTTCAGTTGAACAAAGAGAGTAGAAAGCGGATTGCAGAGAGCTTACAAAGGAGAGAGGAAAGAAAGTGGAAACACTGATTGATTGTAGGTGACTTACTCAAGGAGTTTTGCCAAGGAGAAGAAATATATAGGCAATCAAGAAGAGTTAGGTCAAGTGAGGGGTTTTCTTAAGGAAAGGGTAAGCAGAATGTTATCCTGTTATGTCAGACAAGCCTAAACTTGTCATCCTTTCCTCTCCGAATTTCCTCTTACCATGTGTTAATTTTAATCACAATATGCTTATTCCTGAAATATTTCTCATATTAGAAATTATATCACCTCTTCTGGAGGATATTAGCTAACAATTACTCATAATTCAAACAAGAATTCCATGAAAATCCATTATCATAAATTAAAAGTAATAAGAAAAGATTCAAAGAATTTAAAGAGGTCAGAAAAGAAAAGTGAAAGGTTGTTATCTACAAATTTGGTCCAACACCTTGACCCATCTCTCCCCAACCTGGCTAAATACATTCGTATGGCCATTTCCTTCTCAAAACTTAGAAACCTAGATGACAAAATGTCCTAATACCCAGAAGGATTAAGGAGCTAAAATATGCCATGACTTGATTTATGCCTTTGGGAAGGGGAGATACCTGCCCCAAATATCTCTTTCATAAACCTGTCACAGAGTCTGATATTTCCTCCTAGAACTAGCCATACCTCTTAATGGTTCAGGCATTTAATTTAACTAGGTTTTGCTTGGAAGAACAATTTATTAACCAGACACGTTAGCTGAGATTAATTCTATTTAACTAGTCCTGCCACACAGCTAAGAACCCCAAGGAAATAGAATATGAGAGGCTTGGCCTTTGTCAGTGGGGTGGTGAGAGAAGACAGCCAGCTATTAGAAGAACTGTCCAAAAGCAAGTGGGACATTAGTGAGCCAGAGAGTACTTTGAGGGCTTTAGGTACTAGACAGGGGAGGGGTGGGACACAGAATACACTATGTACCCAGGTTATAAAGACAAAACAAAAATGAAAATATCCTTGTCATCAAGGAGGTTACATTTTTTAATATATGCCTATACAGGCACATATAGTATACAAGCAAAATAAAAACAAAGTCATTTTGAGGGTGGGGGGACACTGGCAGATAGCAGCATTAAGAAAAAGAGGTTTCCTATTTACTATGATAAAATACATTTGTATTTTACATTTAAATATTAAAATACATTAATTTAATAATTAATTTAAATATTAAAATACATTAAACATTAAAATACATTTATCCTAGTTGGCATTTATGGGTCTTCATAATTTGGCCCACCTAGCTTCACATATAACTCCCCTTTCTTTGTTGCAAGGTCCAGACCTTCTTCACCTCTGCTCATCACACAGCCCCCCATCTTCCATCTCTGTGCTGTTACATTAGCTGTGTCTTATTTCAAGGCACTAACTACTCACCTACAGCTCTAAGGATGCCTGATTTCCCTTGAGAGCCTGCTGAAGTGCCACCTTTAATATAAAACCTTTTCTTAACCCCTCATTTGCCATTGTCCCCCTAAAAATATTTCATCTAAAAATAGTTAAAACAAAATTAAATACAAATATTTAGTATGTATTCTATATGTGGCTATATAGTTATATGTTGATAATATATAAACTCCCTGACGACAAGGATACTTTTATTTTTGTCTTTATAACTACTGTGACTCACACAATACATAATAGATACTTATTGACCAATTAGCTGATTGCTTGAACAGGGAGGCAACAGATAACATATTCATTCTTCATAATTTTATGAGGGCAGCCCTGCTTTGCAAGCAAGAAAAGTTCCACCCACCTCTAGCTCAATAACAACAGCCACTAAAATCCAGAGTATACAACTTCACTCTTTATCCAATAGTCTAATCAACTCCCTCTTAGGGAAATTAGGTGATTCCTTTTGTTAATTGATTGATTGGATCTTTAATTTGATTGAATCTTTAAGTGTGAAGCTGGTTCCCCCCTTAAGGAAACCAGATGATTCTTCTCTTGTTCCTTGTTACCTTCTGTAATAAGATATAATACTGAGACTTTCCTTGTTCTAAATATTGTATATAATATTGTGAATTGTTGATACTGTGAACATTGTACTGAATCTTGATTTTGTAATGGAATAAGCAGAGTGTTCACTAATACTGTGTAATCCGAATCTTAAAAGCTGTTCACAGTAGCATTCTCTCAGGAATCTACTGTTGATTGGCATTACCTTATGTGCCAAGGGGCACAGTGGATGGAGTCAGGAAGACCTGAGTTCAACTCTACCTTCAGACACTTCCTAGCTGCAGGACCCTGATCAAGTCACTTCACCTCTGTGCCTCAGTTCCCTCATCTGCAAAAAGAATAATAATATTAACACCTGCTTCCTAGGATTGTTGTGGGGATACAGTGAAATACTATTTGCAAACTTTAAAGAGCCATATAAATGCTAGCTATTACTATGTGAGGAACAGGACAGCAGGACTGAAATCTCAGCTGACATTTCCTCTCAGAACATCTGGAATAAATAGCCTTTGGATGGGAAAAGGCAAAATAGACTGAAAAATCCCAAAAGCTCACTTGAGTAATTGATTAATAGTTCTTGTTCAAGGTTTAGAGTTAAGTATAGCAAAATGAGGTTTTAAAATTATCAGTGGACTTCCCCTCCCAGCAACAACGCAATAAATAACTGAGAATTAGCTGTTAGAATGATATCGCTAGAACCAGAAAGGACCTTGGTGATTATGTGTGCCAGCACCATATTTTTTTAAAAATGGACATGAGCCCCAGAGCAGCAGTGTGAATTGCCCAACTTCACATGAGGAGTAACAGTGGCAGGTTGCACCTAGGGCCTTAGACTCCCAAACTAGTATTCTTTCTACTATATCAAACTCTCAGAGCTGGGAGAGACCAGAATCCCATGATCCTGTGACTTCAAAGGTCATCTAATCCATCCCATACCTGAGGAAGAATTTAGAACATTCCTGAAAACTTGTCATCTAATGATCTCCAGTGGAAGAGAACTCACTTCCTCCCAAGGAAGTACATTCTACTTTTGGGAAGTTCTAATTATTAAGGAATTTTCCCATCTATCAAGCTGAAATCTTCCTCACTCCATTGTCTCCCATAGCTCTGTACATAGCTCTGAGACCAAAGAGAATATCTCTCACCCTCCACTTCTACATGACAATCCTTCAAATACTTAGACAACTGTTTTATCCCCTAAAAGTCTTCTATTCTCTAAGCTAAACTTCAACAAACTTTCATACTGCAAGGGTTTCAATGTCCCTCCACATGTTTTACAGATTGTCAACACCTTTCCTAAAATTCAGAGCCCAGAATTAAATACAATACTTCAAATGTGGTGCCATCAGAGCAGAGTATACCAGAACTAGTCCACCTCACTCCTTCTGACTCGAGGCTTCTATTGATGAACCATAAAATTGCTTTGAGAGGCAGCATGGCCTGGTAGACTGAATACTGATTTTGGAGTCAGGAAGAACTATATTCAAGCCCTGCCATTGAAACATGCCTAACTTAGCCACTAAACACTAATCCTTCACCATCTTAATGCCACAGGTTTTTTCTTTAAAGACCAATCTTAACCCCAAATCACTCTGGTCCCAGACCAAGCCCTATTTGTTCACTGTTTGGGCCCTGGTTGGTTCAGAATGAATGTAAATAACAATTGTTTCTGTTTTGGTCAGAAACCCCGAAGGTCTTCCCCTCCCAGACCATTTTTTTTTAAAGAGGTCATTCTTTGCCTCTTCTTTTTAAATTAATCTTTAGTCACTGAATGGGTGCTGCCTCAGTCAAACTGAGACCTGTTAAAGAGCTTAGTTTAAGAAGGTCAAGATGTCCCACCGCATCCTGGGCCACCTCCAGTTATCCAGGTCCATATACAGGCACTGAACCCAGATGGCTCCAGAGGAGAAAGTGAAGCTGGTGACTTTGCACAGCCCTACCTCACTTAAATCCCATTCACTTGCATGTCAGGGCATCACTTCCCTGAGGTCATGGTCCTCTTCTGGAATGAAGGACAAATCACAGCAGCAGCAGGCAACTCAAATTATAAGTGAGTTTGTCATCTTATTGGTTGGAAAAAAACAGGGATGTTTAGCCTAAAGAAGAGGAGACTCAGGGGAGAAGGTGATAGCCATCTTAGCAGGGTATCTGAACAAATGACTATCCTTAGGAAAAGAATTTAGACTTATTCTTTCTGGCCCCACAAAAACAGAACCAGGAACAAAGAACAAATGTATCAGAACAGCAAATTTAAACTTGATATCAGGAAAAATCTTCCCAACAAATAGAGCTGATCAAAAGTAGAGTGCAGTGCCTTCGGACATACTAGGACCTCCCTTATCAGACATCTTCAAGTCAAGGGTGATAATGGCTTGTCAGTTACGCTTTAGTGGAGATTCCTTTCCTGTATGAGGTGGAGTAGATAATGACTGAGGTCCCTTCCAATTCTAAATTCTGTGATTCATTTTAATTGGTTTCTAGGTGGTACAATGGATAGAGTACCAGGCGTGGAGTCAAGAAGATCTGGATTCAAATCCACCCTGAAATACTTACTAGCTGAGTGACCCTGGGCAAGTCACTTAACCCTGTTTGCCTCAGTTTCCACATCTGTAAATGATCTGGAGAAGGAAATGGCAAACCCCTCCAGTATCTTTGCCAAGAAAACCCCAAACAGGGTCACAAAGAGTTGGACACAACTGAATAACAATACCAGAAGGTCCCTACACCAGTGAAACCTAGATCCAGGCCCAGTATTACATTGATGCTAGATTTTTTGTTTGCTACCTCACACTCTTGACTCAGACTGCATTTAAGGGTGATGAAGGCCCTCAGGTCTTTTCTGTATGACCTTAATTGTCTAATCACTCCTTGCTCATCCTAAACTTGTCATTTGATTTTATCAAACAAAAGCATAGGATTTATCTTTATCCACAGTCAATTTCATCTACAAACCCCTTGTCATCCAGAACCAATGCTTGTCTATCCTTTTTTAAAACTTCTTGGGGGATACTTAACTCTGTCTCATTAGCTTGCTCAGGAATTCATTTGCTTCTGTATCAAAGGGATCTTCCTTTACACCTCATTTAAGCCTTCCTCATTACAATTTAAACCTACTTCTTCTTGTTTAAAAGAATTTAGGGGAGATAGAATGGGAGCAAGAAAGATGACCAGAAGTAAGCCGAGTTTCCTAATCATTCAGGCAAATTCCATGTACATTTGGCTGAGTTTTCCCATTGTATAGTTCTCACCCAGACAAAAATGGGTCTCTTTTTCATTCCTTTCCTTTCCATGCCAAACACCTACCTAATCTCAGAAAGAAGGAGAGGGGGAAACAGGATAAATGTTACAACTTCCCAGAGAGAACTCCCCCTCACAGCCAGTGAGCTATGTTACAGGTCAAGTCAAGTTAGGTCAAGGAAGTGCTTCGAGTGTCCAATACTCTTGATTTATCCTGTCAGCTGAGAGCTGTCAGGCCATGTGGTGAGTGTGGCCAGCACAGCCAGGCCAAGCCGAGGCAGAGACAGTGTTGGTTTAAATAAGGAGATGTATCATGTTTAGTTGAAAGGCAATGTTCATATCCCACTGGGTGATTATTGATGTCATGAAGAGCAAAGGATGAACGGAATATTAATGTAGTTAATTTATGCTCTGGGCTATTTCTCTTTTTCAGATCTAATCTATGAAAACAAATACTTCAATTCCATTCACATACTACAACTCCCCCAGAGAGAGCACAAGGAAAAGAAACTGCACAGAACAAGAAGAGAGTTGTTGGACCATCTGTGGCATCTGATTTTCCTCCTAGGAATGGCCTTTCTTAATGAAGTTGGGATTTCAGGCCCATTCCATCCAGGGCAAGCCTCTAAAGGTACATCCTTGGAAGATATCCAAAGAAAAAGGAACAAAACATTTCCAAATACTGCATTTTTGTGTGTGTGTGGTTTTGAAAGACAAGAAGGTAGATTTTTTTTTAATGTAAAAGATGCCAAGGCTTTTAACTTGTGCGTCACTGTAAAACACGTGTTGGGAGATGTCCTTATAGCTGGTGTGGGAAGTGGAGATTAAGAGAGGGAGAGAGGAGGTGGATAGAAGAGTGAAGGGAGACCCTGCCTCATAAAGAAGTCGTTGGATTTATTTCCATTTCAGCAACACATATCGCCAGCAAGATCACCTGCCAGTCCTACTCAGTGCTGGGTTCTACAAAAGCTTGGGAGCACCCAAACATTCCACTTGGTAACAACCACACAGTCACAGTGGCAGAGCTGATTACCTACACAGTGCCTGTGTAGCCCTTTCTCCTCACCATTACTCAGCCCTCCGTCAGTTATAAACAAGTTAATCTGGCAAAAACCCTAGCTTTAATACCTCCCCTCAGATTTTGATATCTCTCCAAATTAGAAGCTTAACTAAAAACAAGAATGAATCAACTCTCAAAGCAAGTAGACAGCAATATGGTGAATTCAGGCTTAACCTAGGGCTTACAGGGAAAAGAGAAGCAATCATGCCAGTCCAGACATGAGCTCCTTTCCCTCATTTTAATAGGGGTGCTAAACTCTTCCCAGTTATAGCCACTCACATGCCAGGCATGTTAAAAAAAACTTTGGACTGTCTCAAGTACCAGGTATATCAACTCCAATTGATGCAGTGAGCTAGGGCAGCCAGATTGAGCCTGGACATCCTTAAAATCCTTTCCATGGAAATAGATGCTTCATGGGGAAATTGTTATATGATGCAAAAAGCCTGCCAACCATCTGGGACTGAATATTCAAGTTTCCTCCCCCTTGTGTGTCTGCATCAGCCCTACAGGTCATTGTGAGCTCCATTAGGTAACAATCCATTCCGTTTCCTTTCCATCCATAGGCACTTTTGTGTAAGGACACAAAATGAGATTGCCAAGCACTTTATTTATGGATCCATTAATTATGTCAGTTGAAAGAGAATGGAATATTGGGGCAGCTAGGTGGCACAGTGAATAGGGCACCAGCTCTGGAGTCAGGAGGACCTGAGTTCAAATTTGACCTCAGACATTTAATACTTACTAGCTGTATGACCTTGCAAAAGTCACTTAATCCCAATTGCCCAGCCCTCTCCCTCCCACCCCCCAAAAAAAGAAAGAAAGAGAATGGAAAATATAGTGAGAAAGGATATTGTAAGAGAAACACCAGCATGTAGGATATTTAAAAAAAAACCTGTATGTCTTAAATGAAAGACAGGCTGAACAAGACCCTAAAAATCTGAGGAAAGCAAAATGAGAGAGGGCATTCATGGTATATGGAATATAGATAATTAAGGTGTAGTGAATGGATATTTGTCTATCAGGAAAGACAAGAGAGCCTATGATCAGATTTCCAAAGAACACTGAAAGATACATTCTTCTTATTCTACCCATTTATATGTGTGTTGTCCCCCCAATAGTATATCGAGGGCAAGGACTGTTTCATCTTTGTCCTTGTGTCCCCAGTACTTGTATAGTGACTGGAACTTAGCAAGCACTTAATAAATGTTGGATGAACCCATATGCACAAAAAAATTTATTGCAGCTCTCTTTGTGGTGGCAAAAAACTGGAAATTAAGGGGATGTCCATCAATTGGGGAATGACTGAACAAGTTGTGGTATATGAATGTAATGGAATACTATTGTGCTATAAGAAATGGTAGGGGGAAGAGCCGGTCTTCATATTCACCTGGAGAGCCTTATGTAAATTGATGCTAAGTGAGAAGAGCAGAACCAGGAAAAAATTGTACACAGCCACAGACATCATATGTGTGACGACCAACCTTGATGAACTGAACTCTTCTCAACAATGCACAGTTACAACTTTACAAGTCTCAGGATGGAAGGAGATGTCTACATTCAGAGAAAGATCCAGAAAGAACAGAGGTTAAATGGAGACTGAAGCAACACATGCTCTCATTCTTTTCCATGGTTTGTTCTCTTTCTTTTTTCCTATTGTTCACTCCTTTGCTTACAACCCTTCTATACAACCAGAATAACATCCAATTTGAAAATATTTGCAGATCCTATACCTGACTTCATGGCGCTATGGGGGGTGGGAGGCAAGAGGGAAGGGAGAAAATTTGAAACTCAAGAGATTCTGGAACTGAATCTTATAAACTAAAAGTAAATAAACAAATCAGATTTTAAAAATAAATAAATAAATGTTGGATGATTGATTACTGTCATTATTACTGCCCTCTCTAGGTCGCTGAAATGTACTGTGTAACAATAATCATGATAGCTACTATTTACACAGCACTTAAAAAGTTTGCTAAGAGCTGTACAATATGTTGTCTTGATTTATTATCACATCAGCCTTATGAGGTAGGTGCTATTATGATCATCCTTGTACAGATGAGGAAACTGACTTCCCATGGTCTTTTGAGGCGGGATTTGAACGCAGGTTTTCTTGACTCCAAGTCCAAAACTCTCACCCACTGGGCCACCTAGTTGCCTAACATGAACAGACAGCCCCACAAGAGCCAAGATCATTTTTACCTTGTCTTTCCAGTGGGAACAACCTTGGAAGCAAAAGACCCACTGAATTTTAGAAGTGGGAGAGCAGTTTTCATGTCTAGCCACACAAAAGGAATGTGAGATCATAGATCCAGGTCTGCAAGGAACCTCAGAGGCCATCAAGTCTAATTATCTAACTTTACACTCTAGAAAACTGAGACCCAGGGAAGTTAATGACTTCCCAAAGAGCATGAGGTAATAAGCGTCCAAAGCTGGACTGGCACTCAGGTCCTCTTATTCATGAGGCAGTGTGGAATCCCACAGCATAATAGGGTTTTTGTTGGAGTTGTTTTTTACAGAAATAAACAGCCTCAATTTACCTTTCCTTGGGCTCCACATCCACATTCAGGGGGAAGAAATCCCTTAGGATGCCACTCCAAGCAATGCAAACAATGTGGCTCAACAAAACTCTAAGCCTGGGAGTCCAAGGGCTTTCAAAAGGGAGTAAAAGACATCTCCAGATGATTCAGCAAAATATATCACACAAAAAAGAATTGGAAATGTTGCTAAAAATACTTTGACCATTTTACTTAACTCCAGTGTCAAAACTGTCATGCTAGATGGAAAGAGAAGTGAAAAAAATATAATTTATCTGAAAAATTGATCCGTTCCTCCCCTCCAGTCTCTATCCCTTACAATAAAATTTACACAGCATTAAAATTATAAGTACTCCTTTCTTGCAAGAAAATCTCCAAAGAAATTAATATAATGTCGTACTCAACACTTTTTTTTTGCTGTTTGGAGTTAAGTGACTTGCTCAAGGTCACACAGCTAGTAAATGATAAGTGTCTTGAACTCAAGTCCTCCTGACTCCAGGGCCAATGCTTTATTTGCTGCACCACCTAGCTGCCCCTTAACAAGTTTTTTGACCAGAGTGCAATCAGGCTTCTAATTCTCTCAGGGAAGGACGGGCCCACATGCAGAGAAGGAACACAGACATAGCAAATCTGAGGTCTTATGAAGAACTGCTTCCTATAGAGGCCTCTGAGATCCTCTTCTTAGTGCTTCTAGGATGGAGGTTGTGATCACAGCCCAAGTTTACTATTCAGGTTCAATGAAAAGCACTCTTGATTAACATCAAGCATGGCCATGGAGACCACTGGCAAGTCAAAACACTCCCTGCCAATGTTAATGCAGCCCACAAAGCAGGTAGTCACTGACTCCGTTCTGGGAAGTATTAATCTGTATCAGAGTTGCAAGTTATTTTGCAAATTTTCCCCTAGCCTCTTCAGAGATAAATATGGTGGTAATGTCATTTAATAGAAAGAGGACTCCACTTGGATCCATGCATGGGATCTGAGTCCAGATTATAGCTCTGCCACTTACTGTGTGACCCTGGACAGGTCATCTAACTTTCCTGGGACTCAATTTCCTCATCTGTAAAATGAAGGAGTTCAACTTGATACTTTCTGCCTCTAGATCTTTGGTTTTTATGAATAATAAAAGTATTCTATGGACAGCATTTTATGCACTTGCACATACACACCCTTTGTCAATAATTAACAATGTTAAGTAGTAGTTAGGTACTGTATAGAAGAACTATGTACAGATCCTATTAGACTGTAAGCTCCCCAAAGGCCAAGTTTGCATTAGTTTTTAGATTCGTGCCTCCTGGTAGCTAGCACAGTGCCTTGCTTATTAAATACATACTTATGACATATTTTTAAATTGAATGAGTAAATATGAATAAGAAAATAATAACTAATATGCCATATAGTTAGAAAGTGGCAAAATAGAGAATCCCAAAAAATTCAAATGAGTTCAACTCAAGTTTACTCTAAGGCTAATTAATTCACAGAGAACAAATCTACTAGTTTCCCCTGAAATGCTCAGGTACAATCTGGGTTGCTGACTTGATGGAGGGCAGTAGAGAAGTACAACCAGCCAGACAAAGAAATAAGAACCTAGGAAGGTTCGGAGTATGCACCCCTGCTACAGAGATTTACACATGATCATTAGGTCTCAGCTCAGGAAATAAGAGAGTCGGCAAGCCCAGAGATACAGCACTGTAGTCTGACTACAATGTCAGAGTCAGGGAAATCCAGAGAGCAAACAGGAACATGGGTCTCAAGTTCAAAGCCAGGAATTCACTGATCAGAGTGATACCAAATCAAGGGACTAGGCTGGAAAACAGGTTCACAGAGCAGTGAGTCAAAAGCCAAAGGGATTTACTTAGAGTAGGGACAGGAAAACTGCCCAGAGGATATAACAGGGTGCTTTGAGAATAATTATTTCCTTCATGCAAAGAATTTGACCAAGACAGTGCATTGTTATCCCTTCTTAACTCCCAGCACATACAGACACAGAGAGACAGAGACAGAGACAGACAGAGAGATAGAGACAGAGAGGGAAAGGGGGAGGGAGAGGGAGAGAGGGAGAAAGGGAGAGAGAGAGAGGGAGGGAGGAGAGAGACAGACAGAGACAGAGATAGAGGGAGGGAGAGGGAGAAAGGGAAAGGGAGAGAGAAAGGAAGAGACAGACAGAGACAGAGAGAGAGAGAGAGAGAGAGAGAGAGAGAGAGAGAGAGGGAGGGAGGGAGGGAGGGAGGAAGAGAGAGAGAAAAAGGGAAAGGGAAAGGGAGAGAGAGAGAGAGAGACACGCATAGCTGAAGCTGAAGGTAAAGTAGTCATGGGCTCAGACAAGTGTCTATATTCAATGTATCACTTAACATTCCTAGGGTGCCTCATATGAGAAAATTGTTTGCTTAAAAAAAAGACAACTCTTCCACTAATTAGCTCTGTGACCCTGAGCAAGCCACCTGATCTCTTTAGACCTCACTTTCCTCATCGGTAAAATTAGGATCTTGGGTCCAATTATCACTAAAATACCTTAAAAATCTGAGGTTTTCTGTTAAAAATATATGTGCAAAAGATTATTGACTATAAACATTATAATACCCCCTATAACTATTTCCCTACTCCTTTATGCACATGAGTGTCAGGTCACCAAGGAACAGCTGACTGCTTCTCCCCTCGGAGTTCAAAGGGTAAATTTAGAGGCTAGGTTTTCTAGTACTGATGCTCATGAGCCCACATCAACATTTCCCACTTATTATCAGACTGTAGACTCAATTAGCTTTTAGAAAAGAGTTTTTACTAAAGTGGTAAAGTAAGAATTGGTTCAAAACATACACCCTCCCCCCAAAAAAAGAACAAAACAAAACATGGGCGCTCTCTGCAAATACACACATAATGTCCCTGAGAACAGAGTGCTCCGACTTAAGGTACAAAGGTAAGGAACACATGTGGCAAAAGGATACCTGCTTTGCACTTTCTGGCACTAGAAGTCTTTTTCTCCCTTTATAGAGTCCTTTGAAAGTGCCCCTAAGGTGTTGGGCTCAGAGGATCCATAGGCAGAATTCTCTCTACCACAAAAGGTCACACTCCCTAAAGCCACTTTCTCCCTCTGGTAGCTATCCTTCTGTATCCATTTGTGCCCATGTTTGTCCTTGGTATGTTTCTTTCTCTTTCCAGGTGAATGTATTATCTCCTATTCAACCTTTCTCTCTAATGGCATAGTCAATTGTAGAAGGGAAATTGACAGAAAAGAGGGACAAAGAGACATGTATTATCAAATAATAGAAGAACTATCAGACATGCCTAGAACTGGGGAAAGTAGAGATGCATAGGAGGGTCCTATTCTATCTTCATCCCTAGACCAAACAACCACTTATATAGAATCCCCCCCTTCAAATCTCTCCATGGCTTGGCTCAAATCCAAATCCTCAACTTCCAGACTGAGATCTACCACAGAGATGAACCCCTCTGGACTGAGGAGCTACTGAAATTTCTTGACTATTTAAAGCCCGTAAAGGCACAGATATCTTGTTTGGTTAGCCAACCAACTATTTCTCTTCTTGACACATTCAACTGAGTTCATTCCTCACAAAAGATCATTGAGCCTGAACCATCATATTTATACATTTAAAATTTTATCATGGCCTTAAATTAATAAATACAATACACTGATAGAGGTGGGAATGTGGGATACACTTCTCCCTTTCCTATGTAACCACCTCCCCCTCCATTTTCAAAGCACAAATTTTAATACCACAGATTTCAGGGGCCTTCTCTGAGGAATATACTCAGAGGGTGTTTCCTAGTGCATATGCTCATTCCTCCTACTAGTCAGCTGCTTTTTATATGCTATCACACAACATGCCTAGAGCCTTCCTTTTTTCCCTTAAACTATCTTCCTCAACTGCTGCTCACATGAGGAGAAAACTACAGACTTGTTCTGTGTTCTTTTCAGGGGAAGAACTAGGATCAATGAATGGAAGCATACTTGGGCTTTGTAGAAGGATGAACTTTCCGACAATGGGACAGTAATGAGCTTCCCTTCACTGGGGATATGCAAATAGAGACTGAATGTCCATCTGTTATACATATTATTCAGGGGATTCTTTTAGTCCTACTGCGGAAAGGGAAGGCTATAAACTCAAGGTTATTTCCTCTAAAAATGTGCTTAGGTATATTCTTAATTCCAACTTTGGGGGAAAAAATAACATTGTGAGAAAGCACAAAATAATATACAGCTGCCTTATTGTCATAAGTGAAAATTTCTAAATCTGATATTATCTCCGATGAAAAAAAAGCAAATTTACCCTCAAGTGTTATGGGAGAAGGTTACTAGATGGGTATCCCAATTAATACTTCCTTGAATTCTGTTATTTCTGAGTATTTAGGGAAATATTATCTTTATTATTTGTTTTTGGTTTCTAATGGAAGAGTCATTTTGTTTGGTCACCGAATAACATTATCACTAGCAACTCACAAGTAAGTAGCTGTGTCTGCTGCTTTACTCTGGAAAGGAGGGATATACTGTTTTCCCTGAGAAGTAAATAGCCTTAAATGTGGACTATAGAATCCCCATTTTCTGGGAAAGCCAGCTATAGAGACTCTATAGAAAGAATTTGTATGCTCCTGTCACCAGGAGATCAAATCCTGAGTAATTAACCACATTATCAGGTAATAAATGAACTATCAGGCATGTCTAGAACTGGGAAAAGTAGAGGTGCTTTAAAGTGTCCCATTCTTCCACCCCCATCCCTAGATCAAACAGACTCCCACTTACAGAATGTTGGGACATGTTATTTTTCTGATTATCATTCCTGCTGTTTCTTTTTATACCTAGCACAGCTAGGTGGCACAGTGGACAGCATGCTGGCTTTCCTCAACAAGGCACAATAGGAATAAAGTAGCACCTACCTCTCTGGGTTGTTGTGAAGACCAGATGAGTTCATATTTGCTTAAATACAATGCCTGACACAGAGTAGGTGTTATGTAAATGCCAGTCACAGTCATCATCATAATTCTACCCTCTGGGCCAGTTCTAGTTCTAGTTCTAAGTTTTGCTACTAAATAGGTCTGTTGCCTTGGCCCAGTTATTTCACCTCCCTGGGTCTCAGTTTCTTCATCTGTAAAGTGATAGGGTTGGACTAGGTGATATCTGGAGTCTCATCCAAGTCTAGAGTTTATGGTCCTATTGGCCCCGTCTAACTCTAAAATTCTATGCCGTAATACAGTTAGTAAAATGTCTTACTGAGGAAAACCAATATCAATACTATCTACTATTTGTATCCACTTTATTAATGGGATCATGCACTAAGGCAGTGGTTCTCAACCAGTGGGTTATGTTCAATTTGTAACAATGAAAATACATCCTGCATGTCAGATATTTACATTACGATTTATAACAGTAGCAAAATTACAGTTATGAAGTAGCAACAAAAATAATTTTATAGTTGGGGGGGTTACCACAACATGAGGAACCGTATTAAAGGACCACAGCATTAGGAAGGTTGAGAACCACTGCACTAAGGGTCATAAAGAGACTAAGTGCTTTGTCCAGGTTAAGAATTTGTCTGAAATACAGAGAGGTGAAGTAGAGTCCTAAATTCATCTCCAGCTCCTAAGCTTAGTCCCCAATCTTTGCTGACTCACAATCATGGCCAAATGCAGTAGAAAACACTGGAATTACATACAACTCTATCTCAGAGAAGTTTAATCGTTGTCAAACACTCACCACAACAAGGTGGATGACAGAGCCCAGAAAACACCAAGCCAACAAGCACTCAATGTCTTTGTCAGTCAGAGGGTCATGGCAGTTAACCACAAGCTCACCTACAAAATGTTATACAGAGAGAAGATTCCAAAGCGGTGCTGCCTCACAAAACAGTAAAATGTAATTGAAAAAGAAAAGAGCCTGCAGAAAACTTGGTCTAAGCTTTAACTTAGATCATCCTGAGAACATTTGTAGTTAGACTGGAAGGAGGACAAAAAAATATTCAAAATGAGATAGATTTGCCAGCATTTTATAGTAATTATTTTCTCCACAAGGTCATTGAGTTTTAGGTTCTACCACCTTACTCAGTACTTGACATTCTATTTGAGAAAGTAGTGATGGACCTTAAGAAAATAAAGTGGGCAATCAATCAATAGGCATTTATTAGGTACCTATTAGGATACAAATACAAAGAATGAAACAATTCCCACTCTCAAAGAGCTTACTTTCTAACCATAGATACAAGTATATGGAGAGAGAGAGAGAGAAAGGGAAGGAGAGAGACAGAGAGAGGAGAGGAGAGAGGGGGAGGGGAGGGAGGGAGAGAGGAGAAAGAGAAGAGAGGGGGAGAGAGAGAGAAAGTGAGAGAGAGAGAGAGAGAGAGAGAGAGAGAGAGAGAGAGAGAGAGAGAGAGAATACAGTCATTCCATCCACATGATTTTCCCCATCGTGGTTGCAATATATCATGGGTTGGCACAAGAAATTAAGTGGGAATTTTTGAGGGAGTTTTGTGGAAGCCCCAGATGACACATGAAGACATTTCATAGAAAAAGT
>CM053594.1:299985318-299992818 GCA_028646575.1 Pseudocheirus occidentalis | reverse complement strand
TGCCATATAACTTCCTTTGGGGAGGTATTTGTCATCAAATGACGGAACTGAAGTGATTGGGAGAAATTGGTCCAGCCTCCTCATTTTTAAATGCCTAGAATTCAGAGAACTCTTGTTCTAATCTAATTTGTCAGGAGCACCTTGGATCTTCTCAACCATCAGGACAGCCTAGAATCTACTGAAGCTTCCTGGCTTGGTTCTAGGGTCATCAAGAATTTGCTAAGGTCTCTGGGTTCTGAAATGCCATGGCATGGCATTTCAACATCCTTCTGTTTCCCTACTCTGATTATAGCCCCAAACTTACCTCTCTTCTTCTGCTCAATTCTCCCACTTGCAAGTTTAGTTCTCTGTTCACAGATTCTCAGGAACACTTCCCATAAGCCCAACCCTCCCCTTCTCAGATACTTTTCTCCTTTTTCAGAGTCCTTGACCTGTTATACAATTATCTCTTGGGATTCTGACATCCTGACATTTCCCCCAGTGAAAAAAAATTCCTTTGGTTTTTGCCATTTTGGACCCACAAAGCTGTGCTGGAGAGTTTCCCATGAGAGGACTTCTTGCCCCTCTTATACAATGTGGATGACTTCTACACAGGAGTGTAATGGTAAACGTTTAACAACCAGCTCTCAAAAAAATAAACAAACCAACACACTTTTAAGTTTAGTCTGCATTAACATTTTCTTAAGTCTAGAGAATCAAAAAAACTATAAACCAAGCCCTGATTTGTAGCATTTGATGATTTCTGAGGTATAAATATGAAAATGTAACAATTGGCTCTCAGAAGCCTGGCTGTCCATGTCCCTGCTTTTAAATTTTTATCTCTAACCCAGACTTCTGTCCTCCCTCCATTCCAGATCCTTATTCACATTTGTCTTCTCTGTCTCTTCACCCACAAGTTCTTCTAGGACCTTAAACTCAACATGTTAGGAGAGGCAGCATTTTCAGTTTTAAAAAAAAAAGCACTGCCTCTGAACTCAGAGGCCTTGAATTCATATCCTGCCTCTGATTTTTATTACCTTAGGAAAGTCACTTAAGTTTCTGTGCCTCGGTTTCTCCATTTTTAAAATCAGGGGTTTTGACCTGAAATCTCTTCAAGCTCTAGATCCATGTTCAATATGACAAATTAGAGCCTGAGAGTGGAATGGACAATCCACACTCCATTTCTCCTCCTTCCTTACCCCTCCCTCTTCCAGAAGCACCCCATCACACCAAATAGGAATGACAATCACAGAGACCAAAGGATCAGACAGATGATGTCAGCAGCAATGGCGTTGTGCCCTGACAGAGAAAGGAAAACAGTCAGAAAAGGAAGGTTAGAAGGAAACCAGTTTCCAAACAGAGTAAGATGTTTTTTTTAAATTTATTTTAATGAAAAAAGCAGTTAAGAAATCCCTGCCAAGGATGTCCCACCTGGTAGACACAGACTATGACACAGCCTCCTCAGGTGGCCACTTGGCTCAGAGAGACCGCTGTCATTCGCCGCTGACCTTCACTGTAGACATTCCTGGCCTGTTTCAGTTATCTTCGAGTTTGGCTCCAGGATGAGGTTGGAAAGGAAGAAGGGGTAGAATTGCCAGTGGCAACAGAGGCTTCTGATTAAGAAATGTTACTGGAATAGAAGTTTTGTCTTCTAAATCCCACAGAGCAGTTTTTCAAAAGAGGAATGTGAAAGAGAAAGGAGAGAAATAGGAATTTATATGGATTCCAGTCTTGAGGGGTTGGGAGAGACACAGAGAGAAGGTGATAAATAGTCTCAATGGTCTCAATCAGAGAACAGTGTGACCCTGCCAAAGACTGGACACACACACACACACATACATACACAGAAACATGCATATGAGTATAATTTTACAGGTGCAAAGCAATTTATATAGATTATCTCATTTTCTATAAATATGCTTTATCCCATGATGTTCTTCAATGCTTCAAAAAGTCTGAAACACAGAAAAGTCTAGCATTTCCTCTATCTGGGTACCACCTCTCCTAATTCAGAACACAATCCTGGTAGATGTTTCTTTTTTTATTGTTTTAAACTGGACCTATGATTTCAGCAGTCTAGGGAGTTCCCAGTAAAGAATTCATTTTACCAATGCAAATTTACACCTGCTATTGCATATTATCTTAGAAAGTTGCCTAGGGCAACTTGCCCAGGGTCACATGGCCAATGTATAACCACATAAGCCTTGAACCCAAGTTTTTCTTACTCTGGATCCAGCTCTCTGTCCACACTGTAATTTCATCAAGGTGAGGAGCTTCAAATATGTACATTCCGTCTGCAAAAGTATATCAATAATTCATTTGTAATGATCTTAGAGGATTGCCTGGACATTGAAAGGTTAATGATCTGTCCACAATAACACAGCTACTGTGCTTCAGTTGCGGGATTTGACGCCTCCCCCTCCATATCTTCCTGACTCCAACTCTGGCCCTCTGTCCATTATGTCACACCGTCTCTCACTGGTTGCTATGTTCCTCCAATATCCATGCCCCGGTCGCCACTCCTTTGGTGGTTAGTCTCACCAAACCTATCTAGACATGATGGTGGTCATCAGACCCATAGGAAGCCTTTTCAACTTCGTAGGACTAATCAGAGCCTGGGATCTCTAGTCATAGCCTTCAAGAACCCAGTTCATCAACTCCACGGCATAAAGAGGCATTGGAGTAGAATATTTGTGGAAGTCCCCTTTCTATAGGAGGACTAACAAAGTTCAGAGAATGTGATTCATCCACATCGCATCATGCCACTACACCACGGGAGAGGCAGGTTTTGAACCAAGTTTCTTTAAACCCAAGTCCAATGACCTTTTCACTATCTGTTATTCCTCTTCTCACCTGAATACAAAGGTGGCAAAATCTGTAGAAATAAATTCTCCCTTGGAGAATCTAGAGAGGAACCAATATCTGAAAGACTGATCATGTCAAAGAGAGTCATTTTGCTAGACAGTCTTTTCGAACTGCCAGACCATGAGACAGATCCTTCTATAGGCAGAGAGTCATCTTTTCTGGAAGCTTGGAAGGACAGACACAAAGATCTCTGCCAGTCTCCTCTGTGTCTCTCTCTATTTATACACTCCGGCCATGAGGAG
Source organism: Pseudocheirus occidentalis (assembly GCA_028646575.1). Taxonomy (NCBI): domain Eukaryota; kingdom Metazoa; phylum Chordata; class Mammalia; order Diprotodontia; family Pseudocheiridae; genus Pseudocheirus; species Pseudocheirus occidentalis. Next base: position 299,989,732 of record CM053594.1, on the reverse strand, counting down.
CCTGGCTGAACTCTCGGACAATGGCCAGCCCAGAATACCTCCTCTAGCAATTATTCTTAGCAAAGGGTCCCTAGAGGTTAGGTTTCTTCCTCAAAGATAACCACTAAGGGATGAGGATCATACCCTAGATCAGATTTTCTTTACTTGGGGTCCATGAACTTTTTAAATATTTTTTTTATTTTAACACAATTGGTTTCATTCACAAATCTCATGTATTTTATTTTAGTGCATTTAAAAATATTCTGAGAAGCACAAACATCACCAGGCTGACAAAGGAGTCCATGCCACAAAATTGGTTAAGAAGTCCATCATTTTCTAAGAAAGAGTTCAGGTTTCTTTTCTGTGACTTTTTGGTCATCAAAACTCCTAAGTAAAGTAAAATAAGTTAAGTAAAAGGAATATTATGAAAACAGCTTGGGGGGGAGTTGGGGCTCCCCTGAATAAAGCCCCTTGAAGATAGTAGCAATGAGGAAAATGATTCAGTCTGTAGGGGATAAGAAACATAAACTATGTGGTACTTCTCTGGCTTGTTTATAATGCATTAACCTTAAAAAAAAGAAGAAGAAGAAAAAGAAATTGGATGATAATAATACAGGATGACTCGAGTATTTTAGTTATGTAATGAGAATGAGCAGGAAGCACATCTGTGAAATACGTGAGCTGTACAATTACTAGATTTAAAAATATGTAACAAAATGTCAATTAACCAGGACCCTTAATTTGATGGAATATCATTTTAGGAGAAAGAGACAAATGACAACAAAATAAGAGGAAGGGAAGGGAAGGGAAGGGAAGGGAAGGGAAGGGAAGGGAAGGGAAGGGAAGGGAAGGGAAGGGAAGGGAAGGAAGGAGGAAATGGTAGAAGAGGAAAGGAAGGAAATAAAAAGAGAAGAAAAGCAAGGGTTGGCCCAAAGTGAGCACAAATTCATCTCCTACACACCATCTTCTTCTCCATATTCCCTACATGGTCCAATGGAAAGAATCTTTCTTGACTGTATAGCCAAAGGATATAGGTTCATAATCCTGTCTCAAATGCTTACCACATCTGTGACCTTGGGCAAATAATTTAATTTTTGTGCCTCAATTTCTTCATCTGCAAATGAGAGGGTTGGACTAGATGGCTTCTGGAGCCCCTTCCCACTCTAGAGCTATGATATTCACTCTTTATGGTGACTGAGTCCCTGTGAGATCCTTGGCAATGAATGATATGTTCATTTATATTCTCAATAATGAACTTACATGGGCAGGTTAGTTGGTGATTATACAGTTCACAAAAATTTTCATTAATGAGAGTTTAGAGTTAGACCAAAAGGATTTTAGGTTTAATTTTAGATTTAACCTTCAGCTTAACAGAAAATTCAATTAAACCCCAACATCCCACTCCCCAAGAAGCTGGCAAGTCAAAATTTTATTGTATGTCTGTGTCAGAATTGATGGGCAGCCAACCATAAACCCCTTTATGCTCCATGAAAGTTTCCATATCTTATCCCTCATATGTTCAGAATGCTCTGTGACCCAACAGCCCTCCTTTTCTGGTGTTAGAAAAATAATAGGAACCAGCATTTGTCATTAGCCCCAAGTTCGTGTACTTTAATAGATTCCAGCATTGCAGACTGTACCCTGTCACCAGAGACTTTTAAAATTCAACTGGACAGAAGCCTTGACAACGTGTAACACAACTGAGAAGGATTCTGCCCTGGCAAGGAGATCAAGCAAAAGCCACAAAGGTCAAACATTCACGTATGTGTGTGCATCACAAACTCTGCCCAGAGTCCCATTGGGCCAGGCTTCTCTCCTCTAGGACAAATCAGCTTGTCTAGTCCTCAGGGGAACAAGGGGACTCTCTAATATGGCCAGGAACTTGAGCCAACTCTCAAATATTATGAACCAGCAATAGAAGGCAGCATCAAATACAGCCCACTGTCATTTGACTTTGAAATTAGTTCCGTGGATTTATTTATTTATGAAGCAGCCCAATTACCTTTTGCTTAGGCCAATACTACAATAAAAATCCTTGCACATGTGCCAGGTGAAAGTAGAAAGTGCAGGCCTGTGCTTGATAATAAAATAATAATAATAAAACACTTATTAAGTGCCTACTATGTGCCAGGCATTGGACTAAGGGCTAGATATGAATAAGTAAAAGACAGACAGTTGCTGACCTCCAGGAGTTTACACTTTAACAGGAAGGGACAATAAACACAAAAGGCGGGAGGGAGTACCAAAGCTGAAGCAATTTCCATAATTATAAGTTTCCTGATGATGAACTTATCCTGAGGGGGGGTTGGGGGAGTCAGAATGATGTTGAAGTTAAAACCAAGCAGAGCAAGCATTTTAGATTAATTAAAATATTTGAAGAATAAAGGGGACTTATGAAAATTTTTGAGTAAAATAAGGAATACTACTCCCATTTTCAGAGCAAACAAATTGCTACATGCACTATGCACATGTGTGTACATATTTAAAATAAGCATTCTTGTTATAGACATTATATTTAATAATTTAGAAGAAAAATGTAATTCAGATTGAAATTTTTTCGTGAGACCTTTTCAGAAATATTTTAGAATACTCTAGATCAGTGGTTCTCAACCTTCCTAATGCTGTGACCCCCAGCCATAAAATTATTTTCGTTGCTACTTCACAATTGTACTTTTGCTGCTTTTATGAATCATAATGTAAAGATCTGATGTGCAGAATGTATTTAAATTGAACATAACCCATAGGTTGAGAACCACTGCTTTAGATTATTCCAGCTTTGCTGGTTATTATTTATGGCACCCCCAAACCCCCATTTTAAATCCCTGTTGGCCTCTCCTGGTCATCAAGCATGTTTTCATTTCTTACCAGCTAAGCTAGTATTTATGAGTTCATCAATGTATTTCATGTGCCTACTATTCAGATTAATTTAAGAAAAGATAAAATAATCTTATCTTTTGTGAATAAAGAGTTGGTTTGTTTTATGTATGGTGGTAGTGGTGGTGGTGGTGGTGATATATATATTTGTGTACCTCAATATTTCAATATGTCTATGATATGAACTAAAGAAGCTAACTTCTATAGGTCTAGTACAAAGAAGTACATACTTCTTTGTGTGTGTGTCTGTGTCTGTGTGTGTGTGTGTCTGTGTCTGTATAGCAATAGTATAGATATAGCTATGGCTATGGCTATAGATTTTTATAAAAAAAATATATGGTACATGCCATAGTGGATAAAGAATTGACCTTGGAATCTGAAAGACTTGGGTCAGCTACAAATTTACATTAGGTGTAGCAACTGATTTGCATTGGCAGAGGGATCATTCTCACTTGGTACTCTCTTCTCCTGATAAAATCACAGGTCTGAACTACATACACACACACACACTCACACACACACACAATGTCATTTTATGACAACCATAACAATAGCCTTCAAGTCTAAATTCTATATGTTTATATACATGTGCACACAAACGCAATTGCATCACTATTTACATATAAGTGCATATGTATACATATATCGATTTATTGATAAAGCTTCATCCTCTCAAAAGAATTTGCTTTCCAGAATCCTGTCTTTGGTGGACAGATTAGTTTGTTGCTAGAAATGTTTTCCATTTCTCTGGTTTACTTTCTCTTAGTGATTTACTTATTCAAATAAAGAAAAGTAGAACCTGTAAACCATTACTTTCCTTTCCAGGTTGTCTGACATTACCATGGGCAGCTAAGCTCTTCTTAATCCTCAAAGACCATAATTCACAAGGTTCCTCTTAGACACTTCCATCCAAGCTCCTAGCCCTACTACTGCCTGATTCCATGGGTCACCTGCAACCCTGTCCCCTAGTCCTCCCTCTCCTTTTCCCTCCCCCACCTTCTCCCTCCAGTGGGTCCAGGTAGCAGCCAGGTTTTTTTTTTCCACTCTGAATTTCTTTATTTATTTTCTTCTTTACATCACTCATTTCCACAAGATTTTGAGTTACAATTTTCCTACCCATATTTCCCCTACCTCCCCAGCCCAAAACAGTGAACCCACTGTAAAGCCCCTCCCCTAATCTGCTCCGTCCTATGTCCTCCACCATAGCCCCTCTAACTTTCCAGTAGGGCAGGATGGGTCTCCCTACCCCAGTGCCTGTATATCTTAATTCTCTGTTGCATGTAGTTAATACTAATAATAATCTTTATACATATATTTTTTAACATTTGATTATAGAACTTTAAATTCTAGATTCTTTCCCTTCCTCCTTTGTCACCCACCCCCACTGGAAGGACAAGCAGTTCAATACAAGCTGTATATATGTAATTACACAGAACATCTCCACAGTGGACATACTGTGAGAGACTGATTATATGTCCCTCCTTCCTATCCTGCCCCCACCCTTGTTCTATTCTCTATCCTGTCCCTGTCCCTTTACAAAAGTGTGTACTTCCAGCGACCC
>CM053594.1:299971064-299984818 GCA_028646575.1 Pseudocheirus occidentalis | reverse complement strand
AAGCATTCTTGCTGAAAAAACAAGAACTGAACAGAAAATTTGACAATCAAACACAAGAAGCATGAGAAGGTAAACATGGGAAAGAAGTCATAAGGAATTTATCAAATTTGAATTATTTACATGCCAATATGGAAAAATGATAATAGCAACTTATGAAACTTTTCTTAGTAGAAGGATAGGTGAAGGGAATACAAATGGATATATATGTATACTCTCACACATGTCCATACAGGAGGCTATATATGCATATGAATACATATCTGAGCATGTGTATATATGGGTTTATAGAGGGCATAGGATCAATCGAATATGAAGGGATCATAATTTAAAAGGCAAATTCTGAGGTGGGAGAGGACTAGAATTAGAGGAGGCAGGGAGAGATAAAATGGGGCTAATCATCCCGTGTGGAAGAGGCAAGGGATAACTTACAACTTTACTTTCATTTACTCTCATTGAATCTGGCTTAGGGAAGAAATGGCATAAGCTCTAAACTGGGCATCATGCCACACAAGAGAGTAGAGGGCGTGGGGATGAAAGGTGAGATGACAGAGGGGAGGGCAGGGTCTGGGGGAGGGATGCTGGATGCTCACACTTTAATAAAGAGACAGGGACAGGGTAGAGAACAGAACAAGGCGGGGGGAGGAATAGGAAGTAGGGACATATCACTGTCACAATATGTCCACTAAGAAGATGTCCCGTATAATCACACCTACACAGTCTGTATTGAATTGACTGTCCTTCCAGCAGGGGTGGGTGACGAAGGAGGAACCAAAAGAATCTAGAATTTAAAGCTCTGCAATACCTTCAACTAGGAATCAAGATATACAGGGGCTGGGATAGGGAGACCCTCCCTGCCCTACCAGAAAGTTAGAGAGCAGACCAGAGGAGGGGCTCTACAGTGGGATTGCTGTTTTGGAGTTGGGGTAGGGGAAAAACAGGGAGAAAATTTGTAATTCAAAAATCTCATGAAAATGAATGATGTAAACAAGAAAACAAATAAAATTTATTACATTAAAAAAATAAAATTATGATGTTACTATACTTGTATTTTTTCCAGTTTAGTTATTTTTTTTCTTTTAAAATTTAGATGCTGTTCCGTTTGGTGCATATATGTTTAATATATATCTTTTTTCCCCATTGTCTATGGTATGTTTGACCGTAATGTAAATTCTCTATCTTTACCAATGTAAAGAAGTTTTATTTTAAAATGAATACAGCTCTTGCTTTTTTAGTGGGATGGGCATGTAATTATAAAAAAAAAAGACCAACAAGGAGGTGGGACCCATCACCCCTCAAGGCAGCACATGCCACTTTTGGACAGTCCAAAAATGTGTTAGAACACCGACCCTAAGTCACACTGCCATAAAGGGGCTATCTGAAGTAAGTACATGTCCAGGTTGTCCCTAAGAGGCAAGGCTGCACATAAAGAACAGCCTCGTGTGTTATGGCTCGTCACTCACTCAAGAACAAACTCAATGACCCATTCCCACTGCATAGAAAAGACACTGGGTAGAAGTTGCAAAGGTGGCCATTTAATTTAGTCTTGATGTTAGGAAAAACTTGATAACAAGCCATCCAAAAGTGGGGTGGTGAGTCCCCCCTCCCTGGTAATCTAGCAGAGCCTGAATAGTCACCTCCTGTGTGTGATATAGCAGAGGAGTCTTTCAAATATGATCTGGAGCTGACGGCCCTTCTATTTCTGAGATTCTGCAATTCTGTGAGTGTCCAACTTTCGACAAGACTTTGAAGTATAGACAGGGAACTCTCTAAGACCATGGGATGTAGATAAGAAGCCAGCCTGCATAGAAAAAGGGAGATTCCACACTATTCCCTATAGCAACGAAAGCCATCCAGGTCCCTTTCCTTATCTCAATCCCTCTAAGGTCCAGACCTGACACGAATCACATATGTCTGAGTACAGTCCTAGTGCACATATAAAGACAATATGACACAGGGTAAAGTGTCAGGGGAGGGAACAAGTAAGCATTTATTAAGTGCCTACTACATATCAGGCACTGTGCTAAGTGCTGGAGATACAAATTACAGCCATTTGATGCAAAATTTTTGGTTTTTGATCCTCACAACAACCTTAGGAGGTGGGCATTATTATTTCTATTATTACCCCCAGTTTATAATTGAGGAAACTAGGTATTGCCCAGGGTAGCATGAGTGTTAAGCATCTGAGACTGGATTTGAACTCAGGCCTTCCTAACTCCAGGCCCACTGCTCCACCAACTACTGAGAGCAGGTGTCTAGGGTGGAGGCAGAGCTAGCCCTGCCCCTACCTTTCCAAGAAGACTCTGAAAAGAAAGGAAACTCCATTTTTACCATGGAGGTAAAATACCAGAGGTATTTGCTTTTCCTGCTCTGAGTTTTTCAGCGAGGTAGCTGAGTGAGAAAGAATGCTAGATTTGGAATCAAAGGGCTTGGGTTCAAATCCTGCCTTTATTTACTACTTTTATGACCTTGGGAAAGTCATTTAACCTCCATGGGCCTTGGTTTCCCCTCCTGTAATAAAAGGTTTGGACCAGATGGTCCCTTAGAGCTCTATGTCTTGATCCTATGATCCTATGAACCACAAACAAGACAGGATCCCAGTAATGAATTCTGGAGCATACTCAAGTCTGCTGGCTTGTAGAGAGCAACACAATCTCCCAAACGTGCAAAGGATGAATGAGGGCAGGAAACCCACTTAAGCAGCTGCAATCTACAGAGCTGACTTAGGGCATCTGTGAGCAAGGTGGGTCGTAGAAATGCCCCAGGAGGCACGGTTTGAGGCTCTTCAGTATAACTGTGTTCTGATGGGCAGACAACAGCTGCAGGGAGGCTAGTGGTGATCGGAGATGAAACTGCTCATTAAAGCAAAGGCATCTCCAAAGAGCAGTCTTAACTAAAGCCCAAACACAGCTGATAGCCGCAGAAAAAGTTAAAACTAGAAAAGTCATAGACTAGGGCAGTTTAAAACTGTGAATGCCAAGGTTTGTAATAGAAACATACCTACAAATAGAATTATTTTATTTTTAAAAATATATTTTGGGTAATACAAATTGGAGTACCTGCCTACTAAGGTACAAAAGAACCTCAGTCTGGGTCAGTAAAAGGAATACCCATCCCTACATAAATTTTTAAGAAATTTAAAGATTAATTTTATGCTTTATTTGAAGTCTTTCCTCAATCCCTGCCCCTCCCCAGTCCAGTCAATAACAATCTTTCTTCTTTAAGGCCTCTCATAGCACTTTGTACCTCAATTCTGTACTTAAGTATAATTTTATATTATAGTTTAGTATGTGTGTGTGGCTTAAGGAGCTCATTTACCTGCTAAACTGGAAGCTCCATGAGGGCAGGGACGTATCTAAACTCCATTTCACAGCTGGTACTTTGCAGAGTCTACTGAACATAATCAGAATTCCACAAATAATTTTTAGTCACTTACAGGTATCGGTCAGAAAAAAAAACTTTCAGCAATATCTAAATCTACACTATGAAATGGAAGATTTGTTCAAACTTGTACTTGTGAACAAACAGCGGCATATAATAAATGTAGTCATTTCTATTCAAAGATAACAGTGCTGACCCACCATCAGCAGGGACTGTGCTTTGGGTTTATTTTTTTCAGCTGTAGGAGCAGATTTACCTTATATTACCTACTTTTCCTTGTGACTAATAACATGCATTTTCAAAATGACTGGCAGTAGTTAGAACATCAGCAAAGCAGACTGACCCACACAGGGGTGGCAGCTAAGCCCTTTGCCTCACTATGACTATGTTCTAACCAACTTGGTCAACTACCTTTTGGGACTTAAAATGAAGAAAGTCCATTTCTATAGCCCAAAAGTGAGTTGTTCCTATGGGCCTCAAAGAGAGTAACGGGAATGGAAAGGAAGGGAGAAATGCAAGAGATAATGCATAGGAAAATTAGCAGATATAACAAATATCAGTAGGAATAATCAAGAATCCATAGGTAAAAGAGGAGATCCATTGAAAAAATGAATGGCCTCAGATGGTTAACCCCAGATGCACCAAGTGTGGATAATAAACACAGCAAAGAAGGAACACTAAAACAAGAAAGCGGATTTGACCTACCAGGCATCACTAAGACTTGGTAGAATTAAGAATCATGACCGGAATGTGGTTATAAAAAAAGATACCTTATTCAACAAAATGCCTAAAATGGAGGTGGTAAAATAGTGTGATTCATTAAGAAAAATTAATGTAAGGAAATCAGGAACGTAAGAGGGGAAAAACATTGGAGATCATTTGGGTGAGGAGAGAGAAACAGAAGCAATACCATCATTATATTCTCGTAACACATAGAGAGTTAAAAGAAATTGATGAGGAGTTTGGAAAACAGATCACAAATGGGGAAAAGACTCAGTAGTTACTAGTCTTGAATTATTAGAAAACTGATGACTCCTCTCTGCTCAAAGCAGAGCAGCTTATGATTTCTTGGCTTTGCTCAACACTAAGGTCATCCTTCAGAAGGTGAAGGAAATCAAAGAGGGGAGCTTCATTTCTGCACTCACTTAGCACCAACAAGCAGAATCATAATGCTAAATCTAGAAGAGACCTTCTGGGTAATTGAATATAATCCCTTCATTTTATGGATGAGATAAATGAAGAGCAGGGAAGTGAAATAATTTGTCTAATGTCACACAGATAGTAAAAGTGGATTACGAACCCGGAATTTGACTTAAAACTTCTGACTTCAAGTCTAGTGCTCTATCTACCATGAGAGGGAGCAGACCCATGCCCTCAATTCCAGGATAACAGATATAATGAACAGGAAGCCAAGGCATGGCAAAATAGGATAGAAACCCAAACACTTGTAACTGGAAATAAGGGAGTAACACAAAAATCAATGGAAGCCCTGATTATTATATCCAATGTACAAGGTCAAAGTGGGAGTAACAACTATTAAGCCACTAAGTTATTGACCTAAGACTCCTTAAATTTCTCCTGCCCAGGGACTACATTGGCCCCAGAGGCAATTAAGGCTAAGACTATGGGTGGGGCTAAAGCATTCCACCTTTGGAAGTTCAATGGGACAAGTCATTATACTTTCTTGCAGTTTATTCAAAAGCAGAAGAAAATGGTTAAAGCAGAAATGAGAAGAACTTTTGGAGGATAAGATCATACTTTAGTGCTGTGACCAGCACAGTTGTATGGCCTCGCTACCAACTGAATAAAAGAGAGAGAAAGAGAGAGAAAGAGACAGAGAGAGACAGGGAGGGAGAAACAGAGACAAAGACAGAGACAGAGAGACAGAGAGAGATAGCTACCAGATGAATAAAGGAAAGAGAGAGAGACAGGAATGTATTCCATAGTCTGTTTATTACAGAATCATTTCATACAGAGCCAATGATACAAGAAAATCATAGGGCTTATATTCCCTATAGCAGAGAATCTTAGGTAACCTGAATACAAACACCCTCGTTGGGAAATAATCACTTCCTTACTCAGGCCCAAAGCTAATTATGCATAAAGATTTTCTCCTAGGACCACGGCAGTCAGAAACAAGGCTTGCAAATTAGCTACCCTGTACTTCTTTTAGATATTCAGGGAACCAATGATAGCATTCACCCAACAAGATTATACTCTTCCTGCATATCTGCCTAGTGACCTTGTAGAAGTGGGAAGCATTTCCTTAATGGGGCCAGGACCCCTGAAAGTCTGGTCTACTACATTTTAGAATTTTTAATAGAGAAAAGCTGAACAGAGTCTGGTATTCACAATTTTTGGAGAGCAATTTTCAAAGGGTTTTGATAAAAGATAGAGAGCATCCCATGAATTCAGAATTAATTAATGAATTAAGTCTTCAGAAGTCAGTCCAGGAAATGGATGGGAATTTCTTAAGAATGAAATTCTGAAGACACGGTGAAGATGAAAAGGGAGAGTTGTCTAAAAAGATCAATGTGGATGCTTGGGGAATTCAACCACCTCAGAACTTTATTAGCCATGTATCAAAGAAGACAGCAAAGATATAATAGAGGGTAAATACAAAAGTTTGACATGGCCCTCTAAAGCTCAGGTTGAACTAAGGGTGGTAAAAAAAAATGCTAAAGAACATCCAAAAAAGAGGGGATTTTTTGTGTGTTGGAGAAAAAGAAAAGGATATAGTAATAGAACCATAGTTCAGGGTACATAAACAGATAAAGGGTAAAGGAGAAAAGTCTGAATTATTGAACAAGCCAATTGGAAAAGTCAATTAACTTCTCTGGGTCTCAGTTTTCTCATTTATAAACTCTTTTTTGCTTGTTTTCTTATCTAGAGAGAATGATTTCCTGATTGAAATGAATAGAACAAAAATTACTACCAGAGAGTTAAAACTAGGGCAGTACTGGAGCCAGCTTGAACAAACTTGCTAAAAGTGATTGTTAAATTTCCAGTGGGAGCAATTACACCTCAGAAATAGACAATATAAATCAGGGCTTGATTTTTTTTTTTGCTTTATTGATCATCTAGATTTAAGTGTTAATGATTAAATTTAAAAGTTCATGTGCATACATCCTCCTCTCCCCCTCCCTCACCAACCCAAGAAATTAGATTTTAAACTTTTACCAGCATACGTTTGTGCTGCTCTATAAACATTGCTTGGGCTCAGAAGGAGTGCAGGAGAAGACTCACATAATTAAGTAATCTCCAGAATGGAAATCTGGTGACTGCAGGTTAATCATCACTGTCATCATCATCATCATCATCATCATCATTAGCATTCATATAATACTTTAAGGTTTGCAAGTGCTTTATATTCATTATCTCATCTGACTCTCTCAACACTCCTGGTTGAAGTCCAAAATAGATCATCTAACTACTTTCAATGATTCAGACTATTAGATCAAACCAAATTATATCCAAGTATACTGAAAGAACTGGTGAATGTGATTGCTAAGCTGCTATCAGAGACCTTTGAAGGATCATGGAAAATAGGACTCTGCTACAGAATTAAATAAAAATAAATAATGTATCAGTTTTCTCCAAAAAAAATAAAGGAAGAAGAAATCTACAAACTATGAATTGAAGAACCTTACTCCTATTTGTGGCAAAATTACAGACAATTATTAAAGAGATAATTCATGAACAGTTAGAAAGAGAAGCAGTGATTACTTGTAGACATCACATTCTTCATCAAGAATAGGTCATGCCGTACTAATTATATTTCCTTCATTTAACAGATAAATCAAAGAAATGCTATAAACAAAAGTATACCTGGGTTTTAATGAAGCATAATGAATCAGCTATTTCATGTTATCTTTATGGAAAAGATTGAAAGAATTAGACTATATAATAGTATAATTAAATGATTACAGAGCTAGTTGAATAACCAAAGAGTAGCTAATGAACTTGGAGGGAAGACTCTCGTTAGTACCATGGCACAATGGAAAGGTTGTTAGACTTGAGGTTAGATAGAGCACATGAATTCAAATTCCACCTCTGCCACTTGGTACCTACGTGACCCTGGACAAGTCAATTAACTTCCTTGGATCTGAGTTTTCTCATCTACAAAATAAGAGGTTAGACTAGATATTGCATAAGATCCCTTTTAGCTCTGTCTATGGTATGTCTTAGGATATGATCCTAACTTTATGGCAGTATAACAATTTATCAAAAATATGCATGAATATATAATTGACATGCTTTTAGCTTCATAAGATGAAGCTAAGAGGAATAGCTAACTGTCCCTAGAAGACAGAATCAGTATCCAATGCAATTTCACAGACTAAAACAATGAACCAATTCTAATACGATAAAATTTAAGAGAAAAATAATTTAAATTCATCTATATAGATTCAAAAAAAATCATCTTTGCAAGTGTAGAATGGCGGAGAGATATGACTAGAAATTGTTTCTGTGAAAAAGATCTTAGTGCACTATAAATTTAATATGTCTACTCTCTGGAAAGGCAGCCAATACTAATCTGATCCTTGACTGCATTAAGAAAACATGAAGGAGTGATAGGAAGAGAAAAAGCATTTGTAAGTACCTACTATGTGCCAGGACTATGCTAGGCACTTTACCAATCTTATTTCATTTGATCTCTTATAAACCCCTAATCTTTTGTTTTATAATGGCATAGAAGTGATCCTGGTTTCTCAAAGGTTATTTCAGGACAGCACAAATTATAATAGGTTCTACACACTGAAAAAGCATCATAGTCCCAGCAACAAGGTTAAATCTGCAGTCGAAGAATAGTAGCGGTTCAGCTAAACAAGTTCTTTCTGGGTTTGTAGGGGAGGCTTCTCACAACTTTCACTGCAGAATGTTTTTTCATAGAGAAAGCAGAGAAAGGATACACAGGTATTATTTGAATCCCATCAGTGACAGATTCCCCCAGGTCTCAGGATTCCCAGTTCTGGAGTACTTAATAGGCTTGTCTGTGGGAAGACTATGCCTCTTGGAACTGCAACTGAAGCAAAGTCCAATTCTCTATATTTTTTCCCATAGCTAGTATCAGTATAAGAAGGAGTGACCAGGACATTAGCATCCGTCAGTTTAGATCACATGTTACAGTAATGATTGGTCAGTTTCTAAGGTCCCTCACGTCCCAGGCTAATTATTCCTTGAGCTCACTCCATATTTGGTCAATAACTTGCATGTCCTAAAATGCCTACAACAATGAAAAGAGGTGGACTCCTTAAACTCTTTTGTTCTGAACAACTGGGTAGATACCATGCATAAATCAACAAATCTTTCTATTGTCAACAACAGGATATGGGGACTATAATGCAGGCACCAGCTGCTTCTAACTAACAGGATACAGAGAAACAAATATGTCATCCATCATTTCAAACAAGGATTCACTGACCACTTTTTGGCCAGGCATGGGCGCCAATAAGTCTGTTCCTGGTCTAAGTATGTGACTTATCACCCAATCAAAACTGACCTCTTCAAGGTCACCAGTAATGCCTTCATTGATGAATCTGGCAGCCTTTTCTCAGTGTTCATCCTTCTTGACCTTCTTAACAGTCTTTGACACTATTGACCACCTCGTCCAACTGAAAATTCTCTCTTATCTGGGTTTTCATAATGCCATTCTCTCTTAGATCTCCTTTGACATTTCTGGCCATTCCTTCTCAATCTCATTTGTGAGATTATCTTCCTAGTCTTACCTCCTAACTGTGGGTATCCTTCAAGGTTCTAATCTTGGGACCTATTTTTTTTTCTCTTTCTCTCTACATCTTTTAACCTCCCATGGGTTCAAGTATCATTTCTATGCCAATTACAATGAAATCTAGATATTCAGGTCTAGACTTTCTTCTGAACCCTAGATCCATTTTACCAACTTCCTACTAGAGATTTCCATCTGGATAATCCACAGACGTCTCAAACTAAACATGTCCAAAACAAAATTCATTATCTTTCCCCTGAAACCTATACGTCTTCCTTACATTTCTATTTCTGCCAAGAGTACCACCATCTTTCAAGTCACTCAGGTATATAACCTCAAATTTATTCCTTACTATTCACTCTCCCTCTCCCAGCATATCCAATTCTGAATTTTTTAAAATGGTGCTTTTAATGGTCTACTACCAGTAAGTGCTATAGCTACTTAAACACCTAACAACAACCATTTAAAAAGAACATGTACAGTAGGGTGAACTTGTGGTCATGATAGATACAAGCATTCTCTGTAGAGGGCAAGAAATGACAACTTATAAACTCCTAAAATCATAAATTATCCATCTTTTATTGCACTTTTCCCCTAGTTTAAAACTTTAGCCAATATGCATAAACCATGCCATTAAAACAAGTCTCTGGAAGTGCCTTCTCCAAATGGGAATATGACTTTTTGTCACCCTACACGATCCCACTTCTCCTTGGCTACCCAACTGCCTTGGCAAAGAGCTCAAGTTTAGCCAATTACAGTAGTTGGTGTAAAAGTTAATCTGAGCAAACATGGATCATTTCACCAGCCCCATAATTAGGACCAGAAATCTGTAACTGAGACACATTCATAAAACCGGGGTTTTCCAAGTGCCAACTTTTCCTTGGAGCTATCCAGAATATGTTGGAAGGAAAGCTCTCTGCCCAGAGGAGCCTGATGGAAGGATGTGCAGACTCACAAATGGATAAGTAGAGACATATGAAGTAGGGAAGAAAGAGGGGGGTGTAGGGAGAGGGTGTGTAGGGAGACAGGGAGAGACAAGAAAGAGGTAGAGGGGAGAGGGAGAGATAGAGAGAAGAGAGAGAGGGAGGGAAAGAAAAATAGAGGAGAGGAAGGGAGAGAGAAGCAGAGAGAGAGAGAAAGAGGGAGGGAGGGGGAGAGAGAAAGACAGAGAGAGAGCCAGCCCAATCCAGTAGACTCTAAATTCCTATTACTTTGCGATTCCAGGGCTAATTTAATCTTGCTTCCATTTTTCATGTGCCCTCTCTACTCATCTCTGTTAGTTAACCTTAGACTTAACATGCTTGTGTTAGGCTAACGAACAAGTGGATCAATTAAACAAAAGTTTGTTTACATTTACCTTGTCAAATCTACACTTTTGTTAGTTTTATGGGGTCTGCCTTCATTAAAGCCATTAACTCCTTTGAATGACTTAGGAGGCTTTTCGATTCCCACAAGTATGTTTGAATTTCATACATTTTGCTTTTCATAGCAGGGACCCTGCCTCAGCTATCAGTTTTCTGATACTCATAATTAAAGCAAAGGAGTTTCTTTAAACTATATTTGTAAATTTACTAATTGTCTTTTCCTCCTTTAGACACAGCCACAACACACACAATGAAGCGACAGCCTCTCTTCTCAATAAACAGCCCTTGTTATAGATTCAAGGTATTGTTGTTTGAACTCAGTGCTGACGTTGGCAAGCCACCCTTGTGTTAGAGGAGCTGTAAAACTCTGGGCAACATGCATGGAGCCTTTCTCTCTGCCACTGCCAGAAGGATAGAACTGCCATAGCCGCATATGTCTTCAATTGCTAAGATATTTTTTCCCACTACTTCTCACCATGGAGACTTTTTTCAAGCAGTTTAATATCGAGGGGGGAGCCAGCTTGCTATTTTGGGGTTTTACTATGAAATATTTATTGAGCTCTGATTTACTGAGAGCTGTACCAAAACCCATCACCCCAGGAATTTGATCTTTCCAATAAAAATGGGCCCAGAAATTGGCCAGGTGAGGTACAGAGAAGAAAGAGAAATCCTCATGTAGCAATTAGGCAATCTACATGAAGCAATCTGATCAGGCCAGGCCCTAATTCCCAGATGAGGAGGGGGAAAACAGAACCAGAAATAGCCAGAATGACTGGTGAATCCACTGAGCACCAAAGGAATTGTACCTGTCTCTATATACATCTTTGCTTAACTATTCATGATTCATGTACCTGCTACCCTGGATTTGTACATTTGTAAGTGGAGCAAGATTACTTTGCATTCTTCTATATATAAAACAGGATAAAACTTCTGTGTTGTTCACAGACTGGTCAGTGTTTTCTTCATCTGGATCTTCTGTTTTGGTAGCAATAAATTATGACAAGTCTTAAGTTCCCTACAGGGCAGTGAGGTGGTGCAGTGGATAGAGTACCAGGCCTGGAGTGAGAAAGACCTGAGTTCAAATCTAACCTCAGACACTTACTAGCTGTGTGACCCTGAGCAAGTCAGTCAACCCTGTTTGCCTCAGTTTCCTCATCTGTAAAATGAGCTGAAGAAGGAAATGGCAAACCAGTCCAGTGTCTTTGCCAAGAAAACCCCAAGTAAGGTCATGAAGTATCAGCAGACACAATTGAAATGATTGAACAATAACAAGCTCTCCTAGAACATGAGCTGGTTCATTTTTTTTAATCTTGAATCAATATGAAACACAAGGTACACGGATCATTCTAAAGAGGAAGAAATACTTTAAATTGTTGTACATCAAGTTGTCCAATACTGTAACTTAACAGAATCATAACTCAATTTAATGCGTCAAGCAAGGTCATGTAACCAGCAAGATGGTAGATTAGACCTCTGGACCTATTTAACTCCTTAATGCTCCAAAAAGAGAAATTATGTGACACATGCAAAGTAATTATAGCTGAATCCAAAAGACAAAGAAGATAATGAGAAGGTGAAAGCTTTATGAGCTAATACCAGAAAATTCTAACTCTTTGTTATGGTAATGGAATTTGGAGATGTCCCTGTATTGGCTTGGTTTTTGGGTTGAGTGTTAAAATCCCACTTGTGGGATGGACTTGTTTACGTGAAGAGAGAGGGCTGAACTAGGAGGAGCCGTGAATTGGGAGAGAGGCCCAAGCCAAGAGGAGGCCAGAAGGACTTTTGGAAGTCCAGTATTATTATCCAGTATTATGGAGCCTGAGTTGCTGAAAGAGAGACTGCTGAGAGCCCATTGGAGCTGCCCAGGACTTTTGAGGACCGCTACCTGGAGCTGCTAAGAACTGAGGAGGCATGGCTGTGATGCTAGTATTTTGTCTCTCTGTTTTGATGTTGTTTTTCCAGGTTCACCTGATGGTGAAGGACAGTGCTGCTGTTGCAGAGGTCCTGGAACCTGGCTGTTGGTTCAGAAGCCCTGAAAAAGGATTTTCTTGTTGTATGTTCACAGAAATCTTGGAAGGGGGCCTTGCTGATATTTTCAGGGGTTCTGGGACTGTTCTACAGGCAGAAAGTGACTTGATGAGGACACTGGCTATGGCTTTGTTTCTCTCCAGGAACTGAGATTGCTGAGGGCTTGCCTCAAGTGAAGATGAAAGAAGGGCCTTTCCTTGGGTTTTCAATGCTGAGATGTTATCTTGACCTTGTTACAGCTTAAGGGTAGATGGCCTTTTGTGCTCTTCTGCTCCTTTTTGAGAAAGTTCGAAGGTGTTAATGGATGGTATTGTAATTACTTTGTGTCCAGGGATGGGAGACCTTTGGCCTTTTTGTGCTCTGTGATTGATCAAATGAATGTACTTTGTTTATGACTGGAAACTGATCTCCATTTGAGAAAAGACTTTGACTGACTAAATGAATATACTGTCTAGGGGTGGAGTAGTACCTGGATTGAATTGAGAACTTACTTGCTAAATGAATGAGTTATACTGTATTTTGACTTTCTCTGTTCTGTGAATGTTTGCTGAATAAGTGGGGTTTGCTATGCTGGAAATCTGAACCTTGGAAGTTGCCTGTGATTGGCATTATACTTTTCAAGTGCTAATTCAGTATTTCTCTCCTACAAGCCTCCAGGTTCCCATGGCAAGGACACAAGACCAAATGACTTGAGTGTTTGTGTGGTTAAGGAGAAAGGACCAAAATCATGCTGACAGGGGTTCTAGGTCAAAGATTTTTGAGACTCTGACTAGAACATCTTCCCTTCTTGCTCACTCTCTCCCTCACAAAAAGTGGCAGATGTTAATTCTGGTAAGCCAGAAAAGAAAAAGAATGGAATTAAGGGAGGAACTGGAGCAGGTGGCTAGCATATATGGTTGTGTTAAGGCCTAAGGAAATGATGAGGTGTAGGCTCTGGTACCCCCCCCCTTTTGAGCTCTCCTTGAATCTTTGAGGCACATGCTCTGGGAAACCTCTTGAAGTCTGATTGAATCTTCAGGAGGCATTTGCAGAGGCCATAAGTATTTCATTGTGGCTGGGCTCAAACCTGTTACCTGTTACTAGCCTGGCCGTCCATTGTCCATCTGCTTCCCACCCTTGAGCCTCCACTCTTGCATTGCCACCTGAAGACCCTCCCCAAACTCATTACTGGAGTCTGAACTCATTGGCTCCTCCTGAAGACCCTCCCCAGGCTCCTCCTCTGAACCACCCCTAGATTCCTCTGTATATAAGACCCC
>CM053594.1:299946028-299963982 GCA_028646575.1 Pseudocheirus occidentalis | reverse complement strand
TGTTGTTTTCTTCAGTCAGGTTGTTGACTCTCTTTTCATGATTTTCTTGAATCATTCTCATTTTTCTTCCCAATTTTTCCTCCACTTCTCTCATTTGGTTTTCAAAGTCCTTTTTCAGTTGATGTATAGCTCGTAGGCATTCTTCAATTGTCTTGGAAGCATTTGGTGTGGGAGTTCTGAGTTCTGGCCTCTCTTCCTCCCGTTCCATGCTTTGACCCTTTTCATCCACAAAAAAGGATTCTAGAGTTTTATGGGTATTTTTATTTTGCCTCCTTTTCCTCATGTTGGCCAGTCAATTAATTGGTTGAGTTTTTTTTTTAGGTCTGTGAAACTCTGCTTCTAGGGTGGGGAAAGCTCTGTTCCAAATTGCTGGGGTTTTCCCAACTGCCGGAGCTATTAGGGGGGGTGTTGCAAGTGCCCCCAGCTTTGGCTTGCTGAAAGTGTACCCCAGGACCACCACCCAAGACCACGTTCGGGATCCAGGCCACTCAATGCAAGAGCACTTGGCCCTGATCAATTGATTCAGCCTCCCTGTGGAGCCTGCAGGCCAGGGGCTCTGAAGCAGCCTAGTGGGGGCCGCCCGCGGATCCAGCAGTTCCCTTCCCCCACTGCTTCCTTGCGGGGTGTGGGGGGGAATGGCCGAACTGCTTTTACCACCCCCAAATTAATTTTCAAAGTTTCACTTTCACTAACCAACTCTGATGCTTTAAAGCTCCCCTTAGGCAGGTGCTTTAGATTTTCTTTGAAGTAGACTCAAGCTGGGGTTTGGGAAGCTCCTTGTGGCTGCTGCTTAGGTTTTGGGCTGGCCGGGTCTCTGCTCTGCTGTGGTGTGAGCTGCGCCTCTCCCTTGGCAGATGTGGGGGTGCTGGAGGCTGTAGAACCTGTGCAGGCTGGCTGCAGTGCCCGCTCAGCTCAGCTTAGCCCGGCTCCTTCCCACCGTCCCAGGCCTGGCCGTGGTCTCGGCTTCAGGCTGTTTCAGTCTCCGCTCCCGGCCTGCAGCGATGAGCCCCTGCTGCCGAGCTGTCTTCAGCGAGAGATGGGTTCTCTGTATTTTTGTGAGTCTGAGACTCCTAGACTTTATCTGGGCTCATAATTTATTGGGTGGCGGTGTGGGAGTTGCGGGACTTTGCTGCCACCATCTTGGCTCCCGTAATGCTATGTATTTAGAAGACATCCTTACATGAGGAAATCCAAGAATGAGAAGGAGGGATAGTGGTGGAATGGAAGCATGGTCAAGAGTAAGAGACAATGGAGGCAGAAACAGAAGCGGCATTATCATTACTACAGACCACCTGGACAGAAAGAGGAAATAACTGAGGAGATTGAGAACCTGGCACAAGGCATGAAGTAGTACTAATGAACGCCTTCAATTCCCCGATTATCTATTGGACTCTTTCTCTGCCAAAGGTAGAGCAGCTACCAGTTTGCTCGTTCTTATGCTCATTTCACTGTTTAAAAGGTAAAGAGAGCAGTGAGGGCACGTACTGTTTTTGAACTGACTTTCATTAGCCAGGAGGTACAAACTGGTGACTGAAGTAGAAATGGTGCTGCCATTGGAAGGAAGTGAGCTCCAAGGGTGGGGAACCTGTGGCCTCGAGGCTGCACGTGGCCCTCTGGGTCCTCAGATGTGGCCCTTTGACTGAATCCAAACTTCACAGACTAAATCCCCTTAAAAGAATTTGTTCTGTAAAACTTGGACTTGGTATCTGAGGACCTAGAAGGTACATATGACCTTGAGGCCACAGGTTCTCTGCCCTGATCCATACTAACTTGGAACAAAGGAGAGGAAAGTCAAGAATTGTCTGATATGAACTCTTAACTTTGGGAGAAAAGAGTTCAAAGGCTTCCAAGAAAGAATAGGTAGAAACCCATGCACCAAAATTCTACAGGGGAAGTTGGCCCAAGAGGTATGAGAAACTCTCAGGAACAAAATTCTGGAAATGAAAAGAGAAACAATTACAATAAAGAGGGGAATGGGAATTTTGAAGAGTAGGAGCTGAGAAAAAAGAAGAAAAGGCAGAGTTGAATAATGAAACCTATGTGGATGCATACGGAACTCATTAATCAGCTTAGGTTTTAAAAAGATAAACACAGAAAACAGATGGCTTTAAAAAGAGGTAGAAAGACAGATATCTTGATATGAGTGAAATCAACAGAATCAGGAGATCAATTTATCCTATAACATTGATAACATGAAAATGAATAATTTTGAGGACTTTAATAAACTAAGAATGAAATGAGAAGAAATAGGAGAACAATTAATACGATAACACTGTGAAGATAAACAGCTCTGAAAATTACAAGAAATACAATCAAAACAATAACCATTCATGATTCCAGAGGACCAATGATGAAACATGCTATCCATTACAAAGAGGGTATGTATTTAGTAGCAAAATGAGATATGTATATTTTTGCATTCAGACATTGAGGCAATTTGTTATATTTAACTATGCATATTTGTTATAAGAAATATATTTTTCCTTTTTTTCCCCCTAGGGAAACTCAGGGGAACTCCCCTAGGGGAGTTGGGGTGATTGAGGGAGGGAAAAATAGATTTTTGCTTATTTAATTTTAATAAAAAAGAGAGGTAGGGCAAGTGCTACAGATATGAAATGTTGCATTCATTTTCAGATGAAGCCACTATTATTATAAATTTTACTGAACTGTTTTACCTCATTATAAGAGATCTCTCAAGAAGTGGGATCAACGTATAAATGTTTGTATTGTAAACATCTTTGTGAAAACAAAACACATTGATAAAACTTTGAAAGTTAAATAAAAAGGCATGAAAGATGGAAGCAGGGGCTGTTAGCAGAAGAATAATTAGAAAAGCTACTCACAATCCTGTAACAACAGTGTTAGTGCAGAAGCTCAGAATGATCTGAGGGTAGGAAGAAATACTAAAAATAACAAAAACACTTTTAAAGCTCTGTTGGGAAAAAAAAGGAGGCTCAAAGAACAGGCAGACCTGCTGCTTGGTGTGAGTAGGGTGATTACAATGCAAAGAAGACAGTCATTTAGTTCATCATACTTATGTAAGGAGTGAAGCTGAACTAAAGGGAGTTCTCTCCTCCTCACAAGTTTGAGGGTTAGTGACCACGAGTATGGCTTTTTATACTTGTTATTCTGGGATCTAGCTTAGACCCCAGAATAATTGGTTGCTTTGGGCTCAAGTCTTCATGCTTCCAATAGGATGATCTTTAGTGACTGATGTTGCTTCCAATGTAATTTGGTTATCTAGGACTCCTGAAGGACAGACTCTTGTGGTAGTAGCCATTCCTTCATGCTGATTTTAAACAATTACTTGACAAATCTCATGTGCATGTATGTGTGCATGTGCACCCATGCTTTTTCCCAATTTATAGAACAGAACATAGCAAAACTGACTCAATTTGGGGCTGGGGGAAAAGGTGAAATCCTGTGTAAGAGCCTAGTCAGAGGACACAAGGGAGTGTGATTAATTCTTGCATCTGCATGAAAGATTAAGAAATGAATGCCCTAGGCTTACTCCTTAAATGGGAAGTCTGAGAGGAGCTCTCTGATGTCCACCCTCCTCTCTCTTCATCAGAGGGAAGGGGGCCTCATAGGCAGGGGGTACTAAAGAGCTATGAGTTTCAGAGTTGATTAAAAAAGATAAGTTTCTGGAGATAATGAAGTTGAAGAGAGCATTCAGATGCAAAATGCCTCTAGAACTGAAGCAAACTTACTAGGGAGATAAGTTGAGAGGGTAGATCAGAAGCAACCTAGCTGAACTCTTTCAACATTCCCCTCCAACAACTTTAAAATAATGCCTCATATCAAATTTTGGAGTGACAGAACCAACAAAAGGTCAGGGTGAGACTTTTTTCTGGACAAAGAAAACTTAGGAGGTTGGCAGAATAAATTTGTGACACTGTGGTGGAGTTCTGTTCAGAGTCTACACTTGCATGGGCAGCAACAGCCACCATCACTGCAGCAGCAGGTTCTAGAGCTCTCAGTCCAGAGATGATAAGGATGTCAGAAAAATGGTCAGAAAGAAATGATAAAAGACTTTATTGGTATTAGGTACAGCTGGTGCTGACTGGCAACTCTATTACCCATATATAGTTCTGGGTTGCAGTTATAGGGCAAAGAAGAGCACTGTGGGGTCAGTCAAAAGGGAACAAAGACCCTGGTTCCAGTTCCAAGGTAAAGAGGAGCACTAATACTTATGGCTTCAAGGGACAGAGGCCCTTTCTGGATAAAGATCATATTGTAGATCGGGAAAACTGTGACCATACCTATTCCCACATCATATCACTTTGGGAGCAACAAAAACTTGCAGATCCCCAGAACTAGCTTTGAAAACAGCAGCTTGAAATAACCTGAAGCTTGGGTCATTGCCTCCCCCGCCTCCGCCCCGACCCTCCTCAAGGTGAGCAGAGTTCAACTTTAGCATAAAGTTGAAAGCCAAAACATTGACTGGAAAAATGAGTGAACAACAGCAACAACAGCAAATTTGAACCTAAAAAGTTAGTACAGAGGCAGGGAGGACCAAGATATAAACACAGAAGAATACAACAATGTGAAAATAATTACAACCAAAGCCTCAAAAAATGCTAATTGGATCCAAGTCCAATAGGAATTACTGGAAGAGTTAAAGAAAGAGAAGAATGGTAGAGGAAAAATTAGGGAAAGAAATGAGAGTGATGCAAGAAAATCATGAAAAGAGGATTAATAACTTCATAAAAGAAGCACAAAAAATTCACTGAAGAAAAGAACTCCTTAAAAACCAGAATTGGCCAAATGGAAAAAATCTCACTGAAGAAAAGAATTCCTTAAAAATTAGAATTGGATAAATGGAAGCTAATGACACCACGATATATCAAGGAACAATAAAACAAAATCAAAAGAATGAAAAAATACAAGAAAATGTGAAATATCTCATTGGAAAAATTACTGACTGGAAAATAGATCACGGAGAGATAATTTAAGAATTGTTGGACTACCTGAAGTCATGTTCAAAGAAAGAGACTAGACATTATATTTCAAGAAATTATCAAGGAAAACTGCCCCACAATCTGAACCAGAAGGTAAAATAGAAATTGAAAGAACCCACCAATCATCTCCTCAAAGAGATCCCAAAATGAAAACTTTCAGGAATATTATAGTCAAATTCCAGAGCTTCCAGGTGAAAGTGAAAATACTTCAGTCAGTCAGAAACATTTCAAATATGATGGAGCCACAGTCAGAATCAAACAAGATTTAGCAGCTTCCACATTAATGAAGAAGAGGGCTTGGAATATGATCTTCTGTAAGGCAAAGGAACTAGGATTACAACCAAGAATCACCTACCCTGCAAATCCTTCAGGGAAAACATGGATATTTAATGAAACAGAGAACTTTCAAGCATTCCTGATGAAAGACCAGAGCTGAGCAGAAAATTTGACATTCAAACATAAGACTCAAGAGAAGCATAAAAGAGGTAAACATGAAAGAGACAGGGGTGGTAGGAAGAGAAGAAGACAGGGAGGGAGGGAAATGGAGATAAGAGACAAGAGACAGAGATGGAGAGACAGAGAGAGAGAATATGAATACTCTGGCATTTCTATCTTTCTCTTTTCATACTTTTTCCTGGACTGGTACCTCTTCTCTCTATTCTTTGACTTTAATATTGGTTTTCTTGGCATTTTACTTGGTGAATAGATGGGATGGTGAATAGAGGGCTGTTTACTTGGTGAATAGATATTGTCTGTGTTGCCCATTTTCCTGTTTTCTGTATAAGCTTTCCAACTTTTTTTATTGGCTTTTTCCTTGCTTGTGGGATGGTCCAATGGCATAGAGCCTAGGGCAGTGGTTTTCAATCTGTGGGTCATGACCCCTTTGGGGGTTGAAAGACCCTTTCACAGGCGTCTCCTAAGATCATTGGAAAACACATATTTCCTATGGTCTTAGGAACTGAGACACTGCTCCTCTATGCATCTCCAGGAGGGTCCACCCACATGCAGATAATGCCCACATACGAATATTAAAAGGTTGAGGCATTAGGAAGGTTGAGAACCACTGGCCTAGGGCCACATGACCTTGGCAAATTGCATCTGTTACAGGATGGAGATCCTTTAGGAACTGGTTAGAAATATTGCCACATGAATGAAAGCTGTAGATGTAACTCACCTAATTTTTTCTACTGAAATTAGTAAAGAGACGGCTGGAGAAGGCTGGAGGCTTCATCTTTGTGGTTCCATCAGACACAAAGAAAGTTTGCTTAAACTGCAGAGGGGAGTGGAGTGTTTATATAAACAAGTATTTAGAAGTATCATAAAAGTGCTTTCTTGAGTAAGGTTCTCCCCTGTAGTTACAGGGCAACTGTTCAAACCTTCCATGATCCGGGCATAATGTAACAGTTGCTTTTTGGAACCTTAATCAGTCATCACAAGAGAGTATTTATATCTTATTAATCCAGGTTTATATTTTATTGGAAGAATTCATACATAATAAGATTGTTGTTAACAAAATAGTTTGTAGAGCTCATCTCTCTAGGTTACCTTGCCCTACCCTCTCTCCCATTATTTTTTCTTAAATCAGGAGATTGCCAATGACTGGTGGATCCCTTAAAGGTTGAGAATCATATGGGATCCTAAATTTAGAGCTGGAAGGAACTTTACAGGCCAACAAATGCAATGTGGAAACCGAGATTCAGAGAGGTTGTGACTCACCCAGTGTCACCCACTAGTAAGTATCTGAGGCAGGTTTTGAACCCATGTCTTTCTGATCTCTAGTTCAGTGCTCTGTCATTTACATCAGGCTGCCTCTCAATGCTGCTACTGCTGTTTTATTTAGCACAGAGCTTAGGACATAATAGATGCTTAATAAATGCTGGTTGAGCATTAATTAGCACCTCCTCGGGGCAGGAAAAAGAAGATTTGGAACTCCTGCCTGGTAGATTGCTATTGCTTGCTGCCAGCTGAGGATAATGTTATAATGATGGCTAATTTAAACTCATATTTCTTGTAGACTTTTTTTTTTGTCCAGGCTTCGTCTTTCCCCAGTAACTCCAAGTAGGGGAGGGTTCAGCTGCAACTTTTGAAATGCCAAACATACAGAATTTGAGAGGCCAGGCAATCAAACAGGGATTGGCGGGAGGCTAGCAGCCCTGAAGGAAGTTACTTGGCTTTCTCCTCACTGACATGGGTCTGGAAGGAGAAAAAAGGGAAGCAGAAAATGATGCATCATATGGTCAGAGAGCCATGGTCTTCATCACTTTCCATCTAAAAGAAGTTTGGCATATTGTATGTGAGCTACCTGCCAAGCCCTGAGTAATAGGAACAAATACAAGGGAGGAACCTTTATTAGAAGGAAAGGGATGGGGGCAGCTAGTGGTGTAGTGAGTAGAGCCCCAGCCCTGGAGTCTGGAGGATCTGAGTTCAAATCCAGCCTCAGACACTTGACACACTTACTAGCTGTGTGACTTTGGGCAGGTCACTTAACCCCAACTGCCCTCCAAAAAAGCAAAAAAAAAAAAAGAAGAAGAAAAGGGATGACTAACAATGTGTTCCATAGGACAGTGAGATCATCAGTATATACTCTGTGAATGGTGTGGTCCCTTGCTCTTATTTTGTATGATTGGTGTTTAGAAACAGTAATGTGCAACTTGGGTCCTTAGTTCTCTGATAGAGTGAACCTAAATAACTCAAGCTTCTTCATTGACTAGCCAATTGAACCTTCAAACAATTACTAATAATACAGAGAATCCCTCTCGTGTTCAGGTCAAAGATATTTCCCTGGTGCAGGAGGGTCTGGACCACACTTTCCTAACCTGCTTATTGTATTTGTTGTCTCTCCTTGGGGGCAAGAACAGACTTCTTTTTCTTATCATGTAGTGGTAACTCTAAGGGTATTTTTTCTTACTTTCCCTTTCCTCTCAATATATAATTGACCATTATGAGTTTGAGATGGCATGTAATTATAGTTAATATAATAACTGTTAGACTCTGGGGATGGCATGAGTTGAAAGACAGATAACTGTATGGAAAGTGAAAGGGTTTGGTGGTTGCTCATGACTGGTAATTACTCTTTGAGCTATAAAGGATTATTAAGACATCAACTTGATGTTGCTGATCTTGTTTTGGCATGGTGGAATTGATGAGGTACAGGCTGAAGCCGAGACTTTTGCCCCTTACCTCAAAAGAATTTGGGTCCTTTCTGGCTATGGGCCCTGGAAAACTCCACCTTGAACTCTCCTTGAATTTCCTCACTTGATCTGGCATTTGCCCGAGGCTAGCTATGCCCAATTCTCTGTTACCCTTCACCTAGCCTAGGCCTTCATTGTTTGTCATCTCCAGATCACCTTTGCCTAACCCCAAAGTCTCTTGATGTCAAGTCCAATGTGTTATGTATTGTACCACTGTGCCTCTACCAGGAGCAAACATCTGCATGAAACTCAAGAAGGCAACCACATTATCCCCAGACCAGGGCGTTTGGTAGTCACATAGAGAAAATATTTACTGGCATCTTTCAGTGTTGATTCAGATGTCTGGCACCAAATAGACACAACCCAAATTCTCACCTCTCCTCCAGGCGTTTGTAGCTCTCACTCCCATCTCCCCTCCTCTTCATCAGCATTACTCAAGGTTTGTCAGATTTCCCATGTGCAACATTCCAGAATCTCTTCACAATTAAGACCCAAAGGTCTTTTCTGTCAATATATTATAAAATTGTCTTTTTTTCTCTTTGTTCTCAGCAGATCTAAGTCAATGAGAGGAAATCAGAGTGAAATCCTTGATGGCCACTATGTGCCTGATCAAAGAGGCTTGGTTGTCCAATCTCCCAGAATGCCAAACTATTGATATACTGCTATGAGACTCATAGGGAGGCTCACTTTTTCCTCCCAGAAATAAGCAACTTTTGTTTTGTCTTTATTTTCTTTACCAAGAGCAAGTTTTTCATATTGGGAGGGATAAAACAAAAATGATTAACAGGAAATTGAAATATAAGTGAGGATATGGCAAGAGAACATTTAGATCCCTTCATTAAATTCAATAAGGATAATAATAGCTGGCATTTATATAGGAGGGCTTCATAGTTTGAAAGTGCTTAACATACCTTAACTCATTTGATCCTTACAACAACCCTGGGAAGTAGGTATTATTATCTCCATTTTACAGATGCAGAAACTGAGACAGAGATTTAAATGATTTGCTAAGGGCCACGTAACTGAGGCTGAATTTGAACTCATTTTCTTCCTGACTGTTATGGGAATCTGAAGATCTTCCCTTCCCTTAGCCCCTTTGATAGGATTAAGTGACTCTGAGAACCTTCCCTGATTTGAAAGTATACTTTGCCCCTTAATAGGCTGATTGTGGTTATATGGAGCCTGTGGTGGGAGGCTTGTTCTTCAGGAATGCCCACGCCTTATTACTTTGTGATTGGGCAGTGGGCCAAGAGGGATGTGATATTCTCTGATCCAGGAGAAGGCTTTATATACCCTGATGGAAGTTTTTGCTTTGGGGCTCACTTTGGAAAGAGATGTGTGATTTGACCAGATGAGACTCTGGGCAGCTGTTGAGCTCCTGGCTTTGAAAACCCAGATATTGGTGATTCCCTCTCTGGTAACTAACTAGGTATGGATGTGATGGTCAGACAGCTGGAAGCCTGTCTGCTGACATGTTTCTTTGTCTGCTTGTAACTTCTGTTTGTATTCTCTGAAGTTCAGGGTGCTGACTTTCCCCCCTGAACTAGGTAAACGATATATGCTTGGTTGATTAAAGTAAGATTGTTAACCTATTTTGAGTTGCTTTTCTTTAGAAAAGCAGGTCTAAGAACTTGTGCTAGCAGCCATCCTGGGCATGCTAGGGTGCTTGCTGATGCACTGACCCCTTAACATCCTATGTATATATACACATAGGCCTAGCATCCTTTCCACTATACCACTTAGTTAAACTAGAGTAAATAGGTTATTAGCCCTGGGACCAAAGACCAGCAATTGCCCTGATTTTCAGAAAAGTTGGACACCTAAAACTGTAGTGTGTTGATCTTCATTTGATTTTTTGGGAGCTACTTTTTTCAGTCCACTAGACCACGATTCAGGCTGATTCTCTCACCTCTGAGGATAGAGTCCTTCCTTTTACCCAAGGGTTGAGAGATGTGTGATTGAAAGGACATGTTGTTGGGGATTAAGACAGAGTTCATGCAGACTAATCCAAGATTGCTTAGGATGTGCTGCTCAGATATCTGTACCTAACATCTGTAGATAAAACTAAGTGTGAGAAGGAAGGGGGCCTTTAAAACATTGTCCTTAAATGCAGAAGGAATAAATAGCCATGAGGAATATGTAAGTCAGGCAATCAATCGCCCTAAGACTTTGTCCCTATATGAAGAAAACTCTGTTCCCAAACTGTAACTTTTACTAACTCAGTAAAGGTACTAATACTCTGTCTTGGATGTCAACACACACATATATGTATATGTATATATGTATGCATATGTGTATATGTATATGTGTGTATGTATATGTGAATATGCATATTTATGTACATATATACATACGCACATACAGGTATATAGATGTGTGTGCATATATTTGTGTGTGTATGTGTGTGTGTATATGCACATAGGATAATAAAGTGAAATCGGGGAAGTTCAATCTATCATTCATCAATACTTGCTAAGTGCTAATACAAAGACAAGAATGAAGTAATCTCTACCCTCATGGAACTTAAGTTCTATCGAAGGAAACAACATCTTCATACAGTGGCATAAATTTGACCTCATAGACATCAATAAAAGTTTGTGATATATGATTCATGATTGAAATAAGGCAATGGACGGGAACACCTTATTCAAAAAGAACAGAAGAGATAAAGATGATATAGTTGAGTAGCACTGTGTACTTCCCTACTTCAAAGATCTTTAATCTTGCCAAATTTTTTAGTTTTTGGATAGTTGCTGTGGCTGAAAAGAATCACCCTACAGCCATCCTGGCTATGAGCCTCTCTGAACTTAAGCTATCCTGGTTTTCAAATAAGAGAAATAAAATCTAGCCAGGGTTCCTTTTTAATTTGGTAGGACTTTCCTAAGCTTACACTTTGCTGGAACAGTTTTTTGGGAAACCAGGATGTCACCTCCATAATCTAATGAGATTTCAGAATAGACTTTAGTGGAAGTATAATCACGTGAGGAAATCTAGGGTTCACAGCATGGTTGAAGTATATTTGGGTGAAGATCACTGAAAGAAGAAACAGAAGCCATATTGTCAAGGGGCAGCTAAGTAGCTTAGTGGGTAGAATGCTGGGCTTGGAGTCAGGAAGACATGAGTCTAAATCTGGCCTCAGACCTGTACTAACTATGTGAACCTGGGTGAGTCACTTAATCTCTGCTTGCCTTAATCCACTGGAGAAGGAAATGGCGAATCAATCCAGTATCTTTGCCAAGAAAACCCCATGGACAGTATGGCCTACAGAGTCACAAAGAATTGAACATGAACAGCTAAACAACAAACAACAACGTGGGAATCTGCTGCAGACTTGTCCAGAGGGAGAAAATGAATACTTGGTTCTAGAAACTGAGCTGCAGAAATAATATGGGGGACTTCAACTATAAGGACATTTGATGGATGCTTTGCTAAAAGCAATGTTGCTGACAATTTCTGAACTTGCTGTGACAATTTCAGTCTAGGAAACATAGAAGAAGAAAAAAAAGGCAACTTATTTTGGATGTGATTCTTACCAATAAGGAGAAACTCATTAGCAAA
Organism: Pseudocheirus occidentalis; assembly: GCA_028646575.1. NCBI lineage: Eukaryota > Metazoa > Chordata > Mammalia > Diprotodontia > Pseudocheiridae > Pseudocheirus > Pseudocheirus occidentalis. Next base: position 299,952,272 of record CM053594.1, on the reverse strand, counting down.
ATAGAAATGACCAGGACATTGGAAAAAAGTGATTGTGCCACTTACAAAGAGCTCGTGAGAGTTAAGAAGGGGGACAATGCATATTCTGGTGCATAGGCTAGATTTTGGGACAGTATATTTCAAAGAGTTCAGTGGAAAAAAGGATAAGCTCACATGTCCTAAGTTTCTTTAGGTGAAGTTAGCATTGGACCTATGGGACACTCTCAGGGCTAAAATTCTGATGGTCAAATTTAAATGATTCCAGTGAAGAATAAAAGAGAAGTTGTCGAAAAACATTTATGTGATTGGATGGGAAACTCATTGACCAAATTAAAGTTGACAAATACTCACAGAAGATGGAAGCAAGAGCAGATACCTGGATGAATACAAAAGAGTGGTGTGGCCCATAGTAACGTGAGGAGCATTAAAGTTAAAAAAGACATGAGGATTGAGATGACTGCTAGCTTCAACAAAAAAGGATTTTCTTAACTATTTGGTGGACAAGAAGAAGATAAAGGAAGAGCTAGGACGATTCTCGAATGAGAAGAATGATGAAGGAGATGGGTTTAGCTCTGATTATGCATCTGTTTTCTCTGCTTAGGAGAATGATTTTCAGATTTGGAAAAATAGAATAAATATGGTTAGCTGAGGGTTGACACCCTAGCAGCCAAAAATGAGTTTGAGTTACTATGTGCAGAAAACAAAACAAACACCACATTAAAAAGTCTTGAAAGATCTTGCAGATGAATGAATGAATGAAAAATGTAGAGTTTCTTATGTGCCAACTACAGTACAAAGTGCTGGATATATAAATTCAAAAAATGCTCCTCTCCTCAAGGACCTTAAATTCCAGTGAAGGAGAAAGAACATATAAGGAAATAGCTGTCAAGGAAATGTTTATGGACTGGGAAGTCCATCATGGAAAATTAATGGAAAAGCAGGATACTTGATTAAAATACCCTTTCCAGAAATACTGGAAGTGTTGATTTGATTATAATTCTCAGAGCAAGGGAGATGGTGAGGGAGAGGGGGGAGCAAGGTGAAAAACCATTGGGATGAAGAAGTATGATCTCAGGATCAGAACTGGTGAGTTTCTCCTGTGCATTGTCTCTGAGGGATGGAGCAGTAGTAGTGGCAGGATGTAAAATGGCCAGGGTAAAGCTATTCATGGAAGCCAGTGCTAGGTAACTGCATGGCACAGTGGATAGAGTGTGGAGCTTAGAGTCAGAAAGACTCATCTTCATGAGTTCAAGTCCAGCCTCTGATGTTTAGTATTTGTGTGATCTTGGGCAAGCCTCAGTTTCCTCATCTGTAAAATGAGCTGGAGAATAAAATGGTGAACTACTCTGGTATCTTTGCCAAGAAAGTCTCAAATGGGGTCATGGAGAGTTAGACATGACTGAAAAACAATTGAACAACAACAAGGCCATTTGTGGTACAGTGAAAAGAGCATAAGCTCTGGGGTTAGAAGACCTGGATTCAAATCCTGCCTCTGTCACTTACTAAAAGAGAGAGTTGCTCTAGATGACATTGGAAGTTCCTTCTTGCTCAGGAACAATGATCCTATCATCCTATAAGCATAGTTTCAAGGTGGAAATGGGATCTAAGGGGCTTAGCTCCTTCCAGGATCTGCTTTTTGAGTTGCAGATGGTGATCTTAAAAAAAAATTAGAGACTAAGACAGTCCAAGAAAAACAGATTCGAAGGCTAGGGGAAGTGTTATCTTCCCAGTCTCCTTACACCATACTCCCTAACACACACTCTTTGATCCAGTGACCCTGGCCTCCTGTCTATTCCATTAACAAGACACTCCATCTCTTGGCTCCCAGAGATTTCTCTGGCTCTCCCTCATGAGTGGAATGTGCTTCCTTCTCCACTATACCTACAGATCTTCCTGGCTTCTTTAAGTCCCAGCTGAAATCCCAGTTGTACAGGAAGCCTTTCCTAATTCCTTTTAATTCCACTGCTTTCCCTCCACTAATTATTTCCTGTTTGTCCTACAAATGACTTGCTTCTCATATATTTGTTTGCATGTTGTCCCCTCCCCCCTTTAGATTGTAAGCTCCCTGAGGGCAGAGAGTGTTTTGTCTCTTTTTGTATCCCCAGTGCTCAGCACAGTGCCTAACCCATAGTTGTTCAGTCATGTCCCACTCTTTGTGACAACCTCCTCCTCCCCCTCCCCCGACACTGGGGTTTTCTTGGCAAAGATGCAACTGGAATGGTTTGCCATTTCCTCCCCCAGTGAATTAAGAAAAACAGAGGTTAAGTGATTTGTCCAGGATCGCATAGCTAGTGAGTTTCTGAGGCTGGATTTGAACTCAGTTGGCACATAGTAGGCACTTAAATGTTTATTGAATAAATGATTGATTTAATTCACTAAGCATTTTACCAAACACTTTCTGTGTGCCTGACAATATGCTAAACATGGGAAATACAAAAGCAGAACAAGACTGTCTTTGACCTCAAAGAACTTAAGTTACATTGGGAGGACATGTACCTGTATAAATAATTACAAAATATAGCACAAAATAATTTCTATGGTCGAAGTAGATGGGAAGGGCACAAGTTTAATATGAAGGGCTGCTTGTTAATGGTAGAATAGGGATGCCAGAGGACACAGTGGAAGGATAGGAAAGAATAGAATAGGCACCAGAGGGATGGGGCTTCCAATAAAGGGTATGAAGAGGCAGAGAATTTTGGGTAGTCAGGGAAGGGATCTTCTGCCTAGACAGATAGATTCAGAATCTAATTGATATGAGGAGTCACAGAGCAGTAGATGGTCATGCCCTTCAGCACTGCAAAAGGTAATGCTCATTTCATTATCAGTGCCCAAGGAAGGAAACAATCTATTGTCTCAACTTTCAGCTTCCCTCATTTTGTGGATGAGGAAGCTGGTGTTTGGCACGTTGTTCAAGGTCACACAGCTAGTAAGCAGCAGAGTCAAAATTCAAACCAATGTCCTTGGATTTGATATCTGTTATTCTTAATATTTCACACTGCCTCCCTGTAGCTTTCTTCAGGTATTTAAAATGGCTGTCCTGTGTAAGGGGGATTAAACTTGTTTCCTTGGTTTCAGAAAGTAGAACCAAAATTGCAAGTGAGTTTTAGGAAATGTTTCCTAATAGATCTGTTCAAAAATAGAATGGACTACCTTGAAATGTGGTGGGTGTCCTTTCACAGGAGGTCTTTAGCAAGGGCTAAATGACAACTTATATGAGAACAGTCTTGTTCTGAGATTTTCAACTCTGACATTTTATAATGTACAAATACAATTTATAACATCCCAAACAAGTCATTATCAGCTTTTGCTTGAAGAAGTTCTTCTTGATCAGTTCATTCATTCCACTATGAAAGAGAGAGCTGTAATGGTTAGGCAAATTTTCCTTCTACATAAAAAGTATCTAAAGGCTCTAACTTGCATCCATTGCTTATAGTTCTGTCTTCTGGTACCAGGCAGAATAACTGTTATCCTTCTAAAACAGTGGTTCTCAACCTTCCTCATACTGTGACCCTTTAATACTCATATGTAGGCTTATCTGCATGTGGGCGGACTTGCCTGGAAATGGATAGAGGAGCGGTGTCTTGGTTTCTAAGACCATCAGAAATATGTATTTTCTGATGGTCTTAGGCAACGCCTCTGAAAGGGTTGTTTGACCCCAAAGGGGTCGTGACCCACTGGTTGAGAACCGCTATTCTAAAACATCATTGCCTTTCAGATATTTAAAGAGGATTATTTACTCAATTATATGACCCCTGAAGACAAGAGCAAGATTTCCTTCCTCCATCCCTTTTTATTCCAAGAACATAGTAGAGTGTCTTGCCCATAGTAGATTCTTGGTGTTTGTTGAATCCATAGTGAAATAAGGGTTTTAGAATTCACTGGCATCCTGAGGTTTGTAGTTCAGATGTACAAACATCCTCTCTCAGTTCTGAGAGCAATTTGGTCCTATCTCAGCCTTTGAAATGGAGTCATACCCGAGAGTTTTTTTTAATGGGACAGGCATATTCTGTGAGGGTCAAATTGAGAAGGAACGGGGACTGCAAGAACTGAACAATTGCAGCAAGAGTGGGGAGACAGTGTTCCTAACTCCATCCAGAACTTAATGAACTGAGATGGAAAGTATGGCAGCATAGGATCAATACCAGAAAGGAAAAAGTGGAAGCAGAAACTAAAAGGAGAGATAAACCACAACAGAGAAGATGGAGGTAGAACATAAGATCCTGCAAACATTTTAGAACAGAAGTCTTAGAGTAAAGTTAACAATTTTGCTCAGCTTTTCAAGAATAAAGGGAAGTTTTCAAAAGAAGACTCCTTTCTGTGCCTATCTAATAACAGACACAATAATATACCCAGTTTACTTGTACTTAAAATTTCCTATATCTTGATTTTTGCCTTAGATAAAAAAGTCAGGGATTAGTTGGAATTATACAAAAATTTAAATTAGGACTGAGAGCCAAACCTCTATCTGCATGGTAGGAATTTTCCTAACTGGGGGCTCTGAGCTACTTTCATTAACTTTTCATGAAACATGAGAGGAATAGAACATGTGGACCTGAGGTGTATTGTATTACCCTATGGCTAAAAGTCAAGCCAATTTTAAAAAACAACAACAAAGCATGGCTGATTAGATCTCCACAGAGAAGGGGGGTTGGGAGGAGGATGGTAACTAAAGAAAAGATTGCATCCTAAACCACTTGTGGTTTAGAAGATGGGCAAAACCTGGGAAGGATTTAGCTCTGTCTTACCCAACATAGAGGAATAGTACAAAAGATTGAATAATAGAGGGCCAACTCTGTACTATATAACAACATCCAACTGAGATACAATAGGATCCGATGATCTCTAAGGGACCTTGGAGGTCATCTAATCCAACCCCTTCATCTTATATGATATTGAATAACCACAAGGAAATTCAGTCCTCTGGCCACCTCCTAACATGGCAGGAAGGCATTCAAAACCATAAGATCATAGGATTTGGAACTGCCTGCTGTGATGAAAGCCTGTCATAAAGGAAGGCTTCCTGTATGAGAATGAGAGTTGTATATCATCATGTACTTGGGGCCTGGGGGTAACATGATTTAGTCTATAGCATTTTGAAGCACTTTGTAAGCAGGATTTCCTGGAGCCAGACATGTAGACTGTAGACTCAGGGTGAGAATGACTTTTTAAATACTGCACTTAAAAAAAAAAACCCTGGGTGGGGTGGAGGCTAGATGGCAGCACAGAAGCAGGAAAACACTGCAGCTCTCACATGGCCACCTCAAATACCCATAAAATATGACTCTAAACAAATTTTAGGACTCCAAAACTTACAAAAATACACCTCCTTCTGAAGGCAGCTTGGCAGGTGGGGCTCATTGTAGCCCTGGGAGCTGAAAACAGCCCAAACCAAAACCATGGCTTGGCCCCAGGGTGAGCAGGACAAGCAGGACAAACAGGACAAGGTGCAGCTGGAGCCTTCAGGAGAGTGAATCAGTGGCACCTGGGGCAGTTTCCAGATTTATCAAGCCAGAAGAAATAAAGTCTAAGTGAAAGGTCAGTAGAACTTGAGCTAAATTTGGGGGAGAAAAGCAGTCTGGCCAAACTTCCTCTAGGGCAAGGAAGCAAGGAAGCAGCCTTGCAGCAGCTTCTTCTTGGCTGCTTCGGAGCTCCTGGTCTGCAGACTGCAGGGGGGCCAAGTGATCGTTCAGAGGCTAAATGCTCTTGCTTGAGCAGCCTGGATCCAGATCGTGGTCTTGGGTGGTGGTCCTGGGGTGTGTTTTCAGTCAACCAAAACTGGTGGGGGCTTCACCAGCCTCCTAATAGCTCTGGCAGCTGTGAAAACTCCAGTGATTTGGGACAAAGCTTTCGCCCCCTGGAAGCAGAGTTCCACAGAGCTAAAAAGACAAGTAATTCACTGGCAACATGAGCAGGCAAAGGAAGCAAAGTAAAAACAGCAACCGAACTCTAGAATCCTTTTTTGGGGACAAAAAAGATCAAAGAATGGAATGGGAGGAAGACAACACAGTCAGAACTCCCACACTAAAAGCTTCCAAGAAACATGAAGACTGTCTAGAAGCCACAGATCAGCTTAAGAAGGATTTTGAAAAACAGATAAGAGAAGTGGAGGAAAAATTGGGAAGAGAAATGAGAATGATGCAAGAAAATCATGAAAAGAGAGTCAGCAACCTGACTGAAGAAAATAACACCTTAAAAAATAGATTAACTCAAATGGCAAAAGAGGTCCAAAATTCCAGTGAAGAGAAGAATGCCTTAAAAAGTCAAA
>CM053594.1:299879979-299945528 GCA_028646575.1 Pseudocheirus occidentalis | reverse complement strand
GGAAAGGGAGAAAAATCTGAAACTCAAGTGACTCTGGAACTGAATCTTGTAACCTAAAAGTAAACAAACAAGTCAATAAAATTAAAAAAAAAGAAAGAAAACCCTAAATGGGATTAACAGAGTCAGAGACAATTGTAATGACTGAACAGAAACAATAAAGTCCTACTAATAGCAAAGCTACTTGTCTATGGAGAATCCATGAAACCATACAAAGGAATGATAAATACTAGGGGAGTAAAGGAGGTCAGACAAGAAAAGCACCCCAGTTTAACCTAGAACAATGAAGACACATGGAGGGGGATGGAAATACTCAGAAAAGTTCATTGACTGGGTAAGCTAATAAGACAGAGGCAAGGGATGGGAGTTTACCACTACAGAAACTGAGCTAGCAAAGCTCCATAGAATTTTCTTACTTCTGAAGCAACAAATCTAGCTTTAGAAAAACTTGAAGAGAAGATAGGATGAGGGAGTATGGCAAACTTATACATCAATATTTTTTGGTCACATTAAGCTCTGCCCTAGAATTTAGATAAACCTTCCAGTCCAGTTCCTGACTCCAAACAAGGAGGGGGAAAAAATCATCTTTACTTCTGGAGGGAGAACCAAATAGATAACCACAGCCCCCACAGTTCTTAAAGTGGCTAAATATACCCCATAAGATAATAACAAATCAAAACAGTGATATCTTCACTCCCCAGTTAATTTTTCCTGGGAGAGGGAAGGCTAGGAGATTTTTTTTTGTCCTAGGAATGTGCTGGAGTTGGTTCAAACCAGTTTGGAGGAGCCAATTATTAAATTTTCAATGAGAGCCTTTACACCTTGGAAATTGGCAAATGCTACAAATAAGGGTTTAATTTATTGTTTTGTTGATTGTATGGATAAGAAACTAATAAAGAAAAAAGTGAACAATGTAGACTAAACTTAAAAGTACGTCCTTTGCAAATTTTTTCAAAGCCAGTTCTTAAACACATACCAGCACTTCACTTACTCTGATTAACCTTTTTCAGCTTGAAATTCAATTCAATAAGCATTCATTAAATACTACTATGTGCATACAGATGTACTAATCCCTGAGGAAGATAAAAGGTCCTGATGTCATGTCATATGAGGAATCCTTAATAGAATATTTAGTCTTGAGAGGGGAAGATGGAGTGAGGGTGATATTGGTAGAAAGTCACATGATTGTTTCTTCCAAGTATTTGATGAGTTATCAAGCAAAAGAGGGACTAGGTATTCTGACTAAGTGCCTTCAAAAGGATTCTATAATGGAGGAATTCTTGAACTCAATGGAATCTTCCTCTTTGAATAACTATATGGGAACTTTAGCTAACAAGACAACTGTCATAGTTATGCAGGGTCCATTATAAATTCATGTTGCATAATCTCAACTGCAGCAAAGCAATTTTTTTATACCTACTTAGTTCATTCACCATTTCACTCACCATAATAGCTGTTCCAAACTGTTTCATCCCTCCTCAAACCTGCCACAGCTCTCCTTTTCCCTACCTTTGAGCAGAGAACCTTGCCTCATATTTCTCTGAAAAAAAAATCAAATCCATTCATTGACATCTCCCCCTTCCATTACAATCTCCTCCTTCATCCCTGTCTCATATGAAGATGTAGTCCTTCTCCTTGCCAAGGCAACCTCATCTACACACACAAGTAATCCTATTCTAAACCATCTTCCCAGCAAATCACTCCCTCTATCATATCTGCTCTCTCACTAATCTTCAATCTTTTCCTAATTACAGTTTATTCTCTATTGCCTACAAATACACTCCCTCCTCAAAAAAACACCCTCATTTAATTCATCTTTTCCCACTAGCTATTGTTTTATATCTCTCCTCCCTTACATGACTATCTATGGTAGATATGGTAGAAGGCCATCTATACTAGTACCTCTACTTCCTCTGTTCTCATTCTCTTTCTAACTCTCTGTAGTTCATGTTCTGACCTCATCATTCAACTGAAGCTACTCGCTCCAAAGTTACCAATGATCTCTTAATCAAATCAAACGTCTTTCCTTAATCCTCATCCTTTTTAATGGCTCTACAACTTTTGACATTGCCAGTCACCCACTTCTCCTGTATACTTTCTTCTCTCTAGGTTTTCATGTTCTTCTACCTTTCTGATTGGCCCTTCTCAGGTTCCTTTGTTTGATCCAAGTTATACCTACTAATGGGAAGCATTCCCTTTAGGCTTTATCGTAGTCCCTTTCCTCTTTTCCTTCTATACTGTATCATTTGGGGATCTCATCAGTCACCATAGAGTCAAATATCATTGCTATGCAGATGATTCTCAACCTACTTATCCAGCCTCATCCTCTCCCCTAACTTCTAGGCTCTCATTTCCAACTGCCTATTAGACATCTTTAACTGAATGCCTTCTAAACATCTTAAATTCAATATATCTAAAACTAAACTTATTATCTTTTCCCCAAAACCTTTCTAACTTCTCTATTTCCTCCCAGCTACCCAGGCTTGCAACTTAGGTACCATCCTTGACCATTCCCTGCTAAACCTCAAATCTGAACTGAGGGTGTGGTTCTTCAGAAATGTCACTAAAATTTCATAGATGAATATAAATAATCAACTCATTCAAAAAATAAGATAAATTAAATTCATAAAATCCTACTCTAGGCTCAGAACCAAACCAAATATATAGTCCTAGTGGTCTCAGTGTTTGTAATCTTTTTCAGAGCAATAGCTTAAAAAAACCAGAGCTGTCCATGGTCCTGAGACTATCCCTGTATCTGACCCTTCTCACCTCTTATTACCAAATTCTGCTGTTTTATCTGCCCCTTTGATTTTGACTTTAACCCCCACACCTTCCAATCTGACAGTGCTTCTGCTTAATTCATGGCACCCACTCCTCTGCCACCCCATTTTTATATCAATAATTCATCCACAAAATAGCACACAAGCACACAATAGTATAGTGGAAGTTAGTATTATATCATGAAGAGTACTCTCTAATCCTACCTTTACCATTTAATTTTCTATGTGAACTTGGACAAGTCATCATTTCTATGAATCTGTTTTCTCATCTGTAAAAGGAGGAAATTGGACTAGTTGAGCTCTAAGGTTACTTCTGTCTCTAGAATTTTTCTGTGATATTATGACCAGATAATCTCTAAGGTCCCTCCTACCTCTAATATTTTATAATTTCATTATTCTAAATTGTACTGTTTTTCTTTCCCTATTAAGGATTATATACCTGACCTGAAGGGAAAATGCCCAGAAGCAAGTTTCTGTGATGGTGGAATCCCTGGACTCCATTTGAATTTTCCCTTTGGCAAAGTCACTTGTGAGTTTTACTGCTGAATAATACATAGCTGGCATGGCTATGTTGATACAGCTCCATCTTCTGTAATAGAAATTCTTTCCAGGCTGTATGGCCCAGAGATTAAAAAAAAAAGTCTATGTGGGCAGAGTAAGGAGTTAATTATGTGATGTGAATAGAAGAGTCAGTCAATAAGAATTTAAGTGCCTACTATTTGCCAATCACTCTACGAAACATTGGGGATAAAAAGAAAGGCAAAAGACAAGTACCTTCTTTCAATGACTTCATAACCTAAAAAGAGAAGAGAGGAAAATAGGGCTTCTTTTCAAATTTTCTTCATCATTGGCTGGATTATTGTCTGATTGTCTCACTGTTTTACTGAGTAAAGACATCTTCTTCTGGAGAGAGAGTAGGAGGAGAAATAGGAGGTCAAAGGAGAAAAAGAAGGAAAAGGGGAAAAAAAGGGAGGGAGACAAAGACAGAGAGAATAAAGGAATAATGACATACTCCCCATATTACTAGAAATCATGGACTCTCACAACCTTCAAAAAAATCAAAGTTTTAGATGAGGCAATTTAAAATGCATGGCAGGGGTGGCTAGGTGGCACAGTGAGTAGAACATCAGCCCTGGAGTCAGGAGGACCTGAGTTCAAATTCAGTCTCAGACATTTAACACACTTACTAGCCATGTGACCTTGGGCAAGTCACTTAACCCCAACTGCCCTCAAAAAAAGCAAATAAATATATAAATTACATAAAATAAAATGCATGGCAGGCATAAGCACTCAGCAGCATATCATCAATAATGACTTGTTCACAAGAAATTTTCAAATGAGACAATATATGTAAAGCACAATGCAAACCTTAAAGGTTATCAAGAGGATAAAAATAAGATCATTCAACAAGAGTGAAGGATAACAGATGGACAACCTAAGTCCTGTAGTGGTACCCACAGAACGTAAAAAGACCTAGAAGACCTCCTACAGTTTAGGTAAATGTTCTAAGGAGCATTTGTGGGAGGAGATGAACAGGAACCACACAGGAAGAGAAGGCTTGGGTGACTGGCAGATGAGATCATTATCATCCATTAAGTACTGAAAAATGACATTTTTTTCACCTGGGAAGGGTAACCTATTTATTTCCTAACATATTAGCAGAGATTAATTCATATGACTAATTTATTACCACCCAGTTGGCACCTAGCAAAAAGACGGCTCAAAAGTAAGGGAAAATTAAACATTGACAGGAGTTAAGGAAAGCCATACAGCAAGTTATACTATCTGGGGCAATGAGACATTACAGTGAGGTAGTGGGATGCAGCGGGAGCACGTGAGGACATGAGATTCAAGAGCATAAACACTCTGAAAAGAAGGGCAGTGAATGGTCTTCACAATTTTGCCCAAGGCTGACGCCATTTAAGGATCACAGCATCCACTCACAGCATTTTGCATATAGTTTTCAAAGATTTGTCTTTCTGTTACCTCAAATGACCTCTGAATAATCCTATAGAGAAGCAGCACTTTTGGAGTAAGTACCATCCCAGTTTCTCAGATGGGAAAACTGAAGTTTACTAAGGGTGACTTACGCATGTTCATATAACTAATGAGTGGTGGAGTTGGAAATATAACCAAGTTCTTTTGACTTCTACTCTGGTATTTCAATGACTGAAGCATCCTGCTGCTAGCTAGGGTGCACCCATATGAAGGGAAGAAGCAATCCTCTTCAATTAAATCCAACAAACATTTAGTCAACATTTGCTATATGTAAGGAAGGAGCCGAATGATCTGAGGCATATTACCAGAGCCACCCATCTTTTTAATATCACTATTCTTCCATTGCCATGATATAGTTGTGAATCATGAAATACCACAGCTTTCAAAGGACTGAAATTGCAAGTGACTCAAAGAGCAGAGAAAGTAGTAGTGAATATAAATAAGTTGAGACATATTACCAAGAGTAAGCAACATGTAAAAAATAGAATTAAAAGATTATCCAGGAGAGCAATTTGGACTTATTCAAATAAATTTATTAAAAATTTCCATGCCATTTGACTCAGAGGTTCCACTGTTAAGCATATACCCCAAGGAGGACAAGAAAAAATAGAAAGATACCATATTCTCCAAAATATTTATGGCTGCACTATTTGTAGTAGCAAAGAACTGGAAACAAAGCAAATACCTTTCTATTAAGGAATGTCTAGACAAATTCTGGTATGTGGAGGTAATGGAATATTACTGTACTATACAAGAAATGAGAGATATGATACATATAGAGATTCATAGGAAGATGTCTATAAATTAATGCAAAGTAAAATAAACTGAACCATGAAAACAATACACATAATGACTGAAGATGGAAATGGAAAAGACAAGAACAAAACAAAAATGAATGCTGTAAAATTATACCTAAATCTGGTCCCAACTCATATATATTAGAAGGTACCCTCCACATACTTTTTCGCATGTGTAGGGGCCTATGGGTGTCTAGCACTGAATATAATGTCTGGCTTTTCCCATATTTTGGTTACTTTTGATGAATTTTCTGTCTTTTTTCCTTTATTGTAAGGAATGATGCTCTGAGATGAGAAAAGGAAAAGCAAAAGGCATACTAAAAAAAAGTTAAGTGATGTAAAAAAAATAATGAATTTATTTTTTTAATTAATTAATTAATTTTCTTGTTTATATCACTCATTTCCACAAGATTTTGAGTTACAAATTTTCCCCTCATCTTTCCCCTACCCACCACCCTAAAAGAGTGATCCCACTGTATAGCCTCTCCCCCAATCTGCTCTCTCCTATGTCCTCCTCCATGGCCCCTCTGACCTTCCAGTAGGGTAGAATGAGTCTCCCTACCCCAGTGCCTGTATATCTTAATTCCCAGTTGAGTGTAGTTAATAATTATTATTATGTGTGTGTATATATATATATATATAAACACACATATATATTCTTAACATTTGATCATAGAACTTTAAATTCTAGATTCTTTCCCTTCCTCTCTCATCACCCATCCCCATTGGAAGGACAAGTAATTCAATACAGGTTGTACATGTGTAATTATGCAGAACATCTCCACAGTGGACATATTGTGAGAGACTGATTATATGTTCCTCCTTCCTATCCCACCCTTCCCTGTTCTATTCTCTACACTGTCCCTGTCCCTTTACAGAAGTGTGTACTTCCAGCAATTCTCACCCCCACAATGCCCTTCCCTCCATTAGCCCATCTCTCATCTCCATCCCCCCTACTCTCCTGAGTGGCAAGATACCCAGTTTAGAGTTTATGTCATTCCTTCCCTAAGCCAACTTCAATAAGAGTAAGGTTTCTCTTTTGCCTTCCTGTTCTTCCCCTACATTGTAACAATTATCCCTAGCCTCTTCTATATGAGATGATTAAACCCATTCTGTCTCTCCCTGTCTCTTTTCATTCTAATCCTCTCCCACCTCAGAATTTCACCTTTTAAAGTATCGTCCCTTCCTATTCAATTGATCCTGTGCCCTCTACGTACACATATATATATACATACTCAGATATGTGTTCATACACACATATAAACCCTCCTACATAGACGTATATGTATGTACACACACACACAAGCACACATACACACACACACACACACACACACACACACACACACACACACATATATATATATATATATATATATATACACATTTGTATTTCTTTCGCCTATCCTCATATTGAGAAAAGTTTCATAAGTTACAATTAGTCTTTTTCCATGTTGGTATGTAAATAGTTCAGCTTTGATAAGTTCCTTATGATTTCTTTTCCATGTTTACCTTCTCATGCTTCTTGTATTTGAGTGTCAAATTTTCTTTTCAGTTCTGGTTTTTTCAACAAGAATTTTTGAACATCCTCCACCTGACTGAATGACCATATTTTCCCCTGGAACATTATACTCAGTTTTGCTGAGTGGGTGATTCTTGGTCTTAATCCTAGCTTCCTTGATCTCTGGAATATCATATTCCAGGCCATTCAATCCCTTAATGTAGAAGCTGCTAGCTCCTGGGTTATCCTGATTGTATTCCCACAGTATTCAAATTGTTTCTTCTTGGCAGCTTCTCCTTGGTCTGGGGACTCCAGAACCTGGCTATAATGTTCCAAGGAGTTTTCTTTTGGAGATCTTTTTCAAGAGGTGATCAATGAATTCTTTCAAGCTCTATTTTGCCCTCTGGTTCTAAAATATCAGGGAAATTTTCCTTGAGAATTTCTTGAAGGATGCTTTCTAGGTTCTTTTTTTGATCATGGCTTTCAGGTAGTCCAATAATTTTTAAATTGTCTCTCCTGGATCTATTTTCCAGGTCACTGCTTTTTCCAATGAGATATTTCACATTGCCTTTTACTTTTTCATTTGTTTGTATCTGTCTTGATTTCTCATAAAGTCATTTGCTTCCATTTATTCCACTCTAATTCTAATTCTCTTCAGAAAGCTTTTGAGATTCTTTTTCCATCTCGCAAATTCGACTTTTTAAGGCATTCTTCTCCTCATTGGCTTTTTGGACCTCTTTTGCCATTTAAGTTCATCTAATTTTTTTTAATTTTTTTTCTTTTTTCTTTTTGGAGGGCAGTTGGGGTTAAGTGACTTGCCCAAGGTCACATGGCTAGGTTTTTGTGTGTGTGTGTTAGTGTCTGAGGCCGGATTTGAACTCAGGTCCTCCTGACTCCAGGGCTGGTGTTCTATTCACTGCGCCACCTAGCCACCCTGAGTTCATCTATTTTTAAGGTGTTATTTTCTTCAAGCAGGTTGTTGACTCTCTTTTCATGATTTTCTTGCATCATTCTCATTTCTCTTCCCAATTTTTCCTCCACTTCTCTTATTTGGTTTTCAAAATCCTTCTTAAGCTCATTTATGGCTTGTAGGCAGTCTTCATGTTTCTTGGAAGCTTTTTTTTTAATGCAGATGAAATTTATTAACTGAAAAGGAAACACAGGTTTGGCATGAGTGATAGTTTAATAATCCTGTCCATGGACGGGTTCAAGGCTAGGAAAGCTCACCCATTATAAAGTCTTTAGCCAATCTGGGAATTGGAAGTAGTGGTTCAATTCGGGAAGGTTTGTCCACAAAGTCCCTGGATCAGGTACAAGGAAGAGGGGAAATGTTGAATCATGTTGGACCATGAAGGGTAAAAGGGTGGTTCATATGCAAACATGCTGTCAAAACTTGGGAAATTTCTGCTTTCTTGATACCAGCCTTAAAAATGCATGCTGGTACCTAAAACTGGCCTGGATGGTTTAGGTGCCAGATGAAGTAGAGCCCAATGCAGAAGCTGATGCCATTTCATCTTGGAGGGCTTCGTTATACTGGGACACCCAGCTTGAAGGCTCCCGATTCTGAATCTTTGCCACAAAGTGAAGGACTTGCATTTTACTCGTCTCATGGGCAGCTCTGGGTCCCCAGAGGAATTCATACTCTGGAGGGTCAGTGTGGGGGACTTGATTGTACTCCAAATGTTTCTGGCAAACAAACTCATCTTTGACAAGCTTCTTCACATCCCCGAAAGTGTTTTGCCTTTTCTCTGGATCAACCCGAAGCTTCCTGAGCACGTCCCAGACCAGGGACTCTTTGGCCGAGTTGCCCTTCATGAAGATGAGGCTTAGGATGACCATGAGAAGACCCATCTTGGCCACGCTTTCGTCGTTCTGCATACCGCCCCCCTCCAGGTGCTCCAGCTTGTTGATGAGGATGTAGGCATGGTGCTTCTGGTCTATCTCCTTGACCGCAGCCCAAAGACCTCCTCCAGGGTCTGGCCTGCGTGCTCGATGATGGCCGAGGCCAGGTCTTTGTAGTCTTGCAGGACCGTCTTCACCATATCAGACCGGCAGATGGGCACTTTCTTCTGGTCCTTCACCAGCAAGACCTGCACCAGCTCATTCACCTTCTGCTGGATCTGGGCCTCGGTGCACTTGGCCGGCTTCTTTTGGGCCTGGGAGGACGAGGATGACAATGACAAGGTAGAGGGCATCAGTGGGGTCGCCATGGGCCCGGGCTCTTCTTGGAAGCTTTTAATGCAGGAGTTCTGACTGTGTTGTCTTCCTCCCATTCCATGCTTTGATCCTTTCTGTCCCCAAAAAAGAATTCTAGAGTTTGGTTGCTGTTCTTACTTTGCTTCCTTTGCCTGCTCATGTTGCCAGTGAATTACTTGATTTTTTAGCTCTGTGGAACTCTGCTTCCAGGGGGGAAAGCTCTGTGCCAAATCTCTGGGGTTTTCACTGTGGCTGGAGCTATTAGGAGGCTGCTGCAGCCCCCACCAACTATGGCTCACTGAAAAAGCACCCCAAGACCGCCACCCAAGACCACAATCTGGATCCAGGCCACTCAATACAAGAGCACTTAGCCTCTGAATGATCGCTTGGCCCCCCTGCAGTCTGCAGGCCAGGAGCTCTGAAGGAGCCACGTGGAGGCAGCTGCAGGGCCAACACTTCTGCCACTTTCTTGCCCTGGAGGCAGTTTGGCTGGGCTGCTTTTC
Source organism: Pseudocheirus occidentalis (assembly GCA_028646575.1). Taxonomy (NCBI): domain Eukaryota; kingdom Metazoa; phylum Chordata; class Mammalia; order Diprotodontia; family Pseudocheiridae; genus Pseudocheirus; species Pseudocheirus occidentalis. Next base: position 299,935,756 of record CM053594.1, on the reverse strand, counting down.
TCCCCCAACTTTAGCTGAGTTCCACTGACCTTTCACTCAGTCCTTGTTTCTTATGTTGTTGCTTTTTTTTGGAGGGCAATTGGGGTTAAGTGACTTGCCCAAGTAAGTGTGTCAAGTGTCTGAGGTTGGATATGAATTCAGGTCCTCCTGACTCCAGAGCTGGTGCTCTATTCACTGTGCCACCTAGCCACCCCAGTCCTTGTTTCTTATGGCTTCATAAATTTATTTTTAAAAAAGAACAAAAATGTAAGAGAAAACATTATCCACAAGATGTATGATATATCAAATGACTCCTACAAAAGGATCCCTTGTCTAGAATGAAATACTGCTCAGATGAACCCACAGGGGCTAGGACACTCTTCCATCCCTGTAGCCAGTTCTATGGTTTGAACTAGGCTCAGTCCCTAGCAGTCTGGTGAGAAGAAGATCCCTTTGTTCACATTTGTGGGCTCATTAAGACTTCTACACTAGTGACCCTGGAGATACCTTTTAATTTTAGTGAATTAGATTGTGGCTCAAAAACCTAAGGGGTTGCTCAAAAGGAGTAAAGGAAAAATACTCAAGGTACAATATGAGTCAAGTATGGGACAGTAATTTCTATTTACAGATATGAGTACATTTAAACATTGAAAAAAACTCACAAGTAGGCATTAAGAGAACAGAATTCAGTCAAACAATGACTATTACAATCTGCTGAGTAGCTAATATTTAAACCTCATTGGTACATAAAGTAGTTACAACACCTCTGCTAGTTCTATGCCCTAAGAGATCAAAGAGGAAAAAGATCCATATGAACAAAAACATTTATGAAAGTTCTTTTTGTGGTGGCAAAGGATTGGAAACTAAGGGGTTGCCTATCAATGGAGGAATGACTGAATAAATGTTGGTATATGAATGTTATGAAATAATATTATGCTATAAGAAATGAAGAAAGAGCCCCAGGAAGATTTCTCTAAACTGATGAAGAAAGAAGTGAGTAGAACTAGGACAATGTATATAATGACTACAATATTTTAAAAACAAAGAACTTTGAAAGATTTAAGAACCCTGATCAATGCAATGACCAACCATCATTCCAAAGGACTAATGAGGAACTAGTATTTTCACCTTCTAATGAGAGGTAATGAACTCAAGGTGGAGAATGAAACATACATTTTTAGATATGAGCAATGTGGAATTTGTTTTGTCTGACTGTACAAAGAGTTTTGTTTTTCTTTTTTAATTTTTATTAGGTGGATGGGAGAGAAAGCAAATAAATATTTAAAAATAAAATAACATTTAAAAAATTTTAATAAATGCTTTGAACAAATTTATAGCATGCCTGATAATCAAGTATTTTTTATTTCACCTCTAATCTGCACTATGACTCCACTCAAATCCAAATTTCTTCTGAACTTTTGTTCAACCTCTCCTACCGGCAAGTGGTTCTGCAGCTGCCATTGCCACAATCAACCACTCCAGAGGACACCCCCTTTCTCTTTCCAGTGAATGTAGTCCTACCACATTCCCACACCTCTATATTTTTTAAACACACAAGGTCACCACCTAGGCATGTCCATTTTGAGGCTGATACTAGGTCAGCTACTCAGGGAAAAAAATGTATTCACAAAAGAGGCAGCCAAAATCCAGACTCAGGCTTGCAAGACAGTCCCAGGGAGGTTAGATGGACGATAGTAACAATTATTCCTTCTTCCATATGACTCTTAGGACAGAGCTAGAAAGAACTCATAGGCCTCACATCCAGAAAGGAAGAGAGATGCAGAATGAGTGATCGATTTTCTGACTCAGTAGTCAATTTGGGGACTTTTTAGCGTCATCCAACACAGACCCCCTCAATAATGAATCATACATGGCCAGAAGCTGCACTACTATACAATCATCAAGAACCAGAAATGGAGAGTGCACATGCCTCCAGTGAGGACGGGAGAAGGTCTTCAATGGACTTGGCTTCAAGGAAGCTGATAGTGGTTTGCATAGCAACTTCCACATTATGACCCCCAGGACACAACACTACCGGATGAGGGGGATCATTAGTGTTGCCACCTCCCAAAATGTAACTAATCCTCTGGAAATTTCCCATGCTTTATTAGTCCAGGATCCTTTAGTATTCATTGGTATTTCAACTTCACATTGTCCCAATAACTTGCTGTCTGTCCAATGACCCATTTGAGGCAGCAGTACATTTCATATTCACACCATGCTCCCTCATCAGCTAGCTTTCCTTTCAGAGCCTAGACAAGTTCCTCTTTACAAATTATGTTTTCAACCACAATAAGGGCTGCTTCTGTCTTTCAAGAATGAGGCATTATCTCTGCATCTCAGACACAGCTGAGGCTATGTCTTTTTTCTCTTGAAAGACATTAATCTGTATTCATTGAGCATGTGGATAGCATGTTTATCCAAGCTTCAATTAATTTGGTCATTTCATTCTCTTCGTCTCTCTATGCTCCTTGAAGTGTTTATTTCTCCTTCCCTTTGCTGGATTTTATTTTTCTAAGTTCGGTCCTTAAGAATCCACTTATTTGAGAGGAGAAAGTGAATATCCCTCCCTTTGTTGAAGGACTATGGGTAGGAGACATTGCGTATATTGTCAGACTCAGTTAATGTGTTGGTTAGTTTTGCTGACTCATATCTATCTCATTTCTATTCTTTGCTACAAGAGATGGTACTGTGGAGGCAGAGGAGAGGGAATATAGTTGTGGGACGGGGGAGGAAAATGACATAAAAGCAAAATATATCAAGAGGAATGTTAAACAAAAAAAATAGAAGAAAGGAAATAAGCATTTAGCCTACTATGTGCCAAACACTGTGCTAAGTGCTTTTTACAAATATTATCTTACTTGGTCTTTACAACAGCCCTGTGAGATCAGTGCATTATTATACTCACTTTATAGTTGAAGAAACTAAGGCAAAGATCAAGTGACTTGCCCAGGATCACACAGCTAGTAAGCGTCCATTTGAATTCAGATTTTTTTTTTAATTTAGGCCCGCCCAATGTTTAATCCATTGCACCACCTAGTCAGAGGGGAGGAAGAAAAGATGTACAAACCTCTCTGTTTAACTTTTAACAATCTGGCTCCACCCTACCTCTACAGACTTATTACATATTATTGCCTTTCATGAATTGTGTCAAAATGGTCCTCTTTCTGCTCCTCACTCATGACATCCCGTTTCCCATCTTCAGGCTTTTGCAAGTACAGACTCTCCCAGTGGCTGTCATGTTCTCCCTCCTCACCTTTCTGCCTATTACAATTCCTTTTTTTCCTTAAAAGCTCAATGTAAGCACTACCTCCTACATGAAGACTTACCTAATCCCCCTTGCTACCAGTGTCCCTCAAATAAGCCCTTGCATTTACTTGGAATGCTGTGTTTCCCCTGAGAGAATGGAAGCTTCTTGAGGGTAAGGAATGTTTCATTTTTATCTTTTTATTGCCAGCACCCAGCATAGTACCTGGGTCATAGTATAGTCACTTCTATTATACGTCAACATATGTATTCCTAAAAAGCTATTCAAAATTGTGTAATTAAACCACAGAGCTCATGAGGGGAATAGGATTAGGGGCACAATGTTTAAAAACTCTGTCAGAGACAGATAAGAAAAAAAAAGAAAGGAACCTAATAAAGACATCAGTACTATCTTATATATTTTAAATGGTTAAGAAATACGTAAATACTAGAATAAATAGTGACTACATCCGCAGTCTAGGGCTGCTGCCTAGCCTATTCCCCAGTTCCTATGGATCCTGGGATGCTGGAAAAAGTGGTGGCTATAGTCAGGAGAGAATGGCTTTGTGGGTGCAACTGAATGGGAAGGGAGATGGGACACAATCCTACCTGAATTGGGGGGGGAGGAAGGAGAAGGGAGTATTGGGTGTGGACCAGCCCTCCCCCCCCCCGATAGCTCCTACTACCCTAGAAAATATATAATAAATACGGCAATTTTTCTTAAAAAAAAACTATAATTTGCTTATGCACGTGGGTGCCAAAAAAACTGTAGTCTACAAGTTATTGTAAAGTAGTATAGATTTTATGCTGTTTGACAAGTTTTTAAAACAAATGTTAGAGCAGAACTATCTGTAGGCCCTTAAGAAGTATCAATTGATTGATTTAGAATCCCCTTCTATTGGATACATATTTCTCCCTGTATTTTCTTGATACTTCTCCTTCTCAGACTGTTTGTCCTTTTTTTTCAAAGAAGACCAATGACATCACGGGTGATATCTTGACTTGTACATGAACTGGATGTAAGTGAGGCAGAGATGTACAAAGTCCTCAGCCTCACTCTCTCTCTCTTCCTGAGTCCCCAAATTCCAGTAGCAGGACAAAAGTCAAGATGACTGGTAATGGACCAGGATGCAATGGACGACCTTGGTATCTTCAGTGCCTCTGAGCTCTTCACGGTGTCTGCTTCAGCCACATTCATGACAGTTAGAACAAATTGTTCTCATCCTCCCATTTCACCAGGTAAAATCTTCACATACTTGGGGTAGACATCCACCTAACTCACCAACAGGTTTGAGGTCTGTCAGTCACTATCAATATAGCTTAGCCCTTCTGTTGAGATGGTTTATCAGGATGTGGCCTCTGCTCAGGCTACAGTTTTGTAGAGCCATAAGCAAGAGTTGAGTGAAGGTGGACACCAAAAGTGGACAAAAGGAATGACAAGCATGCATACCAAAGATGCTGATCTTCCCTGAAGCCACAACTCTTTCCTGGGCCCTCTCCTGTCCCATCATATATGCTCTCTTGGATCTCACCAACTCTCTTGGATTCAGTCAGAATCTCAATAAAGATGACTCCTAAATCTGTATATCTACCTCTACCCCTCTGCTGAGCTCTAATCCTGTATTACCAATTGTTTATTTTATATCTCTATTTGGAAACTCATAGTCATCTTAAACTCAATATGACCAAAGAGAATTTTTCCCCTTTACTCACCCCTCTTCTTAACTTTCCTATTTCTATCAAGTACATCACCATCCATCTAGTCATGAAGGTCCTCAAATACAGAGGTAAAGGATGAAGAGTGGAAGATTATTCTGCATTTGAGGACTTTTATGACTAGATGAATAGTGGCATGCTTGATAGAAATACAGTAATCAATTCTACCTCCTAGAGAACTTTTTTGCCCTGATTTCTCCTAATTAGTGATCTGCCCACCACTACAAATCACTCAAAGATGCTTACTTTTATAATAATATTGTTATATTATAAATTATCCACCTAGTTTTTCTCTAAGATGTGAAATTCCTTTAAGAAATTTAGCTCCCATGAACTGATACAACCATTCTGGAGAACAATCTGGAACTATGCCCAAAGGGCTATAAATAATTGCATACCCTTTGATCCAGTAATACCACTTTTGGGGTTGTATCCCAAAGAGATCACAGAAGTGGGAAAAGGTCCCATATGTACAAAAAATATTTATTGCAGCTCTCTTTGTGACAGCAAAAAACTGGAAATTTAGGGGATGCCCATCAATTGGGGAATGGTTGAACAAGTTATGGTATATGAATGTAATGGAATACTATTGTGCTATAAGAAATGGGAAGGAAATGGACTTCATAATTACCTGGAGAGGCTTATATGAATTGATGCTAAGTGAGAAGAGCAGAACCAGGAAAAATTTGTACAGTCACAGATACATCATATGTGTGATGACCAGCAACGCACAATTAAAAGACAGCTCTACAAGTCTCAGGATGGAAGATATCTACATTCAAAGAAAGATCTAGAAAGACCACAGTTTAAATGGAGACTGAAGCAATACATGCTATTGTTCTTTTCCATGTTTGGTTTTGTTTCTCTTTTTCCCATTGTTCACTCCATTGGGTACGATGCTTATACAACCAGACTATTGTACAATGTGAAAGAGTTTGCAAATCTTATACATGATTGTATGCCACCATGGTGGGGATGGGGGGTGGGGAGGATGGGGAGAAAACTCTGAAACTCAAGTGATTCTGGAACTGAATCTTGTAAACTAAAACTAAACAAACAAGTCAGTAAAAAAAAAGTTTAGTTCCCTTTATAAAGGTGGGATAAATGGGTAAGAAACATTTCATATATTACTGTTGAACTTGTGTGATATGCTGGTTAGTTTTGCTGAATAGCTTTTTCCTCTGCCTCTTTTAAACTTTGTTACAAAGGATGATCTCTGGGTAAGGACATATTGGGAAACAAGGTTACAAATACATATCAACTTTTTTTTAAATAGCTCTTTGACAAGATACAAATTAGGCTAACCCTGGGTATTCTCTTTACTCCTTTAATACCACAATGAGGATTACTGATTGATTCTCAAGTCAGTTTGTAGAACCTTGGACTTGTCTTCTAAAAAGAAATGTAAAGACACATGAGCATAGATATACACGGAATGTGATCTGGGAAATTGAACAGAGAGAAGCTAATAGAGAGACTCCATTTTTCTGGAGGGAAGCTTGGGCATCCAACACTGCCCCCTCTAAAGAGTCATGTGCTCCAAGCAATCATGAGAACCCAGAGACATTGAATGGGCCAGTGACAAGCAATTAGGGACCCTGAGTTGAGGAGAAGCAAGGGTCAGAGCCTCAATGTGGAAAAACAAACATCAACCCTGCTCTTCACTGGAAATGTAAATCATGAGGACTTTGTAGGCCCTAAAGGAAACTTATGAACCCCAAGTTCTTTCCCCACTTGGGAAAACTCTCAGCCTCAATGTATTATTATAAGCCTAGGGTGACTGTATAGATCACAGGGACCATCTTACTGTAGGGTAAGATGCTTGGATTTCTAGCAACCTCAAGAGTTTTCCACTTGCAGAATGACCTCAACTCAAGGGGATGCCACATAGTGCTTTGTTTCTGGGCTGAAGTTTATGCCCTTGTATGATCATACACAACTCAAACAAACTTTGGCCCAAAAGCAAAGATAGTCATCCCACACAAGGTAGTTCATGGGTTTACTACTTGAAATATTTCTGCATTGAATTGATTTCTCACCTTTTGGCCCATATTTCCTCCTGAAAGGAAGAGAAAAAAAGGATCTCACCCTGCCTCTTTCTCATATTCCCCCAGATCAGCAAGTTTAGAGGTAGCACTTCAGAAAAGAGAGTTAATTTCTACATTAAACTTTTATAGGAGATGTACACCAATAAATCAAAGTTTCTTAAATTTCCCCCATGTTCCCTTTAAAGTTTTTAATGTTTCAGTCAGAGTTTCTTTAGATAGCACTGCTGGAATATATTGGCACAAATTCCTTCAAACACAAGAAGTACTCTGGCTAAGGCCATACTTCAGGAAATTACAAAGTTCTGAAGACTTTCAACCACTTTCTGTCCTCTCCCATCCCCCAGTTTTAATCGTCTCTCCATTTCCAATTGTCTTTGTTCCATTTCATCACTGTTCAGTTCCCCACTGCATCAGCTCCCAACCTGGGCTTGCCTCACTGGGTAGTCATCTAGATTCCAGACTAATTTCTACTCTTTTCTACTTCCCCATAATCTCATACAATTAAATCTTACTTATTTGCCCATGTGAGGTAATTGCTATACAAATTTTTCAGAATCCCATTTTTCTTAGGTGTTAATTGAGCTATATGTGAGCTCTCTCTCCTAAGGTATTCAGCGTTTTAGGGCTGGAGAAAGCTGTTTTAATGCAATGGAATGGATTTCTAATAGTAAGGATTTCATGCTTTATAGCAAACCAGTAGAGGAAGAATTTTGGAGAGCAGGGCCACCTTTCTATAGAACTCTCACAAATGGCACCAAATACATAGTTGAGAGAGAGAGACCCTTTGCTCTGAATCACTGAAGTCGTATGAAGCCACTCATTGATGCTCTTAGGTATGACACTGGTTTCATTTCTAGGCCAGAGAAAAGTTGCTTTCATCTAACATTCAGTTTCCAACTTTCCTTAGAACTTGATAGATATGGCCATAGGCCCGTGTTGTCTGCTGGGTATTCACTAGATTGAAATAAACAGACTCTCTGAGCCCATTTCTCCTCATGTGGCATTGTGGGTCACAGACGTTGGTCCTTCCAGGACACAGCAACAGAATGCCACGAGTATAGCCAGGCTCTAAAATATTAAGAGTCTCCTGTTGTCCCCAGAGACACTCAATCCAATATAGACAAGCAGGCCAAGCACTCGATACCATGATTTAGACTGCCAGACATGCAGGAACACAACCTGAGCACAGTCTGATCGAAGAGATAGCAGGCAGATCCATGCTGCTGCCCCATAAAAAGACTGACTTGCCCTGGAAGTTGCCTCATGAATGCCCTAGATACCATCTTTGGGAAACATAACCACCTTTCCCTTGACAGATAAATATCTTACCAGGTGAAGGGGCTATTGTCAATCAAAGGATTTACAACTGGAGGGTAACTTAGAGATCATCTTGCTAAAGCTGAAAAAATTAAAGCTCAGAAAGATTAAGGAACTTGACCATGGTCACGCAGCTGGAAATATTGGGGCACACATCTGGACCCAGGTTTCCTGACAACAGTTCTCTGCCCACTATACCAGACTGTCTCACAAGATGGCTAAAATACATTTGACTCTCAATTAACCACATAGACAATCCAAAATAACAACTAATCTAAATGTCATTTATAACTGATCCAGGTAAAGTTGACTTACGCTTTCATTTGAATAATAGTGCCCCCACATTCTAGGAAACTAAGTGGCACAGAGAATAAAACACCACACCGGTAATCAGGAAGACTCATCTTCCTGAGTTCAAATCCAACCTCAGACAATTACTAGCTGTGCAACCCTGAGCAAGTCACATAACTGTGGACCTCAGTTCTCTCATCTGTAAAATGAGCTGGAGAAGGAAATGGCAAACCACTCCAGTATTTCTGCCAAGAAGATCCCCAACCAAATGGGGTCATGAAGAGTTGGAGATGACTAAAAAAAAAACAAAACCTGAACAACATGTTTTTCGGAATTCACAACTTTCCACCAATAGAATGAAATTGTAAAGATTTGACTCCAAAATAACTAGAAAACTGTTGAACCTCTCTGTCCTGCCTTCCTTCTCAAATACTCCCCACCAATTACTCCATCATTTCTCAGACAGCTGAAAACCATTGTTTAAAGCAGAAAGGCTTCCCTCCTCTTTCTCAGCTTGCTGGTTCACATCTTCCCTCGAGCAGAAAAGTCTGACTTAAAACTCCTCCTCTAAGATGACCTCTTGGGCCAGAGAAAACAAAGATTATATTTATGTCAATAAATACTTAACCAAGTGACAATAACAATAAGAATGTGAAAGAGCTTCCTCTCCTAAAAAGGACCCTATCCCTTTCAGTACATCACTATGTGTAACAAGGAGACAATCAAGTGCCCTTGATATAAAATCCCTTCTTTGGCATGAGTGATTACAACAGCTGTATGAGGACAAATATATTTAGCCAGATTCTCTCTAGTGCCCTCCTCCCCTCGACCAACAAGTTAGGAGCTGGGGATGGGGCATTCATCCTCTTAAGGGAACCCAGATTTCAGGAAGAAAAACTAGGATCCTGTTTAAAGAGGTAAATTGATTTCTATTCTTCCAGGCTATTTCTAATCAGAAATAGTATAGTGTATAATGGAGAACATACTACTTTGCCATCAAAAAATCTAGACTGGAGCTGTAGCTTGGTCATTTAATACTTGTGTGTTCCTGGGCAACTGACTTTACTTCTGGGGTCCCACAGTTTCCTCTTCTATCATATTTGATAACGTCGAATGACATATCATTTGCAAAGTTATATTTAGATAGAAAACTTCTCTCTCACGCCTAGAACCATAAAGGTCAATTTGAGGTTAGGCTCAAGAGGATGGCCCATTGGGAAATAAACAAACTTGACTCAACTCAACTAGCACAGCCCAAAGTTGTGTGCGATGAGACTCTCTTGCCTATTTCCTGGAATTTTAGCAGTCGGAAATTCAGAGCTACATTTGTAACTCAGACAAAATACAAAATAATATAACAGTAAAAAAAACCACAACTAGAATTGGTTAGTGGTAAAGTAATGTGAGAATGTGAAGTAAGGGTTAAAAAATATAAAATCCCAAAATATAACAGTTGAAAGGAACCTCCAAGTGCATCTAATCCAATCCCCTAATTTTACAGCGAGAGAAACCCAAAGTTCACCCACCAAAGCCTATAGATGGTAGTATGAATGTTCCCAAACACTAAGCACACAAAGTTTCTTTTCTTAACTCACCTTCTTCACCCAGCCTGATTTTTGGAACCCCTTATCTCTTCTATGCTCATCATTCTTTCCCCAGTTTTCTCTTCTGTTGGTTACAGATTTTAGTTTATGTACTTCAACAAACATTTATCAAACTTCTAAGTATGAGGCACTGAATTTACAAAGATCAAGCAAAACAGTCACTTCCCTCAAGATGCTTACTTTCTACTTAAGGGGAAGGAAGGAATATAATATATAGACAAATAACAAACAAGCCCATGGAGCATGCACTCTAGCACTACAGCGACGGACACATGCTAGTCAATTACTCAAGAACACGCACAACCAAAGACTCCTGGTTGATGCTTTGGTTCCTGTGATGGATATGAGAATGAGAATGAACACGCATTATGGTTACTCCAGATAAAAGTTTTCTGGGAAAGAAACACAAAGAGAAGAGGCAGTAAGGAACTTGCAATCCAGCCTCAGCTCACCTAGATAACGACGTGCTGTCCCTGCCCTATGTGTGTAGTCACCACAGTTATTGCTGCTGGAAGAGGCAAGATAATGCATCCAGAGCACATATTCCATGGACTCATTCCATTTCAAACAAATAAGTAAGATGCTAGATTGTTAGCAGAGGGAAAGAGCACTACAATGTCCAATATTTTGCAGATGAACAACTGTTTACCCACACCTCCCCCACTTTGCACTTACATAGTTGATTTTTTTTGAAGACCAATATAAGAATTTACATTTATCCATATTACACCTCATTTTAATTTATCACTCCCAATGTCAGAGACTACTGAAATATTTTGGATGCTAATTCTTTCATTCAACATGCTAGCCACCCCTCCCAGGTCTTGTGAAAATGTGCTAAATGTACATGATAAGTACTTATGTCTCTATCCAAGTCATCAGTAAAAATGGTGAACACTAGCCCTGAGACTAATAAATGGTGCTATATTGTCGATCTCTTTCCTTGATATTTAAAATAATCATCACTACTCTCACAAACTACTTTTGAATCTAGCCCTCTAGATATAGATATGGATCTCTCTACTTTGTTCACAAAAATAGCATGAAAAACTTTGTCAAATATTTTTGCTAAAATAGACGTAAAATATGTTTGTGTCATTCCCCTGACTTATCAGTCAGGTAACCCTACCCCAGCCCAAGAAAAGGAAATGAGATTAAGTGAGAAAACTGGTATGCCTTGTTCTTAATGGAGATATACTCTTTGGGATCACTGCTTTCTTTTCTAGGTATTTCCCATCTGTTCCTTCAAAAATATGCTTTTGCCAGGAATTGATTTCAAGTTCACTAACCTAAATTCTTCCCCGTTTTGAAAATTGAAACATTTGCCTTCCTTCAAATACTATGGCATTGCTCCAGGGATGTGCTAGTAAATTATTAACAACCAGTTCTCTAGGGGGGGAAAATGTAGACAGGAGACACATTTAAGCTTAATCTGAGTTATTAATATTTCTCCATCACTTTTTAAAGCCTAGATAGTCAGCAAAACAATAAGTCAAGGTCCAATTTGTAGCATTTGCCAGTTTCTGAGGTATAAATGCTCACAATGAAAATTTAATAAACAGCTCTTGCAAGCTAGTTTGAGATGTCTCTAGCACACAACTATATCTCTTATTCTCTACAATGTCTTTTTTACATTATTTTTTATTTATTTCATTAGATATATCCCAATTTTTTATTCTTTTTTTAAATTTCGAGTTCCAAATTCTTTCCCTCCCTTCTACCTGTCCCCCACCTATTTAGAAGGCAAGCAATATAATTATCAATTATACATGTGAAATCATGTAAAACATATTTCCATTTTAGCCATGTTGCAAAAAATACACACACACACATACACACACACACAAAGCAAGAAAAATAAATAAAATGAAAAAATATATGCTTCAATCACTACTCAGAGTTCTTCATCTCTCTGTCTCTGTCTCTGTCTGTCTGTCTGTCTCTCTCTCTCTCTCTCTCTCTCTCTTTGGTTGGTAGATAGTATTTTTCCTTATAGGTTCTTTGGAATTGTCTTGGACCATTGTCTTGATCAGAGTAGCTAAGTTTTTCATAGTTGATCATCCTTACAATATTGCTGTTACTGTATACAATGTTGTTTTGGTTCTGCTCACTTTATTTTGCATCATTTCATGTAAGTCATCCCAGGTTTTTCTGAAACCAATCTATTTGTCATTTCTTATAGTACAGTAGTATTCCATCACAGTCACATACTATAACTTGTTCAGCCATTTCCCAATTGATGGACATCTCCTAAATTTCCAATTCTTTGCCACCACTAAAAGAGCTGCTATAAAAATTTTTGTATAAATAGGTTCTTTACCCTTGTCTTTGATTTCTTTAGGATACAGACCTAGTAATTGTACTCCTGAGTCAAAGGGTAAGCACAGTTTTATAACCCTTTGGGCATAGCTCCAAATTATCCTCCAGAATATTTAGATCAGTTCATGACTCTACCAGCAATGGATTAGTATCCTTAATTTTCCCATGTCCCTTCCAACATTTGTCCTTTTCCTTTTCTGTCAAGTTAGCCAATTTGGTGTGTCAGATGGTACTTCAAAGTTATTTTCATTTGTATTTCTCTAATTAATAGACACTTAGAACTTTTTATGTACTAATTGATAGCTTTGATGTCTTCTTCTGAAAACTGTTTCTTCCTATCTTTGACCACTCAACAATTGGGAAATGGGTCTTGTTCTTACAAATTTGGCTCAGTTCCCTAAATATTTGAGAAATGAGACCTTTATCAGAGAAACTTGCTATAAAATCTTTCCCAGTTTCTTACTTCCAATTTTGTCTGCATTGGTTTTCTTTATGTAAAATTTTTTTTAATTTTATTTAATCAAAATTATCCATTATACTTTCTCTAATCCTCTCTATCTCTTGTTTGATCATGAAATCTTTGCCTTCAGGGATGAGGAACCTGCAACCTTGAAGCTACACATGACCCTCCAGGTCCTCAAGTGCAGCCCTTTGACTAAATTCAAACATTACAGAACAAATCCCCTTAATAAAAGGATGGGTGTGTTCAAAAACTGGAAGCCTGGGAGTAATTACTAAAAGAAGGAGCCTAAAAAGATTAAAACTAATGGCATTAGAGAGCATTGGGAAGGTCCTATTTATAGTTCTAAACATGAACAAAATTCCCATAATTAATGAGGTAAATTTGAGGTTTTATTCCTGCACATAAAATTTAGGCAGCTAACAGTACAGTGAAGGGAAGGGAAGACAAATTGTTCTCCTAAGCATAACATAGTAGATACAGAAACTACCCTTAGAGAGATCACCCAAAAAGGTTCAAAGGAATAAGAGAAAAGTAATATTAGTTGGTGGTTCTCTGTTTAGGGAGAGGATGCTATTTGTCAATTTGATGACAACAATAGAGAGACCTTTTGTCTTCCCAGAACACATAGCTGAATGTAACAGTACCTCCCAAGACTCACCAAAACAAATAATTGCCCATTTCTAGGGGTTCACATATATATAGTAGTAGTACTAATGAAAGGAGGCAAATTTGACCTCACAATTATTACTGACTTGGTGGGATAAAACCCATGACTAGACTATGTTCCAAATAAGTATTCTTTATTCAAAGGAAATTTTATATATGTGTGTATGTAAAGATAGACAGACAGACAGATAGATAGATAGATAGATAGATAGATAGATAGATAGATAGATAGATAGATAGATGGACGGACGGACAGACAGACAGACAGACAGACAGACAGCTAGATAGATAGATAGATAGATAGATAGATAGATAGATAGATAGATAGATAGATAGATAGATAGATAGATATAGATATGTTTATAGGCAGGGGGACGATAGTAAGTATTGCATATTAAGAAGATAAGAGGAAATAGAGGACTCAGAGGGCAAAGGCTTGATGGAGAGTATTTGGATGAAGGTCAAAGAAGAGAGAATCAGAAATTATTTCCTCATTGGACTATACTACAAACCACATAGACATAAAGAAGAGACAGAGATCATAAGCCTGACACAGGTGTGAAAGACAGTGACTGGGAGTATGGGAATGCTATAAGAGAGATCCAATTATCCAGATATCTGCTGAAGTGCTCTCTCTGTCTCTCTTTTCCTTTCTTCTCCTCCTCCTCCTCTCTCTTCTCTCTCTCTCTTCTCTCTCTGTCTCTGTGTCTGTCTGTCTGTCTCTCTCTGTATTTATGTATCTCCTCTCTCTCTCTCTCCCTCTCTCTTTCTCTGTGTGTGTGTCTGTCTGTCTCTCTGTCTCTGTCTCTGTCTCTGTCTCTCTCTTTCTCTCTCCCCTCCCCAATTACTATTCCTCAAACATGACACTGCATTTCCAATCTCTACACCTTTTCCCAGGCTGTCCCTATGCCTAAAATGCATTCTTCCTCAACAACACCCTATAGAATCCCTAATTTCCTTCAAAATTCAAGTACCACCTCCCAAAGCAGATTGATTCTGGTCATCCCAGTTGCTAGTGTCATCCCCTACTCTCTAATTACTTAACTTTTTTTGCATTTATTTTTCTGTGGGTGTGTTATTTCTTTCCAATAGAATATAAACTCCTAGAGGGCAGGGACTATTTTTATTTTTTTTCTTTTTTCACAGTACCAAGCACAGGGCCTCCAAATGAATGAATGAATTAATGAATTAATGAATGAATGAATGAATGAGTATAAATCGGTCTACAGACAGGAGGACAGGCCTGGCAGAATTTCATTAAGTCCTTTTCAGCTTACAGACACCAAGATCCAAAATTTGCCCCAATTTTCCTATCCTCATAGAATATATAGAGATCATACAGAAAGGTCCTTTAAAATAGTACTTTGCTAAAATGACTCAAGAGCCAGGCGAGAACTGGAATGTGTGCCAAGGTTGAAAACAACCGTGTAAATAGGAGTAAAGGGTGAAGTCAGCTGTGTTCTAGGATCGGCAAAACATCTCAAATTATTTGTCTGAAAGATTTTGCAACTGGCAAGACCCAAACCACATTTTTCCAAGCATTCCCCCCCAACCCAACCCCTCCACCCCACTTTACATTTTAAGCCCATGTGTATTCAAAAAATGTAATCCATATGTCTCTGATCCGTTTACACTTAACTCATCAAATTGCTGTTTTGTAAGAGTTGTTTGCTGTCTATGAAGCCTTCTGAGACTGTCTGTGAGGCCTTCTAAAGGCCCCTTTAAAGCCTCTTTTCTTAGAAACAGGAAGCTACATTTAGCCAAGGGCAAATGGTCTTGAAACTGAAAATATTGGCAGTTTGAAGGAAGGGATTCTAGGCCTCAGAGGTTTGCTTCTGAACATGGCAGAAAAGCAGATGCCAACCCCTACCAAGCAATTTCTCTCCTGAAAACTGTTATCCCAGAATCCTGAAGTGTAGCTGCCAGAACTCCTTTGACCACCAAAATCAAACCCAATGCTGACTTTGAAAATCTAGTCCCTTCGCCTTCCAAGTCTCCAAATATGGTTCAAGAATTTGGGGCTTCCCCAGCTATAGAGACAGAATATATACAGAAAAACTGGCATTGGGATTCGAATTTCTTGACTTCTGTTTTGGGTGGCATCAATGCTACCAGTTCCTGTACCCAGACCAGAGCAAGGGGTCAGGGTTCCCACCTCAGGAGCTGAATCTTTCCCTCAGTTCCACTTTTCTGTTTTCTTTAAATGCACACCCTCAGGGGAGAAAAAAAAACACATTTAAAAACAAACCATTACATCTGATATGGTTTAACTCATCCATGTTTTTGGCTGTAGCAAGAGGCTCTGTTGGTGTGTGTGTGTTTTTCTAATTGCTGAAAGTTCAGCTAACATCAAATCTCATGGGAAAACTGATCTATATAAATGGGATTTAACTAAAGAGGTCTGGGCCACTCACATGTGTTTTATATTTTCTAATCATTCTGAGCTCCATACATGGTAAGCAGCCTGAGAAATGATGGTGGTCTCATTTCAGCATCAATTTGGATCCATTTTTATCTATCAAGAATGGCAGAGGGAGGACAGTGGGAAAGAATCTCCTCCTTCCCATTTGCAGACAATCAGCAGTTAGTATTTAGGGGAATCCTGTAAGTGTGTGAAGTAGATGGCCATTCTTGAAGATGTGCACAGCCTTAAACATGGCCAAAGCACCAGTTAAAATTCATGTGAAATGTGCAATTTCCCCAAGAGCTTAGCGAGAGTTCTTGGCATTTCGTTGCTTTCATTTGATCTCTCCTCTTGGAAAAATCCATTTCCGTAGATCTGAATTAACAGAATAAGTGTATATAAAATTAACTTAACAATACATTGGAAGAAGTAGGATTTCATCAGTGTGGGCATGCCCTTCCCTGTCTCTAACTGCAACACTTTAATGCCTTTGCAAAAAAGTATTAATGAGTTGCTGTGGCCAAAAAAGAAATTCAGCATTTAGTAGTCACCCTTCTTATTCAAAGCCTCTTTGAGATGAACAAAATTGATCTTGGGCCTCATGGAGTCCGTGTTTGAAGTATATCCAGACTAGCATTGCCCACTACTACAACTTGGACTTAACTGACATAGACTTCAAGGTTCCACAGTCACTTGTGTGGCACAAAAGTGCCACAGAGTAAAATTTTGTTGTAGAATAGATATTCAGGCATTACATAGAGATATATTTCTGCACATACGCACACAAATACATACATGTTGCACTTTAATCTAGTGGACAGAGTTCTGGAGTTAGAGTCAGAGTCAAGAAGACTTGAGGTCAGATCCACTGATACTCTGATCAGTGCTTCAAACATCTCCCTAGTATTATCAACTAAATAATAGATGGAGAGCAATGCATGCTAGCAGAAGGAATTCCCACGCTGGGAGTTATTCCACACTTGGAATCCCTATGTATGCACTGATAATTATGTGCACATAGACAAACCCACACCTACTTCTAGTTAGGAAATATACATTTAAAACTTCAATACTTCAAAAATTCATAATTTTATCAGAGTATATGTGCATCAGTGACACAGACTTTCTAGGACTTAAGTAGGTAATCTTTGAGAGTTGTGGTGGTGTAAGGAGGAAGGAAGGGTGGGAGAAATAAAGGAAAGAAGGAAGAGAAATAAAGGGAGGGATGAAGAGAAAGAAAGTGAGGTGAAGGAAGAAAGAAAGAAAGGAAGGAAGGAAGAAAGAAAGAAAGAAAGAAAGAAAGAAAGAAAGAAAGAAAGAAAGAAAGAAAGAAAGAAAGGAAGGAAGGAAGGAAGAAAGGAAGGAAGAAAGGAAGGAAGGAAGGAGAGAAATAAAAGAAGGGAGAGAAATGAAGGAAGGGAGAGAAATGAAGGAAGGGAGAGGAAGAAAGGAAAGAAGAAAGAGAAATGAAGGAAGGGAGAAGAAGAAAGGAAAGAAGAAAGAGAAATGAAGGGAAGGAGGAAGAAAAAAGGGAAAGAAAGAAGGAGGAAAAGAAGGAAGGAAAGAAAAAAAGAAAGCAAACCTATTATACATGACTACTATACAGTCAACATTGTAATGAGTTTGTCAGGGTGATAAAATGGAAAAGGTATTAGCTCTGGTGTCAGAGGACCTAGATTCACAAATTATTTCTGGTGTTTACTACCTGTGTAACTTTAGGCAAGTCACTTAATTCCTCCAGCCCTGTTTACTCCTTTACGAAATGAGAGGGTTGGATTAGATGGACTTCTAAATCATTTCCAACTATTTCTACTATCCCATGAGTCTGTGATCCTATGACCTTAGCAAGGCTGGTCCCAGAGCAAACAATATACAATCTATCACCACAGCTCAAGGTCCTTTCTAGGTTGATAAACTCCCACAGCTTATCCTCTGCAAGCAAAACTACCAAGAACCCAGGGTCTCTTCTACACCAGAGGGAAGCACTCATTGAGGACATTTGGTGAAGGACTATATATAGGCCTCTTTCTGTAACACATGTGGCTCATCTGCCTACAATATTCAGGAGAATAATATTCAGCAAGGACATGTGCAATGAATTAACAATAACCACTTCCATGAGGAAATCCACCCTGTTCTGTCTTCTTCAGATCACATGAGCTTTTGAGGATCAAGAGGTTCACTGGGAAAGTTGAACTAAGGTCTGTAACTATAGGATATTAACACTCCAGTCAAAAAAGACAGGAAGCAGGAAGAAAGAAAGAAATGAATTAGATCAATAATTGGAAAGAACAATTGAAGGAGGAGCTAAAGTCGTCCAAATACATGTTGCTCCATACTGAATATCCTGGCACTTTCATAAATTAAAATGAGGTTTATTTTAGAAGCTTAAAGTCTTATGGTCCTTCCACCACAACATATAAATACAAGCGAAAAAGAAAGTGTATTTAAAAATTCAGTAGTCCTTAAATCAATTTGAAAATACCTCTTGTCTTTATGGATTAAACACAACTGAAGTGAAAACTCAGCTATCTGCTAAACAGTTTCATTTCCAACCTTCTACCCCCATTACCAAAGAGGACCTCACTGTGGCTCTTCTGGTGACCCATAAACATTTTCCTTAGTCAGCCTGTTCCATCTTTTAAGACCTATCTGTATCAATAAACGGGTAGAGACAAACAGCAGGCATCAAATGTGGCACAGTGGATAAAGTGCTGGGCCTGGAGGTGGAAAGATTCATCTTCCTGAGTTCAAATCTGGCCTCAGACACTTCCTAGCTGTGTGACCCTGGGCAAGTCACTTAACCCTGTTTGCCTCCATTTCCTCATCTGTAAAATAAGCCAGAGGAGGAAATGGCAAACCACTCCAATATCTCTGTCAAGATAATCCCAATAGGGTCATGAAGAGTGGGACACAACTGAACAAAACATGCATGAGCAGAGTTACCCTTAGGTAAAATTAGTCTCTAGGACATCTTCCCTTCCCTTTGCCTCTTGTCTTTTCCTTCTTTACCCAAGTTTTCTAACCCACTCCAGTTCTTACTAGTTTCATGGAATCATAGACTATTAAAGTTGAAAGAGAAGTTAGAAACCATCCCACATGTAATGAATAGAAAAAATGAGACTCACATTTAAGGAAATGACTTGCCCAAGATCATACAACTCTTTAGTGGCAAAAAGATGCCTAGAGGTCAGGCTTCCTGACTCCCAGTCTGACTCTTATTCCTTCTCCCCTAGGGATAATTTAGTTGCTTGGAAAATTTCATCATCTCATCTGAATTCAAACACCAGCCCTGCCACTTTTCTGAGCAGCTCTTATTGTACTCTGCCATACGTATCCTGTACCATAACATCAGGAGACACTGAGATATTCCAGGCTAGTTTCCCCAACGTTAAATGGTGCTAGATTGCTATGTCTGTTGTTTTTAATCTCCCTACATACTTTTATTGTTTTTCTATGTCCTCCATTTTTTGGATAGGTCATCATCTCTTGTATCAGTATGGATGGAATGCTCTCTCTCCCCATCTCTGCCTCTTGGCTTCCTTCAAATCCCAGGTAAAATCTTATCATCTATCTATAGGAAGCCTTTCCCAATCCCTCTTACTTCTGGTGCCTTTTTTCTATCATTTCTTATTTACCCTGTATATAACTGGTTTACATACATAGCATGCTGTCTCCCCAGTAGATTATTACCTTCTCAAGGGCAAAGACTGTGTTTTGCTTTTCTTTGTGTCCTTAACACAGTCCTACGCCCACTGCTACTTTGTTCACACTTCAATGGATCCGTGATCTTGGCATTATGGATGTTTTCATGGATGCAATCCATCAATGCCTTCTCATCCCTTGAAGTCTTTATCCATGTCTTTTCATATATTCTCTATAGAAGATCAAAGCAATACAATGGAAACCTCTCAAGTTTTTATTTTAATTTTCAATATTTTATTGATACTAGTACAACACTCAGGTTATTCACTAGTTACCTCCCACTCTCTGCTACATTACTAGACTACCCTTGGTTCCTGATCACACAGAAGATGTCAGTAAAAACTTATTTGAATAAAGGATAAATGGGCCCTGAAGTGAGGGACTGAGAAGAGGTGGAACATTAAAAAAATTAAGAGAATATGGAGAAAATCACATTTTAAAAATGCTATAGATAAGATGGGCCACTGAACTAGACCTAAATGTCAACAAGAACACCACATAATCCCATCATTGACCTTGAACTGACTCTTGATTCATACCTACTCCTTGCTAAATATAGAGGCAAGGAGGATGAAAAAGGCATTTTGTAGCAAAATCAAGGAGGGAGAATATACATCTGAACTTGACCCCTACACTTCTCCCCACTTCATACTTGAGACCTGAGTCTCATGGTCAAAATCTGCTATGAATCAGCAGAACCTGCTCGGGAGCAATATGAAATCCATAGAAGGAAAATTAATTTAAGATCTACAGCCATCAAAATATCCTCACTGATAGCAAACCTCAGCCTGAATCTGCATAATTGTTTAAGCTATAAAGAAAGAAGGACTAAGAGGAAATAGCATAGGGAAATTACAGGAAATGGTCATTAAAAGTTTTCTAAAACTAAGAAAAATGCTATAGTTTGGCTACCAGATTTTATCATTTCGTATCTCCTCCTATCGCCTACCTGAATCAATCATTCCTTTATTCCTCAGTCATTCTTTCAATTGTGTCCAACTCTTCATGACCCCATTTGGGGTTTTCTTGACAGAGACTAGAGAGATTTGCCAATTCCTTCTCTAGCTCATTTTATAGATGAGGAAACTGAGGCAAACAGAGTTAAGTGACTTGCCCAGGGTCACACAGCTAGTAAGTGTTCAAGGCCAGTTTTGAACTCAGAAAGATGAGTCTTCCTAACACCAGTCCTGGTACTCTTATCTACTGTGCCACCTAGCCGCCCCTTATCATTTTTATCTCCTGTTAAAACTGACAAAGATTATTTGAGATTACATGTTATTTAGTCCTTTGGAATTAAAAGGTTTTCAGAGGTAAAGCTGTTGTCCTCTCTGCTCCTCAACTCCACTCTGTTTGGCGTCTTGTGCTGTCATCTTCCCCATCTAAACGGCCTGTCCTCTCCTCTTCTCCCATCTATACCCCACCCAGTCCTTCAAATGTGAACTCTTGGTCTCATGAGGGGCGGGGAGGAGAGAAGACAAGGCAATTAGGGTTGTGACTTGCCCAAGGTCACATAGCTAGTGTGTTAAATGTCTGAAACTGGATTTGAACTCAGGTCAAGTTCTCCTGACTCCAGAACTAGTGCTCTACTCACTGCACTACCTAGCTGCCCCTCAGATCTCATTTCTTAGAAGAAATCTCCAGGTTTTTTCAGCTTTTCTCCCAAGCTCTGTGCCAGGTTCTGCTGCTTCAGTCGCATCCCTGAAACAAGATGGTGAAAGACAGAGTCAATGGATTTGGCTGTATTGGGCGCCTGATGACCAGGGCTGCATTCACCTCAGGTAGAGTAGACATTGTGGCCATCAATGACCCCTTCATTGACGTCAACTACATGGTTTATATGTTTCAATATGATTCCACTCATGGCAAATTCAAGGGCACTGTCAAGGCTGGGAATGGGAAGCTGGTGATCAATGGAAAAGTCATTACCATCTTCCAGAAACGGGATCCCACCAATATTAAATGGGGAGATGCTGGAGGCGAGTATGTCGTAGAGTCCACTGGAGTCTTTACCACCATGGAAAATTCTAGGGCTCACTTGAAGGGTGAAGCCAAGAGTGTCATCATCTCTGCCCTTCTGCTCATACCCCAATGTTTGTGATGGGAGTGAACCATGAGAAATATGATAATTCCCTTAAGATTGTCAGTAATGCTTCCTATACTACCAACGGCTTGGCCCCCTTGGCCAAGGTCATCCATGACAACCTTGGCATTGTGGAAGGACTAATGACTACAGTCCATGCCATTACTGCTACCCAGAAGACAGTAGATGGCCCCTCTGGTAAGGTGTGGTGTGATACACGTGGTGCTGCCCAAAACATCATCCCTGCTTCCACTGGTGCTGCTAAGGCTGTAGGCAAGGTCATACCTGAGCTGAATGGGAAGCTCACAGGCATGGCCTTCCGTATTCCTACTCCCAATGTATCTGTTGTGGATCTGACCTGCCGCCTGGAGAAACCTAACAAATATGATGATATCAAGAAAGTGGTGAAGCAAGCATCAGAGGGACCCTTGAAGGGCATCTTGGGCTACACAGAGGACCAGGTTGTATCCTGTGACTTCAACAGCAACACTCACTCTTCTACCTTTGATGCTGGCACTGGTATTGCCCTCAATGACCATTTTGTCAAGCTCATTTCGTGGTATGACAATGAGTATGGTTATAGCAACCATGTAGTAAACCTCATGGTCTACATGGCCTCCAAGGAGTAAAGTGGAAAGCCATGGATCTTTATCCCCAGCCAAAAAGACCTGTTCCACCACTGGGAGCCCACATTCCTAACATAGGTTCCTATACCAGGGATCTCATGTCTCATCCACATCCTTGTTCCAATGCACCCCAGTAGTAGGGGGAGAAGCCTAGAGTCCTGTATTGTGTACCATCAATAAAGTCACCATATTCAATGCAAAAAAAAAAAAAGAAACCTCCAGTCACCTCAACTGAGCTGCTTCTCTCTCCTGCAGGACCTCTTGCCTCTCTTTCCTCTGGGACTAAAAATCAATCCTTCAGTGCCACCCCCAACAGGAAGCTTTCTTCAGTTTCTCTATCCCATGCTGACCTTCTCCTTCATCAGAACTTCTCTAGTCTCTCCCAATCATCTCCACACAATCTCACATTTAGTCCCTTACAACTAATTGGTCTCATATAGAACCAAACCAATATTTGCAACAATTACAACTAAATAAATGAAAAGATCCCTGAAAGGATGTTGAATTCTGGACAACTGAAAAACCAGTAAGGCCCCAGAGACTAGAAAATGAAATCTGCCTTGGCAGAGAGGCAGGCAGCTACTGGAGCAGAATGTTGTATTCTTTGGCAGAGAAAGTCATTCAATTGGGTGTTTTTGCATAGCTGTTTTTCTTTGTTATGAGGAAAAGTTCAATTTGGCATTGGAGTGATGATTTCCAGAAAATAATATGATGCAAAAAGACATCAATAAAATATTTTAAAATAAAAAGTCAAAAAAATGAGGTTTTTAAGAATTGGTCTCTTATTTCACTCATCTGCTCTATTACATTGAAAGTTCCTCAAGAGCAAAGACATGTGTTATACTTCTGTTAGAGCATGGGACACACAACAGGTGCTCAATAAATTCTTGTCAGAAGAATGAATGACTGTTTACGGGAGGAGACACTGATCTGTAACTGGGTTCTTCAATGCCTGTAAGTGGCAGCCAAGATTGTACTTAATCTTACAAAGAGATTTGATCTAAGAACATGAACAAGTGAATGGGACCTGAGAACCCCAGAGTTTTCATGCTTACTTTGCTACTGAGTCCTTTGCTCATAGACAATCAACTGTATGGTTTCCCAAATTTAGGCTTTCTCAGTCCTGTGATTTTAAAAAATAGAATAAAGTAAAAAAAACTGGAGTTGTCTACCAATTTCTCAGCAACCACAGTTGTGAGGAATCTTCTTGTGAGGTTCATGGATTTTGAGCCTGGAAAAGACCTTCCAGGCCATCCAGCCCAATCCATTCACATTACAGATGAGGAGACTGAATCCCAGAGAAGTCATACTGAGGACATAGCAGAATCAGGAAGCAAACTAAGGTCTTCTCAATCCCATGACCTCTTCACAGTACCCAATCACCTCAATAATAATAACATTTCATTTCTTCCAATCATATAGCAACCAACTCATTGGTCACTGGACAAATTTCTCACATTGCACTCCAAAAACCTCTGGGCTGCACATAACCATAAACTATTTTTTGTTTATCTTTTCTTGAGAGGAAAATGAACTTAAAATTTACTCAAATTGTAATCAAATGAAAATGCTAAGGGTCCAAAGAACTTTGGATATTTCCTTAAATTTAACCATCTAGAATTATAGTTGTATTTTGTTTAAGCACAACCTTGTTTGACTTTTTTTGAGATGGGTGACTGAGAATCAGTATTTTGTCCTGAAGATGTGGTATTTTGACAGACCACAAAAGTCAGAGTTCCTAAGTCCATAGTGGCAGAGTCTCATCCCCCCAACCCCAAAAAAGTTTGTCATGGGAGTTAATATCAGGACTTGTTAAGAGAGGGTGCATAGGATTAAGTTTCATTTCTAGTGGGCATGAATATCAAAGAGCCTAGTCATGAGCAGGGCTTATGTGATTGATGAATGAATGAATGAATGAATGAATGAATGAATGAATGAATGGGCATTTGAGTGCTTACTATTTGCCAAGCACTTCATTAAGCTCAGGGGATGCATCTAGGGAAAACAAAATAAAACAAAAACCAATTCCTGCTCTCAAGAAGCTCATACTCTAATTGGACAAGAAAAAACATATAGAAGATATAGATAAGGCCTGATTCAGGTCAAAACCCTGACAGTTTAGGTTTAAGATTGGAATGGAATAAGATTCCTATTGAACTTTTAGCAATTAAGAAGAGTAGACGTAGCAGAGGAAGGACATTCAGAGGAAGAGAAGGATTTTCTGTGAGGTTTCAGTCTTGATCCAGTTGAGTACAGCTTTCCTATACCTGTATTGATCACCCCGCTGGTCTATGGTCAGAAGCCTAAGGAAGTTCCTCATAGATGAGCTGTTTTTGTACTCAGGTGAATAGGAAGTTGCATCAGTGGTTTGAGAGCTGGTGTCCTGAGCCAAAAATCTCATGGAAAATACCTCTTATGAAAACGTTAGTCTAAATACTATGGGGGGGGGGGGTGTTTAGTCATTTCAGGAGTGTCCAACTCTCCATGACCCCATTTGGGGTTTTCTTGGCAAAGATACTAGAATGATTGCCATTTCCTTCTCTGGCTCATCTTAAATGAGGAACTAAGGCAAAGAGGGCAAAGTGGCTTGCCCAGAGCGGCACAGCTAGTAAGTGTCTGAGGCCAGATTTGAACTCAGGAAGTTGAGTCTCAATTCCATGCCTGGCACTCTATCCATTGTGCCACCTAGCTGCCCCATAACTGATATAAGGTGGCACCTTAGTAGAATTCCCACCATACCAATCCCTTGGTGGCAAGATCCCAAAGGTCTTCTACAGGACTTCCCACTACCTAAATTGTTTTAGGGTCATTACTGGACAATCTTGGCCTTGGGAAAGTGAGAAGCTTTGCATAGAATTTCATGGAGGGGAGAAAAACTAAACCAGAAAAACAGCAAAGACAAAACAAAACTAGCAAGCAATGTAACTCTTTCTCTGGCCCCATTTGGAATGACCTAAATGATCTAAAGGATCCCATCCATGTGGCAGGTGTTGCCAAGTCTTTGCAGTACACAGTGGGCCTCCTAATGTGAAAAGGTAAAGATGGTAAAGATAAGCAGGAGCAGAAACATCATGGTAATTGTATCTATTGGATTTTTATTTAGAAATGTCCCAGTTATATTACTTACCCTTGCTAGTGCCCATTCTTTGGGGATCTGTATCTCTGCCCACTACACAGAGCCTGTATTGCCCCTGTGCTGAGGCCTGAGGATCATTGCACATAAACTGGTCCTTGCCTCCAGCCATCTCCCATGTCAAGTGTTGCCCAACTATGCTGACCCTAGAGTGCTGCCCCATCTGGGATCTGAGCTCTGCCCCCTCCATGACACTGCCCCCTATGCAGGGCCCTGAATGCAGCTATGGGCAGTGCTGGTGCCCTTGCCTCTGTACCTCACTTCTCCTCATCTTTAACGTTAGAAATTTGGATTAAATTCTCTCTAAGGCCTCTTCGATCCTGAAGTCTCTAAATTTGATCCTATATGGCAGACGGGCCAATATAAGAAAAAACTTTCTAATCATTAAAGCTGTAATGGGCTGCATCAGAAAGCTAATAGCGGTCCTTGTGGTTAGAAGTCATCCAGAGGAGGCTGACTACAAAGGCTCTGACCTTCAGGGCCGTGCCCATTCTGACTCCACCCTGACTTTTCAGCTTTGTCTAAGATTCTTCTTCTTCAAGCCCAAACTGGAATATTTGTCCTGCCCCACCCCTCCCCAATTTACCCCATGCTCTGCTGGCTTCATGCTTTGCTCACAAGGCATCCTATACCTGAAATGTCTTCCATCCCTTGCCAAATTAAACTAAAACCTTCAAAAGGCCACCTCTTACATGAAGTTTTCCCTGATCCACCCTGCTGGTAACACTATTCCTCCTGGAAACTCACAAAGAATTTTGTTTTGTATCTCTCTAGTATGTAGTGTTTTTGTAATACATTGTGTTATGGTCATTTGGATTTATATCAAATTATAAATACTCCCCACTCCCCTGTACTTACTCTGGGGTAGTTGATTCACTCAGTTTGGGGACTTGTCTCAAGTGGGAATTCCCATGTCGGAGTATGTGTCAGTTCTAATCTATTTCTAGCCATCCTCAAGACCCTCCACCCTTACGCCAAACTTGCTCCATGCCATCCAGTCATCCACCAAGACTCCACAGCCTAAAGCCTACTTTCCATCCACATGTTTGTGCCTCCCTCTAACCTCCATCTTTTATCTCTTGCTCAGGAAGCAATCATTATATCAAGAGACAGGAAAGGTCAAGTTTGATGGAAGAAAAAGGAAGGAGGGAAGGGAAAATGCAGGCTTAATGTTAAGAAAAACTTCCTAATGTTTAGAACTGTCCAAAAAGGGAATAAATCCTCTGCCTCACTAGAGGTCTCTGAGCAAAGGATGGGTGATCACTTGTTGGGTATGTCATGACAGGAATGGGATACAAAATTGTAGAGAGAGTATTTTTTACTTTAGTATTTGAATATGACCAAAGAGATCTCTTTGAACTGCATGACTTTAAAAACTCAAACTTTAAAAAAACCCAATGAAGTAAAGTGATTTTTTTTTTTGCTTTAGACAAAGTCTTGCTTCCCAAAGATTTGATTTTTACCCAGGAAAACAATATGACCATTTTTGATCCTCAGAAGAATTTGAAGTAGGTAAAGATGTGTGTGTGTTTGATAGCCATTTATATCTATTTGCCTGTACCTCTTTCCTCTCTATTAAAATGAGTAGATTGGACTAGATGGCTTGGAGATCCCTCTCAACTCTTAGAGATTCCTGCATCTCAGTCCACCATTCTGTCTCCTCTCTGTCGGGAAAGTTCAGTAAAATCTATTGGTATGTCATAGAAATTCGAAACATCTTTTCAATATCAAATCTTACAGGCCAAATCACTTTTTCCCCTCCTCTTATTTTTCCTTAATTCCTTTGATTTATAAAGGAAACAGGACCTTTCCTTAAGCAAAGATGGCCAGCTCAGTGAATAGAGCACTGGCCCTCGAGTCAGGAAGACCTGAGTTCAAATCTGACCTCAGACACCTACTAGCTGTGTGACTCTGAGCAAGTCACTTAACCCTGTGTTTGCCTCAGTTTCCTCATCTGTAAAATGAGCTGGAGAAGGAAATGGCAAATCTCTCCAGTATCTTTGCCAAGAAAATCCCATGGGCAACTGAGAAGGGAATTTAAAATTTTCATATTAATCAATATGATATGTGTAATGTATACACTAATAATTTAGTTTTCTCAAGAGTTGCATTTGGAATTCAAAAAGGAGAAGTCAAAGAAATGAAAAATGGTTGGTGTTTTCATGACTGTCCAAAGAAAGTCCTTTGATGCTAAGAACTTGTGTTGAGTTAGAAATGAGTGGAAAAAATTATGACCTCACTAAGCCATAGTAGTTTATTAAACTAATTTGCTTAATTTGGATTTCCTTTCCGCATCAAAGTCCAACTCTCTTTGTAACCTAATTTCCAACTTGGTGTCTTAGGTAGACCTACCAAACACAAAGGCAGGGCCAAATGCAAAAGATTAGTCTTGATTCTCAGGCCAAGCATGTTCCCTCATATTTGAATTCATGAATCCATTTTGTGAATCAGTTCTCCAGAGTCTGACCACAATTGAAGAAAAAGACAAATGAAGGGAAAAAAGCTCTTGAGTATGCAAAGATGACCCATAGTGTCCCATTAAGGGGCAATCCTTCTGGGAGTCAGCCAGAGAAGGTAGCCAGGCTTAACCATGACATGGTATGGAATTGGTTCCTATATACTGGTAGACAAATACATCTTAATGCAGTTGTTAAACCATAAACTATTACAAAATATGAATTATTATTACCTGAGGTAGGAATAAAGTAAAAAATCACAGAAGTCAGTGATGTATTTTCTACTTTTAGAAAAAAGAGACCATGACAATTCTCTTGTCATGTCTAACATTGATGTTATAGATCCAGGAAGGTCTCTATGACAAAGACTAGAAATTCTGGAGGACTAATTGAATGGGACTTTTATTTATAGCCTTCTTTCTATTTCTAGTGATTAACCGCACTTCTGTCTGGATATTTTTGGAGTAATGATATAAAGATATAGATTTAGAGCTGGAGGAAGCTTCAGGGGTCATCATACCCCATTCATTCATTTTACAGATGAGAAAGTTGAAGCTCAGATGGGGAAAGGGTCTTGCCGAAGGTCACAGAGGTAAGAAAGTAGCATAGAGAGAAATAAACCCAGGTTCTCAGTCTCACTCCACCATTCTGTCTCTGTCGGGAAAGGTCAGTAAAAGCTATTGGTATGTCATGGAAATCTGAAACATCTTTCCAAAATCAAATCTTACAGGCCAAATTACTTCTTTTCCCTCCTCTTATTTTTCTTTAATTCCTTTGACTTATAAAGAAAACAGAATCTTTCCTTAAGCAAAGTTATTGCTGCTGCTCTCCCACCCAACCCATTTAAATGGGATTACTAGCTGCTGTGGAGATAATTTCATCATAATGAATAGATTTTTTTTAACCTCAGAAAAGAAAAAAAGCAACAGGAACAGATCGACTTTTTAAACAGCAAAGTTCTTCTTTATAGCTTTTTGATACCTCATTATAGACAAGGGGAGAAATAGGAATTGAATTGAGTGTAGTATTAACAGAATTGCTCTGAAAGGCAACTTTCCTATAAGACTGATTGCCACATAGGAATGGCAGCCCAATGTAAAAAAAATGAGTTATAACTGGCATTTGCATAGCACCTTGGAGTAGGCAGCAGCATATGGCACGATGAGAAAAATCAAATGGCCCTCCCCCTCAAAAAAAAAAAAAGATTTTCTCTGATGATCTGGTCCCCTCCATTACTTACTCCTCTTGGTTAAGGCAATGGAAACTAGATAAAAGAACAAAATGAGAGAAAAAAAATCCTTACCCAAGAGGATTAATGCCTTAAAGCATTATCAGTCATAAGCTAATTTGAGCAAAAGTGTTCATCTTATTATCATCAGTCACCTGAAGGATCAAGAGACAGGAAAGGTCAAATCTGATGGAAGAAAAAGGAAGGAGGGAGAGGAAATGCAGACTTAATGTTA
The DNA here is from genome assembly GCA_028646575.1 of Pseudocheirus occidentalis. Taxonomy (NCBI): domain Eukaryota; kingdom Metazoa; phylum Chordata; class Mammalia; order Diprotodontia; family Pseudocheiridae; genus Pseudocheirus; species Pseudocheirus occidentalis. The sequence continues at coordinate 299,906,240 of CM053594.1, read as the reverse complement.
AGGAAAACTTCCTAATGTTTAGAACTGTCCAAAAAAGGAATAAAGCCTCTGACTCACTGGAGGTCTTTGAGCAGAGGATGGGTGATCATCTGTTAGGTATGTCATAACAGGAATTCCTTTTGGGTGTGGGTTTGACTGGATGGTCATTGAGGTTCCTTCCATCTCCCAAAGTCTGTGATTCTGTGAGCATGGTGCTACTGAAAAGTGCTGCTGGAAAAGGGATGCCCTGGACAGCCAGGAATCTCCAAGAGTTGAGAGGGATCTCCAATGCCATCTAGTCTAATCTACTCATTTTGATAGAGAGGATGGAGGTGCAGGCAAATAGATATAGATGGCTATCTCACACACACACACACACACAATCTTTACCTACTTCATATTCTTCTGAAGATCAACAATGATCATATTGTTTATATGGGTAAAAATCAAATCTTTGGGAAGCAAAGCTTTGTCTAAAGCAAAAAAAATCATTTTACTTCATTGGGTTTTTTAAAGTTTGGATTTTTAAAGTCATGCAGTTCAAAGAGACCTCTTTGGTCATATTCAAATACTAAAGTAAAAGGTATTCTCTGTACAACCCAACTTAATTATAATTTGAAATATATTAGTTTGCTATTATTACACTTTTAAATCGATTCTTGAAATCCTCCAATACTTGCAGAACAGAGCTGAACCTCAGTTCTTAATAGTTAGGCCCTGCAAGGTCTCCCATGACAAGAAAGTCCTAGAACATGAGTCTGACCATAGGATAAGAACCATTTGAAACTCCAGTGTCTATGACAGTGTACCACATAGCAAGTTTTTATTAAGTGTGTGTGTGGTTTTTTATCTTATTTTGTTTTTAATTTATGAAACAAAATAAGCATTTCCATACCATGGAAGAATTTTTTAAAAAGATGATTGCACCAAATCATAATGGAGTCAGATTTGTTATCAAATAACGGAAGAAGAATACTCATGAATGAAATAAATGACTAGTCCTTGAAATATTGAAGTGTTATACTTTTGCAGTGACCAGGTTAATTTACAGTAGTAATAGACTAGCCTGGGAGTCAGAAGACCCAAGTTCTGACCCTAGTCATGTCACTAAATTAGCTTTGTGACGTTACATAGGTCATTTCCTCTCTCTAGACCTCAATTTCCTCATCTATAAAGGGGAGAGTTGAATTATATAATCTCAAATTTGGAAAGTTACTTCCAACTCTAATATTCTGTTTCTTCAGATTACAGAATCACTGCAATCTACACCTAGTGGGCAAAAGAGCTACAATCAGGATGGGGTAACTGATGCTTTTCCCCAGGATGCCAAAATTTAAAGAATACTGAAAACACTTATAATCCCTTTAGTAGAGAGACAACTAGACTCACCAACTAATTAGAAAGAATAATTCACCCAGGTGAACTCCTTCTTGGCCTGGTCTTGACCTGCTCTCTCCCTTGGCAGCAACCTCCTGAGCAACAGTCTTGGAGTATCTCTTTCCTGCACCTCAGTATCTCATGAACTAATTCCTTTCTACATAATCTCCTACCCAAACTACCAATTAAACTAATTGTTGCCCTATAAGAATCTTGTAGTGTTTGTTCTATATTCAAGAATTGCTACTTTTCTAAGAACTTATTTAAAGTTGCATGAGAGTAATTTCTTCTGTTTACCATAATGTAAGCTCCTTTTTTTCCTCTTTTGTATTCTTTGTTACAGGTAAAATCTTCATAGATAGGGGAGGGGGAGAAGGATATATTAGAAAATTAATGTGATGTAAAAGTAAAAGATATCAATATACTTTTTGAAGAATTAAAGCTCTTTCCATACCAAGTAAACCTCAGGAAGTCTGCTACTGGGCATTGACTCCAAAGAAGTTAAAGACAAAAACACTTCAAATTATAATAGCAATTTTTGTAGTAGCAAAAAATTAGAAGCAAAGTAGATGACTGTCACTTGAGGAATGGCCAAATAAATTGTGGTACATAAATGTAACGAAATATTAATGTGCTGTAAGATGAACATGATGAATTTGGAGAAGCATGAGAATATATGAATTGATGCAAAGTAAAGTAAGCAGAAGCAGGAAACTGTATCTATAGTAAGCGCAGCAATGTCAATAGAAAGAATGACCAAAAAAAAATCAAAACTGAATGCTGAAAAATCATAATGACCTTGAAACATTTTTGAGGTGCAGAAGAAAGTGGAAGGAAAGCTAGAAATAATTACAGACAAATAGGACAACTTTAAAAGTTACATTTAATTTATTACATATTTTAAAAGAAAAGAAATCTGTACATAGTAGAGATTATTAATTTCGTTTATGATTCTCTTGTTCCATTCTACTATGCAAATGTCCAAATGTGTACTATGGAAAAGTTCATTTTATTTCAGTGCTTAGTTCATAATTTTTTTTAATTTAATAAAATTTAATCACCACATTTGGCTACAAAGATATGAAAAGTCACATGCACCTGATTTTTGCAGAAGTATGAGGGACTGGAGAAATAAAGCATTTATTAACCATTTACCATTTGGTAGGCATTGATATGCCAGATAATACCAGATAATACCAGAGTTTGAGGTTTTTTTAATATGTGGTTATGTTTTGCTGAACTCCTTTTATTCCAGTTTTATCCTTGGTGAGGAATTGCTCTCTGGGAAGGGAAAGCAGACAAATACACTGAGAAATATAGGTGACATAAAAACAAAGGTAGCAATAAAAATTTGTTTTCAAGAATTTTTTTAAGGAATCTCAGATCTTCTTGATGGCAGGGATTCTTTCATTTTTATCTCTGCATCCCCATAATCTAATACAATAGCAAGTACTTAATAAATGTTTGTAGAATTGAATGGAACCAGTACTTGCCATACTTGAATGTAATGGATATATGCATGGTGTGATGCATAGAGTGCAAATCTAGGGGTCAAAATCCCTTAGTTTTTCTCCTGGTTCTTCAAGTTACATTATTCTGTGGCCTCAGATAAATAGCCTTAACTTCACTGGCTCTTAATTTCTTTACACATAAAATTGGAGTGACTAAACAGTCCCTGAGATTTCATCTAGGTCTCAAATGATATTCAAGCAGTACCTTATGACTTCAATGACTCTTAAATGAATTATTCATTATATTACCCAGCAGTGTGACCTTAAACACTCAAGATATTGAAGGATCTCAGGTTTATGCCTTGTGAGGGTTATCTGAAGGAATTAGAAATGTTTAAACAAGGGATGGGATGGGGGAGGGGGGGTGATATGATAGTTATCCTCAAGTATTTGACAGACTTCTAGGTAGAAGAGAAATTAGTTGTATCCTGTTTGGTCCCAGAGGAAGGAAAGAATTAAGGACACTGGGTGGAAGGCGCAAAGAGACAAATTTTCCTTTGATATGAGACATTTCCTAACTACCTAAAGGTAAAATGTATCATGCTTAGAGGTGAGTAGATGACTCCCTTATTCCTTAAAAAAAAAAAAAAAAAAAAAAAGACTGGATGCCCACCTGGCCTATGTGTTGTAAAAGAGATTTTTTTTTCTAAGTATGAATTGGACTAAGTAGCCATTGAAATCCCTTTCAGATTCATAATGATTTATCTAATCTGATGTCAGCTTCCTCATCTGTATAATGTGAGAGAGTTGAATTAAATCAGAGGTTCTTAACCTAGGGAGTCCATGGACAGATTTCAGAGGATCCATGAACTTTTATGAGAAAAAAAAATTGCTTCTTCATTTTCATTAAAAATTTTAAAATTACATTTTAATAAGGAAAAATGCATCTTATTCCTCTCTCCCTGCCTCCCAAAAATAAACACAAATTTTTAAAATTTTACAAATTTTACAGTTATAGGCAAGCAAAACAAATTTCCTCATTGACCACATAAAAAAAATAGCCTTATTTAACTCTCTGAGTCTTTCAGCTCTCTTTCAGGAAGTAGGTAGCATGCTTCATCATTAATCCTATGGAATTGTGATCGGAAATCACGGTCTTAAGTCTTTCAGAGCTATTTGACTTTATAATATTGTTGTCATTGTAGAGATTGTGCTCCTGGTTCTGCTCACTTCACTCCATCAGTTCATAAAAATCTTCCCAGCCCAGGATCATTTCTTACAACAGAATTTTTATAGTTTTAAGTTTTAATTGCTTAAGCTGCACCAAGACTTTTAGGATACTTTGTATACCATAACCTGTCAGCAATTTCCCAGTTGATGAGCACATCTTCAGTTTCCAATTCTTTGCCACCACAAAAAGAATATTTTGTGTTTATTGATTCCTATGTTTGCACTTCAAAGTTTCTACACAGCTCTTTTCTTTTTATCAGGTGTGCTGAGAAGGCTTCTAGTTAATTACAATTCCTTTTTTTTCCACTTCTAGAACTATATTCAGTTCTGCTGAAGACGTTATTGTTGGTTGTAAGCCTACATCTTTTGCTTTATGAAATATAGTATTCCAAGTTCTTCATTCATTTTAAGTTGTGACTTAAATCATGTATAGTCCTGACTGTGGCCACTTGGTGCTTGAATTCTTTCTTTCTGGCTGCTTGCAGGATTTTTTTTCCTTTAACCTGAAAGCTCTGTATTTTGGTTATAAATGTTACTTAAACTCCATTCCTGCCCAATTTGCACAAGCTACTACTTGCTTTTGAATTTTCCAGGTACACAGTCCAGTAGGGCCTGTACAACCACTCCTAACCCCAGAATGCCGCCTTAAGCACAGGTCTCTTCCTTAGTACCTCTTGGATCTATGAACTGGAACTGGGCAGAAAATGATAGCACTACCATTTGGTGCCTGTTCTTGCACCAGGCACAAGCTTACATCCCTGTTTTCTGGATCTGTTATCTCTCCTTGCACAAGTATATAGCCTCTCCTTGCACTAGAAGTCTCCACCATCAGTGAGTTCTTGGCAAGACCCCATCCACAGTGATGTCAGATCTTTTTGTCACCCTATGCTGAACTGAGCTGATATAATGAATGACTCAGTGGGATTCTTTTCCCTTGGATTTTCCTATCAAGATTTTGTCCAGTGCATTTTGTAGATCTATTTGAAGGAGTTTGTTTTTATTTCTGTTTGGGGAGAGGGACTCACCGTACTTCTGCCATCTTGGCTCTGTCTCCATTAAATTCTGAATGAAATCTAGAATTTCCTTCAATTATGAATATAGGCAACAAACCACAGTAGTATTAGCAGGACCCACTTTGTTACCATCAGAAACCATAGCTACTTGAATATGACATTATAGTTTTATAGATCTTAAAATATTATTATAGAGGAAAGCAATAAAAGTATGTTGAAATGATATCTGTAGATAAGAAGACTGATCATGTATGATCTAGAGGTCTAATTCAGCAGGACTAATAATTTGTTAATTATAATGAGAGCGCTGTAGAATAGCTTAGCAGAGACTTGCTCTGTGAGAGCACCTTTAAATGGCCTAGCACCCCATGTGGCGAACTTGAACTTCCAATAAACTTTACTTTTTCCTTGGCTGAGAAGACTTGAATGGAATTCTTTCTGCAGGACCCGGCATGTTGGTATTTTGGGGTCTCAGGCAGCCCTAACACTCTTTGGGCTCCTCTTCATTTTTATGGTTATAATTATATATTTATAATTTATATTTATAATTTGTTAATTATTAGTCCTGCTGAATTAGGCCTCTAGATCATACATGATCAGTCTTCTTATCTACAGATATCATTTCAACATACTTTTATTGCTTTCCTCTATAATCCTACGTGTTTTGTTTTATATACTTAAAAGACATTATTCTGAGAAAGAATTCACAGTTTTTGCCACACTGCTAAAGTGGTCCATGACACAAAGAACCCCTGGACTAAATCGATTCTAATGCCCCTTCCAGTACTGGCATTCTATTCTATATTTTAGTTTCAACACTCTGGGACTCCTATCACTTTTCCCATGACCACATTCTCTCTAGATACCTTCATCTTTAAAATGTTTTAGGATCATTGTTAGGTCAATTGCTCTAATTTTTTAAAAATACATTATTCCCAAACCTGAGAGAAGAAATGCTTACTGGAAACTGACCCAAGAGAATAACCATGCAAGATGTCCTAGCCTCATAAATCCCAGACCCAAAAGAAACTCATCCAAACCTAAAAGAGTTTAAACAGAGTAGATATGCATATATTTTAAGCTAACGAAGAATGCTGATAAATTAGAATAATGTTATAGACATAGAACAATTAGACTTTTGCAAAGCATTGACAAATTTTCTCATGTTATCCTTATGGCCAAGATGGAAGGCTAAAGGACTAGATGTTTGTACAGTGAATCTGAACTAGTTGAATGACCAGACCAAAAAGAAATAAATGATCATTGACGTGCCAACATTAACTTGGAGAGAGGCCTCTGATTCAATGTCTCAAGGATCTTTCCTTGTCCCTGTGGCCATTATACATTTTTGACAGTGACTCAGATGAAGCCATAGAAGGCATTTTTATTCAGTTTTCAGATGATTCAAGTCTTAGAGTGACAGATACTGTACTATAGGACAGAACCAGGATGCAAAAACATCTAGACAGGTTAGAATAATGGACAGATCAAATCATATAAAAGTTAATAGGGACAAACTTACTTGGATTAAAACAATTGACTTCAAAATGCATAGCTAGATAGATAGACAGACAGACAGACAGACAGACAGACAGATAGATAGATAGATAGATAGATAGACAGATAGACAGATAGACAGATAGTTGGATGGATAGACAGACAGTTGGATGGACAGATAATAGAGCATTAAGCACTTACTCTAGGAACTGTGCTAAGCAATAGGGATATTAAAAACAAGAAAATAAGATGTTTCCAAACCTCAAGGAGTGAAAAAAGGAAGGGAAGAAAAACATAAAGGAGAAGAAAAAACATAAAGGAGAGCTCAAAAGTGGGGCAAAGTAAAGGTAGAGGAAAAGAGAGTATCTGAGGTGGAACAGACCAAGAAGTGAGTAGAAAGTTAATGGACTGTCTTATATAGCAGTTCCCCACTAATCGGTGTGTCATCCTATGGTAGAGTTGTTCCCAGGGGACCAGGCAACCAGGGTATAAGTGGAGTAGGTCAGAGAAAGGGCTAGAAGTAGAGAGTGATAACCATTAATGTAAAAAAAAAGATGTGAGGGTTTAGAACCTCTATGTAAGGCACCCAAGTCAGCTATATCCTATTTCCCACCAGACTTCACCATCATGCTCCACAAGTAGGATAACTTTCCCCCTCCCTCCTTCCTCTCTTTGTATTCCTTTTACAAATTGTCTCCCTCTATTAAAATGTGAGGTCCTTGAGGACACCAACTGTGTTTCATTTTCCTATACTTGAATTACTTGCACTTAAAGGCACATAGTAAATGCTTAATGTTTGTTTACCAATCAGCTGACTAGTGGACCACAAGCTCTATAGTCCTATGTGAAAGTCAAAGAAGCTAAATCTGTCTTTCATTAAAAAAAAAAAGACACATTGTCCAGAACAAGGAAGAAGATAATTCTTCTATCTGCTGCTGCCATGAGAACACATCTGGAGCATATGTTGTGTTCAATTCTGGGAGCAGAATTTAAGAAGGACATAATCAAGTTGGAGGTGGTCCAGAAAGGGAAAAAGAGATGATAAGTGTGGTAAGAGGACTCGAAAAGGACAACCAGCTAAGCCAACAAGCATTTATTTAGGGTTTACTGTATGCCAGGCACTGTGATGAATGCGCCATACACGAAGCTGGCTGAAGGGATCAGAGCTGTCTAACCTGGGGAAGACTAAGGGGAGATGGAGACTGTTTTTCAATGGCACAACTGCACAATAATTCTCTTTAGTTCCTGCTGCTGCTGCTCAAAACCACAACCCCAATGAAGGGGGAAGGATGGGTGTAAATCCTCTGAGTGACCAGATATCTGGAAAATATGTAGCATTTTTCTTGAGCTCCTCAGAGGAAAGGTATCATGAAACAAAAATAACTCAATGCTTTTTTTTTCCTGAAGAAGGAAGATCAACATATTACACGTGCAAATGCTGAGAAGCAGCCAAGTCAGCTCTCCTGCATCTGGTTAAACCACAATTCAAGGGGCAGATTTTGCCTCCATCTTGTGAATCAACAAGCAGATATTTTGCTCTGCCCCACAGAGAAAGCATAGGTCTGCCTGGTACCTTGGAGCACCTTAGAGAGAAGGAGGTCTTTCTCCAAAAATCTCAACTTGCTATTAATCTCCCACAGCCCACGTCTGCAGAAATGTGTTTTATGCTAACCATTCTAGGAAAACCCTTTCTGAAGACGTTTCCTCCTCACTGTGGTCTTGGCATTTGACTCCAGTTGCTATAACAAAGCTCAATGTTTGAATGTTTTAGGGAGCACATGGGAAATGGCTAAGAGGGAGAGGGACCAGGAAGGGGAAAGTCCTTCATCAAACTCAAATTTCCTTACAAATGTATGGAGTAAAATAATGGCTTTCACCTCCAAGGGTAATTTTCTCTACTTCCAATGACAATGACTACCCAGGTCTGGTGTGTAAACTCACTTTGGCAAGATTTTTCCACTTAGAGCAGCTGGTTCTGAGTCCCACCTCACAAAACACAGATCCAGAACTTCAGACATTCAAAGTGGGAAATGAAGGGACTGGAAAATCTAACATTGGCATGCTGGTCCCTGACACACACTGAGACCAGACATGCTAAAGCTTCTCTTTGGTTCTTTAGAGGTCATCTTCCTCAGGACCACTCTATCTACTTGACTAGATTCTAAATTTCTTCCCTTCCTCCCATGCTGGTCCCCAATCTAGAGGCAGTTTCTTTACTATACATCTACCAATTGATTTTCTTAGGCTCGCCTTTCACATAGACAGAGTAAGAAATCATTCCTACAGTGTGATTGAGGGACGTGGAGAAACCAGCCATGCTCACAAAAAAAAGCTGTACTGCTGAATTCAAATCCATCCTCAGACACTTAGTACCTGTGTGACCCTGAATATGTCACTTAACCCTGTTTTCCTTAGTTCCTCATCTGTAAAATGACCTAGAGAAAGAAATGGCAAAACCACTCTGATATCTTTGCCAAGGAAACTCAAAATGTATCACAAAGAGACATGACTGAAAGAACTGAGCAACAAAAACAGTATTACACATTTATTCCTAATAAATTCTATGAATTTGTACTATGAGTCTAGCCTGTTGAAAAATTATGGAGTCTTAATTCTGCATTAAGTATCCCTCTCAATTTCGTGACAGACCTACATAGACTTTCCTCTGATTCATTGATAAGAACATTAAACGACACGGCAACAAGCACAAAACCTTTGAGCACATCACGAAACACCTTCTTCCAGGTTGGTGTTGATCTGTTAAATAGCCACCGCATAGAAGAATGGAAGGAACCTTGGAGCTGGAGATAGAAGACCTAGGGATGAGAGTCCTGGCTCTGCTCACTGTTAGCTGTGTGACCTTGGTCAGATCCTTTCACTTATCTGGACCATAATTCCTTCATCCGTAAAGTGAAGGGATTGAACTATATTTTTTTCCTGACATTCTTTCCAGTGATAATATTCTGTGATTTTGTGAATATAAATGCTTTCAATCCCAAATTGATCAAACTGTGCTTTTTCTCCCCCCCCAAAAAAAACCAAAAACATGAATATTGATCAAATATCCGACTGAAATCCAAGTATGTCAACTCTACTACATCCCACTGATCCACTGGTATAGTAACCCAGTCAATAAAAGGAAATGGTATTAGCTCATATAACTTGTTCCTAAGGGAGCCTTGCTAATTTCACAACTAGAGTTGCTTATCTAAGGGCTTACAAAGACCTTGGAAGTTTTCAGCAGAGGACCTTGTTAAGTATAGTACAACAAGGCTTCCATTTGTGTGTGGGTTACACTTGATGGTCACTGGGATCCTTTCCAACTCACAAATTCTTTGAAACAGTCTCAGAAAGCATTTACAGCTTTGTTGAATCAACTTCAAGCTTATGGTCCTATAATATGTAGGATCCACTTTCATCCCTTTTGAAAATTGTTATTTGCCTGTCTCCAGTGCTTCAACAGCAGTCTCAGTCTCTGTTATTCCTCAAACATCACTAACAGTTCTTTACTCACAGATGTTTGTTGAATGAACATCAGTTCAGCAATCACATCACCAATTTCTTTCAGTACTTTGCAATGTAATTTATCTGAAGCAAATAATGGATTCTTTTGCACAATTAAGCATCCCTTACTTAACTGTACTTCTCTTTCAATTTTAGGAAAGCAGCACAGTGTATTGGAAAGAAGATTGACTCCAGAGGCAGAGAGCCAGTTCAAATCCTGCCACTATCATTCAATGTAAGCTGAAGAACAATTGCCAATTCACATTCATAAAGAGAGTTTCCTAACAACAAAATCACAGATCTCGACCCAAATAAAAAGTTTTATTTAAAAAATAATAACTGATTGAACTGTGGGCATACACAAGTCATCTCATGGTGTGGTCCTAGGGAATTTAAAGCAAATATTTATTGAAGACTCGATAATAACAGACATTATGTTGTTCATCAAACTAAAGAAAATAAAATATAATTAAACTTAAGTCTTGATTAGCAAATTAAACTTCAATCTAAAAATATTTTTAAATGAGACATAAAGCATCAATTTTCTGAGATAGACCATACTTGAGTGTACTCAGTAGCACATCCTATATTCACACCTATGCTCTTAGACATTTTTGTTCATTTAGAATCTGGAGATCATTATGCTTGACAGAGAAAACAGGAGCAAAAAAGGAAATGAGTTGTTCCACATTCTCTTCAGTGTCCATTCTCATTACGCCATCTACCTCTAAGCACTGTTTCTATTTTCCTTTGTTGTTCTTGCCTCCAGCATGGGGCAAAGGGCTCTTTGGGGGTATTTAGCAATATTTCAAAAGTCTCATGTAATCCTGGGCTCTAACCTTTCTGAAACTATAATTCCAGGTTCTGGCCATTTTTTATACCCATCCTCAGGTATATGCCCTCCCTTGCATTCTTCATAATTAAGGAAGCTAAATTCATTTTTTTAACACAGTGAAGTCTTATGGAGTCAACGTATTATAATGGATAGACAGCTGTTCTTGGAGTGAGGAAGACTGATCTTGACAATCACCTAAATTCCCAACATTCTGGGCAGTCTGATAAGCATGGACCCAGGAAGCAGCACTATATATTGGAAAACTCGTTGGCTCCAGAGGCAGAGGACCAATTCAAATCCTGCCACTAACATCCAATGTAAGCTAAAAAACAGTTGCCAATTTGCATTGGTAAAGGGAGTTTCCTAGCAATAAAATCACAGCTCTAGACCAAAAAAAAAAAGATTTATAAAAATCATACCTGGTTGAACTGTGTACATTAATCTCTAACCTATCTCACCTACCTGTAGCTAGAAACAATCGAATCAGTATCTCTTTACTGTACAATAACAATCTACCGGATAGTAGCTAACTGAACTGCCAAGTTCCTATCTTTAAGGCCTTGAAGATGCCAACCTCACAAAAAGTCATGCCCTAAACCCAGGATGCATTCCTTCTTCACTTCTACCTCTAAGAATTCTTAACATCTTCCAAGGTTTAACCAAAGTGCCAGCTTCCCTATGAAACTTTCCTTATCTCCACGCTAGTTCATGTTCTCTCATCAAATTACCTTATTGTTGCTGTTGTCGTTGTTGTTGTTGAGTTATATGTCTATTATACTTAACTACTTGCCCATCTTATCCATTGGCAGAATGTAAGCTTCTTAAGGACAAAAACTATTTTCACATTTGTGACTTTGTAATCCTAATGTCTTTAATGAACTGACCTATTTCAGTGATGGTAAATTTCCCCATAGGCTCTCAATAAATTCCAGCTGAATGTCTGAAAATGTAGAAGGTGTTATTACATAGAATACATGAATATGAGAACTGAATATGAGAATGGATGAATGAATGAATGAATGAATTAATGCATATATACACCATCCTCCTGCTGAGAAAAAGATATTTCATTTTGCTGAGATAGCACAGCAATTCTTACTAGGCCACTATTTGTCTACCTGACTATAGCATGTTTCAAAGAGTCACTGAACATAACAATTTCTTGTGGAAGAACCTTCTTCTGTAGTTTTTAAGAGAAATAGAAAGGCACCAAGCTTTCTGTTGGTATCAATACACTCCTGTGGGCTTTCAGCAAAGAAGAGAGAGGTTATTTGTCCCTCCCCTCTCCCAGCAGCAAAGCTGCAACCTGAGCAAATGATGGTGAGAACCGGTGCTTGCCTAAGTGAGTCTAAGTCAGTACTTCAAGTTCCTGGTTGTCTCTTCTGTCTTGTGTTTCTTTTCTTAAGCTCAGATCACTGACAAGAGATCTTGAGAAACAGATGTTTCTAGACCTAGTACCAACCTCATGGATTTGAGAAGTCAGGAGTTCCTTAGATTGAAGATGCTTCCTGCAACTATATATGTTTGTATACATTTTGTATAGAGATGTAGATATATAGATTATATTGATAGATATATAGGTTGACAGGTGATAGAGATGAAAATGGAACTAGAGATGAGGCTGGAGATAGAGTAGAGTTAAGAGATGGAGTCAGAAACACAAATCTTTTTGGAGGGGATGATAACTACTGACTGACTCAATCTAAGTTGAAAGGGACTAAAGAACCATGCCCACAGATTCAGATTCCAACCAGAGTTGGAATTTGCCAGTTGCTTGGAAAGTACAGATTCAAGATGGATACAAAATACGGTGCAGCAATTCCCCAAAATTGTCTTTACCTCTAGAAGAGTATAAAAGATATTAAAGGTCATTGTTTTATATATGTTTTAATCATTTGTTAATATGAGCTTGTGTCTTTTGTGTTTTAAGCATTTGTTTTGTAGTGGGAAAAATAAATAACTGTATTTAATATCTATATTGTAACTTTTAGTCTTTTTTCTAGAAGGGATCCTGTTAGCCATATTTGGGGAGACATTCCAGATTTGAGCCATAACTAAACTTTATCTGAGAGATTTTCTACTCTATGATGGGGACATAATGGGATAGAGACATGGAAAAAAGCCTGATCCCCTCCCTTTGGGCTCAGATTCCCCCAGAACTGAATCTAGTCCATCTGAGTCCAGAGGCAAAGTTCCTTGTAGGAAGGGTCCCCCACCCCCAACTTAGGACCATGGACAACTTTTTTTAAAAACAAAGACATTAGCACCCACTAAACAAATTAACATATTATTTTAGCAGTGTCACACACTTTGTTGTGGATAATATGAGAAATAACAAAAGATATGGAAAGGTACTAAAAATCTTTAACTTCACCATTTTACTAAAAGCTGGTTCTACTCCCTCTCTCCGGCCAGCTCAAATTCAACTTCCTTTGTGGAATCCTATCCAATTAAATACCAGAGTCAGTTAGATTACAACTTACCATTAAAAAAAAATCAAGCAATATCTCCTTCCTCATTCACCACCCCCTTTTTTATAGCCTGGAAGATGAAGGGAGAATAGTCAATGGTCCTAAACAAGAAACCAAAAGGGAAGTGTGACTGGATGATTTGGTTTTCCTAAAATTAAAACTCAGAGAGGACAAGGACTATGTCCTCGTATATGTGCAGTATAGTCCTAACATATAGTGAGAGCTTAATAAATATTAAGTGGACTCCAATAAATTCTAAGCCATCTGCATCTACAACAGAGAAGAGGAAGTACAGGAGAAAATTAACATGTGTTGTTATCTCCAGATGCTCTTCTCCAGGACTTTCCCATAGTAAAAGGGATCTCTAAAGGCTAAAAAGAAAAATATATATATATATAAATATGTATGTGTGTATGTATGTATGTATGTATTTGTATTCAACACATTCATTTCTAAAGCAAGTATATTTGGTTAAATGTTCAACATTACTGAATCCCGTATCTCCAAGTCTGTTATTGTCTTAGACAGTAGTGGCAGCAAGATATTTTCATTCCTCTCAACAGAATCACTGAGAGAGAAAAAAAGTCCTTCAAGTATCAGAAGGAATGGGCCAGCAGCATTTGCTTCAAAATAATAAAAACAACTGATATTTTTATGGCTCTTACAAGTTTACAGAGAGGCTATGTACAGAATCCATTTGATTCTCACAATGTCCAGAAGATAGCTAATTCATTTATTATCCCCATTTTACAGATAAGTAAACTGAGCTTCAGAGAGGTTAAGTGACTTAACATGATCACATAGCTAGTGTCAGAGGCAGGTCCTAAACTCCAGTTTTGCTTAGTTCCAAGGCCAACACCCTTTACACTACACCACACAATCTCCCAACCTCCCCCTACCCCACCCAAGCCACCTTGCTTGGCAATAGAGCTAATAGGCCTAAATTACTTGTCCAGGGTTACAGAGATAGAATGTGAGGTGGGGTTAGATCACAGATGTTATTAACTCCAAGTGTAGAATTCTCTCCATTACACTCTATTGCCTCTCATAACATCTACCATTTGAGCAACCTAAACTCTTTAAACCAGTTCTGTGTTTTTGTTGTTGTTTTCTTATTTATTGTTTATTTTATTGTGTTTTTATTTTTATTGTATTACATATATTTTTATCGAGATTTTAGAGGACAAAGTCAGACCTGAAATTGATGTATTCCCAAAAGTTCATGCAGTAGAGGAAAAAGAGAAGGGTGAAGAGGGGATGAGAAAGAAAAAGCAGAAAAAAAAAATTTTTAAGGACCACACTGTCTAATAAAGTTCTTAACCTTTTTTGCATAATAGACCTCTTTGGCATTCTAGTGAAGCCCATGGACTTCTTCTGAGGACAATGTTTTTAATTAATTAAAGAAAATACTAAATTTCAATTAGGGGTTAGTGAAAATATGGATTTTTTTTCCCATCTAAGTTTACTGATGCTCCTGAAATCTATCCATAGAGGCCTTAGATACCCATTGATTCCAAATTAGGAACCCCTGATACAGACAAAAAAAAAATGCCTGGTATTCCTTTGCTACCTTTGTCAGACTCTCTAGGATGACTAGAATTAGAGCTCCCAAAATATTAAAGACATTAGAAAATATGCCTTATTATGCCTTCCATTTAATTATAAAACATGTTACTGATGCAAGGTTTTAACACACACAGACTCAATAGAAAAAGATCTTTGCTGTGAAATCCTCTGGGATCCCATTCACTCTTCCCCCCCATCCCATCCAGATGCTTTGCTAATTCTGTTGTTTTGGATTTATTAAACCCATAGGTTCAACCAGTTATTCACTATGTCTGCCTCCCACACCAGGGAAACAACTTTGGGGAACAAAGCTGAAGAGGATGACTTGGTAATTCCAACTGCGGCATCCCAGTGGATGAAGAACAGTATCTCATAAATCACAAAATTTTCAATGAGTGAATGCTAAGGGGCCTGAAGAGATTAGTTAGTGTCCACTTGACCAAAATCATCTCTGTAAGTGGTCTATGCATTTAATTTTTAGGACCTACAGGGAAGATTCTATAATGTGCCTCAGTCATCCATTTCAAGGAATTGATTCCAAAATGTTATCTTCAAGGCAAACTCAACTACTCCACTTTTCTGATTTCTCACTGTACAGGAAGCTCTGGGCTCCTGCTTTTCCCAAGTTCCCATGAATTTTAATTCATTTAATTCAATTATATATTCCCCTACCTGATCTTTTTAGAGGAAAAGGATGGCCCCAAGCATTGAAACCTTTGTGATGGCCCCTTTATACTAATCCCATAATAGATAGGCGGGGGGTTTTTTAAGCATCTGTAAGCTCCCTGAAGGCAGAGACGTTTGTTATTCGTATTTATGTTTACACACACACACACACACACACACACACACACACACACACACACACTCATACAGTGCATTGACCGTAATAGTGTTATACTATTACAGTAGTGAGTTAATTATGCAGTTTTTAAAAAGAGGAGAGAAAAACATTTTTATGCATGTTTATGAGAATAAGGAAAACTGTATACATGTTCCTAAATACATAGAGCACACAAGGTAAGAAAGCAGTTGGGTGGTTCTACCATAATCCTTTCTACTCTATAGGAGGAATTCCTGGGTGGGTGAATCACAGCCACAGAATAGATCTTTATGTGTATTTGGGGGATTTGTTGGGGTTTTTAGGTTTTTCTGTGCCTTTGGGTTTTATCCAGTCATTTCTAATATACCCTCTCCCAATGAACCACAAAGAAAGATGGTGAAGTGAAAGTAACCACCTATGCAATGTTCTACGCCCATAACTCCCAGCCTCTTACCAAGAAGGGGGAAATGTTTCATTATCTGTTCTCCAGGATCAATAATGGGCAAAACTAAGGTTGAGACGACAATGAAACTTTTCAAAGCACTTTTCCTGTATTATCTCATTTTGAGATCACAGTAATCCAATAGATATTATCTCCTTTTTTACAGATAATGAAACTCAGGCTAAGGAAGGTTAAGCGATTTGCATGTGGTTACCCGGTAAATAAGTGTGAAAGGCAGAATCTGCACCCAGGACTTGCTGACTGCACACCCTACCTACTATTTATTCTATCATGCAATCAATCAAAGCAGCTGCTTTTCTAAAATAGCCTTTTCAGCTTAAGAACAGTGATCAGTGTGGTGACCACCCACCACTCCAGAAGACTGATAAGAAATCATGCTTCCCACCTCTTAGCTGACAAGTATTGGACCAAAGGTACAGAATGAGATATACATTCGCAAACACAACCCATCCATGTATTTGTTTTGACTGTATACATTTGTTACAAGTTACACCCCTTAACCATAGTTAATGTAAATACCAGTGTGTTCCGGTGTTTTGCCCATTTTAGTAAGAATGCCCTCTTTAACTGCTACAGAATCAAAGTGGCAAAATAGATGTAAACAATTTCTAGACATCTTGATTGAATCAAAGATTATCAACCAGGTAATACTAAGAATGGATAGCATTTATAAGTTTTCAAAGATTTGCAAAGCAGATGACAGCACACAGGAAATGCCTTGTAGTTAATTAAGAGGAATCAGTTCTGTCTTGTGGGGCTTTGGACAAAATAGGAAGCAAGTACCAAATCCCCCATTCCAATAGAAGTGACACGGGGGGAGTGGAGGCAACATTTCCCTCCTCTTGGTAAGAGGTAGGAAGTTATAGGCATAGAACGTTGCATAGGTGGTTACTCTCACTTCACCATCTTTCTTTGTGGCTCATTGGGAGAAGGTATATCAGAAATGACTGGATAAAATCAAAAGGCACAGAAAAACCTAAACCCCCAACAAATCCATAAAATACACATGTAACTGAGAGGGAGTTACTTAGTGGAAAGAGTATGGGGTAGAGGGAAGCAAGACCCTCTTTTCTTCTCTACCCCTCACTCAGAGGAACTTCAAAAGGTGGGAAGATATGGACTTCCTGGCAGCATCAGTAGCAATACTCTCAGAATGGCAGTAGTTGAATAGTGACTTCTACAATATGTCTCAATAGCTAAAGTTGTTGCTCAGCCATGTTCAACTCTTTGTGACCCCTTTTGGGTTTTCTTAGCAAAGATACTGGCATAGTTTGCCATTTTCTTTTCCAGCTCATTTTACAGATGAGGAAACTGAAGCAAGTAGGGTTAAGTGAGTTAGCCAGGGTCACACAGCTAGCAAAGTCTGAGGTTGGATTTGAACTCAGGAAGAAGAGTAGTACTGATTCTAAGTCCAGTGTTCTATCCATTGTACCACCTAACTGCCCATCAGTAGCTAGAGATTGTAATAGTAATGAAATTTAAAGATCCTTCTGTATTGCTAAGCTAAGAGGTACTTAGCACCTAGTTTCAAATTAAGCCTCTGTTAAAGAAACAGAAGGTATGAACCCCTGTTGCTGACGTGACAGGAAGGGGCTGAATATGGAGGAGCAATACTGTATATGAGGAAAAACACTAGCTGGGAAAGTCAGAATTCCCTGGGAACTTGTGGTGGTGGAGCTTCTTCTGAGGACCAGTTGTAGCTACTGAGGAGCTGCTGAAGATTTCTGAGGACCAGCCAGAGCTGCCAGAGGAAGCATGACTGTGGTGTTGGTACTTTGTCTGTTTGTGGCTTTGTTAAGCCTTAACTTCCCAGGAATAGAGACTGCGAAGGATCTAAGGTGGACTGGACACTGAGCTTCAGCATGGAACTGTACAGAGAGCTGGACAAGGAACTGGGAGCTGTCTGCCTTTGAACCCAGGTGACAGTTCGGTGAATCCAGGTAGGAGCTGGGACTATGGAAGGGGATCCAGGGAATCTGAGATCCTACTCTGAGTCAAGCTAAAAGAAGACTTTACTTGGATACTGTGTACTGGCTGAGAAGATTGTGATTTACTTGTGACCGAGGGGTAGATGGCCTATGTGTTTTCTGATGATTGAATAGTGAATGATGACTGAATAGTGACTGGTTTGTAACTTAGTGTGCCACATGAGTGGACAACTTTGACTTTTGTATTTTGTGACCCTTAAGGGGGCAATGATTGAGTTACCAAGTGATTGATTGACTAAATGATTGTACTTAGTTCAAAACTATGTGACCACTGTGGTGAAAACTATGTTGCTATTTTAGTGATAAGCTGTTGTGAATGCTGTATTTTAATTTTCTGTGAATGTTTTGTTCTGATTTGTTATTGAATAAATAGAGTGTTCACTATCCTATGTAATCAGAACCTTGAAAGCTGTTCACAGCAGCCATCCTCTGGAAAGATGCTCGTGCTTTGCTTTACAGAGATAAACTGCAAATGCAAACCAAAAGCAGCTTCAGGACTCTATAAAGCACTGACTCCTGTAGGTCAATGAAAAGCTAGACACATCATAGGGGGAAAAGGACTTCCCAAAACCAAGCACCATGCACTACCCCTTTGCCACAGGTGCTCTTTAAGTTTGATCCCACTTTCCCTGAGACTGTGTATATAATTGTCCAAGACTTCTAAAGGTTGTATTTTGTGCCAACTGTTTTTACAACACCCTAGTACATACCAGTTTCTATGAACTAATTTTGTCTCCCTAGCTGATAATCAATTGAGAGAACACGGATAGGGGCTCATGAGCAACAGTAATAAAGAAATCCCTAGATCTCTCAGGGTTACTCCTAGGGACTTGAGGAAATAATTCATTTGCCATACTCTATGGAGCCATCAATATGAACAGAAGGTAAGAAATAGCTACACAAGGGAAGCCTTTTATTTTATTCTGAGGATAGAAGAATAGAAAGGGGAATAGTGATACCTAAAAGCTGGAGGAAAAAAAACAAAGGTGCATAAACTAATAATTAAAATAAAGGGAAAAAAAGCAATTCAGAAGAGGATACAGACCAATAGGGCTATTCAAAACTACCATATTAAATCTGAAACACACTTTTAGAAAAAACAAATCATACTTAGTAGAAATTCAGGGATTTATATGCATTTTTCTTCCCCTTTCCCCCACTCAAGATAAACTGATCACCTAAAATCTTACCATTATGCTGCCAATAGCTTTAGACACTCAACAATTTCCAACTTCCTCAGCTTCTTCTCCTCTATGATTGGAGGGCTAGAGAATGGAGTAGTATACTCCTCCCCAAACCTTCCTTTATTAATGACTGAGACCTGGACTTTCCATCTTCACCTCTGCTTGTTTTCAACTCCACAGAAGATAATGTCCCTGTTCCAGGTAGCCCCCCCACTTCCTGGCTTCCTTATGTGTGTTGTCTTCTCCCATTAGATTGTAAATTCAGGAACATCTTTCTTGTTCCTATTTGTATCCTCAGCATTTAGCATGGTGTCTAGCCCATAATAGTCACTTAATAAGCATTTGTTGTATTTTATTGTATTGTATTGTATTCTGCTCGTCTTTATACGGGAAAAAAATGTTCATGTGTACTGATGTTTTTCAAGTTCATAATAAAAAGGAAAATTTTTAAATCCTTCCTTTTCCTGTAACCAAAATACCCTTGATTTATCTGAAACCAAGCTTCCAAACTCCTGAAGATAAAGTGATGTTCTGAGTGCAAATTCTGGGTAACTGCAATAGATTGCCTGCCTTGAAATGATTTACCAGAAAAAGAGATGTGTTTGAACTTATTCACACATACTGTCTTGTTTGGTCCCATTTGTACCCAAACCACCCAGCTAATGAGATCCAACTGAATATGAACCTCAGTAGAATCAATCCTAGAGCCAGAACAACTGAAGCAAAGCTCTAAGAGAGACTATGAGTATCCTAACCCCTACCCCACCCCACTGGACTTCTCAAATGTGAAGGGAAATGCTCTCTTCTAAACCTTCTACAATCCCATTTCCAACCTCATTATCCAACTGAAACTCCCCTGCCCAAGTAATGAGTGATCTCTTAACTGCCAAATCTAGGTCCTCAATCACCTTTCACCTAGACAACTGCAATAGCATTCTAATATCTCAGCCTGGATCCTTCTTGATCTCTCTAGAATTTGACAGTGTTGATCACCTCTTCCTATCTGTTAGGTCTCTGATACCTCACGTGGGGAGGAGACTCCTAAAGAGGGTCATTGATACTCCACATGAGACAGACGGGTTGAACTGGTCCTCAGCTAACAGGAGTGCACGTGGTCGATCACCTGGAGGCAGAATGAAAAGGCTGCACCTGCTTACAATAAGCAGGATAATCTCTCTGCCTGCCTTCGGGGTGAGACACATTGGCTCGCTGTGGCGAGGGCATGGCCAGGGGAGGGGCTCTAAGGGGCCCTGGAGAAAGGACTAAAATACAGGTGACTGGGAGGCAGGGGCAGTTCGGTGGAGCCAGGCCAGTTGAGTCCAGCCAGGCCAGGCCAGTCCAGCCACACTAAGATAGAGGATGAACTTTCAATAAACGCTAGAAGCAAGTCCTGTGTCCTGAGTTTCTCTGTGCAGCTGTTTCTCCTGGAGTGGACAGGGAGCCGGGGACACCCGAGGCCTGTTGAGGTGGGTACAGGTAAGCCCTATACATCCTGACCCAAAAAGATAACCCTCACCTGAATAAAAAACCAGTAACACTATCCATACTCTGTCCTGCCTAGTTTTGAGACTACTCTCTCCTATAGGTTCTTCTCCAATCTGTCCAACTGCTCCTTTTCAGTCACTTTGACTGGCTCTTTATCCATGTCACACCTTCAAACCATGGGTGTCTCCCAAAGCTTTGTCTTGAGCCCCCTTTTCTTCTCCCTCTAAACTATCCCTTTACACTTTGCTATCCCATCAGCTACCACTCAGGTGACTTCCAGGTCTAGATATGTACAGCCCTAACCTCTTTCTGAGCTCTGGTCCCACAAGACCAAGTATCTTTTAGATATCTCACTTTCAAACTTAACATGTCAAAAACATAGCTTGTTAGTTTTGCAGTACTTTAAATACTCATCTCCTGTCTCTGTATCTTTGCCCTAACTGGTTCCTCCCCTACCTGGAATTCTGTGCCCCCTGACCGCAGACTTTTAGTTTGCTTGGCTTCCTTCAAGACTCATAGCAAATTCCACCTTCTTCAAGAAGCCTGCCCTGCTTCCCACCTCTGTTCCCCTGGCCAAATGCTAATGCTTTACCCTCTTAGATTGCCTTCTATTTACTTTGTAAACATCTTACATGCACCATGTGTGTGCAGATGCCCATGCCTATGCAGTTCAAACATTCTCTTCCATTAAAATATAAGTTCTTTGAAGGCAGGAACTATTTTCACCCTTCCTTGTAGCACCTGTGCTTAGGACAGTGGTTGACACATAGTAAGTGGTTGACACATAGACACATAAGTTGACACACACATAGTTGACACATAATAAACGCTTGTTGACTAACTGAATGGAAACATTAAACAATTAGCAGTCAGACAAAAAAAAATATCCTTTAAATGCACTAACCCAACAAAGAGTAACTTGCCAGTCACAAGCCCAACACCCAATTTTTTTCAAAGGACCTTCTGAGGAAGCTGTTCAAAACAAAGATTAGTCTGTGAAATCCTGTTTCAGGCCTCTCAGAGATATTTTCTCCTGCTTCTATAAATGAGGCTGAATATACCCTGAAGCTCTAATGCCTAAAAAAACTTGTGTGCAATTCCATACTGTGGCTTGTAAAACATCCCAGTTTCTAAAAGGCTTGATCCCTCGGCAGTTTCACAAAATAAACTAATAAATATCTGTCAGTGACTTTTTTTTCTTTATTACTACAATATCTGGCATTAAAATACATTTAAATGACTGGGGAAAATGTGCATTAAAACTCCATTCAGTCCATCCACCCAAATACAGATGCAACAGCTTCTTCCATCGGAAAATTCCCATATGGTTTAGAAGGAAAGGAACACCCTTCTCTACTTGATGCCGTGTGTGGTTATCTCCTCTTGGTTATTTTGGAACTGCCTGGTGACCTTAAGGCTTGACAAATATGTTGTCCCCATGCTTTTATTTATGATCTCATAATCCTTTAGATGGTGACAAATTCTGAGCTTATCGCGAATATATCAGGATCCCAATATGAGTATGAGATAACAAAAAAGACAACTCCAATCTAAGGCTGATGAATGCCAACCCAAACAGTAGCTGAATATGACAGCTGTTTGCAATTAAATCTAATTAACAAGTTTTAAACACTGCATTACCAGGAACCTCTTTGAAGTGTGGGGCTCATTGACAGTTTTACTTGAAAAACGTTTCCCGAGGGAAACAAGTAAAAATTCATAGCTGAACATTTAACTTCCCATCTTGATTTATACTGTGATGTAGGTTTCATGATTTTAATTCATTTTTCCCTTTAAAAACAGTCACAGATTCCAACGGTGAAACTTTACTCTTAGAATTACAAAGGTACCTCCCTGCTACAGAGACTACATCCATGGCAGGACTCTAAAGCAGAAAGGGAGGTGGAAGAACCAAGAGGCTGTGAGTTCTAATTCCTATTTAGCACTATGGCTAACATCGGCTAGCAAAGTAGAATACTAAGGGAACTATCTGAATAATGCAGGCCAATGTGTTGGCCCATCCCTCCCACAAACCTGGTGAATCATTGTCTCACTGCTTTTCTTCATTTTGCTCATTAAAACTGTTTCCACAAGTGTTTGGGACTCAGCTTTAATATTTATTTTCATTCTAAAGTAAAGGAATGGTGGTTTAGTAAAATGTTGGGGAAATAACAGGAAAGCACATTGTTACAAGTTGTAGGATACAGTGAATGTTTTCCCCTTGGGTTTGCTTGCCAACTTCATTAGATAGAACCGTTAGCTCATACCATATGGGTGCAAAGCAGCGACAACACAGCTTCAGGGAGGGGCCAAGACATTCTCTGAGAATACACCAGAGAATTCTAGAAGAAGGTGAAGGAAAAGACTCTTCTTCCTTATAGTTAATGCCCATTACTCTGCTGAAACAAAGGGAAAAATTAAACTGCTGTCCCAAAAAGTGGCTAAAGCAGCGGTTCTCAACCTGTGGATTGCAATCCTTTGGTGGTCAAATGACCCTTTCACAGGGGTCACAGGGGTCGCCTAAGACCATCAGAAAACACATATTTCTGATGGTCTTAGGAACCGAGACATCGCTCCTCTACCCATCTCCAGGCAGGTCCTCCCACATGCAGATACACACACATATGAGTATTAAAGGGTCACAGCATTAGGAAGGTTGAGAACCACTGAGCTAAAGGTTATCCAAGGATTTCTGGCAAAATGGCTGCCTAAATGGAGAGTTAAGCTTCAGGAGAGTATAGTACGGTACCAAGAAATTACCCTATCAAGAAATGTTATGGGGAGGCAGCGAAAAGGCAGCAACTTACTTGAACTTCCCCATTTTCCTCTCCAAACAACTTTTTTACAACACCTCAAAACACATTTTGGAACAGCAGAACCCACAAAAGCAGTGGTTCTCAACCTTCCTAATGCTGTGACTCTTTAATACTCATATGTGGGTGTATCTGCATGTGGGGGGACCTGCCTGGAGATGGATAGAGGAGCTGTGTCTCGGTTCCTAAGAACATTGGAAATATGTGTTTTCCGATGGTCTTAGGCAACCCCTATGACCCCTGTGAGAGGGTCATTGGACCCCCAAAAGGGTTGCGATCCACAGGTTGAGAACCGTTGCACAAAAGGATGAAGTGAAACCATTTTCAAGCCCAAGACAGCTTAGAAGGTCTGCGGGAAAATTCTGTTGCACCAGGGTGAGAGTGGAGTATTGTCCAGCACAGTCTATACCAGCACAGATCACAACTCAGCAAACCAGCAGCGGGCCTTGGGGCTAATTGAATCATTGGACATCGTTGCACCTTCTAGAGCTCTCAGCCCACAGACCGTAAGGCTGTTGAACAACTAGTCCAAAGAAGATTTAAGGGTTCATTTTGCTGGGACTAGATGTAGAAATCTGTTGGGGAAATAAAAGCTAATGACTCCATGAGACATCAGGAAACAATAAAATAAAGTCAAAAGAATGAAAAAGGAAGAAAATGTGAAATATCTCATTAGAAAAACAATTTAGGGACGGCTAGGTGGCGCAGTGAGTAGAGCTCCAGCCCTGGAGTCAGGAGTACCTGAGTTCAAATCCGGCCTCAGACACTTAACACAAAAGCTAGCCGTGTGACCTTGGGCAAGTCACTTAACCCCAACTACCCTCCAAAAAAAAAAGAAAAACAATTTATCTGGAAAAATAGATCAAGGAGAGATAATTTAAGAATTATTGGACAAACTGAAAGAGTCATGATCAGAAAAAGAGCCTAGACATCATCTTTCAAGAAATTATCGAGGAAAACTGCCCTGACATTCTAGAATTGGAGGGTAAAATAGACATTGAAAGAATCCACCAATCACCACCTGAAAGAGATCCCAAAATGAAAACTCCCAGGAATATTATATGCAAATTCCAGAGCTCCTAATTCAAAGAGAAAATATTACAAGCAGAAAGAAAGAAACAATTCAAATATTGTGGAGCCACAATCAGAATAACACAAGATTTAGCAGTTTCTACATTAAAGGACTGGAGGACTTGGAATATGATATTCCAGAGGACAAAGAAACTAGGATTACAACCAAGAAACATCTACCTGGCAACACTGAATAGAATCCATGAGAAGAAAAAATGGATATTCAGTTAAATACAGGACTTTCAAACATACCTGATGAAAAGATCAGAGCTGAAAAGAAATTTTGACTTTCAAATACAAGACTCAAGAAAATCATAAAAAGTTAAATAGGAAAGAAAGAGAAATAATAAGGGATTCAATAAGATTAAACTATTTATATTCCTACATGGGAAGATAATACTTGTCATTTCTAAGAATTTTCTGATTGTTAGGGCATTTAGAAGGAGTATACATAGACAGAGGGCACAAGTGTGAGTTGAATATGAAGAGATAATATCTAAAAAATAAAATAAAAAAGAGCAGTAAGAAAGGAATGTATTGGGAAAAGGAGAAAGGGAGAAGCAGAAGGGAGAGAATGATCTCATAAAAGAAGCATGAAAGAGATTTTACAGTGAAGGGGAAGATGGGAAATGTTTGAACCTTAATATCACTGGAATTGGATCAAAGAGAGAACGACATACAAACTCAGTTGGGTATAGAAATATCTCTTACCCTACAAGAAAGCAGGAAAAGGAGGGAATAAGAGAAGGGTGGGTGGATTGGGGGGAAGCAATATTCAAAAGCAAAACACTTTTGAGTGAAAGGAGAAAAAGAGTAGGATAAATGGGGCCAGAGACAGCAGGGTGAGAAGGGGAATAGGATGAAAGGAAATACACAGTAATCACAGCTGTGAAAAAAAAAAGTTACATCAAGTTTCTCTGATAAAAGCCTCATTTCTCAAATATATAGAGAATTGAGTCAAATTTATAAATATAAGAGTCATTCCCCAATTGATAAATGGTCAAAGGATATGAACAGGCAGTTTTCAGATGAAGTAATCAAAGCTATCTGTAGTCCTATGAAAAGATGCCCTAGAAGGGGTGGAGCCAAGATGGCAGCATAGAAGCAGCAAAGCACCACAGCTCCCACACAAACATACTAAAAAACTCATAAAATGGGACACTAAACAGATTTTCAAGCTCCAAAACTCTCCAAAAGACAGAAAGAACATCTGTTGCTACATGCAGCGCAGCAGGCGGGGCTCTTCGCAGCAGTCTGGGATCCGCGGCTGAAACCCGGGCCGGGTCAAGCCCTGGGGCATCGGGAGGGGAGCAGATCAGCTGCACTGGAGGCACAGTTACCACATCTATCAGGCCAGAAGAAAAAAAGACTAAGAGAAAGGTCAGTGGATTTTGCTAACTGGGGAGGAGTAGAGCGGTCCGGCCAAACGGCTCCCAGGGCAAGGAAGCAACAGAAGGCGGCTGTAGCAGCAGGAACAGCTGAGAGCCGCAGCGGCTTCCACTGGGCTGCTT
>CM053594.1:299872300-299879479 GCA_028646575.1 Pseudocheirus occidentalis | reverse complement strand
TATGGTTTCTGAATAAAGACCTTGGTTCTGCCTTCCATGTGGAGAGTTTGCTACATTTTGTGATCCAAAACTATACCACCATATTCATAACCATCATGGGTGTTGTGAATATCTCATTATTGATACACCATCTAGCCGCTCCAAGTTTTTATTTTCAATGTGAACTATGTAATGGAGGGAATTCCAATCTATTTCTGGTGCTTTCCTGAACTGCTTTGCAGCAAGACCCTAGATCTACATAGAGGCCTTCTTATTCACAAATGGTATATGAAGTGGATAATAGCATAGAGGCTGTATGGGGTTAAAGAGGGCACACTGATGGGGAGCAGAAAAAAACTGAAACCTCTCTCTGCCAGACACAGACCACCCCTAATTCTCACCAACCATATTTCAATTGCTATTGAAAGTCTGAGTGGGTGAACACAATCTAATGGATATAAAATGCCTGGTAAACTTTAAAGCAGTGTATAAATCGTTGTGTTTTAGATTTTGAAGAGAGTGGAGGGGGCAGGGAAGGGCCTGGACTTAGGATTCCATGTGTGTGTGGAAGCTCCCTTCACTGAAACAGATCTGCAATTTGTGGGTAATTTCTATTCTTACAGAGTCGCCTGGGGGCACAGAAGTTAAATGACTTGCTCAGGGATTGAAAGAAAGAAAAATTCCACAACGGCCTTGGCAGACTTGTCACAGCTGTGTCACCGTCGGATGAGCCACATTTCCTGGAGAACCGCAAGTATTGACAGTCAAATGAAAACCTGGAGAATAGTGCTGAGCCCACACTGGATTGGCAGGATCAGAACAGCCGGGGCCTCCCTCTCAGAAAGAAGGCCAAGGTATGGGCAAAAATCAATAGTACTTATGCTCCCAGGATCTAAAGGAGCCATTTCATCTTTTTCCACAAAAGGGACCTACCTGAATGCTGGATAGACCATCACACAGAGGTTCCAGATTCACTGACATTATCAACCAAGATTCTCCAGGGTGACAGCTAATTCACTTAGATGACTAAAAGTGATGGTCTTCACTGAAAAGGGCTACTTTTAATATCTCAGCTTGTTGTTGCTGTTGTTAAGTCTTCTTCAGTCTTGTACACCTCTTCCTGACTCTTTTGGGGGGGGGAGTTTGGCAGAGCTAGTAGAATGGTTTGCCATTTCTTTCTCCAAATGATTTTACAGATGAGGAAACTGAGGCAAACAGGATTAAGTGACTTGCCCAGGGTCATATAGCCAGTAAGTGTTTGAGGCTGAATTTGAACTCAGGTCTTCCTGACACCAGGCCCAGCATGAGAAACCACTAATACTATTGGGGTGAGGGAGTAAACCTCTTGCAGAAAGTACAGTTTGAACTGAGTCATAAAGGAAACTAGGGGGAAGTGATGAGGATGGAGAACCTTCCAGGCATGGAGACAACTGCTGAAAAGACACCAAGTTGGGAGACGAAGTATCATGGCTGAGGAACAGCAAGGGGGTCAATGCTGCTGGTTCATAGAGTTTGCAGAGAGAATGAAGTATAAGAAGGTTGTAAAGAACTTTCAGAGCCAAACAGAGGATGTTCTATTTCAGTGGTTCTCAACCTTCCTAATGCTGCGACCCTTTAATACAGTCCCTCAAATTGTGGTGACCCCCAACCATAAAATTATTTTCATTGCTACTTCATAATTGTAATTTTGCTAGTGTTATGAATCGTAATGTAATATCTGATATGCAGGATGTATTTTCATCATTACAAGTTGAACATAACCCACAGGTTGAGAACCGCTGTTCTATTTGATCATGGGGGTGATGGAGAGCCACTGGAGTTTATTGAGTAGGGATAGGTTAGTGGAGTGGAAAGAGACATGAGACAGGTAGACCAACCGGAGCACCATTGCAGTGGTATAGGCAGGAGATGGGGATGCCCCACACCAGGGACTAGTATCTATGTAAATGAAAAGGAGAAATTCATGAGGGATGTTATGAAGGTAGATATGACAAGCTCTGGCCACGGACTGGATATGTGGCATGAGTGTAAGTGAGGAGTTGAAGATTACACCAGGATTGCAAACCTGGGAAATCCTGGAAAGGATGGTGGTAGTTTGGAAGTTAGGAAGCTGGAAAGAGAGGAGGACTTGGGAAGAAAGAAGAGCTCTATTCTGAACAAGTTGAAACTGAGTTGTCTATGGGACATCCTCTCGTAGGTCACAGGATCACACATTCAAAGCTGGAATGGACCAAACTTTCCCTCCCCCCCCCATTTTGGGGGAGAGGGAGGGAATGAGCATTTATTAATTGCCTACTGTATACTAGGCACTGTGCTAAATATTCCACAAAAATTATCTCATTTGATCCGAACGTCAACCCTGTGATGTAGGTGCTATTAGTACCCCCAATGCACAGTTAAGTAAACTGAGGTACACAGTGATTAAATTATTGCCCGGGATCACGTGGTTGGGAAATATCCAAGAACAAATTTAAACTCAAATCTTTCTGACCTCAGGCTCAGTCCTCTATCTACCGTGTCACCAGATGCCCAGGCAAGTCACTGTTCTCTGTGCCTCAGTTTCCTTATCTCTAAAATAGAGACTATGATATTTGCACTGCCTCCTTCACAAGGCTGTTGTGAGGAAAGCTCTCTGAAAACCTTAAAATGCTGCTCAAATACATTATCGGAGTTGTCTAAAAAATTAAACATAAATAGATTTCAGTAGATACACACAGCTACATAACAGCATTTTACGGTGTCAGTTCTGTCTTTACCAAAACTCACATAAGAAGAAGAGTTACTAAATAAACGTCCATGTGTTTAAGGATAAAATTTTTCTTCTTGTTTTTGTAAGCTACTAATGTAATGCAATAAGAAGTCATTTCTTTTGATGTTAGAATATTCTCTCTGTTAATGCAGGATTTTGTTTCAAATTTTATATGCAAATTATAGTTCTTATAGTAACGTTTAGCAATAGTTGTGACATGTGACATGCTATTCATGTGCTCTGCATGGTACATCACCCTCAACAGAAAAGGGAGAGACACACATAGACAGAAAAAGGGAGGAGGAAGAGGGATGGAGGGAAAGGAAGAGGGGGAGAGAGAGACAGAAGCCAAGACAGAGAGAGGAAACCCAAGAAAATAAGTCTTAGATACATATACAGATAAATCAACCCCATCAAAATGAAAGGCATAGCTCCTTTCTCAATTATATTTTAACATTTTTCAATTCTGGAAGTGCTTAAAATCCTTTGCTTATACTTGCTAGGGTCTCTTTTGTCTGCTTGTCTCATCTCTAAAAACCAAAAAAACAAGGATGTTTCCTATTTCTTGTCCTATATCACTCAGGGTAGATCTGTGCACACAGTAAACTCTCAGAAAATATTGTTCCAACAAAGTAAAAGTTGTTTATCAGTTTAGGAATCTTTGTGTTATAAAGACATCTTCATTGGAAACTTAGGTTGTTAGACTAGGGCAGAATCTTAGGGAACATTGAATCTGAGATCCTTCCAGGAATCCTGGAATCATAAAGCAATGTGACACACAGTTTCAGACATTTTTACGAAATTGACATGAAGTCCTTTGGAAAATGTTCTCTGCACTAGTGACCTGGAATCTCAAAATATTAGATTTTCTTCACATAATGTCAAGCATTTCATTCCAAATAATTACTTGACCCATGCTTGCGTACTCTAACAAATTCTGTCTACCTTGCTTTGTGCAAAAGGCATTCGCTGGTAAAGTTGTGTACAAATCAAAATTTCATCTATTGGGGTTTTTTAATTCAAAATTATATTTTAAATGCACTAAAGGAATTCAATAGAGGAATGCTTTGGTAAATATGAATGAGCTAAGGGAAAACTTCCTAAAAAATTACTGCTCCCCAAAAAGTATAATGGAAGCTTCAGGGGACAGTGAGTGCTCTTGTCATGGAAAGTGTTGTTGCTCAGAAGTGGGGTGAACCAAATAAGTACCAATGTTCCACAACCCAAAAAAGGAGGATTAAATGATATAATGAACTGAAAATGATGAAATGAAAAAGGAATTTTATTCAGACACTAAGCACTGGGGATGTAAATACAAAGGAAAGACATTCCCTGCCCTCAAAGAACTTATATTCTAAATGGAGGGGGGAGGGTTTAGGAATAGCCCTCACTATAATAATAAGGGGGTGGAAGCCAAGGAGGGGCACTTTACTTTGGAAAGTTACAGGAATGATGAATGCATTGTCACACTGTTGATTTGATTATGGTTCCAGAACTGAGAGAGGGGGATAAAGGAAGGGGAAGTAGGAAATTAAGTGCCCCATGGTAGATACAGAGAGCCAGGGTGAAACAGAGAGCCAGGTGAAGCAATCACCTAATCTGTGCAGCGGGGCTCCAGACTGGAAACATTACTGAGTAACAGATAAAGATGCTTTGCAATAATGCTGTGGGACTTGATATAATCTGCACAATGTCATTATCTCCTGAGATCATCTGGACTCCAGATTCTGGAGGACCTCACCATCCACAAGGGGCTATGTTATGGCTCTCCTCCAATCACAGTAGCAAACACCTTTGTTGAGCATACATCTCCTTGTACATGCCTC
Organism: Pseudocheirus occidentalis; assembly: GCA_028646575.1. NCBI lineage: Eukaryota > Metazoa > Chordata > Mammalia > Diprotodontia > Pseudocheiridae > Pseudocheirus > Pseudocheirus occidentalis. The sequence continues at coordinate 299,874,925 of CM053594.1, read as the reverse complement.
CCTGATGTTTATGATCATAGGGTTGTTGAGGAGAGTTATTTCTTTATATCTTTCAATGAAAGGGGGAGGGGGAAGCCTATAAGAAAAGGAAAAGTCTATAAGGCAGCTTTTTGCTCTATGAAATCAAATGCCATTTTATTGTCTACAAAAAGCACAGTGTGATCTTACAGTCTTTATGTATCTGAAACAAAAACAAGGAAGAAAAGATTGAAAGAAATCCCACTTAAAATAACATGCATAAAATATATGGGACTTGGCTCACCAAGATGCTGTCGTGGTAATGGGAATTTGAAGACCTTCCCTGCTTTGAAGATATACCCTGACCCCAGTAGGCTGAATGTAATCACATGGAGTATGTGGTGCAAGGAGTTTTCTGAAGGGTGGAGCAGAGCCCATAGAAAGCCAGGAGTCAGATCAAATATATGGTGGGAAGAGAGAATGCATTCAAGATAGACAATTAGGCTTGTGAGTAAATGTTGGTGTTTGCCACCTGCTTTGACAGCTAGGCTTGTGCTGGTTTGTGAGAAGCCTAAAGGATGATATAGCTCTCTGTATTGTTATGGCTTATTAACTGCTTTGCTGCTGTGATATAATTGGCTTATGGTTTGGGGATTCAGTTTTCTAGTGTTTGAATAAATGTTTTGCTTCTGTCTTCTGTAAGGAGAGTCTGTTATATTTTGTGATTGACCTCTATGCAGGCATATTTATCGATATATATACATAAATACACACACACACACACACACACTGGCACTGTGAATATTGCATTGGTGTGACAGGTGTCCACATGATGTAGATAAATATAACTGTAGATTATCAACTTGCCAAGAAAAACCTGAAAATTTCCTGAGTGACTTAATGGACTTAATGAAGAACTCCATGAAATAGCCAATAATAAACTGTAAGCCTTTTGCTTGTTGTGCCATGAGCTCATAACTTACCCTTCATCTGATACTTGGCTTGGGGGATAGATGGACACTAGTAGATGAGGTATTAATAGGAATTAAGGAGAAGCTGTACTGTACTCCCCCTGGAGTCTGTAAGGTGTTCATTATATTTCTGGGTATATAAATTAATTGCTTTGCTATCAGCATTTGTAATATTTCCACTGTCTATGAATAGGGATAGTTATACTGGTGTAAAATTGATTACACAAAACACTGAACCCAGGAAAAGTAGGGAAGTCCTCCAGAAGCAGAATTCTTAGGGGGTACTTCGGGGACTTAGTGCTGGGCCCACTCTGGTCCAGTGCCACAGGAGAAGGTGTCAGCATCTACCCCATCCTGGAAAGGACAAAGAGGTCTCTTTCATTCAGCTCAGTATCTACCCCATCATGGACTGTGCTAAAGAGGAAGGACCCAGAAGCCATACTACTACTACTACTACTACTACTACTACTAATAATAATAATAATAATAATAATAATAATAATAATATGTAAATAGGCCAGGCATTATGCTAAGAGCTTTACAAATATTATCTCATCTAGTCCTGACAACAACCTTGGGAGGTAAGTGCTATAGGGCCCAGGGTCACACAGCTGTTAAATGTCTAAGGCCAGATTTGAACTCAAGTTGTCCTGATTCCAAGGTCAGCATTCTATCCACTGCACACTTAGCTACCCCAATAAGCAGAACTTTCTTACTGCCCTACTACAGGCTGATGGCTGAGAGTTTTATGTTAAATACATAAAATTAAAATAAATATATAAATTAAATTATCCTTAAATAGGATAGGAAAATCAGTAAAAATCAGCAAATGTTTATGTAAGAGAAATTACATAGAAATAGTCTTTTGCAAGCCATCTCCAATGGAAAAACTAAAGAAATTAATAAATGTAAGAAAATCTCTAAAGCAATAAAGAAATGTTGTAGGTTAAGAGAACCTCTAGGTAAATTTACAGAAGAAGAGAATATGGGGCAGCTAGCTGGCACAGTGAATAAAAGCACCGGCCCTGAAGTCAGGAGGACCTGAGTTCAAATCCAGCCTCGGACACTTGACATCTAACTAGCTGTGTAACCTTGGGCAAGTCACTTAACCCTAATTACTTTGCCTTCCACCCTCAAAAAAAAAGAAGAAAACAATTCTATAATAATTACAATTAGAACCCAATAAAAAAAATATATGTTAACTATAAGAGGATGAAAGAAGAGATAGAGAAAAATCAGAGCTCCTAGAGAAAAACTTAGAAACAGGAAAATGGACTACTTAGAAGAGAAGCCAAAAAGCCTTACCAAAGTAATAGACCCTAAAAAAATAGAAGAAAGACATCAAAATGCAATGACATAACAGAAAATATTAGAGCAATGTAAAAAGGCAGAAATATTAGAGGAACATGTGGCATTTAACATGACAAACACTTTATCAACGACTTCCCCCCCCAAAAAAAAACACGCTGAAATGAACAAAAAACTTGGGTGCCATATTTGAAAAAAATCATAAAAGAAAGTTGCGCATAACTATGGGAGTTAAATCCAAACAAAATAGAAAGATCCACAGGTGGTCACTACCTGAAAGAAATTTCAGATTTAACATACCCAAAAATGTGATTGCTAATCTCTAGAGCTTCCAGATCAATGAAAAGAATACTACAAATATTCAGAAAAAATGGGATCAGCCCAGTTA
>CM053594.1:299809800-299867300 GCA_028646575.1 Pseudocheirus occidentalis | reverse complement strand
CACTTCAAAAAAAGGAGGGGGGGGGGCTTGAAAGACAAAACGCTAAATTTCTTCCAGGACAAACCAAGATGCTTTTGTTGTAGCTTATAAAATTTGGTAACGATCATAAAACAGAAATAATAAGGCCAGTCCTTAAAGGTCCATTTAATAGTTCTGAAGTAATGTTGTACTTACCCTGCTATTATCCTCAGATAAGGGCAAAAGTTCTTCAAGGCCAGGGGTTCTTTTCAGAATTCTATGAACACTTCCATTTGTTTTCCAAACTACCGGCCCCATGTGAACTGGAGAGCCCAGGGCTTGGAGCTTATCTGTTCCCTCAATAACAGATAATTATCAGGCTCCAAGCACTATGCTGACATCTCCTATGACAGGAGTACACAAGTAAGGGAATAAACACAAACAGCTGTGCTAATTCCAGCAGCATTCAAAGATTATTAAGTAAAAGGGGGAAGGGGGGAGTTGCTGAATCAAAAAGAATTGAATTCACACAAGAAAAAAAAATGTTCTTCAGAAAATAATTCTGCTAAAGTCAAAAGGAGTAAAATCATGGAATGAGAAAGAAAGGAGTACAAAAACTATGCACTCAGAAAAGGTAGTAGGTGGAAATGTTCTTTCTCTTGCCAATGTATATTTCTAATTTATAAGTCTCTATAATGGAGACCATATTCTCACCTGCCACGTTTGCATTGTAAATAGATCACTCGCTGAAAACATTACATGAGATATTGCTAAAAAGCAGTGTGACACCAATGCAGAAATTTTTTAATTTGGGGACGGGGTCATTGAACCTATTGTTGAAGCCTTGTACCCCTTCACAGAATAATGCTTTTAAGCGCATAGAATAAAATATATAGGATTGTGAAGGAAGACAATTTTATTTAAATACATTTATCCAAAACATTTTTTTTTAATTTCACAGACTTCAGGTTAAGAACTCCCAGTATTACAAACTGGGGTGTGGTGTGTGTGTGTAATAATATGCAGCCTAAAATTTATCATATACCTCCAGCTGAATTCTACTCCCTTCAAAGCAGCCACCTTCAGATACTCTGGTTTGTTGGTTTTTTAAGATTTTTGACAAAAGAAATGTAGATTCTATACCTAATCTAGTGAATCTATTGCTGTTACTGGTTTCGTTTGGGGTTTCTTTGTTTTCTAATTAATTCCAGAACTAGTTTAGGCACTATCTCCAGAAAATTAGTCTTTGTTTTATAATCACACTCCCATTCTTTTCTTATATGTAAAATACATTTTGTGAACAATTTTTGTCTTTCATCATAGTTACAGGGGGAATTCCTCCTTCAGACTGAACCTCTCTCTTGTGACAACGAAAAACAATTAATTTTTAAAAGTCATCTGATACACTGACCACGTCTGACAAACATACAGCGTGGAGGAACATCCCATTGTCTGTTCTCTGGAACCATCACTTGTTTTTCAACTTGACTTCCTTTTATCAGTCTTGATTTCCAGTCCTATAGTCACTGGACATAGTGTTCTTTTGGTTCGGTGCATCTTGCTCTCTGCATTAATTCTTAGAAATCTTTTTATGTTTCTCTGAATTCCTCAGATATGTCATTTCTTTCAGTACAATTATAATCCATTATGTTCATGTACATGATCTATTCATCCATTTCATAGTTGACAAGCCACCAATTTGTTTCCAGTTCTTTGCTACCACAAAGAGGGAAGTTATGAATATCAACACATATTGGAACTTTGTTTATGTTTTTGACATTACACTCAATTTCGATCCAAAAGTTATTTTTCTACATAGATTCTTATGGATGTCTTTCGTTTTTATACCATCTAGATTTCCTTTAAATCCCTCATCTCATCTCTCTAAGAGAGTTCTTCATTGTAGCAAAGAATTTCTCAAAAGAAGAAAGAAAAAGAATGAGAAAAAAAAGTCAGCAAAACTAATGAACACGTGGAAAAGAAAACTGATTTTATGTGTAATATTCCACACCTAAAAATCCTTCCCCTAACTCTACAAAAGGGCAGAATGGGATATCTTTTCATATCTGTTCTTTGGGGCCAACTTTGTTCTTTATAGTTTCAAAACATTCATGTTCTGCTATCTTGTGGTTGTTGCTTTTTGCATTTACAATGTTGCAATCATTGTGGCTACTGCTTTCCTAAATCTGCTTGTTTCACTTTGCATCAGTTTATATGTCTTTACATGCTTCTCTGTATTCTGTTTTTTAGAGCAGAGAAATTATTCCATCATCATACCAAAAATTTCTTCTGCCCAGGTTATTTACTATGAAACATTTAAACTTTGGAGCCTTAGATTTATTGACCTCTGCCAGCTAATGAAGCCTCTCTCCTTGCAATGGGCCCAAGAAATCTTGCCCTTGGGCCTCAGTACTTGCATCTTTCACACGTTTCTATATTTCACTCATCACTGAACCTCACGTACCTCAAGGCCTTGAGTCTCCTGACCCCTCCAAGTTCCTGAGCCTGCTCGGCTCCCTGGGTTGAAAAATCTGTCCAATCTAATCCCTAATTCTACTTTTCCCTTTCCTGCCTCTGCCCCCAGCACTGAATGAGTATTTCTTGCTTTTGTTCTCTCTTCCCTTTCTCACTGCTATTATCCTATATCAGAAGGATTTTCTATGGTTTATTTGGGAGGGGGGGGAAGGAAGGAAGGAAGGAAGGAAGGAAGGAAGGAAGGAAGGAAGGAAGGAAGGAAGGAAGGAAGGAAGGAAGGAAGGAAGGAAGGAAGGAGGGAGAAAAAAAGGAAGGTAAGAAAGAAGGAAGGAAGGAAGGAAGGAAAAGGAGAGTGAAAGGGAAATAGAAATTCAGAATTAATACAAGAGAGTAAGGAATTAGGAATAATTAGGAAACACATCAAAGAAAATTAACCAGTCCCAGACTAGATGGTTCTTGACCTTATTCTATCCAGTTACATTTCTCTAAAGCCTGGGTTGGCCTGTGATTCTTTCAACTATGGAACCACCAGGTCCCTTAGCAGCCCCAACAGAAGATTTTTTTTTCCTAGAACACACCTCTATATTGATTTCTAATGCACTAGATAAAACTCATTAACCTGTTCTGCTTTCTCAGACTCACTCTCAGTCAACCAGGAGACACATCTTGGATACTGACAATTTGTCATTTGGTATTTATCTTATATTACTACATGGTCACTTAACTAATCAGTCAATCAATCAGCTACTCAACTAAAACAAGCTAAGTTGATATCTCCCAAAAGAGGGTAGGAAGCAAGAGAAACTGTCACATGTAATTAGTATTTCGAATCAACTCTCCAAAAGTACACAAAATGAATCTACCTATTGGAATCACCCACTTTATTCACCTGAGTTGGTACCAAATTTTTTCTGGAATTTTCCTAAAATACAAAGTTCCTAAAAAACAAATAAAATACAAGGACTTGTGACTTTTCCTGCTTTTGTGCCATCACCCCCCCTTACATGTTTTAGAGTTCATCATACCATAGAGTCCATATATGCCCACCAAATAAAAATATTTACTTCTCAAAAGCTGTAAAATGCTTGTTGCAGGTTCTGGAGGCAATTCCCAAAAAGCAGTTATAAGAATGGCTCAGAATGCCATTCAAATCACTTCTGGGTCACCACAGGGGCTAAAGGAACTGTGCCTACTCCCTTTTCTGTTCCCAAATTTGGATCCCTTTCAGTCCTGCTAGACCATCCTTCTAATGACAGTAGTTAAGCTCCTCATTATTAAACTATTTAACTCATCAAGCTCCCCACCCCATGCTCCTCTTTCCTATTTTTAGGATAATTTTACTTATGTCTTCCTATTTAGGAATGCTAAACACAGGACAGCTAGGTAGCATAGTGAATAAAGTGCTGGGCCTAGAATCAGAAACTAATCTTCCTGAGTTCAAATCTGACCTCAGATATTTACCAGCCGTGTGACCCTGAGCAAATCACTTAACGCCACTTGCCTCAGTTTCCTCATCTGTAAAATGAGCTGGAGAAGGAAATGGCAAACTATACCAGTATCTACCTCAGCCAAGAAAACACCAAATGCAGTCCTGTACCTTTTCTGAAATTTATGGACTTAGAGAGGTGTCTACAACCTTGAGAGGTTAAGAAACTTGTCCAGGGTCACATAGCCAGTATGTGTCAGAGGTAGGATCTGAACCCAGGTTTTCTAGTCTTTGAAGTTATTTCTCTATCCATTATACCACACTATTTCTTATTACATTCATGATAACAATCTAAAATAATCATGACACTAACAACAAAAATAACAGCGATCATTTAAATAGCTCTTTAGGGTTTTCAAAGAACTTTATACATGTTGTCTCATTTGCCAGTCAACATAGGGGAACCTCCGGGGACTGCATCAATTCTTCACTAAAAATCAGGCATTTTATTTCTTGATTTCATTTTCTTTTTATTTTTTTGACATGACTGTGAGGAACTTCTCCTCTTCAGAAATCTTGGAAGAAAGCACTACCCAGCACATTTAGGTACAATTATTTCTTAGCACGCAAACAATTCAATAACTCAAAGGAAGGTCAAAGATAATCAAAGGAGTTTATTAGCCAATACTAATAAATATTAAGTACCTACTATGTGCCACTGGGGATACAAATACTTTAAAAAGATAGACAATCTCTGCCCTCAAGGAGCTTATAATCTAAAGGAGGAACTTACTGTCTAATGGATAATTATGATAATTATATCAATTATACAATAATTATAATGATAATTATTATGTAGAATTATAGAGCTAGAAGTGGCTTTAGAGATCATAAGGTCACATGGAAAATCCTTAAAAGAATTAAGTGGGACTCAGGATGCTTGAGTCACAGACTCACAGGACAACAAAGTCAGAGCTGGAAGGGACCTCAGAGGCCAGCTAATCTAAAACCCTTCTCTTTTTTTCTTTTTCTTTTTTTGCTTTTTGGAGGGGAGAAGGCAGGGCAGTTGGGATTAAGTGACTTGCCCAAGGTCACATGGATAGTTTTGTGTTAAGTGTCTGTGGCCAGATTTGAACTCAGGTCCTCCTAACGCCAGGGCTGGGGCTCTATTCACTGTGCCACCTAGCTGCCCCCAAAACCCTTAACTTTATAAATGAAGAAACTGAAGCCCAGGGTGGCCAAGTGACTTGTCCAAGACCTTGAACAAATAGGGAATATGGCATTATAATTATACTGTGTTGCCTTCCTACTAAATGACAGTCAAAGGAAGATGGCAGTCTTGAAAGACAATCACCATGAGTAATAAGAAAAAGAAGAATGACTCATTTAATGTTTGCAAAGTGCTTTCCTCACAACAAGCCAATGGATAAAGGTAGGGCAAGTCTAATTACCTCATCTTAAAGATGAAGACAAATAGAGGAGAGAAAGGAAGTCAGGAAAAGTAAAGCAAGTCACCCAGGGTGATGGAGCTAATAAGTGAACCCATATAGTTCCACTTTTAGGTCCTACACTCTTTCCATTACATTTTTTATTTCTTGACTAGTAATGTCCAGACTCTTTCATGTCAAGAATCTGGAAAGAGAATGATGGACCTAAATATTTCAGGGTCCTGAGCAAAAATGGAATGAACAACAACAACAAAAAAAACCTCTTGACTTTTACGCAAATTGTAAAAATATGTCTCCAAATTCTTTTCTCTTTTCCTCTAACCAAAAGAGAATAAGCTCCTTTGTGTTTTCATCTTTCGAAAGAGGTAAAGAAGGCAGCTGGAAGGGTCTTTCTTTTTTGTGTGACTCTTAATGTACTCTCCATTGTCTTGTCTACTTCCTCAATGATTGAAAGATTGAGGAGGTGTGCTACATACGTACTTCATAATAGGCTGATTCCTGCCAAACCCCCTTCCCCCATGCTCCATATACTTTTTTATGACCCCTTACTTACAGGTATTGAAGTCATTCTATAAATATGACACTCCCCAGGCTCATTTTGGTTATATTCCTGACTGGTTTTTTTTGTTGTCTATTGTTTGACTTTGGAAAGAGAAGAAGAATAATGACCTACCTCCCAAAACTATTAGGAGAAAATGTCATGACAGACCTCTTGAAGCAAGAATTCAAATGCATTGAATACAATGCTAATTCTTTGAATTTCTATAGTCAACTTTCTTCCAAAGAACTCAAAGCACTTCACATATGGTCTGCCAAATCCTCTCAGAGTATAAATTATGCCCCAAGAGTAAGTTAATCATTTGGAGGGGAGGAGTTGACTCTTTCAGGTCACCGGGGTACCATTCTATACGCTGCAGGAGTACAGCAGTTTACAAAATGGCACCCCAGTGGCCTGAAGGAGTTAATGCAATGTAAATTAGTCCCAAGCAGTCATTTACGCACTTAGAAAATATGGCTGATTATCTTATTTATCCTCTTTCTGTTCTTGTGGGGAGGAAGGATGGAGAAGGGAAAGAGGGAATAAAAATAAAAAAGAAAAATAGAGGCAGGTAGACCAACATTACATTACCCAAGGTCACAAAGTCAGTTGGCAACAGAGACAGATCCAGCCCAAGGCTTCTGATCTACTGTGACCAATCCTCAAATAGTCTCCACAAGGTTTGGGGACAGAATCTAAGGGATCCCACAATACCAACCCCAATATCAGAGCAAAGAAGCTGATACCTATTTAAAAGATGTTTTACTGATTTAAATGATATGCCTAAAGCATTATCAGAAATCCCTGAAAGTCCATAAAACCAGACTGCATTTATGTTCTGTAAATATAGGAGGTACCTATTTATTGAGTTTGTTCAGGTAAACAAGAATTCTTAAGTTCTGTGTGAATGTCATGGACCTATTTGTCAGTCTGACGAAGCCTGTAGACCCCTTCTCAGAATAATATTTTAAAATGGAAAAAAAAACCACCTCAAAAAAAATGCCAAACCAGCCCATAGGGTTACATAGGAAACTAATTACACCAAAATACAGTTATCAAAATACGAGATTTTGTTTAAGTTAGGGGTGACCAGGTGGTGCAGTGAATGGAGCACCAGCCCTGGAGTCAGGAGGACCCAAGTTCAAATCCGACCTCAGACACGTAACACAAAAAATTAGTTGTGTGTGACCCTGAGTGAGTCACTTAACCCCAATTGCCCTACCTCCACCTTCCAAAAAGCAAAAAAAAAAAAAACTTAGGGCTTGCAAAAAAATAAAAATTAAAAATTAAAAAAGTTAGCCTCAGGTTAAGAACATCCATCTTAGGATCTTTATGGAGAAAATATAGTGGAATTTGGACTTTTGATCATTAACCAAAGTAGATTGAACCTGAAATAGGGTTTAAAACCTTGGCAGTAGCTGGGGGAAGACTAAGGAAAGTGATGATTACAAATTAATGCAACTATTTTTAGTAGACATAATAGCTAATGTTTATGTAATGTTTTGAAGTTTATAAAGCAATTCATGTGCATTATCTCATCTGAACCTTAATGCAACCCTGAGAACTGGATACTGATAGGATGTTTGGGTGCCTGTGCTTGAACCCCAGTTTGTAAAATCACATTTTTCCCTAGCCTCAAGTCTCCCTAGCCCCAAAACACTGTCTCACGCAGTTTCTCCCTAGCTCAAGGGCAGCATGCCCTAACAAAATACTTCTCTCTCTTCCTGTTACAGTGGTCAGCTGCATCTATAGAATTTAGTAGTTTGACCCAACTGTGTACTGGCTGAAGCAGCTGTGTACGGGTATCTATCTATCACATATATCATAGACTCTGTCATGTGTATACTCTTTAGCTCATTATATCCATCCTGGATCCCTTGTTAGCTGGGGACATATGTATACTTCCAACATCTATCTTGTCAAACAGGACATTCGTGAGTAACAGACTGGGCATTTCTCAGTCAGCCCTGACCACTAGTTGACTTAAGTGACATTTCAAGTCTAAAAACACAACTCCAAGCAGCCCCTCCTTGGGCTATTTCCCAGTGAATGATGTTAAAAGTCCACTTCCCTTTAAGCACTGATCACTCCTTAACTCCTCCCTAATCCCACCCTTACTCACCTAGCTAGCATAATTAGCCAGGTTACACTATGGATTATCTATCAAAATATACCTATGACTCCTTTAAGGTTGGAAGTTCCCTAAGAACTCTTGCCTGCTGTAAAGCATAACAATAAACTTTTACCAACTTGACTCAGAATGCTTGAACCAGTGAATTCATTGCAGACTGTCCACCCAGGGACTCTGGTCATTGGGGTCCTTGAAACCCCTATCATTATCCCTCATCAATACTACAAGAATTATTATCTCCATTTTACAGAACATAGTAGAACTTGTACATTCAAACAAGATTTGTCCCCTACAAAATAGTTAATCACTTTGGGCACATATATTTGTTGCAATGAAACTGGAATAGCAGGAGCTAATCTGCTAATCCTCACCTTTCCCCCATCATCCATGGAGCATACTCAAGGTTGCCATTCCTGATTCTGGCAACTGAGTGGAAGGAAACTTTGAGGGGCCTACTTTTGGCCATGTGTGACTCATTGCTGAGGGGTTTATACTCTATGATGAACCCCTTTATTGACTGTAGGGATGTAACTGGTGACTCAGTGAATATACAGAAGGGATTAGTTGCTAATTTGGAAAGATTGTTTTGAACTGTGTCCTGAGAGGTAGATGGAGTTGGATTGGCCCCAGGTGGCCTCAAGCACATGGCAGCTGAAGCACATTTTCTGCCTAGAGTAACCTAAACTTGGGCAGTTTCTTCTTCTTCTTCTTCTTCTTCTTTTTCTTGTTCTTCTTCTTCTTCTTCTTCTTCTTTCTTCTTCTTCTTCTTCTTCTTCTTCTTCCTTCCTTCCTTCCTTCCTTCTTCTTTCTTCCTTCTTCTTCCTTCTTCTTTCTTCTTCTTTCTTCTTCTTCCTTTTCCTGAATATGGGACCAAGAATCATCCTCAAGGTGGATGTACTCAGTCTTGGAGCTGACCTTCTGAGTTAAAATCTGGAGGCCTTGGGTTTCATTGACTTGGATTTGGCTGATGGCAGGAGAAGTTTCTGTCTCTTTCCAAAAGGATGACAACTGACAAGAAATTGTTTTGAGCTTTGATGCTTTAAAAGAAGGCATGTACTAGGATTGTTTAGATAATGCTGAGCCCAGGTGAAAAGTAAAATGTCTAAGTGGTAGTCCTGTAAAATGCTTTGTGTTCTAAAATGATATAGGTGTCAGGCTCCCAGAAACTTTAATAGTATTTAAATAATTGAATCTTCCTTTGCTGTCAAATGAATTTTTGTCTGTGGCCTTTGTTTTGTTGTTTATTCATTTTCAGTCATGTCCGACTCGTCACTAGGAAGTTTGGATTCAAAGGACCACACTTGAGGACCTCAAGGGCCACAGGTGCCCCACCCCTGTCCTGGACCAATGAAATCACAGATTCATCCCTATCTATATAATAATCATCAACAAAAACAAGTCAGCATATAAAACCAGAGGGAAAAAAATCTCATTCCTAACCTCACCTACTCCACCCCATCTTTTAGCATGATAGAAAAAGAAATGGGGGATGGGGTGGAGAGGGAGGATCCTTTTGTTCTCTTTTCCTTCTGGGCCTCTCCAAAATTCAACCTGTTTTTCTTTCTTCTTTCCAGATAGATCAATGTAGCTATAAATACAGATACATATGCATATATATTTGTAGTTAACATATATACATTTTTGTTTCTGCTGATTTCATTTTATATCATCACCTATAGGTCTTTTCATATTTCCTTGTATGTTTCATATTTGTCACCTTTCATGGTGCCATAATATTCCATTATGATAATATGCCATAATTTATTCAATTAGTTTCCAATTGTTGGACAAAGGGCATTTCGATTTTTTTGTAATTACAAATAGATCAGCAAAGGAATATTTTTCCTGATTAATTCTTATTGGAAAGAACAAAATAATTTTTTCCAATGAATCTCTCCCATTATCAGTCTTCAAAGGGGTTACTTCTTTAATCTTTTTAAATGGACCTGAAGAATGATGAAGACTTGGGATTTTTTTTTTCAATTTTTAAGCAGTTGTATCACTGGTAGATAATGACTCTCCTATATGGCCCTTTAAATTTTACAAAATCCTTTCCTGTTAACAGCCTGATGCCAAAGTGGGAAGCACAAATATTACTTTCCTCATTTTACAGGCAGAACAGAGATTAAGTCACCTGACAACAGTTAGACTTTTAGTAAATGCCAGAACCAGGATATAAACTCCAGTCTTTCTTAGTTCAGGGCCTTCTCTCTTTACACTCTTGCATTCTGAATTCTATAGATCTGGTAAACCCAAGGCAACAAATGTAGAATGCCTGCTAAAAGAAAGACAAAACTATGTGCTGTAGACACAAAGATGAACTCAAACAACTACTTTGAAAGAGCTTCCTATTTAAATGGGACAATAAGAAACGCATGCCAGGGGCAACTGTGTGGTTCAGTGGTTAGAGCACTGACCTTGGAGTCAGGAGGACCTGAGTTTCAGACACTTCCTAGCTATGTCACCCTGAACAAATCACTTAACCCTGATTTCCTCCAAAAAAGAAAAGAAAGAAATGCATGTCTACAACTATATCATATAAATTGATATAGAAAGACGGCTTAGTGTAATGGATAGAGGTAGGCCATCAAGAAGACCTGAGTTAGAGTCCCACCTCTGGCACACACTAATTGTGTGACCAAAGGAACCTAGTCACTATTAATGGGGAGAATTTCAATACCAAGAGCTCTTGGTATTGATGAAATCACAAATTCAAATTTTAAAAATGCCATGATATTACAAATGCATCCCTTCCTTACCTCCACCTCTTAGAAGATCTTAAAAGTGAGAGGGATTCAAGGAAGATGGTAGAACCAGGCAGAGAATTGCCTGGCTCTCCCAAATTTCCCAAAAAAATAATTTAAAATAATGCCTCAAAGTGAATTTGAGAGCAGCAGAAATAATGAAAAGTTGGGGTAAAGCAGTTGTCCAGTATAAAACAACTTGGGGGAATGTCAGAAAAGACCTGACCTCCCAGGGTGATGGTCTGGACTGACTGAAGTCCAGTTACCTCCAGTCACGTCAACAAACAAGGCCTGGGGACAATTGTGGGGGCAACAGCCTCAGCTTCATGAACTTTCCCCCATGGATAGTGGGGGGGGGTCAGGATCTGGGGGAGATTACATGGCTCTCTACCAACTGGTATTGGAGAAAGAACCCAAGTATGCTGATCAAATACAGCCCCAGATTGTGGCAGTGGTCAAAGAGGAGCAAGTACATGCTGATAAGTGTGGTTGCAGAGGGACAGGGGCCCTGACGGCTGTGGTCACTCAAAGAAGAATGTAGTTTCTGGTTTTGATTCCAGGACAGAAGGGTGAGCGGAAGATTGCAGCGATGGAAGGGACTGCAGGTAGTAAAAGTGTCTGTGGTGACAGCCTTGCTGGGAGCCCTGGTTGAGGCTCAGGGACAGAGAGGAATACCTGAGTCAAGTTCCCAGATATATCTCAGAAAACAATTGCACAAAAAACCTGAAGAAAAAATTTCTCCACACTTCAGGGAAAGTTAACAGTCAAGAAATAAGCAGGCAAAAACAAACAAACAAACAAACAAAAAAGACCCAACCATAGTTACTATGGTGATAGAGATGATCAGCTTCAAAGAAAAATGTAAAATGGTCACAAGCCCAGTTCTTGAAAGAGCTTAAAAAGTACTTAAAAATCAAATAAGAGGAGCTGAGGGAAAAGTAGGGGAAAAATTAAGAGTGATACAAGAAAATCAAGAAAAGAAAGTCAATTAGAAAAAGAGATCTAAAAACTTATAGAAGAAAATAACTCTTTAAAAATTAGAATTGGGCAAGGGGAAGTTAATGACTTCATAAGGCACCAAGAAATAATAAAACAAAATCAAAAGAATGAAAAAAATAAAAGGAAATGTGAAATATCGCATTACAAAAACAACTGACATGGAAAACAGAGGAGACAGTATAAGAATTGTTAGGACTAGCTAAAAGTTATGATCAAAAAAAGAAGTCTAGACACTATACTTCAAGAAACTATTAAGGAAAATTGCCCTGGAGTTTTAGAACCAGGGGGTAAAATAGACATTGAAAAAATCCACCAATTACCACCTGAAAGGGATCTCAAGATGAAAACTCATAGAAACATTATAGCTAAGTTTCAAAGTTCCCAGGTCAAGGGGAAAATATTACAAGCAACTAGAAAGAAACCATTTAAATATTGTGGAGCTACAGTCAGGATAACACAAGATTTAGCAGCCTCTACATTAAAGGATCAAAGGGCATGGAACATGATGTTCTTAAGAGCAAAGGAGCCGTGTTTCCAAACAAAAATAATTTAACCCAGCAAAAGTGACTGTAATCTTACAAGTAAAAATTAATATTTAATAAATTAAAGGACTTTCAGGTATTCTTGAGGAAAAGACCAGAGCTAAGCAGAAAATCTAACCTTTCAGAATCAAAAGAAACATAAGAAGGTAAACATGAAAGACCAATTATAAGGGAATGTTTGTGTCTGTGTGTATGTGTGTATCCAAACTGTTTACTTCTTATATGGGACTACATTATCTGTAACTCTTAAGAATGTCATCATTATTAGGGTAATATGAAAGAGCATATATAGATAGAGAAGTCTTGCCATTAATCTACGATGAAATAATCCTAAAAAATAAAATTGGGTAGGAAGAGGTAAAATGAAGCAACTATCTCACACAAATGAGGCATAAATGGAAGAATTGTTACTGTGGAGGGTAGAAGGGGATGGAGGACTGATAGTACAAGAACCTTATTCTCATTAAAATTGGCTTAAAGAAGGAACAGGGTGTACTTTTAGAAGGTATAAAAGTCCTCTTAACATAGAAATAGAAGGATGAAGAGAGAGGATAAGGGAGGGACTCTTAGAAGGATGTGCAGTTTATAGCATAAGCAAATTAGATGAACACAGAGCATATTACCTACCAGACTTATGGATAGGAGAAGAATTTATGAATAAATGCGACAGAGAGCATCTTGAGATTACAAAATGAATAATTTATATTACTTTAAATTTTAAAAGTTTGGGTTAGGGTTAGAGTTAGGATTAAAAAACCAATGTAGGGGCAGCTAGGTGGCGCAGTGAGTAGAGCAGCGGCCCTGAAGTCAGGAGGACCTGAGGTCAAACCCAGACTCAGACACTTAACACAAAAACTAGCCGTGTGACCTTGGGCAAGTCACTTAACCCCAATGGCCCTTCAAAAAAAAGCAAAAAAAAAAAAAACAAAAAACAATGTAGCCAAGATTAGAAGCAAAGCAGAAAACGAGGGGGGGGGAACAATTTATCAAATAAATGTCTCATATCTCAAATATATAGAGAACTGTGTCAAATTGATAAGAACATGAGCCATTCCCCAACTGATATATGATCTAAGGATATGAACAGGCAGTTTTAGGATATATACAAACCTACTACATACTGTCATAGGAAAAATGCTCTGAATCACTATTGATTAGACGAATACAAATTAGAACAACTTTGAGGTACAACCACACACCTATCAGATTGACTAAAATGATAGAAAGGGAAAATGACAAATGTTGTAAGGGATATGGAAAAATTAGGACACTAATACACAGTTGATGTAATTGTGAACTGATTCAACCATTTTGGTGAGCAATCTAGAATTATGCCCAAAAAGTTATAAAACTACGTATACTCTATGATCTAGCGATACCATTATTTGGTCTGTTTTCCAAGGTGATCAGGGGAAAAAAAAGAAAAGAATCTATAAGTTCTAAAATACACCAATTCTCTTTGTGGTGACAAAGAACTGGACATTGAGGAGATGTCAATCAATGGGGGAATGGCTAAACAAGTTGTAATATATGATTTTGATGGAATATTATTGTGCTATAAGATGTGATGAGCTGGTTCACGTTAGAAAAACTTGGAAAGACTTGCATGAAATAATGAAGAGAAAAATGAGCAGTACCAATTGGATATAGTAACAGTATTACTGTTCAAAGAATAACTGTGAATGACTAAACTATTGTGAATATTATAAATATTCAAATCAACCACAAAGGACCTGTGAAGCAAGATGTTTCTACCTCCAGAGAAAGAACTGATAAATAAAAGTATGCATTGGGGCAGCTAGGTGGCACAATGAATAGAGCACCAGCCCTGGAGTCAGGAGGACCTGAATTCAAATTTGGCCTCAGACACTTGACAAACTTGCTACCTGTGTGACCTTGAGCAAGTCACTTAACCTCAATTGCCCTGCATTCCCCCTTCAAAAAAAATAAAAGATACCCTTGAAGGAAGGAAAGCCTCTCAATAGGTAGAAACAGTAGGAGGGAAAGCTACCACTCCAGACATGGGGACCTATGTGAACAAAGCCAAAAAGGAAGGAGAATTCCTGAAGCATAAACTCCTATGGAGTAAACTTGTGGCTTTAAAAAGAAAAAGCATCATGAGGCAGTGAAAAGCATTCTTGATTTAGAGTCAAGAGACCTGGGTTTGCATCCTACCTTTCATGCTTCCTAGTCACACGGACGTTGGTAAGTCATTATCTGTAAAATGTTACTAAAAGTAAGACTTGCAGTGCCCACTTCATAGGGCAGTTGTGAGGATTAAAAGAGATAATGGATTTAAAGTGCTCTATAAACCTCCTACTATAGTGGAAAGAGCACTTGGCTCAGGAGTCAAGGAACCTGTATTTAAATCTGATGCCAATTATCTATGTGACCCCAAACAAGTCACTTAAGCTCCCTTGGCTTAGTTTTCTTATCTGTAAAATGAAGGGATTAGACTAGATGGCTTCTGGGGTCCATCTATGGTCCTATGATCCTGTACAACTATGAATTAGTTATTATTGCTATTAGAGTTGTGATGACCCACATTATAATGGAGCCCAGGGACACAGGTCCTGGCTCTTACAAGAAAAGCAGCTGTGCCCTGAGCACGAGCACACGGAGAGGGCTCTGTATATAGACAAGGACTGAGCCGTAATCCCTGCCATCCTCCTGCACTTGGCAGCCCACAAAAATCAAAGGAGTCTGGGTATGAAAGTGTGAGGAGTGAGTTGTGTGTTGTAAACCATCGCAGCTATAAACAGTAATGCTTTTCCAATACAGAGATGTTATTCCCCCTGCCTGGAATGTTCTCCCTCCCTTCCCTAGTCTGTGTCCCATCCTTCCTCTGAGGCACAGTTCAAAACCGCACCTCTCCACAAAAGGCCTTCTCTGACCACCTCAGTTCTCCAGGATCACCTTCTCCTCTAGCCTCCTGCAGCATCTACACTAATACAGGGCCACAGAGCTAACGCAGGAAGGACCTCAGGGCCAACTTGCCCAGACCCTTTCCATCTTCCAAATGAGGCTCTGAGAATTAAAGTATTTGCCTGGGGTCACAAGTGATAAATATTGGAACTGGGATTTGAACCCAGGTGCTCAGTCCAAATCTATTGCTCTTTCCGTTTGACCATCCCATTTATTTAGCTTTTAATCATTGACAAATATTTATTTAACAAGCTCACAAACACAAAAATGTCCACTATTTACTGCATTTTTTCTAGATTTTTCTTTGCAAATTAAAACAAAGCCCCAAGTGCAATAAACTATTTTTGGTTTTAAAAAAAAAAGCTCTGCCTTGAATTATTCTTTGTCTCTTTATTTTCTTTTTTTTTTTTGCTTTTTTTTTTTTTTTGGAGGGCAGTTGGGGTTAAGTGACTTGCCCAAGGT
Organism: Pseudocheirus occidentalis; assembly: GCA_028646575.1. Taxonomy (NCBI): domain Eukaryota; kingdom Metazoa; phylum Chordata; class Mammalia; order Diprotodontia; family Pseudocheiridae; genus Pseudocheirus; species Pseudocheirus occidentalis. The sequence goes on along the minus strand of CM053594.1, from coordinate 299,851,652 downwards.
CACACGGCTAGTTTTTTGTGTTAAGTGTCTGAGGCCGGACTTGAACTCAGGTACTCCTGACTCCAAGGCTGGTGCTCTATTCACTGCGCCACCTAGCCGCCCCCTGTCTCTTTATTTTCTATGTTTCCCCACACACACACACACACACACCTCCCAAGTAGATTGTAAAGCCTATCTGAGAAGGAACTAGGTTACCATGTTCTATAGTCCTTTGTAACTCCTGTAGCATGGGCATGTAGTCGATACTTTGTAACCATAGTTTGCTGTTGATGATGACTATGGTGAAAATCTCTTGGTGGAACATCAGCTTTGAGTTGCTTGTCTCAAGGTGGGGGATATGATGGGCTGAGTCATTTTTTATCTTCTCCTAACCTTATGTTTTGCAAAGTGGCTGGGGTACAATCTAGGATCATTGAGCAATATCTCCCCATGCAAAGTTCATAGTTCCATTGGGAATCAAATTCATGATGAGCATTGTCCTTATTAGCACACTATTCTCACCAAATGAGTTAATTACCCAGGTAGAAAGCCTTCCTGAGGTATAAAATTACACAACTGACCAGGCGTGTCTAATGTCCCCATCTTCAAGTTCCAAAGAGTGACACTCAGATCCTAAAATCTTAATAAGTTCTTTCACCAGCTTACAACACTGGGAGATTAAAAACACCAAGAGGTGCTAAGCTCCCATTTTCTAATTCATCTAAAGGTATGTATGCCTCCTTCCAAAGAGAACCTATCAAAGAGAACAAAGGTGACATTTCGCAGGGCTACAAAGAAAACACATGAGGAATTCTGAGTTAGCTGAAGTAAGGTATGCACATAGATCACTAGACTTTGCTTCCTCACAAACTTAAAACCCAGTAATGTTAGTAAGGACAATTTTCCTCCCACACCAGTTTCAACTAACAAGTCTCCAAAGAAGCTGATCTTTAACTTTTACAAAGATCTTCCTTCCCTCTCCCCCACACTACCACACACACTTCCCGTGTCTATTGTCTGTATTAGCTATATGAAGACCCACATACTCCCCACCAACCGGATGAGTCATAAATATAAGAGGTGTATGGATGTAAACTGAGACCGTATACACTTTCTGCGGCCTCCAGCTAGTAAAATAAAAGCAGTCCTCTGAACTTGATTGTATCGCTTCCAGCAATGCAGGTTACTTCTTATCAAAGGGACTTTATTATCACCTTTTACAGCTAATTTTATATCACATCTGACTGAAGGATAAGTTCTCTGAACAATAGACCTTAGGAGAGAGCTCGTAGGACTTGGCATTATAAGTTTGCTAGCCTTCATTTTTCTATAAAGAACAGTAAATTCTGATTTCACCTATTTAGATGAAAAAATGGTCCTACCTCTGCTTTTCAAGGATCTCGGAAAACAGGTATGATTCCTACAACCTAGATATTCATTCCCAAAGAATCCGAGTGTTTTCTCAAGGTTTTTTTTCCCCTTTGCATTTCTGAAAACTTGGACAAAATCAGGTTTAGTCAACCTCTTGTGACCTGTTCTCGCAGAAATGATCTTATGATTCTGGAATTGCGATTTCGAATGTATGTGCCTACCCTAGTGTCTGGTATTATATTACATCAGCATGAAAATTAGCCCAGGCCTAAGGAGCCGGCCAACTTCAGAAGCCTTCTTCATTGCTTGCCATGTAATACATGATATGTAGAGCCTCTGACTTCAGCCAACAGACATTTGGAGACCGTGTTGGCCCTAGCATAGGGTCTAATCTAGCGTGTGTTTAGGTCTGAAAGCGAATCAGAAAAGGCACTCGAGGGCACGTCACAGAATAAGAGCCCTATAAATTCATCACCACTTGCAGCTTCCCCTGGCAAACCGACTGCTCATACACCGGACTGCTCCACATCTGTCCTCTGTGATACACCTCCAGCTGGCAACTCCCACTCCTCTCTCCTTCCCCAGGAGAAAAGAGTGAGTGAAAGAGAGAATTAAAAGGAGACGGAGGGGAAAGGACAAAGGATAGGCAAGAAGCGAAACCACCCCCACCACCACCCCCAAGCCCAAACCATCATCAGGTCAAGCTCCTTCTCTCTGACCCCAGGGACAAGAGGAGTGGATCCAGAAGCCCAGAGCCCTTTGGTCAAGTTTGGATTGCCCCAGCTGATCGATCTGAGCTCTTCCCAGGTTTCATTTGGATCTAATCCGGCAATGTGATTCAAGCCCTCGCCTGCTTTACGGGGATCCTACAGCTTCTCCTTGCACTGCTGAGCCGCACCTCCGCAGCGCCCCTCTTTCCTTCGACCTCGCATAGTTGTCTACTCCTGACATCCACTCCCACTCACCCCCACCCCCATCTCGGAAGTCTCACACACGGTTGCCTCCTTTTTCTTTTCTTTTCCTTCTCCCTTCCCTAGTTCCCCCCCCCTCCTTTCCACCTCAAGCCCGGGTGGTACGTGTGCGACTGTGGGCTCCCTCCCCCATCTCCCACCCCCACTCTCTTATTCTCTCTTCCCCTCCTCCTCCCCACCCCTTCCCCCACACCCCCGCCCCCGGGCCCAAACTCGGGCTCTCCTGGACCAGCCGCTGCTCCTGGAGCCCTGATGTCTTCATTGGACTCCCCGCAGGGGTTGATGGGGTGTCTCGCTCAGCTTTCCAAGCAAGAGGATCTCGGCTTCGGCAGCAGCAGCAGGAGCAGCAGCGGCGGCGGCAGCGGCAGCAGCATCCTCCAGCCCCATCTAGTGCTCCCAGGCGGCGCTCCCCGCGGCGCAGAGCGCTGCCGCGGCTGAGCTACTGAGCGGCTGGGACTCGAGCCAGCGAAGCCTGAAGAGCGAAGAGCGGCAAGCGCATCGCGGCGAGCGCAGCGCAGCGCGCAGGGGCCGCGTCTCCCCCCACCCAAGGCAGCAGCGGCTGCACCGACTTGGTCCTCTGGGGGTGGGGGGGAAGCAGGGGAGCTGTCGGCCGCGACGAGCCCAGCAGCAGTAACAGCCGCCGCCGCCACCTCGGTCCACCCCTCGATTGGCTCTTCTCGGCACCCCTTCCAGCAGGGATTGCGAACTTTGTGTCCAGACCTGCTCCGCGGGTCTCTGCGGTCCTGACCTCGGCCCCGATGCGTTTTCTGGCTGGCACTCGGGCTTCCTGGGGTTAATGTCCGACTGGGGGTCTGTCGAGACCGGATCAAAGGTAAGAGGGGCTGTAGCGGAGGGCGGAGGTCTCTTCCCACCCCACCCCCCACCCCACGAGGATGAGGGTGGGGAGGGGCTGGGATGGAGAAGACCTGGGTCCCCCGGGCTGGCCCTGGAGTGCCAGGCGCGGGACCAGGCAGCAAAGGAGAGAGGGCAGGAGCGTGAGACGAGGAGGTTCGGCGGACCCGAAGAGGAAAAAGAGGATAGATAGAATGGGAAGCTAGGAGGAGAGGGTGGAAAGACAGAAGCTGAAAATGAGAAGGCAGAAGGCCCTGCCTAAAAGGAGACTTAGGTAAGTTTGGGGGAAGGTTGTCTTCTCAAGTGCAACCCCTCCAATTTCCCCCCCCCCCCCGCGCGCCTTCCAGAGTCCAGGATGCCCCTCTATGGAGCCAGGGCCGTGCCACATGATCTTTTCTGTCCTAGGGTAGGGTAACAAGGGAAAGTGAAGTAGTCGTCCTGCCCACAACTTAAAATGCCCAGGCTATCCTCTCTATCCGTGTCTGCCGTAATGCTGGAAGGAAGTTATTGCTAGTGAGTAGGCTTTAGTCTTCTCGGGGTTGAAAAGAAATGCAGATACCTGGGAGCCTGGGGTAACAGTGAGTAAAAGTGGAAAGTAAAGAAGACTCCCGTGGTTACTTCTGGCCGGCGTTAAAGCATCCTTCAAAATAGGTTTAATGCACATTATCATTTGCTGACTTCCCCATCCAGGAGGTTATGGAAAGATGACTGCCCCCTTCCTGAGCATATACACCTGTCTGGGTGTTCACCTTTGCACTCCTGGCCCTCAGGACTTTCCAAGCCTCTGTCGAGTGGCATAATTTTCCCATTAATGTTTCTCAAAGCCTCTGCCCTCTCCATTTACCCCAGTGAAAAATGGTTTGGGAAAGGGGAGACAGCAACTATTTTCCTTTTGTGCAGACACATGCTGTCAAAATTAAACCTAAGTCAAACATAGCAATGCTAGATGAGCTCCTGGTCCAAAAGACACTGACCAACAACCATTGTGTATGTATCTTGTATGCATCTGGCTCTCAGTGATAACAGTGTGCCCAGACTTGAGCTGTAGAATGAGTTTAAATAAATAAAAACTAAAATTCCAACTATGGCATGAATCTTCTAATGAATGCTTTGCTTTCCTTTGGGGCTTTTCTTTTAAATGTAGCATCTATAATATCCCCTCCTTTGGGGGTGGGCCTCCAGAATAGCTATCCCATTTTCAAGTTTCTCTATGGATATGCCTTCATTCAAAAGGATGGCCTCACCAATGAGAATCCTTTCTCTCTACTTTTAGCTTCGAGTCTCCCTACAAATAAATTCTAAGCTGAGGAGACCAAGGAAGTTAATTCCCCATCCATGTGTATACACACACACACACACACACACACACACACCATGCCTTTGTTTCTTCCTAAAATATTGTTTTCTAGGTGCAAATTTTAAATAGTAGATGCTTAGGTCTTAGCTAAATTTTCTCAACTTCAGTCACCATGTGTAGGCCCTAATCAGCTATGCCTCTACTTTCTAAGGACGGGGGTTAAGGCTGTCATTGTAACAAGTGTCAAGGGAAAACAGCAGAGTGAAATTAAACTCCCACCAACCTATTCAATACCAGGACAGACTTTCAGTCCTTTAACACAAAACTGCTCTAACCTGCTTTGGACTTTGTTTTCTTCCACATTTTTCATAGACACTTTCTACCCTGTCTCCTGGGATAATACACCCATAACCCAGTAAGAAACTAAATTGGTAACCCGCAAAAGCATGGGATGAAAACCAATGTGCTCAGCTTTTTTTTTTTTTTTGCTTTGTGGAGGGCAGTTTGGGTTAAGTGACTTACCCAAAGTCACAGGGCTAGTTTTTGTGTCAAGTGTCTGAGGCCAGATTTGAACTCAGGTCCTCCTGACTCCAGGGCTGGTGCTCTATTCACTGGGCCACCTAGCCACCCCTGCTCAGCTCTTCAGAGTTTAGTGAAATATTCACTGGGTTCATTCATAGGGTTAAGACAAAAAGGTTCACAGGATTGTAAATTCAGAGTTAGAAGTCACCTCAGAGACTAGAGATGTTCGGTGATTTGCCCTAGATTACTCAGTAAAAAGCAGTTAGCTACTTCTTTCCCCATCTCTTCCTCCTTACTTCCCCACATAACACTTCTCAAAGTATGCTATTTAAAGGCTCATTGCTGAAGTAAAAGTGTTGCTCACAAATACCACTGTTATATATGACTATTTTCTCAGCTCCTTTCCAGTTCTCTTCCGCAGAGATTGGTTTAAAGCTGACATATCTAGCTTCTCAAACCACTTATCCCATTTTATTTCTCATGTCAGTCTTGAAACTAAAGCCCAAATATTACTTTCTCAGACTTAAGAATTAAGAACGAGGAAGGGGTTGTGGTGGTAGCGGTGTTCATCTGGGTGTGAAACTGTCTCACTGGTCAAGTTTTCTTAGGTAAAGATTGAGGACATACTTCAATTTCCAAAAAAAAGTTGTCCAGGAAAATAGTCCAGTTAAGAGGGGAGGTGGGTTAGGGAAGAGAGTGAAAAACACGGACAGTGTTAGGTAGGAATATCAAATAGTTCTAGGGGTAATTGCCTAAGATTTTGAGGTGAGCAATTCCTCCCCCACCCCCGTTCTGTTAAACTTAAGATGACAAATGACCAAACTTCCCAGCTATGTTGTAAGGTGGACTTATTCAACTATGGTGGTTTTTAGTGCCCCCTACTGCCCAAAGTGAGGAAAAGTTATTCAAACGCTTGGTAAAGAGAACAGAGGACTTGTACTGTAGAGTGGCTGGCCCTCTTTCCAATCCCACTGATCCGATTCCTCTCTAGGATCTGTACAGTAAGGTGTACCCGATTGAGGTGCTGGGTACCACCGCGGCCCTTAGATTCCTTCTGTAAAATAATTCATTGGCCAAAAACATCGGATCAGGAAATCTGATTTCTTGTCCCAGCTCTGCCACTCTTAGATTTCTCCCTGGCGTCTCTGGTCCTCATTTGGTATCGTTATCATGATCCACCACGAAGCAATGGGCTACAGCGCTATATTCTAAAACCTTTTAGCTTTGGAAAGCACTTTAAGAGTCCTCTAATTGGATTTTCACAACCCTTCTAAAGATATATATAATATAGACTATATAATTATTATGTTATTCTGAGGTTAAGGGACTTGTCCAGGATCAATTAGTCTGAGTGCTTTATCCATGAGATGAGGGGCTTTTAGACCGGTTAGTCTCTAAAGTTCCTTTATTGTTCTAATTATTTACAACTCTGTGACTTTGTCACTTACTTTCTTTGTAAGGATTGTTTAAAAAAATAAAAGAGAAAAGCAGTATCTATATGAAAACACTTTGGTGAATGCCATAAGGTGCCTATGCAATCAATGCAAGACACTAGGATGCTTGGTTTGCAATTAAGCAGACTACTTTGAAAAGAAAAAGGGAAAGAAGCAAGAGGCACTTTTGTTTGGAGGCAAACAAATGGAAAGACAATGAAAGAAGGAAAGGAGAGAGTGACAAAACCCGGACGGGGAGGTTGGGGAGGGAGAAAGGGTGCTAAATAGAAAAAACCAGACCTAGGGTTTTGAGAAACACGTCCAGACCAAGCTGGGGCTACTATTTGCACCCCTCCGAGCCAGGCGGTTTGCATATGAGGAGCCTGCATTCGGTTTCCTCCCCAGAGCAGATACGAGAACTGAATAAGCTTCTAGCTCCAGAGTGTTCAATGAGGGCTTTCTCGAGAGAGAAGAATGCTCCTTCCCCAGCCCAGGGGGCCTGTTTTGGGGACAGGAAAAAACCGGGCCGAGAGCGGGAAGACAACCAGGGATCCGGGAGCCTCCTCTTTGGCGGGCCGTAGAGTTTTCCATTTCCCTCCTTTGCCAGCTTCGCCACACTCCTAATTGAGAAACTCCACGTCCAATTTTTGAAATCCCCCATCCGCCCACAGCAGGGGGAAAACAGGGAAAGCCCTTTTAATACGGAAGGGAAATCTGCTGGCTCCTTCTCTTCCTGTTGGTGGGCGGGAGGGGAATGCAGGCGGGCACCTGGATTTTGAAGGGTGCATTAACTTCGTGCCCGCGAGCTTGGGGGAGGATGCGGGCTTGTAGGCGGGATGGACGAAAAGAGAAGGCCCTTTTCCATTCCCAAAGTCCTGCTCCCTAATTCCTCCCAACCCTCGTTTGCATGGGTTCGCTGTCGTAATGTTTATTTGGAGGAGAAGGCGGCGGGACCGCGACCTTGCTCCCCCCTCTCTCGGGGGTCGCTCACCGCAGCCTCCACCACCGCCTAGCAAACAAGCCCGGGCCGGATCGGGGGTCCGGAGCTGCGGGTCTCCCGGAGTTTCATTTTCCTCCTTGCTAGTGCGGACCGACAGCTGCTTAGCGAGCAAACATGCCAGGAGAATGGAAAACGCATCCATCTCCGCAGCGCTAGCCCCAGGGCGGGCAGCGGGCGCCTTGGGAGGTGACGGCCCAATTAAACGCTTCTCTAGCTGGGCCCGGACTGGCACTGGGGCTGTGAGTGAGGAGGCAAGAGTAAAGTCTGTAGTGCCTGGAAACCAGAATGGGAGGGGGCAGGAAAGATGTGGCCGAGATAACCATGGCCCGAGCCAGCCACCTACTTTTCTTCCATAGTGGGCTGAAAACTCTCCATCCCGCACCTCTTGCGGGTGGCTCCGTCCCTTCTCTTTTCGCTTTCCGGTGGGGGACTGGGGGCAAACTTGTACTTTTCCGACGGGTATGTTTCATTTAACAGGAAATAAGGGCAGAGCTGTGGCGTTAACCACGTGGAGTTTCAGTCGCGGGGTTCGTCCCCAAAAGCAGAGTTGGGAAGAGAGAGTGACTTTGGAAAGCTGGGGTCAGTGGGCGTCTAGTAAAGACCTTGAGTGAATTGGTCCGTAGGGGTGTCAGCTGGAACACACACACACACACACACACACACACACACACACACACACACACACACACACACACGTTTCCCCTTCCCTGTCCAATTCAGCCCGGGTTTTCGTGGTTCGGGAGGCGAGGGGGCAGGGAGGGGAAGGGAGGGGAGTGAAAAAGTAAAGTTTTGCGAGTATCAGAAGCTAGACGACACATTTTTCTTTCCGCCTTGCCTATGCCTTTTTTTTTTTCTTTTGGGGGGTAATGGAGGGGGGAGGAGGGAGTGTGAAAAGTCCAAATGGTGCCCCCTGGCTGAGGGAGGCTCATATTTATTGTATCACGCTCCTCCTGCCCTAAACCCCCACTCCGCCCCAAGCTGGAGCCAGAGCTCGACGTGAAGCGCCAGCCCAGGCCTCCCAGTGCCCAGGTACCCCTCGGAGAGCAAGCAACGCCCCGGAGGCGCCGCGGGCACGTCCTTTTCTGCTTGCTCCCTGTCGCGCATCCCGGGCGATCCCTCCCCTGGAGCTGTGAGCAAATTGCAATGCTTTGTGCCTTGAGACACTTGGCTGGGGCTGGATGTGAGCGAGCGCGGGAGACTTCACTTGGTCTGATCTCCCTGGAAAGGGAGAAGACGTGGGGAGAAATTCCCGGTAGAGGTGGGGGAGCTAATGGGGCTGAGGGAAGATTTCAAGAGTGCTGTCGCTGATCAGATGTTAAGACAAGTGCCATCACTGCCTTACACTTAAACAGAATTAAAGCTGCCAGATGCCTACTAACATTCCTTTCCTGTCCCCAATAAAAGTTTGTTGGTTTGTTTTTGGTTTTGGTTTTCTCCCTTTGGTGCCGGGTTAGTGAAAAAAATAAAAAACGGATCGCCAATAGACAAAGATGCAAATGCATAAAGCGAAACCGGCTGCAGCCACTTATTGCAAGTGATGGATCAGGAAACCCTAGGGAGAAATTGCATTCTAGTTCTCGTACCTATTAGCGTGGGTGAGTCCTGTGATGGGGAGGAAGAGTGGCTTCCACGTCGGGGCTGCCCATCGAGGGAGGGAGTTTCTCGGGGAAGGTTGGTTTCTCCGAGCTGCCTTTCGTGGGGGGCTTGTGGGGGAGGAATGGAAGGTGTTAAAGCGGAATTGGAGGATGGGGTGGGGTGAGGAAGGAGCTTGGACTCTTGAGTCTGCAGCCTGCGCTGCAGATGTGGGGCAGGGCAGGAGCAGCTACCCAGCTCCAAGGCTCCCCCACTCCAGAGGTTGGATCGAACCGGAGAAAAGGGAGGTACCGGACTTGAAAAGAGATCTGCATTGACTCCCCGGGTCCCCAGGAAAACAAGAGAGGAGAAAGGCACTCCTGCCAGCTACGCGTGCGGGCTTGCAGGGGTTAGGGACTGAGCCCATTCCCTGAGGGTTAGAAGGTGTCATCTAAGGAGACAGAAAGGGTCGCTAAGAACTGAAGCCCCAGCCTTCTTACCCTTTAGTTCAAGCCCAACATTCCGTATTGCAGAGTTATAATGGAAAAGATCCCAAACTGGAAAGCTTGCACCCAAAGGGAGCAAAATAATAATAATATAGGAGGGGGTTTAGGGAAGCAGTCACCTGGGGGGGGGGGGTGGAAGGTGCATCGACTGGCATGAATATGAAAGTTGGGGGGGGGGCGGTGGGAGGCTGGCTTTGCAAAGGGAGGGAGAGGGGACTCTGCGACTGTCCACACAGCTGGAAAGTTGACCTATCCCTCTCTCTCTCTCTCTCTCTCTCTCTCTCTCTCTCTCTCTCTCTGTCTCTCTCTCTCTCTCTCCTGACCCTATCCCCCAACCCTCAGGAGCCGCCGCTGGACGGGAATCTAAGATGAAGTTATGGGATATTGTGGCTGTCTGCCTGGTACTGCTCCACACTGTGTCCGCCTTCCCTTTGCCTGCTGGTAAGAAGCATCCCGGAGGGCCAGAAGAAGAGTACTCCCCCAGCCGACTGGCTCCTTATGCTGTGAGAAGTGACTGTAAGAAACGTTCCCCTATTCATAGCCACCCCTTCCAATCTACTAATCATGCACATAACCATAAGAGTTTAAGGAAAAAATAAACTCTGCTCCCAGGGGTAGAGATGTTCTTTTAGCACTTGTGAGACAAGGAGAGCGCTAATAAGGGAAGATGGGAGGGTGAGCTTTTTACACAGAAGAGAGTAATGAGGTTGCCAAGTTCAGGGAAAGAAACACTCCAATTTTAACATCAGATGCCTTGGGTTTGAACCCCAGCTCTGCCTATTTTGAACAAATTCCATCACTTTTTCTTGGCCTCAGTTTCCTCTGCTGTCAAATGTGGAGGTGGATAGGGAAAGGGGTGTGAGTAAAGAGGTGTGTATATGTGGCCTTTCTGTGTAGTGTGAAAAGAGCCCTGGGTTTGGAATGACAAGACCCAAGGGCAGACCCAGGCTTTGCTACATACTACCTATGTGGTTTGGGGCAAATTCCTTTCCCACTCAGGGCCTTGGTGTCCTCATATGTAAAGTGAGAAATCTGGACAGATGACTTTGGGGCTTGTCCCTTCCATCTCTGAATCTGTGATCCTGTGACTTAGAGGAGCTCTAAAGTTCCGTCCAACTCTAAATCCCATGATCCCTAGGAGGTTCAGGGTTACCAGATTATTTTTAAAGTGCTTGCTGGTAAAAAAAAAAAAAATAGCGGAAAGTGGATAGATTTCAAGAGGTCTGTGAACTTGGATGAGAATTTTTTTTTCTTGTTTTCACTAACCTCTAACTGAAATTTAGCATTTTCTCCAATTATTTTACAATGTTATTCTAAGAAAGGGTCCGTAAATTTCATCAGAGTGCTAAAAGAGTCTGTAGAACCAAAGAGAGGTGTGGGGGGCAGAGAGAGACAGGGGAGGGAGGGAAAGACAGAGAGAGACAGAGACAGAGAGAGAGAGAGAGAGAGAGAGAGAGAGAGAGAGAGAGAGAGAGAGAGAGAGAGAGAAAGAGAGAGAGAGAGAGGGGGGGGGGAGGGAGAGAGACAGAGAGAGTATAAGATTGCTTCTCCAGCCTAGCTGTTTAACTGGGGGAAATTACTGCATAGAATGTAAGCCCCTTGAGGGCAGGTACCATTTCGTTTTTGTTTTAATAAATGTATGTTGACTAATTGAGGTCGTACTGCAGAGTACCTAATCTGTCATACAATTTACCATCCTTTCTAAAAGGAAAGGTCCTGATTTCACATAAACTCAGTCAGAGACAAGATGTCTTTATAGAGAAGGCACACAGATAGGCAGTGTAAAATCTAGACAAAAGAATCTCCATTTCAATGTTAGCAAATTGTTTGGCAAATTATTGCCAAAGCAGCCTCTGGAGTGCTTCTTAAAGGAGGTATTCACCCTCTGTTCCCCCCCTCCACCCCCATCTCACTTCTGATACAGCCTTTGTGCCTACTGCACTAGGAGATCTGTGAAGCTTTGGAAATTTTACTTTGGGGATCTGGAGTTTATAGACTTACCTGAGGCGTGATGTGATTATGTCCTTCTCCCTAGACTTATTTCTGATAGAGGTGTGCTACTCCATTCCCACATCCTGTACCCCTTTGAGAAAACCCAAATTTTAGTTTTATAACAACACTTGAGTTTGAGATTCTGACCTGTGATTTCATCAACAGGGAGAACTTCTTCCACTATTCTACAGGATATTAGTATCATAAAGTCTTAGAAAAGGACAGTACCTTAGTCCCTAAGGTTACTCAATTTGTCTGAAATCAGTATGTGTCAGAGTTTAAACAAAAGTCTGTTCAACTCCAACACTGGCCCTCTATCCATTATACTTACGTGTTGCCTTCAATAACAAATAAATTAGATGATAATTCACATTTCAAAAGGAGTCTTTAACAAAAATATTCTGCAGAGATCTTATAAATAGCAAACTTTCCTAGTGTTTCACAAAAGGTGATTTGATTAAGTAGAATGTGCTCCACTCAAAACCTTTTAGCCATGTTTTTATTGAATGAATTAATGCATATTTACATTATAATGCATGAACCGAAGATAGTGGTAAAAAGCTCCCATCCAGTGAGCTGACCTTTCTTTTTGAGGTAACAGGACCGAAATAGACATTTTAGAGGGTAATTAGTAAGTGAAAATTTCCATCCAAGGAACTGACCTGATGAATTCTTCCTTTTCTTTTCCCAAAGTCCCTCTCTATGTAGGCATGGCCCACCAACCAGCCTATTCCTGTGAAACATACTTTGATCATAATCATAACAGAGGCAGCCAGAATATTCTGGCCATATGGTAGGAGGTGGAGATTAATAGTCAGCCTAGAACAAGAGGCCTTAAGGCTAGGAAACAGCTTATGGAATGTGACGTGCATGTTATGGGCCTAATTACAGCCGCATAACCATCTTCCTTCCTAGAGCCCCAGGAAAGAGGAGTGAGCTACATTGTTTATAGGGTGCCATAGATGAACATAGACAGGTAAATTAAGAATGGAAAAGTGATTTGTCAGAAACTGAAAGAAGTAATACTGTTGACACCTTGAAATTAAAGGGCCTGTTAAGAGAACATCCAGCCAAAAATAGTTGTGCTGTGAGCCTATTTTTAAAAGCGTTAGAGCTGTTGATTCAAAACATTAGCTTGCCTCTTAGCTGATGTAAATTCGCTAATCATTTGCAAAAGTCTAGCTGTGACATTAAAGTGAATGGTGTTACCTACTTATCACAGTTACCTTTAAACCCCATTTGCAGAACAATACACCTAAGAAAGGCATAACAGCCTTTTTACCCACACAGTATAACAATATAACATCCGCATAGGTTGGGAGGAAAAGAGAAAAATGGGAGATAATTGCTTACCAGCTATTGCATGAATGAAATGGGGTTTATTTCCAGCCCCATCTGAATAAAACAATGACAGTCTGTGCCAACTAGAGCCTCAGTGAGCAGAGGAGCCTGTTGATGTTGATCAGACAGCCATATATGGCATGGAGTCAGGTAGATGTGACTTGGAAACCCAGCTTCGAAGCAGCATGGGCACAGCATTTACTGTCTCTGAGTCTCAGCTGAAGCTCTGTTGAAGAGCTGCTACTTGAGCGTGTTACTTACTTGACAGTGTCATTGGAACGAAAACACTTTGCAAATTGTAAATAGATTTATAAATGTGAACTGTTGTATGTAAGGGAGGTGAGGTAGTGAAGAGAGTGATGGACCTGGATTCAGAAGCCAGAATTTGAACCCAACTCCCATGTAGCATTCATGTGAGGCCATAAGTAAGTCATTTAACTAATCTGTGAGTCTCATTTTCCTCAGCTATGAAATGGGTGTGACACCTACTTCTACTACCTGTATCACATAAGTGTTGTAAGGAAAAAGGTGTCTTGCAAACTTTAAATTGCTGTGTAAACATGAGTTATTCAGATAAAAATTATATATATATATATATTAATTGGGCAGCTAGGTGACACAGAGTGCCAGAGCTGGAGTCAGGAAAACCTAAGTTCAAATCTGCCCTCAGACACTTACTAGATATGTGACCTTGGGAAAGTCACTTAATCCTCGTTACCTCAGTTTCCACATCTGTAAAATGAGCTAGGGAAGGAAATGGCAAACTACCCCAGTATTTTTGCCAAGAAAACTCCAAATGGGGCCACAAAGAGTCATCTTCCTGAGTTCAAATCCAGCCTCAGATACTTTCTAGCTATGTGACCTTGGGCGAGTCACTTAACCCTGTTTGCCTCAGTTTCCTCATTTGTAAAATGAGCTGAGGAAGAAAGTGGCAAATCCAGTATCTTTGCCAAGAAAACCTCAAAAGGATTCACAAAGTCAGATACAACTAAACAACAACCAGATATTGCCTTGCAGCAGTGAGACCCTCCCATGTTAGATCACATTATTAATGACAATGTATTTATAATATATTTTATTATGTTATATACTATTATAATATATTGTGATATGATGTATTATATTTTATACATGTACATATCATTATTGTATACAATTTGTGCCATATTATAATGTATATTATACATGTGTGTGTGTATACACACACACACACACACAATCATAAATGGACCTGGTATGAGGAAATTGCAAAGCATTCCAGGTACACTCAGGTCAGCAGACCTGTCAGCCTAGTAAGGTAGTAGGGGCAACCCACTTTGAACACTCAGCCAATTCAAGCAGCTAACAATAACAACACAAACAGCGTTAAAATTTATTGTTGACATTCATGCTTTTCTTTGCTCATGATATACAGTCTTCTATAGTAAACTGTCACACATGTTTCTAAACATTGAATTCTAATGGAAAGTAGGAAGGACTTCAATGGCTGAATCCATGAATGTATTGGTAAATATTTAACAAATGGCTTTCTGAAAGAAAAAGAAAGACCTGTGGCACACTTTAAGTTTAATATGCATTATTAACACTTTCTTAAGTCTAGAAAATCAACAGAACTATAAAACAAGTCCCAATTTGTAATGTTTGCCAATTTGCAAAAGACATATGGACATAAAAATTTAACAGTCAGCTCTTGAGAGCTCATTGGAACTGGCCCTAGCAGAACCCTAGCTGAATCCCTCTGATTTCTTTCAAAGGCTAGCAAGTTAGTCATTGAGAAAAAAATCCAGTTTTTCAAATCTGTGAAGAAGAGAAAGAACATACTGTAGGAGAGAGCTATCTTTAAAGTCAGGAAGACCTAGGTTCCAGTCGCATCTCTGACACTAGCTGTGTGATGCTGGGCAGATCCCTCAGCTTCTCAGAGCCAAATACAGTACTTGCTGATCTACATTGGTAGAGGGAGTTTCTTCACTGGTAGTTAAATACACCAGTGTATAATAAGAGGTCTAAATAATAATTACAGTAGTAGTAACAGTAAAATTGATAAAGAAGAAATTCATGTACATTGTGCCCAGTTCATCCTTAAGTCTGAGATGAGATCTCAGAGTCTCTTTGTCCAGTGCCAATGAGGCCATCAAAGCATCCCAGCTGGGTGGGATCCATTTTGGAAAATATTGATAACTCCATAATAGTCATATGCAAATAAGTTGAAACTCACATTGCTTACTTTCTTATCCTGTGGTTTTTTGCTCCCTAAATGAGGGGGCACCTGCATTATACAACTTCTATAACATTCCCTCCTTTGAGATTTAAAATTTATTTTGTGGGCTTTCCAAAACTACCTTTGTTTCTATTCATTGTTCACCAGTATCTTCAAAAGAAGAAGAATCACAGGTGAAATTCAAATCATTCTTTTTTGTTATGTGGGGGAAAAGCTTGATGAAAGGAGGAAGTCACAGGTTCATAGGAAAAGTGGAGCAATCATCTCATCTAGCCCCTTCATTTTCATGTGAGGATAGTGAGCCCCAATTTGAGAGCTAATTTGAGTCTTAAATATTTATATGAAGAGCAGCACAACTATCTATTCTTATCCTTGGGTTGTCCTCCAAGAATTGAGCCCCTGAAAGGGGTCCAGAGGCAGAAGTTAGGTTCAGGGGGTACAAGAGTCCAGAACGGGTCCCTTCTAACCTGCAGCCTGAACTGGGTCCGTGGTCTGGGGACTGCCATCCTTTGATCCCCAGCTTCATCTCTGCACCACCCCTTTCTGGACTAATGTGTTTGTATAAGGGTGATTATATGGCCAACCAATAATTGCGAAAGGAAAGAAAAGGCCTCTTTTTAATGGAAGGGGTTGGGCTCAGTGGCCTCTGAGATCTCCTTTAGCTCAAGATTTAATGGTTCTGTGGGTTGTTCCTGCCTTTCCCAGCAGCTTCCGTTCTGCTCTTGAACCCCCCCTCCGTGTTCACTAGGGGGTTTGCTTTCAGTGCCTTTTCTATGTGTGGATGGTATCTAAATGTTTGTAAGTCAGCCTCAGATATTTTTTAGATTTTTTTTCAATTATTCTGTTAGACATTTAGTACCAAAAAAAAAAAAAACCACAGCAAAAAAAGCCCAAAAAACCCCTCCCTTTACAGTAAGGAAACTGAGTCTCAATATGTTTAATAAGGGCTAGCTTTTGCATAGCACTTTAGGGTTTGCAAAGCATTTTACAAATATTATCTCACTTGAGCCTCAAAATGACCCTGGGAGATAAGTGCTATTGTTAACCCCATTTTGCAGATGAGGAAACTGAGGCAGACAAGCTAAATGACTTGACCAGAGTCACACAGATAGCATTGGAAGCTACATTTGAATTAGGGTCTTCCTCATCCTAGGTTCAGCACTCTGTCTGCTATGCCCTAGCTGTGAGATGTTACGATTAAAATGTAGTATAATGCCAAGTTCTGGGTCAACTGAGGTACCTCCATTGGTCCACATTGCTTAGATTTGTACTCTGATATTTCATCAGATCATGATCCCATTTATGTTGGTCTTCCCTTCATTAATGCAGCTCAGAACCTTCAAAGATACTGGTGAACAATGACTAGAAACAAAGGTAGTTTTGGAAAGCCCACAAAATAAATTTTAAATCTCAAAGGAGGGAATGTTATAGAAGTTGTATAATGCAGGTGCCCCCTCATTTAGGGAGCAAAAAACTGTATCCTTTCCTTCCGTCACTACCCTTGTCCCTGCCCTCCATAGCAGTGGAACCCAATGTACTGAGCCTTCCTCTAGATCAATGGTTCTCAAAGTGTCCAGTGACCCCCAGAGACCATTTCAGGGGGTCCATGAGGTCAAAACTATTTTCATAATAGCACTAAGATATTTTAATTTTTTAATGTGGCAAATATCGGTAGATATAACTCACAAATAAAAGCTCTTTGGGCAATCTTCAATATTTTTTGAGAGAGTAAAACGGTCCTGAGACCAAAAACTTTGAGAACCGCTGCTCCAGACTGCCTGACATTGGGTAGGTGATCGCGGCGGAGCACATGAGCTGCCCATTGGTTACCCCTTGCTCTTGCTTCATGTCGGACTGGCCCACCTCCCTTTCCGGTCACACGTCGCTCTGATGATATCCTTTACAGGCCTCTTTCTTTCCTTGCGCAATTCTTGGTTGGTCATATGTTGCATAATCACAGTTATACAAACTCATTCGCCCAGAAAGGGGTGGTGCAGAGATGAAGCTGGGGATCAAAGGATGACAGGCCCCAGACCACGGACCCAGGTCAGGTTGCAGGTTGGAAGGGGCCTGTTCCGGACTCTTGTACCCCCTGAACCTAACTTCTGGCTCTGGACCCCTTTCAGGGGCTCAGTTCTTGGAGCATACCCCAGGGATAAGAATAGATAGTTGTGCTGCTCTTCATATAAATATTTAAGACTCAAATTAGCTCCCAAATTGATCTGGCTCTCAGTTCCAGCCCCTATTTTATGTAGTAACTTAGGACCTAGAGCCTGAAAGCTGGCTACCCTAGAAATAAAAGTAGTCTCCTTCCTTCTCTGGTTATTCTGCACTGTTCATAAACAGGGAGCACCTTTCTTTCAGCAGAATGCCAAAAACTTTCCTTTCTTTTCTAAAATATAGGAGTCCAGGCTGTGAACAAGCACTTGCTGACTATCCACCCTCTGCTCTGTGTTGTACTAGGTACTTCATGGAGAAATAGGACCTGATTCTGATCCTTCAGTCAGATTGAGTGTCAAGCTAGAGCACAGTAAACAGCATTTAATTGGGGCAAAGTAGCCAGACCATGGGCTGTAGCTGGGGAAAGATGAAGGGAGAAGGAAAGGCATTTTAGGTGGGAGAGAAGAGTATGAACAAAAAATGGGGAATTGGGAATGAGCTTGTTGGAGAAGTAGAGGGAGGGACAGACAGTGTAGACGCCAGGCCTATTTCAGTAGAGGGTTGTTGTATTAGAGGGGAGGGGAGCAGCAGAGAGAGGAAGGCAGGATAGTGGAACCACAAAGAGGTCATTAAAAGTGGGCAGAGGAACTGGACCCTGATTTGGTAGACACCAGGGAGCCATGGTTGATTCTTGAGGAGAGTAACAGGAAACCAAATCATTACATCATGAATACAAAGAAATTTGAGGTACGTTTCTAAATTGCCAGATCAATCAATCACTTTACCTATACCTAATCAATTAGGCCTTTATTAAGAATTACTGTGCTAGCCGTGTGACCTTGGGCAAGTCGCTTAACCCCAACCTGCCCTCCAAAAAGCAAAAAAACAAAAACAAACAAACAAAAAAAAAGAATTACTATGTACTGGACAACGGGGCAGCTAGGTGGCACAGTGGATAGAACCCTAGTCCTGGAGTCAGAGAGACCTGAATTCAAATCTGGCCTCAGACACTTAACTAGCTGTGTGACTGTGGGCGAGTCACTTAACCCTGTTTGCCTCAATTTTCTCATTTGTAAAACGAGCTGGAGAAGAAAACGGCAAACCATCTCTGCCAAGAAAACCCCAAATGGGATTACAAAGACTCTGACACGGGTGAAATGACTCAACAACATTGTACTAGACAAAAATGAAATAGTCTCCAGCTCCAAGAACCTTATATTCTGTTGGGAGAAACAACATATATACATACAAATAGGTAATGGGGGGTGGGGGGACAAGTTTCTGGAGAAATCAAGAAGCATTTCATATTTCATAGAAGAAGAAGTATTTGAGCTGAGCTTTAAAGGAGACTAGATTCTTAGAGAAGGAAATGTGGAAGGAGTGCATTTGAAGTGTACAAGACTGTCTATGTAACAGAGATTGGATGTTGTGTGTGAGGAACAGTTAGAAGGTCAGTCTGTCTGAAATGTTGATTGTATGAAGGGGAATAACATGCAGTAATCTTGAAATGATATATGGAAACCAGCTCGTGAAGAGTTTTAAATGCCGAACAGAAAAAATCTATATTTGGCCCTTCTTGGTTGGTTCTCAGGGCGGACCAAAAGGACATCATCACTACATTGGGGTTAAAGTACAGTGTGTCTGACTGTGGTCTGTCGGACCAGTGCAAGCTCAGAATGCTCGACCACAGGTCAGGCACAAATGTTCTGTCGGAACATTCAGAGAGATATGTCTAAATCTGTGCATCTCACAGTTCTTTGGAGCTACTTTAATTCTGTGTTGCTCATAAAGCACGGCACGGTCTTTGATGCGGGCACGCCATGCTGAGTAGTTTTGTGCCAATGTCTCCTTGTGTCTCACAATCAGTTCCAGAGTTCTTCAGAGAGAAAGGGGGGAAGAATCCACACACACTAATTTGGCCCTAGAGATATTAGGGAGCTACTGTAGCTTGGGCAGGGGGAAGAGATGGTCCGGTATGTGCTTTAGGAATATTACTTCAGCAGCTGTGGGGAGATTGGATTGTAGAGACAATTCTTGAGGTAAGGACACTAATTGAGTTATTTGCCATAGTGTGAGCAAGAAGTGATGAGTGCCTAAATTAGGATGGTAGCTGTTTGGGAAGGGGATAGATAAGAAATGTTGTGTGTGTGTGTGTGGTGTGTGTGTAAGTGACAATATGTGAGGTGAAGAGAGAGTGAGGAGTCAACAAGGATGAGTTAGAGGTTGTGAACATGAGTGGAAAGATAGTGGTGCCTTTGGCAAAAGAGCTGGGTTTGGAGTGAATTCTGTGTTGGACTTGAGTCTGCTTCGCCTGCGGGACATTCAGGTTGAAATGTCCGATATAGGCAGGTGGTGACATGGGGGTTGGCATTCAAGAGAGAGACTGTAGACCTGTGAATTACCTGACTGGAGATGATAATTAAAGCCATATGATGTGAATGAGGAGCTACCGAGGGAAAGAATGCAGGGAGCAGAGAAGAGGGTCCACAACACCCAGAGGAAGGAGGCTCCATACGGATGATAACCCAGCAAAGGACACTGGGAAGATCACACATGAATGGGGACTGTTCAACATCAGGGTGTCCCCAGAGATGACTTCACGTACATATTATCAGAAGGATCCTGAAGATTATTTTTAATGAATTGTATTCCTCTTTTAATAAGCCTCTGGTGAATCAGTTTACTAAAATGCTTAAACAAGTGAAATCAAAATGAAACCTGACAGCATAAGACAGAATTAGAACTGGAAAGGGACTGCACAGAAACCACCTAATCCAACCTTCCTCATTTTACAAATCAGGCCCAGGAAGGTCAGCATCATAGGGTCATAGATTCAGAGCTGGAAGGAAGCTTGGGGATCAGTTTAATTCCCCTCCCTTTACAGAGCAGTAAGTAGACAAGCTGGTGTTCTAGCCTCGCTTCTCTGACTCCATCACTCAGCATACCTAAACAGGATTTTGGAAGGTAGGTTTTATCCTAAGGCTAAATGAGCTCTTTTGGGCCAGACAAGAAAGGAAGCTCCACAGAAATGATTCCCCCTCCCTGCTACTATGATTTGCCAAAATGCCCTTCCTCTGAAGAATAATAGTTGATGATAATAACTAGCATTTATGTAACCTTTTAAGATTTGAAAGATGTGCTTTATACATGTTAATTCATTTGAACATCACAACAGTCTTATAAGGTATTATCCTCACTTTACAGATGAGGAAACTGAGTCTGGGGTTAAGTGACTTGCATGGGGCCACCCAACTAGTAAAGTATCTGAGTCAAGATTTGAATTCAGGTCTTTCCTAATTCTTGGTCTAGTACTCTATTCACGGCACCGTCTAACTGCCAAATCTTGCAAATAACTTTCCAAAAAGACCTTTGGTTCTCCAAAGTTTGTAATAACTCTAAACATTTGCCAGTAGCATCCTTAACCACTGCTCAGCAGCCCTGTGCCTCTTTCCATTTCTCCCTTTATCAGAAGAATAAGAAAACATGAACGTCTGCTTTCCAAAAGGACGTTCTACTTCTCCCCCAAAAACACGGATTTCCAGAAAAACCAAACAAAAAGTAAACAGAAAGGAGGGCGGAGAATATTCACTTTCTTTTAGGTCCAACACATGATTTTTATTTGAATCATTTGAGACACGTCACTCAATTATTCTTTTGCTGCTTGTTCCAAAGTACAAATCGGGAAACCTGGTGCCGAGAAACATGAATTGATTTAAATTATCTTGCAATCCTATATCTGAGATAGATTAATTGTGAGAGAGATAAATGATCTCCAAAGACAAAGCTTAAGTGAAGAATTAGGTTAATGATCTGGATTTGTCCAGCAAAAGTGCAGAAAGTCAAGAAGGTAGTTTGGTATGGTGAAAAGTTGTCTATGCATTTTGTAGTTGTATCTGACTCTTTGTGACCCAATTCAGGATTTTTTTGGGGAAAAGATACTGGAGTGTTTTACCATTTCCTTCTCTTGCTCATTTTACAGATGAGGAAACTGAGGCAGCCAGGGTTAAGTGACTTGCCCCGGGTCACACAGCTAGTAAGTGTCTGAGGTCACATTTGAACCCAAATCTTCCTGACTCCAGGCCTGGTGCTCTATCAGAGCATTGAATTTAGATCCTCCTTCTATGAGATATTGCACTTTCCCTGTCTAGATCTTAATTTCCTAAATTTTATAATGAGGTAGCTGGACTCAATGAACTTCAATATTCCTTCTAACTCTGTTATTAGATCCTATCACTAGATAATGTCGGCCAATATAATCTTTCCAAGATATGGGTCATAATTTTGGAAGGAAAAACTAGAGATAGAGAGACTACAGGCAGTAGTCCAGGGTGAGGGTAATGGGGTCTTTAAGCCTGGATAGATGGCACAGGGAAGTGCACTGAACCTGGAGTCAAGAAGATCTGAGTTCAAATTGGGCCTCACTAGCTGTGTGACCCTGGACAAGTCACTTAACCTTGTTTTCTTCAGTTTTCTCACCTGTAAAAATGAGCTGGAGAAGGAAATGGCAAACCACTCCAGTATCTCTGCCAAGAAAAGCCCAAATGGGGTCACAAAGAATCAGACATTACTGAATAACAGCAAGAAGGGAATGGAAAAACAACAACAGAAATGAGAGATGATGGGGAAATTCTACTTTAGCAATAAAGAGGTTTTTTTTTTCAAAGCATTTCTCCCCTTAAGCCAAAAAAATCCTTTGAGAGATTAGAGACCTGAACACCAGTACCCATCATTCCTCAAATCATGACTGTGAGAATTTTGCGCTTACATAATGCAGAGACGTGCTCCCTCACAATTTACAAGTTTAAAGTCTTGAAAAGGAGCCAGGATTGTGAAAATACCAATGAGACAATTCTTCCAGTTTTAAAAAAAGAAAACCGAGGCAGAGAGGTTGTGCAACTTGCTGTAATATTAGAACTCTGAGGCTTCTGAGTCTCTTTAGTGGGTGTTTTTAACTTCTGTCATGTAGATAGCATGGATTTGGATGTAACTTGTGATCTGATTAACTGGAGACTCCTGGGCTTACTTTCCAAAAAGCTCACTCATCAGATGATGATGTTACGCCCATCAAACTGTTCCCATTATGAAAAATATGCATCCACTTCCAATCCTCCATCTCCCCTGTCTTGTTTGCTCAGTCCCTCCAGGACCCCATTCCCTCCTGTCTGGTTCAGCTGCTCCCTAGGTCTGGAGCAGTGGTTCTCAACCTGTGGATTGCGACCCCTTTGGGGGTCAAATGGGGTCACCTAAAACCGTTGGAAAACACATATTTCTGATGGTTTTAGGAACCGAGACACTGCTCCTCTATCCATCTCCAGGTGGGTCTGCCCACATGCAGATACACCCACATATGAGTATTAAAGGGTCGCTGCATTATGAAGGTTGAGAACCACTGGTCTCTGAAGCAAGCCAGAATTAACCTTGGAAGAAACAGGGGCATGTGCTGGGGAGGAAAGGGAACCAGGCAGAGTATAAAGGGGCAGCAGAGGGGTTTGAGAGGAGGTTTGACTATGTTTTCGACTCTACTCAGTTGACTTGGTTAATAGTGCTAGGGATTTGGTGGTAGTGTCGTTTGGGAGAAGGGAGGTCACTCTGTAAACTGTACTATGAAACTGTTCTTCCAAATCACTGTGCTTTATAAGGACAGTTGAACACTCCATAGTGTAAGTTCTTGTTTATGTTTGGTGCTCATTACATCCTAGAATATATTTACAATCTTTGGCTGGGGTTCTATTAGAACTTATCAGGTGGAGGAAGAAGAGGAGGATGGAGATGGTGATAGGGATGATGATGGGGATGATGACAGACAGATGCTAATAAGTATACATCCTGTTGCATGTTTTGCTAACTTCTAAACAGGGAAACAAGGATCCCAGGGGTAGCTAGGTGGCACAGTGAATAGAGCACCAGTCCTGGAGTCAGGAGGACCTGAGTTCAAATCCAGCCTCAGACACTTAACGCAAAAAAAATCTAGCCGTGTGACCTTGGGCAAGTCACTTAACCCCAACTGCCCTCCCAAAAAAGCAAAAAAAAAAACAGGAAATGAGGATCCTTTACCCAGAGGCACCATACTACCTTGCTGTTACACTGTTACGAGGGAGGCTTGGAGATAAAGAATTGGCCACATATTCAGAAATCAAGGCCAAATTACAATCAGATTTTGGATCCCCCTTCCTAACCACAAGTCATCAAGCTGAATAAACCTGTTGGGGATGCTGTCCGTGGACAGAACTCATATCTGGGTACAGCTTGAACTACATGCGCTCTGAGGGCCTGTCCAATCTGAAATTTGGCCTTTTTTTTTTTTAACCTTGTTTTCTCTTACCTTGGTTATGAAGACTAAGAGGTTGTGTCTGTGGCCAGGAAGTAGAGATGTTTTTAGCAAAAGGGGGATGGAACTAATGTAAATAAATACTATTTCAATGACTTCTGAAAACTCTTTCCATGGCTATAGTACTATACTGTTAAGTTATTTGCATTCTAAGTGCTTTTGTTCTCTGGGCTTGAGAGAATCCAGAAATGCTTTTAAACCAACAAAACACTGATGTTTTTACAAAGCAAATACTTTTCAAATAAACCAATGTCATGCCTTGTTGTCAACAAACCACCGGTCATGCCGAAAGCTTGCTGTTAACTTTCTAAATGGTCACAATAAATTAGCAAATTGTAGCGAGTAATAATGGTTCACAGGAAGATGCATTTGTTCCTGAGCCCCTCCAGTTAACTAGGGATCAGTCTAGAACCAGAAAACTCTAGTTAAGTATAGGCGAGAAGCCACTAGTGCTGTTTGCTGAGCTGTTCATGTTTGGTGCATTGAGAGCTGCCACCATGCAGATCTTTCAAAGGCATATCAGTTAAGTGGCAAACAAAATTTAAACTTTGAAATGATAGCAGATCCAAAAAGTTTCCAGAATTCTTTGTGAGAATAAGAACACTACCAGAGTGAAGTCACTGATCAAGCTTCTTGTTTGGTCATTTTTCAGTCATGCATGATTGTTCATGACCCCATTTGGGGTTTTCTTGGCAAAGATACTGGAGTGGTTTGCCATTTCCTTCCCTAGCTCATTTTACAGATGAAGAAACTGAGGCAAACAGGTTAAATGACTTGTCCAAAGTCACACAGCTAGTAAGTGTCTGAGGCTGGATTTGAACTCAGGAAGATGATGAGTCTTCCTGATCGCAGGCTGACCTATCCACTGTACCACCTAGCAGCCCACATTGATTAGCAGAGGAAGCCTAATACAGTGGAAAGACCAGTGGCTCAGGAACCATAAGACGAGAATTCACATAGACTAATTTTAATGCTTAGTACCTGTGTAACCTTGAGTAAATCACTCAGCCTCACTAGGCCTCGGGGTTTTCTCATCAGAAAAATGAGAAAAGGGACAGCAGGGTGGAACAGTGGTTAGAATTCTGGGCCTGAAGTCAGAAAGCCCTTAGTTCAGATCCAGCCTTAGACACTTACTAGCGGCATTAATCTGGGCAAGTCACTTAGCTTATGCCTCAGTTTTCACAACTGTAAAATGGAAATCACAATAGCATTTACCCCTTAGGATTGTTTTGAGAATCATATGAGATAATATTTGTAAAGTGCTTGACGCTTTAGCCACTAGATCGAAGGTTCCTCACCCCTGCTTTAACCACTCAATGCTGCCATGCAAAATCTACCCATATATAGTAAGTGATTAATCAATGCTTATTCCCTTCCCCCTACCTAAAATTGGGGGAAAAGAGGGGTTTGTCCTTCAAGATCTTTTCCCCTTCTGGATGTATAATCCTATTAGCTAGAGTGTGTGGTGTGTTCTTAGTGCTGGGAGTTTGAGAAATTCCTGGAAGCCAGACAATGGCAAGGCGTAATTCATTTTATTCAGATTACAGTTAAATCCCCATGTTGACCACAGTTGGTGATTCCTAGCCATGGTCTCACCTCCAATATCAAGCTGAATGCATCATGAAAATTTTTAAAGCAGAAGAGTAAGGAAAAATCCTTTGAAATTTTAAGAAAATGGCAAGTCGAGCATGTGTGATTTTTTTAAAGAGAGAACTACAGGACTCCTAGATCGTTAGAGCTAGAAGAACCCTTACAGAGCACATGGTTCATTTTACAGTTGGGGATACTGAGGTTCAGCCCAGCTAAGTAACGCACCCAAGCAGAATTGGGACAAGAACTCAGCACTCATGTTTCTTACTATATAATGCTGCCTCTTGTTTCAATAAAGGCATGAAAAAATGGGCTGGTGTAAAGAGAATGTGTTGTATTCATTTCAAAAGAGTAGCCAAAAGAGTTATTATGCAAACAAAGTTTAAAGCCACTTGTTGCTAGCACAGTGGCCAGATTTCCCGTAGCAGCCAGTTGCTGGGCCTGCTATGGGTGAAGCAGTAGGTGGCAGTCTGTCTCCTACGGAGAGAAATTATAAAACCCACCAAAATGAAGTTGGGCTTCAGTCCATTCCAGCCCACTGCTCTGTCGGTGAGATTCTAGCCAGTCTTTGAGGCATTACTGAAGGATAATAATCCCTCCTCTCAACCCCTAGCAAGGACTCCAAATATCCCTGGAATTGCATCAGACTTGCCGTATATATCCGGGAACTGGAAAAGCCATTCTCAGAGGCATAGGAAAAAAGCTTGAGGGCACAGGGTCAAGAAGCTCTTTCAGGGATCATGGGATCAAAGCTCTAAAGCAAGACATAGATGCTCTGATTCAACTCCTTAATCTTTGCAGATGAGGAAACTGAGGCACAGAGAGACTGTGACTTACCCAAGGTCACACAGGCAGTAATCATAGAGTTGAGATTTTAACCTGGGTTCTTTGAGTCTAGAACATTTTCTTCCTTTCCTTTAGAGACAATGGGACCTAAAAATGATATTCCATTGACCCTTTCTGAAGAAAGTGCCAGACAGCTCAAACATCAAATAAATTTACATCTCAGGAATCAGCTAATACTATAAATCAAGGGTTGATTTCTTATTTTGTTGATTATCTAGACTTAAAGAAAGGGAGGAAAGAAAAAATAATGTAGATTGAATTCAAAGGTGTCCAGGTAAATTTTTTTTTTTGAGAATCAGTTGTTAAAAATTTACCAATACAGTCCTGCTTATGCTTTGGCTATTTTCACCTATTTCCTCTACCAGAATTTTTTTCTAAATTTGTCCAGGAAGAAGGTAGAGAGTGGCTGCTATCCCTTTCTGCCTGGAATTCTGCCAGTAAAGTCTTGTAGTTAAACCTGACACATAATGCATAAGTATCAGGGCAACCTGTTTCAATGGGTCCTGAAAGGCTGTATATATATCAGATAAATGTAAATCATACCAGTTTTAAAGGCATCAAGGACTTTTGATATTTAGAACAGTCAAATAGTAAATTATTTTGTAAAGCAGGGAACCCACTTCTCATTTATCTTTTGCAAAAGCCCATATCATGTGTTACTTTTGCTTAATTCAATTCAGCAGACATTTATTAAACACTCTATACAAAGCACTTTACTAAGTGCTAGGGATACAAAGAAAAAAAAAACATGCCCGGTCTTTAAAGAACTTCCATTCTAATGAAGAAAACAACATTCATGCATAGTGCACCTGGGGTGCACCTGTAGTAGGACTTTCAAGCCAAGTTCATCCTTTCTGGTTGAAATAATTATGTATATAAAGACAAGCATTACTTGTCCTTGGTATATTTTGAAATAGAATAAACTGTGTGCAAAAGAGTGTCGCTGGTGGGGGCTTCTCAGCTAGAGAACTACCTTCAAGGAACATTAATGAAGATTTAGATTACTAGTGCGTAGATGGGTTACTTGTTCATTTTTCATACATTATCAGTACCTGCATTCTTTTTATATGTTGTTTAAAAAGCAATGTTTACTTTACTAGGGAAGCAGGTTGGGTCTAGTTTTTTTTAAAAAGCAGCTAAATCAGATTGAGCCCAAACATCTGGTGTTTCCACTTTGCTACTCTTCTCCCTCTTGGCTCTGCTAAAGAACACACACACACACACACACACACACACACACACACACACACTCACTCACTCTCTCTCTCCTTCTCTCTCTCCCCCTTCCTCCCTCCCTCTCTCCCTCTTTCCCTCTCTCCCAGGCAAATCAGATGGAGTAAATTGGAATGGCCCCTTGTCTAATTTGCCCTCACTATAATTGTAAGCGTGTAGCCTGTTAAGCTGGACACCAGCTGGGGACTACTTCAGGACAGGATCCTTGCCCTGTGAGACCTTAAGACCTAAGCATACCCCCAATATGCCCAAATGTTTGCCCTTATTTACCTCATAAGGTTGCAGCACATGTTAATAAAACACTGATGAAAATGGACAGAAAAAGAGAGGACTCTCCCTTCCTGAGATTCTCCTGTACCCAGGGCTAGAATCATTGCCCTATTCCCGGCCATGGAGCAATGACATTGGATTGTTTTCAACTACAGAGACTTCTGCCATGTAAAATCCAAATACACAGTCATATCCTCTTTCTTATTTACCTTGAACCCTGGGAAGAGACCAACCACGTGTCTCTTCCACACTTAGGCAGTAAATTGAAGAAGTCTTGCCTCCATCTTTAAAGGGTTTCCCTCCATCAGATGACAACAGTTTATGATTAATCTACCCAGAATATGGAGAATGAGGGGCAACAGGATATGAACATAAAGCAACTCCAATGATTAAACCCTCATTGTTGTGGATACTATGACTAGTAAACAATGAAAAACATTACATCTTTGACCTCGGAGAGTTTTCTTATATAAGACTTTTTTTAACCACTTTTTTAAAGAGAAAATTAATATCTGAAAAACTCATTTTCTCTAAAGGTTGACAGATATCACCTAAGAATGACTATGCTAATTTTAATTATGTTTGTTTGTTTTCAGTATGACCATTTCAGGAAGTTCACTGAGCCCTTAAAGTTGTTCCTGCAAAATAGCATTGTCTTTTACAAAATAACGCACTTTTCGAGCCTTTGTTACTGAGGCAAAGAGTTTCCATTTTCCTTCATCAGTCAAGGGCAGAGTGCCCCCTTAAACCCTGCCGTGCCAAAAGGTTTCATTTGTTAAAGTAACACTGTGTTTATGCTATCAATGCATCAAAGTGAAAATATTTTAAAATAGAAAAATGCCCAAATATTTGGATGCTCTCTGAATCATGATTAAGTGCATTTTATCATTTTAGTATTTATAAAGCTTGCTTCCCATCTTAGTGAACACATTTTCCAACAGATTCTATCATAGTGGATTTGGGAAATGAGCAGGTATTAGGCCTTTTTAGATTCTTTTCTTTTAAGTTTGCAAACATCTTGCCATTGACACTATTTAACACTAATAAGCATTTTTCAGTATCTGGACAGCATGCCAGAACCTAGACAGAAAGCATTGCTATCTTAAGTAACTTACTTTGAGGAATTGATCCAAATTAAATTCTCTTTCGTCTTCCCAGTCTTAACCTAGGGTTTGTGAACTTTAAATTAGATAGATAGATAGATAGATGATAGATGGATGGATGGATGGATGGATGGATGGATGGATGGGGATATGGGGAGAGGAAGAGAAAGAGAGAGAAAGAGAGAGAGAGAGAGAGAGAGAGAGAGAGAGAGAGAGAGAGAGAGAGAAACTATTTCAATAGAGTTGGTTTCCTTTGAAATTTAATGTATTTTGTTCTATGCATTTAAAAAGACAATTCTGAGAAAGTGTCCAAAGGCTTCACTATATTGCTAAAGGGGTTCATGACACAGAAAAGGTGAGGAACCCCTCATTTAGTAGAATGCACATTTATGGGCTTCTCATTTTATCCAAACGAGATTTTCTCCTGGATATAACTCAAGAAACAATTTCTTAAGCACCTGTCACCCACAAGGCACTTTCCTAATTCCCAGGAAGAAAAAGACAAAAAAAAAAGTATTTGCCTCTAAGAAGCCTAATTGAGCCCCAGATTCTTTCAACAAAATCCATGGTAGTAGACTCATAAAAATTCATTTAACAAGGCCTCTGTAGAAGTGGGTGACTAGCTAACCATAACTTCACCCCTATCTCCCCAGCTGATATCAACACATGAAGGTTTCCTTTAATGAGTTCTGAAGTGATCACTGATTCAAGCCTCATCTGATCAGGAGTAAAAGTGGAAAGAACGGACTTTTTGTTAGAACAGTGGGTTTGTTTGTTTTTTAATACTATGGTTGGTCCTTATCTCTTTTCCAAAGTTAATATTAATGCAAATCTTTGAGTATACATACTGACTATTGATTACATTTTTCAGCAAAGGATACAATAAACCATTAGTTCCATAAGAACAATCATATCTTGGAATTTGACCTATCCTCCCACCCCGCCCCTTTAGATGGGCAGGTTAACAAAATCAATGAGGTTGGTATAATGCAAGTCTGCACTTAGAGTGTAAAGTACTTTTGACTAATTTAGCATTGATAATCTGTCATCAGTCCACCAGAATAGGCAGCATTAGGAATGATTTGGATCTTCACGTTACTAGATCTCTAATCCTGATAAAAAGAGAGCTGATGTCTTTAATTATTAAAGCTCTTTTCCTTGGAATTCTAAGTATGGGGGGGAGGGGGAAGAGGGGAAGGAAAGGAGGGAACACCACCTATCTTATTTCCTAATAAACAAATGAAGTCCCTAAGCCAAAATCAAAAAAATCAAGCAGTGGTCATGATTTTTAGAAGGAGCAAGCCATCATGCCCCTAACTTGGCTTCATTATTTCACATACTGTAGACATTCACTTTGATATTTCATCTTTGAGCAAATGTTTATAGTTTATTCTGTGGGCCAAAGGGTCACTTCAGAACCATGGTTACAGAGATGTTATTATTAAAGCCTAGACATGTTATCATATTCAGATCGCTGTGTGATATTTCAGGCCATTTGGAGACCAGCCCTGTTATAGTCTCTCTCAGTACATTTTAAAGCAGAATTATCCCCCAGAATCAAAAAATAAAACGAAAATTGTACAAGTTCTTGGAGTGCCTTTGGAAGTTCTGAACATGCTTAAGGGACTGAATAAATGCTGATTCACATCACTACTTTATTGGCAGGGAGTGACTTAATTTTTCTCCAATAAGGTTTACAGAAGATATGTTCCTAAACTATTCCAAAATGAACTTTTGAAAATCAATTTTCTCCCCAGTCACCAGCATTAAATTCTCAGAAATGCTTTTATCTTTCTTCCTAATGAATCTCATGTTGACTCTAACTTCTCTTGGTCCTACAAGTCATCACTTAAATATAGGAATGGATGGTGAATCCTTTTGTAAAGTAAAGAATCCTTCTTAAATCTAATCAAATACTACCTGTCATCCATTTGATGATTTCGCATTTTTATGTGTGGAGTTTTCATAGGATCATAGGATTTAAGTCTGACCAAAACCTTAGATAGAGGTCATATGGTCCAACCCTCTCATTGTACAGATGAGGAAGTTTTTGCTTTGTTTTATGCAGGGAACACTTATATTTATTTCCTCTTTGGTAGCTAATTATTAAACACATTTCAAGTCATGAGTCTTCCCAGAAAACACCTCATGTATGCCCTTTCATGACCTGTTACAGTAGGTTTTGCTATGTAAAAACCAAAGTGTTTTAGAGTCTTGACCAAAAACTCTTCCTAAGAAGTATATAGCTAGTAAGTACATCTCTGTGATCCCACTACTGAACATTCATCTTTTCAAGAATGTTGCCCTGGGTGTGGAATGTTTCAAATACTATTAGATTTGGTAGATATGTTAGTTCATTGTACTGAACTGCTTTTTCCCCCCTCTCTTAAAATTGTTGTGACAAGAGATGGGTAACTGAGTAGGGAAGGGATATACTTAAAAACAGATGTGATATGAAAACAAAAAGCAGGAATGAAAATATGAAAAATACATCATCCTCTGGGATACAGGTCCCTTCATGACCTTTTTTCAGGTAGTAAATCCCAAGAATAAAGAGAGAGTATTTGTCAGTTAAGAAGCATTTATTAAGTGCCAATTATGGGTGAGGCAGAGTGCTAAGCATTGGAGATAAACAGAAGGACAAAAATGAAGTCCCTGTTCTCAAGAAGGTCACAGTCAAAGTGAGGAGACAACATGAAAACAACTATAGAATGAAAATGGGAGGTGATTTCAGAGGTGGGAGGGGAGAAACCAGGCCAGTTTTGCTGGATTATAAAGTCCAGGAAGGGGAATAAAGTTTAAGAAGTCTGGAAAGGTAGGAAGGGCCAGGTTGTGAAGGGACAAACAGGATTTTATACTTGATCCTGAAGGCAATAGGGAACCATTGGAATTTATTGAGTAGGGGGTTTGACATGGTCTGACCTGTGTTTTAGAAAGATCATTTTGGCAACTGAGTGGAAGACTGGAGTGGGATGAGCCCTGAGGCAGGGAGTCCAACCAAAAAGAAGTCCAGGCGTGGGGTGATGAGGGGCCTATACCAAGGTGGTAGCTATTTGAAATAACTTTTCATTGTGGGGTCTAGGGGCTCTTGGGAACAGCTAAGGAATATTTGTTTCCCCTAGTAATTTGTTCTGTTTTGTCATCCCCAGTTGTTAGTTACAATAATACTTAATGAAATGTAAATTTGATCTCATCAAATCAAATCAGTGCCTAAAACCAAGATAATTTTTAGGTGGTAGATGGGCAACTGATTTTGGAAAAGTATGTTTCAAAAAGTTCGGAGAAATGAGAAGCATAATCTTATCACCAGGGAGTCTAATAGAGAAGCTAGCTCAGAAGGTATAGGAGGCTCTTTAAAAGGACATTTGGATTCTTATGGGGTGATATCTAGAGAAACACTGGCTGATAAACTCCTAAATTAAAAGGACATTTAGAAAAGATGGAAGCAGGGGCAGGTAACCAAGCCCAAATACAAAGGATGTCTACACTAGAGCCCCAAATCAACTAAGGCTTGCAATAAAATGGTAGGCACAGCACAAAGGGCTTTGATAGCTATGTTCAAAGTAGAAGAGGGAGAGACAGGCCACTCTGCTTGGGAGGAAACATAATCTAACATTTATATCATATATAACATTAACAAATGAGAGGCAAAATGGAAATACTCAACACTCTTATCAAGGAGAGTGATGCTTAGACTAGAAAGGGCATGGGAAAAGCATGATTAAGAGGGTGTTAAATCCCTAAATTTGTGAGAAGACAGTGAAAGAGTAAAATTGAGTCAAGTTCTCCTGGACCCACTGGGAGAATTCTCACGTTACCCCCACTGATGGCCATCATTTAAAGATATCGATAATGAGAAAGGTATCAGAAAACCATCGCACTACCCCAAATTTCTATTGGGGGGCCTTTTAGAGGGGGAAGGCAAGACAATTGGGGTTAAGTGATTTGCCCAAGGTCACACATCTGGGAAGTGTTAAGTGTCTGAAATCCAAATTTGAACTCAGGTCCTCCTGACACCAGGGCCGATTCTCTATTCACTGCACCACCTACCTGTTCCACTACCCCAGATTTCTAAAGGTTTGGGAAGAGGAGAAGGAGTAAATTCTAACAATAATGGACCAGTGAGTTGTAAGTTAGTACCTAGTAAAATTTTGAAATGGATGAAAAATGGAAGGTTTATGTGTGCTTCAGTAGAAGGAGTAACAAATTTGAAGTGATGAACTTGGAGTAACTAGACCAGAGGTCAAATCCTAGTTCTATAACTTGTTATTAATTATGTGACCTTGGGCCTCTTAATTTCTCTGGGCCTCCTTTCTTTCATCTGTAAATGAAAGGTTTGAACTAGACTTCCAAGTTCCCTCTCATCTCCAGATCTGTGGTCCTGGACACTTAAAAAAAAGACAATATTGATTACTAGGAACAAACGTGGTTTCACCAAGAAGGAGTAAAACCAAGTATATATCAGTTTTCTCTTTTGATAGAATTATTTCAGTAAAAAGAAAAATTCTATAGACCTGGTAGTCTTACATTCAGCTGAGTGTTTAATTACTGATTCACATATACTAGATATCCTCATCTGTTTCTCTTTGCTAACACTGACTAACCAGTTCAGTTATATATTTTTCTAAATAATGATATATCTATGTATGTATATATACGTTTATATATGTGTGTGTGTGTATGTGTATTACACACATAATGATTTGGGACTTGAAAGCATCCCTAAGAATTAAGATCTTTAATGTAGACAAAGTATATTTGGGTTATATCACTGGCAGGTAATAAAATCTCTGCAGAGAAAAAAAACATAGAACTTTGTGATAAAGACAGTACATTTAAATAGATTCAGAATTTATTTAATGACTCCACCAATACCATAAATGCTGATTGGTGGATTGGTGTCACCTTGGGAGAAGTTTCTAGTGGTATGCCGAAGAGCTCTGTCTAGTTCAACATTTTTATCATTTACTAGAATGGATGGATATAGGTCATATTTATATAGCACCTTAACATTTGCAAAGTCCTTTATAGACATAAAGACTTAGAATATGACATTTGTGCAAAACACAGAACTGGAAGGAAGAGTATGTACCCCTAAGATGGGAGTGGTCTAGTGTTGAAGATGATTTTGGGGCCAGGCCCTGCCCTGGGTTGAGGCGCAGTATAGTGGCAGACCTTTCTCTCTTGCTCAGATTTTCTTTTTTTTAACTTTAACTTTTAAAACTACTTTAAACTGTTATTCTACTTTTTGTTAAACGCCTTTTGTTTCTGCATCACATTTATTTCTGAAAATATCCTCTCCCCACCCCTCCACACATACCCTACCCCTACATTCTTCCCCCATCCTTTGGAACAAAGATTTTAAAAGAAAGAAAAAGTAAAGCAATCAACCCATCATTAAACCTTGTCTGACAATACATGTGACATATGTCAAGCTCAGAGTTTCCACAAGGAGGAGAGATCTTTCTCTAGGAAGAGGCCACTTGTGGACCTGGGCTGAGGTAGGGACTTGGGTAGGGGAGGGGGAGATAGAAGGAGACACCAGCCTTGTTAAATGCCAAAATGGCCCTGAATTTGGAATCAGGAGCTCTAGGTTCGAGTCTCAGGTTTACTACTTACTACACATGACCTTGAGCACATGTCACTCAGGGAAGTAATTCCCTGAGTCTATACTCTCATCTCTAAAATGAGTGGATGGGACCAGATGGCCTCCAAGGTCCATTCCTCCAGAACTAAAATCCTAGAAAAATAAAGATTTCTCAATAGGATATGAATTTTTCCAGTCCTTAAAGGAAAGTGAAGGCACAAAAACTTTCTTACACATCCCAGTGTAATAGATGCAGAATAATCGTCTTCAGAATCAAATGAACAAGGTATGTTAGAGAAATCACACAAAGTCTGCCCTTTTTATTTCTTTTTCTTGTTTTTGTTTTTTGGAGGGCAGTTGGGGTTAAGTGACTTGCCCAAGGCCACACAGCTAGTTTTTTTTGTGTGTTAAGTGTCTGAGGCCGGATTTGAATCCCAGCTTCTTGTTCTGTACAGTTTGGATTCAGTCAAAGGGCCACACTCAAGGGCCTAGAGGAGCACATGTGACCTCGAGGCTGCAGGTTTCCCATCCCTGGCAAGAACTTTGTAAACCTCAAGGTGCTCTATACATATCCCTTGTTCTTATTAGTATTATTAATTATTAGTATTAATTATTATTAGTTCTTATTAGTATTCAACTCGTTTGAATTTCTTTTTCTTAGTTGAATCTGGTCAACTCAAGTAAAACTCAAATAAGCCTCAAAATTTAAAAGTCAGAAGAGATGACCTCTAAGGCATAACCAAATAGGAATCTCCTTTCCAAAATCCTTAGCCATGGGTGGTCGGACTTGTGCCGGATGACCTCCAGGGAGAGGGGCCCAGTCCCCTCCCAATGCAACCCATCCCGCTTTTGTTCAGCTCTCATCGAGAAGTTCGTCCTTCCATCAAGCCCACATCTACTTTTCTGCACCTTCCAACCTTTGCTACTGTTTGTGCCTGCTTGGGTCAAGGGGAACATATTTAATCTCCTCTTGGGAAGGCAGCCTTTCAAATATCTGGGGACAGCTTCAGGTCTCCCCTAAGTCTTGTCCAGGATAAACACGCCTATGGGGACAGTTAGGTAGCACCAGACACAGAGTCAGGAAGATCTGAATTCAAATTTGGCCTCAGACACTTACTAGCTGTGTGATCCAGGGCAAGGCACTTAACGTCTGTTTGCCTCAGTTTCCTCATCTGTAAAAAATGAGAATCATAATAGGATCTACCTCCCAGGGCAGTTGTGAGGATCAAAAGAGAGAATAATGGTAAGGTGCTTGGCACACAGTAAGCATATACATTATTACTATTTTTAATTTCCCTTTTCGGATCCTGGTCTCTCTCACCATCCTGTTTGCCCCCTGTTGAATGCTCTCTAGCTTCCCTGTGTCTGCAGAGAACAAGTAATAAACTATGGTTTTTAATAGCAGACCTTATCAAAGGATGTGAAACCTCTCAAAGACATCATGTCATCATTCCACATAAGCCCACTGTCCTGGCTGGCTGTGCAGCTCAAAAAGCCAGGGCTGAGAGCTGCGTTACTCACCTCAGATTGCACAGGAAGTCAGCGAGACTGCTATAAACAGGAGCCAGAATCCCTGGCTCTCGGTCCTTGGCTGTGTCCATTAGTCACACGGAAACCCAGTAAAAAGCACAACACCAGCCCAGCGCTTCTGCACCCACCTACCGACTCACCTAAGGATTTGTATATTTTATTTCTGTTTGCATGCATGGTGTTACCTAGCTCTACCGCTAGCTACCTGTCTGTGACCTTGGATCTTTTCCCCTCTCTGGGCCTTCTCTGTGAGCCTTTTTAGGTAAGGGCTTCTTGTGTGAAATAATGGAGAGAAAACTAGCCTCGGAGGTAGGAAGGGGGTGTTCAGGTTTCTCCCCCACCCCAATCCCCACTTGACACATACTACCCTCTCAGGATCCCACACAACTATAGATGACTAGGAGAGGTCATGCAGGCGCCATCTTATGTTGGTAGAAAACATTTCCCCACTGGGAGTTACCTGTGCTTATGACATTGCAGATCTAGTCAAAAACATAAAAAAAAATTTAGTTGTGCCCATGAATTCTACATTTATTCTGCCAAAATGTCTTTTCTTATTCATTCGTTCCTTCTTGACTTTTTCAATCATGTACAATGCACCAACCTAGAGCAAACTTGTCAATAAGGTTGACCAGTGTGGCTTGTCCTAACCCTTCCTACCAGGAAGATGAGTTTTCGGAGACCAGCCTCCTCATTCACCTTTTTTTATTTTTTGCAAATGATGAGTCTCACATTAGCTGAAAACAAGCTGTGCAATTGATGGACCCCCTTCTCCACAGGGAAGCATTTAAGCCACGATCTCAGGACGTTTGCTCCTGGCTCTCCACCAGTTTTATTTAGTGAAATTTTCTTCCCATTTAAGGATGTGAACATTCTTTACCTCTAAGCTCTCAAATGAGTCTCCCATCAGCTTCACAGGTGGGAGGCCCATCTTCCCCCCCACCTCCCCTCCACCCCAGACTTCTCAGGGAGGAGGCTACTTCACAGGCCAGTTAAAATGCAGGTGGTGGTTATTTATTACCTCCTGAGTGTGATGCTTGTGTCTTTTCTTTTTTAAAAACAGCAAACATGCCGGAGTATTATCCTGACCAGTTGGATGATGTTGTGGATTTTATTCACAACACAATCAAAAGACTGAAAAGGTCACCAGACAGACAAGCAGAAGTGTTTCCTCGGCGGGAGAGGAACAGACAAGCTGGAGCAACCAATGCAGATAGAAGGAGGCAGAGGGGACAGAGGGGCAGGAACCGGGGCTGTGTCTTAACCGCCATACATTTAAATGTGACTGACTTGGGTTTGGGATACGAAACCAAAGAAGAACTGATTTTTCGATATTGCAGCGGATCTTGCGATGCAGCTGAGACCACGTATGACAAAATATTAAAAAACTTAACCAAAAAGAAAAGGCTGACGAGTGACAAAGTCGGGCAGGCCTGTTGTCGGCCCACTGCTTTTGACGATGATCTGTCATTTTTAGACGATAACTTGGTTTACCACACACTGAAAAAACATTCCGCTAAAAGGTGTGGATGTATCTGACTCTGTTTCCGGGAGACGGCTATGTATTGCATTCCTGCTACAGTGCAAGGGAAGGGACCAAGGTTCCCAGGAAATGTTTGCCCAGAAGGGAGAATGAGGACCAAGGATGGAGATGAAGGAGGAGAAACAGGCAGAAGTGTCATGGGAGCCTGGTGGAGGGAGATCCAGCGACAGGCTACTGGATGAGAGAGAGAACGGCCCTCTGGTTTCTACAGGAAAGCAACCTCAAGGCGCATCACAGGCTCAGCGCCAATGTTCCTGGATGGATGTTGCCACTGTCATTTCACTTGGTACAATCCACCATCACCTATCATCAGTTCGGAATGTGCTGAACGAACACAACCACTTGGTCTCCTGTGGTTTGTTTTCACATGTGTGGTTACACCAGTCAAACAATGCTGGTGTAAACTCACGTGGCATTAAGAGTCATTAGTGAAAGTCAGGAAGTTATATTTTTTTTCTGTCACTCAGTTAGGGCATATCTGCCCCTCCTCCCATCTTTCCCCTCTCCCCCCCCCCAAAAATATATATATTATATATAAAACAGACACTAGAAACAGCCTTTTGACTTTGAGGTTGAGGCCTAAGGTATTCTTAGACAGGAATCTAATGGTTGGTTATTGATTTTTAACATAGTGTGTTGGGTGGGAAGAAATTGGACAGAAACTAACAGGCTGTATTCACTGACTAAAAAAAAAACCTGAAAGTATTTTCTTTATATACTCTTGGAAAAGGAAAGTAGTTGTGGTTTTAAGCAGCATACATTTCTAGGAGAGTGAGGGGGGAAACAAGCCCAGATGCACCTCAGTGTACAAGGAGACAAACAAGTCTCCTTCAGTTTACAGCTGGACAAATGTCACATCATCACTACATTTATGCTTGGTCACCAGTGGCCAGATAGAGTACTTGATGCAATGCATCCATTTCAGATACAGAAATATATAGAAGAATATTTATTGAAATTTAAGTTATTGTTATTTATTACAGTTCACTAATGAGTTTCTTTTTTCCCCTTATTTATTAAAATTTCTTTTCTAAAGGTGCCAAAGTGTTATGTGCTTGCAAAATACAAAGAAAGAAAGAAAAAGAATCAGATTGGGAACAAGGGTCCACGCTTTTAAAAAACATTAACGATTTTTGGATAGCCAAAAAAAAAATCACTTACTTTACCTTTTTCCACAAAACTTCCTGGTTCAGTTCTGTAGATCTACCTGTTTGCCGTCCATTTGTCTGAAAACAAGCAGAGAAACATTGTTTCTGAGGGACCCCCATACCCCCTTTCTCAAATGATTTCCACAGATCAGTGAGCAGAGACCAATGGCACTTGGCTTTACTTCTCTGTTGTTCCAACACTGAACAAACATGCCATAACTTTCACTCTATGTTGTACTTAAGCTTTTTTTCCTTCCACGTATATTTATCTATAATATGCATAAATATATATGAAAGGCATAATGCCTTTTAGTAGTTAGTCCTGGATTTTAATATCAACTGAAAGGTAGACAGTTCATGTTCAGTAACAGCCAGAGTTTTGCTACGATTCATCAAGAGTTATTCACACAACAACCCCCCCCCCCAAACAAACAAAAACAAAATATACCCTATTGAAGAAGGAAATATTCTGAGCTGGGAGCTAGGTGCTGACTATTGTAATCAAAACAGTTGCACTGGTCACCTTCCAGGAGGCAGACTGTCCCATTTTCCCCCAAAAGCTTTTTGATGACAACCTCAGACCAGTAAGTAGTAAGTTGTTCCTTTTGTGTAAAATCCCTTTAGGGTAACACAATACGACTGAGGAGGTCAGAGGCTTCTGGCCTGGCCACAAAAATACGTATATGATTGGATCGAAACAATTCTGGTGGATAGGGCAAAAGAAAGTGTAGGGGTATCCATCTTCACCAGTGTCCCCTAAAGAGGGTTTTTCTGACAAGCTAATCAGGATGTGCATTTGTAGAGAAAAACAACAGTTTTTATACTTTTTTTCTTTTTTGTCAGAAGAGGGTTGGTTTTTTTTTAATCAAGAAAAAAAAATGTCTAGTTTTTAACAGCAATGGGTTTGATAAGATTTGGGAATTCCGGTTGGCTTCCAACCAGTTAGCCATTCTCTTTTGCAAATCAACCCATCAGCTAACAGCACTAATCCTTGTGAGACCTGAATTCTCCTCCTCCCCACCCCTACTTTGTTCTTCCTGCCCCTCCATATTGGAAGCCAAGGACAGGATGACCCCATCCCTCCCAGCAGAATGGGAAAGCCAGGCCGTGTAGCTCTTAGAGGAGACAAATCTGTTTGTTAATTTACTATAAGAATTCAGAAGTGTACCCCCAGAATTATCAACCTTGTTCAGATAAGAATATTGATTGTGTGCAGAGTAAATGCTGATTTCTTTTTTTAGTTTCAGCCTAAATTAGCTTACAATATTAGTATCAAAGCCTTTGTCTACACTGGCTGCAATATTTCAGGGAGTGCTGTGGGCACATTCCCTGTGTTCCCTCCATACCATAAGCAGGTTTGAACTTTTGCAGATCTAAATACAGCTAATCTACAAAAGGGTAAAGTTTGTGATTTTTCATCACGATCATCATCATCGTCATTATTATTCTAATTATTATTATTACCATCTACAATAGGAGTGCACTTCTTTGGAAGCTCTGATTTCACCTCTGATCTGCGTCTCAGTCATTTGTGTTATACAACCAAAGTTCTCTACAAACTTTATTTTTGTACAATATCATTTTGTAACTTTTTACAAATAAAAGCTCATTTCTATCGTTCTCTGTACTTTGACCTTCCTCTAGCTGCTGCTTATGTGCTCAGCCTCAGTCCCTACATCAGATACAGTGTGCCAGAAATGTTTTAAAAATCTCCCCTGATAGCTAACAGGACTCTGTACCCTCCGTCTGGCTCCTGCTGCCAGGCTCACAAAGGAAGGGTTGTAAAGTCATTCACTGGGGGCAGCTAGTGGCACAGTGGATAGAGCAACTGGCTCTGGAGTCTGGAGGACCTGAGTTCAAACCCAGCCTCAGATGGTTATTATTTGTGGGACCCTGGACAAGATGCTTAACTCTGATTGACTCAAAAAATAAATACATGAATAAAGTAATTCAGTGGTGGAAAGGTAAAGTAGTTCAATGGTACAGGAGGGCAGCTGTAGGAGAAGTAAGTCACATTTGTGAGAACATGACGTTTTCCCCTGCACCACTCATCACAGATTAGACGTGGGGCTGGACCTGGGATTCATTAGTCTAGGGAGAACCGAAAGGGAAGGCTCTGTTCTCTGCAGATTGAAGGCTTAGAGAGTTGTTGAGAGTACCAACAGACTAAGTGCATTGTCAAGGAGCAAAATGCTATGATGAGTCAGGGGCAAGACTTGAATCCAAGGCTTCCTGGAGAAAACTAGGTCTCTATGCACTATACCATATCCTGCCTGTGATGCTTACAGCCTATGTGACCTTGGGCCAAGTCTCTTCACCCCCCAGGTTCTCAGTTTCTTCATTTGAAAAAGGAGGAAGTTACAACTTCTAGGGTTCCCTCTAGTTTCAAATCTGTGTCACAGTGGATATGGAGTCAGGTAGACTCACCTTCCTGAGTTCAAATCTGGCCTCGGACACTTACTAGCTGCATGACCCTGGCCAAGTCACTGAATCCTGTTTGCCTCAGTTTACTCAAGGAAAATGAGCCAGAGAAGGAAATGTCAAACCACTCCAGTATCTTTGCCAAGAAAACCCCAAATGGGGTCACAGAGTCAGAAGGACTAAAAACACCTGAACAACAACAGAACAGATCCTTCGTAAATTCACAGGCAACTTCATTGATTCATTCTCAGATATTTATTGTTAAAAAAAAAACAACAAAAAACAATTTGAGGTTCATATTTTCCTCAGGGGCCAGTTTTCTAAGGTGGGTTTTCATGTGGGCAGTAGTACTCTGAGCAGAGCTATGCTTGGCCTAAACTGCCCTCACCTTTTCTAAAATGAGCAATCTCTCATGTAGAGCCCTCACATCTCATCTCTATTTGAAGAACAAGGCTATAAAGTAGGACTGGACAAGCCCAGGTTTTTTTCCCAAGATGCCCGCAGCAGTTGCAAAGAGTCGTAGCAATATAATTCTACATCCTACTGTTTGAGAGATGGGTGCTTACGCTTCCCAATAGCTGGACATGTTATATATAGGGCCAATAGTCCTTCATCCAGCGTTTTACTAAAGAGTTCAGTAACATGCTGTTGGGAATGCATTTCATGACACACTCTGCTGGAGACGGAGTCGAGCTGGTGTGTTTAGTTTGTAACTTCACCATCTGCCACCTCAAATAAATCTGCCCCCAGCACAAGAATTCTAAGTTAAGACTCTGTTAGAGAAACTGAGGGATCGTGAGGTAGAGCACGAATATGAACCTGTGACCCACAGGCACAGGATAGTCTGGGAAGGAACCTTGAGGCCAGACTCGTATCTAGCCATCTTCACCTTCTATAAACTGAGATGTGAAAGAAAGGAAGAAAAAGAAAGAGACAGAGAGAGAGAGAGAGAGAGAGAGAGAGAGAGAGAGAGAGGGAGAGAGAGAGAAAGAGGGAGGGAGAGAGAGAGGGAGAGGGAGAGAGAGGGAGGGAGGGAGGA
>CM053594.1:299757440-299809300 GCA_028646575.1 Pseudocheirus occidentalis | reverse complement strand
AGGAAAGGAAAGGAAAGGAAAGGAAAGGAAAGGAAAGGAAAGGAAAGGAAAGGAAAGGAAAGGAAAGGAAAGGAAAGGAAAGGAAAGGAAAAGAAAGGAAAAGAAAGGAAAGGAAAGGAAAGAAGTCACAAAAGGACTTTTACAAAGCAGCATCCCATCCCATCACTGTGTGTACAGTCCATAGAGAGATAAATGGCAGCTGGATGGCACAGGGGATAGAGCAGCAGACCCAGAGTTAGAAAGACCTGAGTTCAAATGTGGTCTCAGATTCTTCCTAGCTGTGTGACCATGGACAAGTCACTTAACCCCCTTTGTCTCAGTTTCCTTATCTGAAAAAGGAGCTGGAGACAAGAAAATGCAGAAGAGTCGGACACAAATGAACAACAACAATCTTCCAGTGCAATATGAATTCCTCCTTAAGGCACACGAAGCTGCCGTGCCCCCACCACCACCACCACCGCAGCC
Source organism: Pseudocheirus occidentalis (assembly GCA_028646575.1). Taxonomy (NCBI): domain Eukaryota; kingdom Metazoa; phylum Chordata; class Mammalia; order Diprotodontia; family Pseudocheiridae; genus Pseudocheirus; species Pseudocheirus occidentalis. The sequence continues at coordinate 299,808,835 of CM053594.1, read as the reverse complement.
TGTGACAGACCAATGCACCATGCTCCTCGTCCTCTGCCTCCCTTTGGTTGTCATTCTTATCCCAGACCCCTTGAGCCACTTGTTCTTCTGACCTACCTTGGGAAGCGTGGGAGAGGGAAGGATTTTACATCTAGTTCCTATTACAGACAATAGAATGGTCGTCGTGCCTGATGAAGGGCAAACCACTCATGTTCCCTGATGTTCCAAGATGCTTCCATTATTTTTAAGAAATGGGGGCAGGGAAGGGAAGCGTGAATCAGATGTCCAGAAGAGTCCTGGCATCTGTTTTTCAAATACTTATTAGAAATCCGGGAAAGAGTGTAACTTAGGGGAAGTAACAGGGCAGAGCTGGAAGGAAAGAGAGATAGAAAGACCTCAGGCTTCAGGAAATCAAAGAAAAGTCAGTTGACCTAAGGGATGGCAAACAGGGGATGAGGTTTTAAAACATTTGGAAAAGATTATGTTACTTAGGAAACTTTTTTTCTGAGGAGAGAATTTTTAACCGCATTAGATGTTATGTTTCTATCTCGGACTGACCTGCGTTCAAATCTGAACTCAGACACTAGCCGTGTGGCCCTGAGCAAGTCACTTAACCTCTGTTGGGCTCATTTTTCTCATCTATAAAATGGGGATAATAATAGCATCTAATTCCCAAGGTTGTTGTGAGGATTAAATGAAATCATATTTGAAAATCAATAAGCACCATGCTTGTGCCTAGTAGGTGCTAATAAATGCTTCTTCTCCTCCCCTCCCCCCTCTCCCCACTCCTCACGGGAGTTACAACAAGATAGGAAAACAAGGTTGCTTCCCTACAGCTATACTATAGTGAGGGCTCTTTCTAGAAGGAGTTGCTCAAGTGCTCAGTATGCAATTAATTCTTTTTTTTTGCTTTTTGGAGGGCAGTTGGGGTTAGTGACTTGCCCAAGATCACATGGCTAGTTTTTGTGTCAAGTGTCTGAGGCTGGATTTGAACTCAGGTCCTCCTGACTCCAGGGCCGGTGCTCTATTCACTGTGCCACCTAGCTTGTCCCAATTAATTCTTTATATTCTCTTACCCCAGCTTCAAGCAACCCTTCCCCACTTCAAGGACTTAATTTAGTCTATCTCCTTACAGCAAGACCCTCCTTGGAGACCAAAAGGCCTTTATGATACAAATAAATAAATCTCCAATGGTTGAATTTCAGTAGGAGAGATTTAGGGATGGGGTGGGGAAATGGAGGAAAGATGACATCTTGAAACTCTTCTACTTATGGTAGTGACCAATCTGCCTAAAGGCAGCTTCTACTGGTTAGTCTTGGTATTATGGTTCAGTCCAGGCCAAACAGCTACTGAGATTTTTTTCTTTTTTCTTTTTTCTTTTTGGAGGGCAAGTGGGGTTAAGTGACTTGCCCAAGTCACCCGGCTAGTAAGTGTTAAGTGTCTGAGGCCAGATTTGAATTCAGGTCCTCCTGATTCCAGGGTCTGGGCTCTATTCACTGCACCACATAGCCGCCCCCTGATTTTTCTTATGTTGATTATTACTATTACTGGGTGAATTTACCCACTGCCAGTGAGTGATCAAATTAGTCACATTTTCATTTCCTCCAGAGCCTGGAAAACAGTCCCCCTCCAACCACCCCACACCTCCCCCCCCCCACACACACACTCTGCTATGGTTTCAAGTCTCATCTGGCTGGAGTTCCTTGGGAGTTGATTGCATCACTGGCACAGACAATTCATCTATAACTTAAAGTCTTAGAGAATCACCACAGACTTTAGTTTAAGTGACTAACCCATGGTCACACAGCTACCAAGTGTCAGAGATGTTATTTGAGCTCTCAGGCATAGTAGACGGAGTTATGGGCTTGAAGTCAGGAACATCTGAATTCAAATACTGTCTCAAATGCTAGCTCGGTGATCCTTGAAATTTCTCTCAAACTGAGTTTACTCAACTCCATGCAGACCAGTGACTCAAAGCTGAGGCAGAGTTAAAAAAAACACAAAAAAACAAAAAGCTATTTCCCAAGCTCTGGAGAAAATGAAAACATGACCAGTCTGATCAGTCACTGGCAATGGATAATGTGGGGGTAAAAAAAATAGCACCTACTTCATAAGGTTGTTTGAGGATCAAAGGACATATAGCATATGTCAAGCTCTGCAGACCTTAGAATGCTCTATAAATGTCAGCTATCCCTGTGCCAGACAGCCTCTCAGTCTAATCATAAGGGCAAACTGCTCATCTCTGTCCCTTGAATGGCCTTCCTGATGGGCAATTGGAGCCAGCGGCACTTGAAAATTTAGGGAGCTGGGCACCCTGTGGGAGGAAGGTAAGGAAGTTTTACAGCATCGGGTCACACCCCCACCTTGAACCTGAAAGGGCTGAAGGGAATAAGCATTTATTAAGCACCTACAATGTATGAGGCACTGTGCCAAGGGCTTTACAAATCTTCTCTCATTTAATTGATGAAAGGGACCGTTGAGGGCTAGGCATTTCAATCACTCCATATATGAAACTACAAAGCAATTAAATTCCAACATTCCTTCAGACTCTAAGATCCTATGCTTCTACCTTCCCAACATCCAGCTGAGATTAAATTCATTTCAATTGCATCAACATTTATTAGTCACCAACTGCAAGCAGAGTGGGCAGCTGGATGGTGAAGTGTTTAGAGCGCTGGGCCTGGAGGACCTAAGGTCAAATCAGAAACTTACTAGCTATGTGACCCTGCGCAAGTCACTTAACCCTGTTTGCCTCAGTTTCCTCATCTATAAAATGAGCTGGGGAAGGAAATAGCAAACCATTCCAGTATCTTTACCAAGAAAATAAAAAATGGGATCATGAAGAGTCAACCATGACTGAAATGACACTGCCAGAGATGAGACATGGGTCCTGCCTCAGTGGCACTTTCACGCTAGTAGAGGAGAATGGTCTATACAGATAACTATCGTCCGAAATGATCTGTGATAAGAGCATCAGAGAAGAATGAAACCAATAGTGACATGAGGTCTAATCAATGAAGATTTCATGAAAGAGGAAGCTTCTGAACTGTGTTTTTTAAATGAGTAAGAATTCAAACAAACCTGGGCCACGAGGCGGTTCAATGAATAGAGCACTGGCCCTGGAGTTAGAAGGACCTGAGTTCGAATCTAGCCTCAGACATTTAACACGTACTAGCCGTGTGACTTTGGACAAGTCACTTAACCTCAATTGCCTTGCCTTCCCCCCTCAAAAAAAAAAAGAATTCAAACAAACTAAGACAGGGAGGGAGGATGTTCTTAAGGTAGCTGGAAGTCGGTGCAAAGTCACAGAAATAGGAAAGCACAGAACAGTGCTTAGGGGAGTGATTGCTACCAAGATAGAATATGGCCTCATCAGGAACTGGTGATGATGCTAAGCTTATTTCCTTTTCTGACAATGTAACAAGACTTATAGATCAGAGAACACCATAAACAACATTGGTTTGAGTTTTAGCAAGGAGTTTGGCTAAGTCTTCATGGATCTCTGTGATTCTGGTGGAGGGGTCCAGTGGAATTCCCCAGGAATCTGTTCATGGTCCTATTCTGTTCAACACAGGACCATTTTAATCAATCAGATGTCATGGTGGTAGGGAGAGGGAGGCCCCTGTACTTTCCTGCTCTTGACATAAGTGATTCCATTTTAGAATTAACCATCACTTCAGTGTCAGCTGGCAATTCCCAAATCTACTCCCTATGTTTAGGTTTCCCTCTACCCCAATTCTTGTGCAAAGTCAGCCAAAAAATAGAAGTTTGCCTGTCTCGGACCCTGAGGTCAATGACAGACAAGCAGGGGTCAGAACCAAAAGTAATGGACTGAAGTTGCAGAGAGAAAGATTTAAGCTCAAATAAAGACAATTTTCTTAACTACCAAAGGTCTGCAAAAGCGGTCTGCCTTGTAGCATAACTGAGGGTCTTCAAGGAGATGCTTTGCTATAAAAGAAGTTCCTGTCCAGGTAAGGGTAGTATTAAAAAAAAATTTGAAATCCTTTCCAATTCTAAGATTCTGTGATTCTAGGATGGCAATAGTTTCCATAAGTATGGTCTATGGCAGGAGTGAGGAACCTGCAAGCTTGAGATCGCATGTGACCTTCTAGCCTTAAATGTGGCCTTTGACTGAATCCAAATTTCATTCTGTAAAATTTGGATTCAGTCAAAGGCTGCACTTGAGGATCTAGAAGGCCACATGCGACCTCAAGGCTGCAGGTTCCCCACCTCCAATATGGCAACCTACATCTGACTTATAATGAGATCTTTAAATGCCATGGGATAGCTAGGGTTCTGTCCCCATGTACCAACATCTTGAGGTGGAGGAGAAGTCGTCCACCCCTCTGGCACTCTGCTGACACTGGTTGGACCACCCCCTATTCTCTCACCTAGATCCAGGCCACCACACCTGAAGGTTCTATTGCTCTTCCTCAGGTTGCTTTCCTAGTCACCATATTCCTCTTGGCAAGTCAGTACAACTACATGTGATTGTTGAAGAAATCTCAATCTTCATTACCGGGTCTGGGGAGCAACCACACTATAATGGACACCCAGGATTAGCAGCGATGGTAGCCCATGTCCCCCTCCCTAGCAGTAACTCCCTCTCCCACTCCCAGCCACCCCACCCTCAGCTCAAATGAATTTACTTCAGCTGCAGGAATTCCTAGTTACAGTTCTGCCTATAGTTGAGTTACACAGTTATTTTCCTTGGGATCAGGCACTTCCCTTAGACTCTTCTTCATCCCTTCTGAGCTCAAAAATCTTAATCATCTAAATAACAGCTACCTCAGTGTCCAAATCACTTCCCAAAACTAGTCAAACACCACACAGGAAAAAGATAAAGGAGTCAGGAAAAAGCAACGAATGACTAGAGGGAAGTGGGGGTGAATTATGTTCTTTACTCCCCTTCTTCCCTTCCTCAGTCTTCCTTTTCATTTGCTAATTGCCCAGAGAGGGGCTATATATATTTATTTGCTTGTTTGTTTATTTGTATTATATATGTGTGTGTGTGTATTATAGTCTATACATATATACGTGCAGATGCAGATGCATATACACATGCATATACATGTACATGTACTGTACATATACATATATGTACATATATATACATATATATATAAGCACTGTTTTCTCTCCAGGCACCATAGACTAGACATACAATTTTTAGCAACATATTCATGTTAACAAAATATCATGACAATAAAATCTGGAGGTCCACCAGAGACTGTCATAATGAAATTCTGCTTTTATGCTGTCAGTTCTCTGCAGGCGGTAAATTAACTAGAAGCATAGGTAGGGCATTTGCTTTTGCTTTTTAGCCAAGCCACATCTGTTAGATTCTAATTTAATCTGGGTTTGCCATCATCAGTTCTGACAAAACATCATTCCATAAGAAGATCTCTGCTCACAGAATCCGATTTACAGAAAGAAGGCAAACAGTGCCGAGCATTCTTCCCCAGTCTGAGCACATGAACGTGGGACTGCTTCTCTGTTTTTTCACCACCCACCCCACACACCTTGGCTTTGGTTTAAACATCTCCAGTCATAGCCTTGGGGAGGAAGGGGGAAAGAGGAAGGAGAAGTTAAGTTAGAGAGTCAGCTTGTGCTAGAGGACCTGCCCAGAAGAAGGTGGCCAGGTCATTTTCCGTCACATGGTTTCCATTTCCAGTCCAGCTTTCCAGCCTGTCAGACCTTTCAGTTTTCTGCCCTTGACCAAGCCACACAGGGAGAGGAATCAAATGAAGGGCAAAAGGGAATAGGACAAAATGGCGACTGTTTTCTTCCAGTGGTCTGCCCTGGGGGTCATGAGTGTCCTCATTATTATTGTCATTATGTGCTCCTGGGACTCTGTGAAACCAGCCCCCTTCCACCACACACAGTATTCTGTCTTGATCATTCCCTGTTGCTGGAGCTTTTCCTGACAACTGCTTTCACTCCAAATTCTTTCTTCTTGAAGGCCGTCATGCTAAACACTCCATCATTTTTTTTTCCTGTGAAAGAATTGCACACTATTTGATGTGTACACTGGACCACAGCCACAATTAAGCAAACAACAAAAAAAATCCATCCAAACCCATTAGTCTCCTTGTAAGCTCGTTCCCTTCAGGGTTCACTGTTGACAGGGAACTCTGTTCATTCATCTTTCTGGCCTGAATGCCATCAACAGAATGCTGATCTGAGATCCCTGGAGCTAATGGACCACATCCACCCTCACCCCCCAGGCTCTGTCTTCTCCATAGGGGAGTTAGAAGACATCTTTTTGCATATCTTCCACTGTTCTTCATCAAGGAAAGAAAGGTATCTGTAGCAGAAATGCTCATTGACAAAGAAAAGGGAAAAGGAACTATTTATACAAAAATATTTATATTTTATTTACATTTAGCAGCTCTTTTATGATGGCAAAGAATTGGAAATCAAGGAGATGTCCATCAGTTGGGTAACAAGTTGTGGCATAAGATTGTCCTGAAATACTACTGCACTGTAACAAATGATAAGTAGGATGCTTCCAGAAAACCTGGGAAGACTTATATGAACAGATGCAAAGTGAAATAAGCAGAATCCAGAGAACATTGTACATAGTAACAGCAATATTGTAGGATGATCAACTGTGAAAGACTTAACTATTCTGATCAAGACAATGATCCAAGATTATTGCAAAGGACCCACAATCAAAAATGCTACCCACCTCCAGAGAAAAAACTGATGACTCTGAGTAGAGAGTGAAGTATACATTTTAAAAACTTTTTTTGTTTTCTTGGGGGTTTTTGTCTGTGGTCTTTTTAGATTTTTTTGCAATTTATGGCTAATACAGAAATATGTTTTGCATGACTTCACATGTATAATCAATATCAAATTGCCTTCTCAAGGGAGAGAATTCAGAACTCAAAATTTTTAAAATAAATGTTAAAAATTTGTTCTACGTGTAATAGGAAAATATTTAAGAAAATAAAAAAGAAGTCCTGACTGAGGTCAGGTAGACCAGGTTTAGTCTTTGAAGTTATCAATAACATTCCTAAATAGCTTGTGACCCCATCCAAAGCTTTCCCTGGGAACATCAAAATCCGGCTCACTTCTAGAGTATTCAGGTCAAAGCAAGAATTTTGAACATAAACACTGATTACAAAATGTATTTTGTGTTCAAAATACAGATAAGGACAAATACAAGTCAATACAAAAACGAGTAAGGCCATAAAGGGGACCTAGACTCAAGTGGAGCAAGAAACAAATTCATCAATAAGCCAATGCCAATGGCCTGTGTATACTGTGATTCCATGCGGTCCCATGGAAAGGACAAGTTCTATATATCAGTCTGCTGGCCCTTCCATGCCTGCTCCTGCTGCTGCTGCCTCCTGCATGGCTGTCACTGCCTCTGCAGCTACCCTCTGCTATCTGGTACTACTTTTTAGTGGAATCTTTGCCCCTAAGCAGTCAGCAGAACTTCTCTGTCTTTCTTTTCTGTCCCCATTCCCTTCTTCCTTCTTCTTCCTTCTTATAGTCTCCTCTCTATTCTTACCTCCTTGTTATTTAGTGTGTGATTTCCAGATACCTCCAGGCCAGAGTGCTCTGGGAAATGGATTTGCTTTCTCCAATTAATAAACATACCCTTCTGAGGGTGGAAGGAAGAAAGAGAAGCAAAAACTTACAAACATTCCTCTTGTGTATACCTCTCCTACTTTGGAATAGAAGCTATTTCTTAATCCTCATTCTGCATTTCTAAAGGCTATAGTCTGTTATATTTTAGGGACTTCACTTTCTGTTGTGATGGAGAGATAAATGGAGCAGAGAAGGTAAGGAGGGTGAGGACCAAAAAAAAAGTCTTTGTTAACCTTAAATAGACTAGATTTAAGAGTAATGGAAACAAGCAAGACTGCAAGGGATTGAGAACTGAGTGTGCTGCATAATGGGGAAATTGAGGCGATAAACGTAGACTGTTCTTTTTATAAATTTGGCCGTGAAAGGAAGGAAATGGCCTGGTAGCTTGAAGAGAGCAGAACCATGGTGAAGTTTGTTAGGATGGGGAAGATTGCCAATGAAACTATAGAGAGAATGAGATTGGAGAAACAGGAGAGGGGCAGCTACCTGGACAGAACTTGAGTTCCAATATGACCTCAGACAAAGTGTGACCCTAGGCAAATCACTTAGCCCAATCGCCTTCCCCACCCCACGCCCCCAAAAAACATAGGAGAGAGGGAAAAGATGACTAATGGAGCAGGGTCTTGGATTTGTAGAGACGAGATAAAAGAAAAGGTATGAACAGGTTAGTCTTAAAAAATGAAAAGAGCAACTTCTCCTGAGACACAAGGGATAAGGCTCGGACTTGAGATGTAATTGGTATAGAGAACTCCCAGATGAGGACAATCCCTCTACCAAAGTCAACCAGTATCTTCCCTGCAACATATAGTATTAGAGAGACATTGAGAGGTGGTGTCTGACATAGCCAGCGGGTATCAGTGACGTAAACTAAACATGGGTCTTCCTGGCCAAGGCCAGCTCTCTGTCCAAGAGGCCACGAGGCCACATATCCCACTCCTGTGATCTCAGGTCAGATCACTTCAATACTCTGGGCTCAGTTTCCTCATTTATAAAGTAAGAGGATTGGGCTTGATGACCTCTAATGCCTTCTCTGGCTTCAAACGTATGACCCTTGGGTGACCCAGCAGACTTTTTTACACACAGCCTTGTTGACCAATTCCCTGGTATGTGTGTGTAGATATATAGATGTAGTATATTATATATTACATAAGTATATGTCATACAATATGTATAATATATACATATATATGTTGTATTGTATATGGTGTGTGTGAGTGTGTGTGTGTGTGTGTGTGTGTGTGTGTGTGTATAGACTGAGTTACTCTGGAGTGTAAACAGAGACAGACACAGAGACAGAGACAAGAACCTGACTCTTTGATTCCAGGCCCCACCCCTACCCCCAGCCAGGATGAATCAGGGTCCCTGTGAGCCCTGTGCCCCTTGTCTGGCTACACATCATTCTTCCATGCTGGAGCTACTTAAGTACAGACAAGCAGGATTTCTTCCACTGGCTTTTCACTAGTCTGAGGTCAGTGTCATTATGTGTTAGGTGTGAGAGAAGAGACAGGCAGGACTTAGGTTGTATCTGGGCAGCTTGCCATAATTATCCCAGTCCTTCCCTGTTTGTCCTTATTTGTATATATTAATATTCTCTGCAGATGAGCTGCCCGTGGTGGGGATGGATCTAAGCAAGCAGGTAGAATGTAAGCTTTGCCCCGTGGGTGGATGGAGATGCCCCTCAATTTCTCAGACTTGCCTCAGCCGGGAACACATTCCTAGTCTCGTGGGCTTAAAGCCACCATTGCTACTGAAAAGATTTCTCTTCTTTCTCCCCAGGCCTAGCTGATCCATCCTAGAGTAACTTCTCCAGGATATGAAAGGAACCCTGTGGTGACCAAAGGTTCAATCATTCTGAGTCAGCCACTGTAGGCACACTCTCAGGCCCTGCCAGAGGGTCTTCCTGCCCTCTAGATGGGACTGGTGTCAGGACCTCAAGGAAAGGTCAAGAGAGACTCAAAAGAGCCATGAAGAAGGAAATCCAGGGAGTTTATGTCAAATAACTTTGATCCCAGTCAAGGTGAATGTCTTACTAGCCTGTAAGTTTAGTTTAGCAGTGTGATGATTCCATTGTATTTGAAAAACATCTGGAAGCAGCTTGAGATAACCAGGGCTTTTCGCTACATGAATATATTTCCCAGAGTGTTGGGCCTAGAGTCAGGAAGAACTGAGTTCAAATCTCACCTCAACACCTACTTGCTGTGTGACCCTGTGTGACAAGTCTCTTGTTACTCTGCCTCAGCCTCCTCAGCTGTAATAAGGGCACCTACTTCACAAGATTGCATTAGGACCAGATGGGATGGTATTTATAAATTGCCTGGCACATAGTAGGCACTGTATGAATATATAGATGTTAACTATTATTATTAGGAAGACTGGTGCTGGAGTATTTTTATATTACAGTGTGCTCATGAAGGTCCAGACTGAAGAAAACAATCTTTAAGTATATAAGGTAAATGACTATATAGCCTCCATTTCCAGATCATGCTGCCTGGATGGACTCTGGTTGTCTGCAAGAAGCTTTTTCCGATTCCCTTTAATGCTAATAACTTGGATGATTTCAATTATTTTAAATTAAAATTTTCTCTCTTTTTTTGCTCTTTTTTTTTGGAGAGGGGAAGGTAGGGCAATTGGGATTAAGTGACTTGCCCAAGGTCATACAGCTAGATTGGGGGGGTGGGATGTGTTAAATATCTGAGGCCGGATTTGAATTCAAGTCCTCCTGACACCTGATTGGCCAGTGCTCAATTCACTGTGCCACCTAGACTGCCCAAATTAAAATTTTCTTGCATAAATAAAACCAATGTAACCAAGATTAGAAGGAAAGCAGAAAATTGGGGGGAAGCTTTCATAAACGATCTCTCAGATAGGATATGATTGTGCTGGAATACTGCTGATCTATAAGAAATGATGAGCTGGTTGGTTTAGAAAAACATGGGAAGAGTCAGACCTATGAAGAAAGATGCTAATACATACATATATATATACATATATATATATATATATATATATATATAAACATCTGAGATTACATAGTAAGATGTGAATATAAGATTGAGTTATTTGGCTTAGGATTTTATTCTAAACAACTAACTAAGGCAGCTGTAGCACAGTACTTAGTAAATGTCGTGTTTGTACCAGTCTGTCTTTGGCTTTCTTTCTGTCTCTGCCTTCCTCTGTCTCTCCCTCTGTCTCTCTCTATATCTCTCTCTGTCTCTGCCTATCTTGGTCTGTTTCTGTCTCTGTGTATCTCTTTGTCTCTCTGTCTCTGCTTGTCTGTTTGTCCGTGTCTGTCTCTCCTTCTCTCGTCCTTAACCAGGCCTTGAAGATCATAACATTTCTAGGGGGGATCTGCAATCACATGCTGAATTTAACTCTGCTCTATAGACAGAATAAGAAAGAATTTTAGCCTTAATAGGTTCGTACAAGAGCTCAAAACATTTTCAAGTTTCTATTAAAGAGAAGAGGAAGCGGAAAGACCTGCATTTAAATCATGCCTAAAACCTTGCCAAAGTAATGACCCTGTGCAAGTCACTTACCCTCTGTATTCTTCAAGCAGCTCCTTTAGTATTTATCTACTAAACCAGTAGTCTCCAAATTTTTTTGGTCATACACCTCTATCAATAAAAAATGTGAACACATATCACAATATGTGCCTGTGTGTTCACTTGTAAATAATTATGGTAGTTATACACACTTTAATACTTATACAAAAAGTAGAGTTTTTAAACATATGAGATGACAGTAAAATAATATCTGGTCTTTGTTGTTGGGTGGTCCTTCAGATTCTCGAAGAGGACCGTGACATCACAAGGTTGATGTTTTGACTTGCATGTGAATTTGAGTTAGTGAGACAGAACTGTTTTGTCATAAACCTCACTGTCTTCACCACAGGCACGGAAGTTCAGTGACAAAAGTCAAGGAGGCTGATAATGGCCCCAGGAGGCAGTGGGTGACCCCCAGCCTTCTTAAATTAGGTCTTTCCAAGGTCTCAGTTTGTCCGGAGGCAATGCCCATCCGTGACTCAGGGCTAAGTTAAGAGTTGAAACAAAAGATGGCCCAATTTACCATGAGCAAACTATCCATTTGGAAGGAGAAGACCCTTAGAGTTTCTGGCCAGAACAGAAAACAGTGGCTATTTACACTCATTCTAAACCATCATAACTTAAACAATGAGTCTTGGAGGCTTGTACTGTGCCTATTCCAAGTCATCTGTGATCATCAGAGTGATTTGGATTTAAAGGCTTCGTCAAGTAGCTCCATTTGAAACACAGTGGACTTTTTTTAAACCTGTTTTTTCAGAGCTCTATTTCAAAAACTCATAAATGAAAACAGGACAAGAAGTAAATTGTCCCAGCTTTTTGAAAAATAAATTATAATAAGCAAATAAATAGAAATCAATTTTTAAAAATAAATTAAAATCTAGTTTCCAAACCCCAAAATTTCTTACAAAATATGTGACCAAAAATTGTTGTTTGTCCTTTGTTTTCAGAGAGGACCGATGATATCAGAAGGGTGATGGCTTGACTTGATCACGAATTGGATTTAAGTGAGGCTGAGCTGAGCAAAGTCCTCAGTATCACGATCTCCTCCAGAGTCAATAAGGGGAACCTGGAAGTTTATCAAGAGGCCAAGCAACTTGTGTCTTAGGAACAAAACAACATGTCTTAGGCAAAATCACTCCAGCAGCTGGGTTAAGGGTGGATTGTAGAGAGGAGAAATTTAAAGCAGAGACCAATTAGCAGACTACTGCAATAATTCAGGTAAGATCAGATGAAGGCCTGACCCTGGCAGGTGGCTGCATGAGCAGAGAGAAAAGGTAGCAGATGAGAGAAATATGAAGAGGCAAAAAGCACAAAATTTGGCAACTGCCTGGATATGTGGAGTGAGGGAGGATGAAGGGTTGGGAATACTGAAGTTGTGAATGTAAGGGGCTAAAAGGATGGTGGTGCCCTTGACAGTAATAGGGGAATTTGGAAGACAGGTGAGTTTAGAGGGGAAAGACATTTTAATGATAGCAGTGATACAGGTCGCGCTTCAATAGTGTCTGTCCAATCCTGTGTGACTTCCTCCTTCTCACCCAAAATGGAAAGATATACTGTTATCACTGCCCTGGCAGGAAATGTCTACCTGAGAGGATGCTGCTGCAATCACGAGACAATCTGGGGACAGAGTAGGAAGAGGGGGATGGAGGGATTTTCTCCCATTACACCTGTGCTGCTGCTTCTGAAGGTGTTCAGTAATGTCGTAAGGAGCCAGATACTAAAGGCAGAAGGCGGAGCCCTCCTTCACATCACTGAGGGAGGGCTCAGCGATGGGGAGTGTCAGGGATAAGGAGAAGGGTAATGGTTATGTTGGGTATAAGCCCTAAAATATTGTAGAGAGGGTGGGATGGTACCGGTTTTCCCACCATCTAATTAGCTGATTTCGTGCCTCAGTCAGGGGGCCCAAGCCCCAGTTTTGGAGTCTAATGAAATACATAAATCTGCATCGATGGGAGAAGTTCCCACAATGAAGAAATCCTGGTTTGGTTTTGTTGTTGTTATTGCTGTTTTTGCTGACCAAATCTGTGATTTCATTGTTTTATGGAATCCCAGTAAATAAACTCCTACCAATGCAGATCTGCAATTGCTCTGTAGAGCTGCCTAAAGCACTGAGAGTAAGTTACTTTCCTACAGTCACTCAGATAGACTAGGTCTAGAGACAGAACTTGAATCCAGAACTTACCTAACTCTAAAGCTAGCTCTCCACCCACTATAAAATCATCAAGCCTATTCCCTTATAGAGAATAGCAATTCTTTGATATTAAATGAGAGATCTCAAACCATACCATTGTATAGCACCTTATGTCCCCACAGTCCTGCGAGTTTATCGGTCTTATTATCACCATTTTGGGGCAGATAGGTGGCTCAGTGGATAGAGCACTGTGGGCTTGGAATCAGGAAGACTCATCTTCATGAGCTCAAATCCAGTCTCAGACACGTTTTTAGCTGGGTGACCCTAGGCCAGTCACTTAACCCTGATTGCCTCAATTTCCTCATCTGTATGAAAGGAACTAGAGAAGGAAATGGCAAACCGCACCAAAATCATTCCCAAGAAAAACCCAAAAGGAATCACAAAGAGTTAGAAACGACTGAGAACAACTCAAAAACAAAAACTGCCATATTACAGCCTAGAAAAATGAAACACAAAGATATTTGTTGATAAATGTAGCAAGTAGTTAAAACAACTGGAACCCTGGTCTTCGGCCCTTTTAACCGAATGTTCTTCCTCTAGTACCCCAAGGTGCTTCCTATAACCATCAAGGTACGGCCTAAATAACATACCCTTATTATGAACCTTTACAATCTGTTTACTTCACGGAAAGCTTAATTAAGTTCTGATTCCATGTTCATTGAATTCTGCCTGCCCCACAGCTAAGGCCACATAATAAGTGAGGGTGAGTGACATCATTGGCCAAATACAGTAGCTATTCAAATGTGTGTGGACTCCTTACATAATTACCTAATTATAGCCACTGGGTGAGCATCATACAATAATACCCTGTGTCACAAGGCCAATGAATGACTGTCAAATGGCCAGATAGCCCTTTTAATCTTGATATTAGGAAGATAAAGGAGAAGAGACTCAATGGGGGTTTTGTGGGGCTTTCTGCCCAAACAGGTCATAAATCTTTCTGTTCACTAGAAAGGCCTGCCCTGCCCTGTGAATTCAACAGGACACTTCAAAGCTGGAAAATTAGTGCAATTAGAAGTGTGCCTGATCTTCTGGCTTTCTGTACCCAGGTCAAAAGAAGAGGGCCACAGAGAGACCATGAGGTTTATGAAGTTCACATAAATATATGTGCATATAACAGGCAGGGAAACATATGGGTACCAATTTACTAACCCCCACCCATTCACTCACTTGGAAAATCTCATTTTATATTGACAGCAGCCACATTTTCTGTTCTCTGTAACTAGAGCAGCAAAAGACTATTCCTAAAATTCCCAATATTAGGCAAGGACAATTTTCAGCCAAATCCAGTACGAAACACCAACTTCTTCAGGATTATTTGGAATGACCCATTATGGTTAATTACTTTCCACCTATTTTAAAGATCTCCATTTTTGTGAACGGGAGCTCTCCCTCTAAGCCAGGGACACCAGTTACCTGGAGTAGGAGCAACAACCCAACCTAGAGGCTCTCAGACCTTTTAGCCTCAGGATTTCTCAAAAATTATTATTAAGGACTTCAAAGAATTTTTGCTTTTATGGGTTATATCTAACAATATTTACCTTATTAGCAGTTAAAACTGGTGAACTTAAAAAATTTATTTCTTAATTCATTGTTGTTATTTTAACAAGAATAAACAATAATAGCTACATATCAATACAACATTTTTCTTAAAATTATTTAGTGAGGAGAGTAATATTGTTTTATACATTTTTGCAAATCTCTTTAATGTCTGGCTTGATAAAAGACAGCTGGATTCTTATATCTGCTTCTGCATTCAATCTGTTGCTATATGTTGTTTTGGGTAAAGTATATCAAGAAAATATAGCCTCAGAAATATAGGGAGAAAAGTATTTTAACAGACAAGTAATATCTTAGTATTATTATGAAAATAGTCTTAGGGACCCTGAGAGGTCCTCGGACCACACTTCAAGAACTACTGTACTAATCTTGCACCTGTGCCATTTAGTCCAACTTTTTTCTAAGATATTGAAAACATCCTCAAGATTTGGTTGGCTCAAAGGGACTGAGTAACGGTTTAAGCTGTTGGCATCATTTCCTGGACGCCTGAGTACAAAGCAACCACAAGAAGGTCCAGGAGTATTCTAATGCTGGAAAAGAATGTGGAAAAGGATGAATTCAAGCAAAGAAACTCAAGCAGTTTAATCAGCGCAGTGTGTCATTAATACTTTGCTTTTTGAATAGCCTCTCTGGCTAAACTAATTAAGTCTCCTTTTGTTCGCTGTTGGGTGACCTACAAGTATCTCATAGTTTTCCTCCAAAATCAAACACAAACTACCAGGGTCTGGCCTATTTCAGGCCCAGACCAGAACACTACCCCCTCTAAGACTTACTGGTAGGACTTTCTGTGACCGAGAAACTCACCTCTCTTGTTGAAACACATTTCCTTACTTTCTATTCAGAACTGGTAAGCTGAAAGACCAGAAAGTTGTTGTGTCCAAACAAACTATATCATTTTTTAAAATCCATCTTTGGCCAACCTAGCAATGACCATTGGTGATCAGGCAACATGCATCCATTTCCTCACTGAGCCCATACTCCAGGCTTTTCCATCTTGCTAGTACTTTCCAGAGCTTCCACTCTATTGACACAGCCTTCAAGAAATCACAGTCCTGGAGACAAGCAGGACAGCTCTGAAACTCAGATCTGACTTTCTTTATACATTTTTTTTTAAAACAAGTGATAAGTAATGGAGATTCATAATTTCACACGCAATCCTTTTTTCTGTTCTTCTTGGTCAATGGAAATGTTCAAATGTTTATTGGTATTCATCATATTCAGAATAATGAAAAATAAAAACAGAGCAAAATAAAAATGTGATCCACACCACCCTTTACCACAGAGGAGGATGTTGCTAGAGAGTCTGTATACATGTCAAAGAAATTATTCACTTTCAAATAATGGGAACACAATGCATTTAAAAGGGCAGCTAGGTGATGCAGTGGATAGAGCACTGGGCTTGGAATCAGACTCTCTTGATAGGTCCAAATCTGGCCTCAAACTTTTACCAGCTGGGTGACCCTGGGCAAGTCACTTCACTCACTGTGAAGGCAGCTCAGCTCCTCAACTGTAAAATGAGTTGGAGAAGGAAATAGCAAACACCTCCAGTATCTCTGCCAAGAAAACCCCAAAATAGGGTCATAAAGAGCCATATATGACTAAAATTATTGAAAAATAACAACAAAGCCCTACAAAGCTGTTTTGGGGTGGCAGGTGGCACAAAGGATAGAACACTGGGCCTGGAGTCTTATTCAGACTGTGTATATTTCAGGAAATGAAAGTACAAAATGCTTGCCTTTCCAATGAGGCTGAACCATATCAAGCTGGAGAATGTTAGGTGCATTTTTATGACCTGAGGGGGAGAACAAGGAAATACTTTTTATTTTTGCAGCTCTGTCACATTAAAAACACGAGCATTTTTCATCTGTTTAATGCCATCCTGAATGAAATCTTTCCAATTCTTTGTTGTCAGAGCCAGATATTAATGCAGTTAAGAGGTACCATATTCGAATTTCACAGAGCCATGTTCACAGTCAAGAAGGCACATTTGCCTTTGCAACTAAAAAGATCACAACTCTGTGGGTTAACTACCCAAGCACAAGACTTGAGCCCTTTACTAATTTTCTAGTTTTCAGCTTTTGTCTTTGACTCAAATCCTCTAAAACACTGGAGTCCAGAAAATCCTATACAGCTACATGATACCCCTTTCCTGGGAACATGAGTGAGCATGTGCAGGTGATGGGCCTCTGCCATTGTCCCCAGCTACTGTCATCTCTTGGGCTAGGAGGTTCCATCATTGTCTTTCCATGGGTACCATAACTGAAGTTAGGGGGGTGATGGTTGGTCCCTGGGAGAAAGTGAAGAGAGCCTGTGATAATACCAGGCTTTCACACTTCTACCAACAGAGTCTGCTATCTGGTCTCTCCCCTGTGCTCAGGTCTCTCTACATCTCTCCAACTCACTCTGGTAGATATATTTGACTTCTTAATTCAAAAAGGCAGCTCTGACCCACAATAGCTTGAAATAATCAAACCATCTTCCAGATGCTGGGATTTAATTCGTCATCCTTAATGAGGCATACATAAACCCAGAATTTCTCAACCCTCTAAATGAACTGTTAGTGGCTGATCTAAACACTCATGAGTCAGGCAATGCAATGGCCTCACATCCCCCAACCTCATCCAGCAGATGAGGCTTCCCTGATGGATTGGCCCAGCTCCCTTCTTCTCACAGATAATTCTAAATACATAGACTCTTAGAGTTGATAGGTTCTTAGAGAGTATCTTCTCCAGGATTTCTTACCTTTTTGTGGGTCATGGACCTTTTGGCAGTCTAGTGAAGTTGGTAGACTAGGGGTGCAGAATGTGTGACCTCGAAGTCACATGTGGCCTTCTAGGGTCTTGGGTTTGGCCTTTTGACTGAGTCCAAGTTTTACAGATCAAATCCTTTTATTAAGGGGACTTGTTCAGTGAAGTTCGGATTTGGTCATAGGGCTGTACTTGAGGACCTAGAGGGCCACAGGTTCCCCAGGCCTGATTCTAGTCCATCCTCTCTGTCAGTCTCTTGTTTGCAGATGTTTGCTTTTAGAATCAAGTTGTTTCAAGATCTGGGCCTGTGTACTTTCACGAAGTTCTGAGAAACAAGCCCCACCCCACGGATGCTTAATTAACGCCCTGAAATGATCAATGAAGTATACCCTAGATGTCCTGAGTGTGCTTGTAAGTCTATAGCATACAGTCATAGCCAAGGGCTTGGGCCCCGGGAGAAGAAAAGAGCTCATCCAGGGTAAACCACATTTTGTTGCAGGCTTGTGGACAGAAATAGTGATGGACAAGAAGGAAAAAAAATGTTAAGCTTCCACAGGACACTCAAATCCATTAGTCACATTTTGGGTAAACACTAGCAAAAGGCACTTCCATTGCTCCAGCTGACACAACCCTGAGTTCTCTCTGACTCCTCTCCTCATGGCATCCCACTTGCCAAAGTATCATTTTCTATCACTCTATCCTTAGCTCCTGCCACCCAAACTTTTCCTCTAAATGAGAAAGTGGGTAATCAGCTGGAACTCCCTTGGGTAATCAAATATCTCACCCCGAAGATATGCTCAGATTCTGCTGGCCCAGGGTCAGCTCTCCCAACGTGCAACATGCAGTGAGTGGCCCTACAACCAGTTCAGATTCCCACAAGTTTCTAATTAAAACAAAACAAGTGTTGCTCTAGACTGAGAATGGTTTCTGGGGGTGGAAAGGCCACATGCCTCAAGTCTTGTGTTTGGGTAGTTAACCCACAGAGTTGTGATCTTTTTAGTTGCAAAGGCAAATGTGCCTTCTTGACTGCGAACATGGCTCTGTGAAATTCGAATATGGTACCTCTTAACTGCATTAATATCTGGCTCTGACAACAAAGAATTGGAAAGATTTCATTCAGGATGGCATTAAACAGATGAAAAAATGCTCGCATTTTTAATGTGACAGAGCTGCAAAAATAAAAAGTATTTCCTTGTTCTCCCCCTCAGATTATAAAAATGCACCTAACATTCTCCAGCTTGATATTGTTCAGCTTCATTGGAAAGGCAAGCATTCTGTACTCTTTCATTTCCTGAAAATAAAAACTCCCATAGATTAAACAGTAATTAGACGGGACCTTTAGCTAATTGTAATTGAGCCACAAAAGTTAAGAATGCTCCACTCCCAGAGAGACCAACAATTTCTGGTTGTACCATACCAACTATTGTGAAGGATAATAGTATTAGAACTTCAAAAATCATTTTACAGAATTAAAGAAAATTATGCCAAATCCAATATTAAGGAATTTTCAGCCAGCCTCATGCCTGTTACTATTACCAAACTGTAATAACCAAATCTATTTAATAGAAGAATACAATGCCAAGATCATGGAAATAGAGTTGGAAGCTACCTTAGAGTTCATCTTGTCCAACATCCTCCTTTGACAGTTGAGGAAACTGAGACCCAGAGAGGTTAGAAGAATTACCTAAGGTTTCATTGGCCAGAAAGTCACAGAGCCAAATTTGAATCCAAGTCCCTTGAATCCAAAGTCAGCATTCTATTACCACAACCTCTACTGACATTTATGTACCATTCTAAAAGTTAAAAATTGTTTTCCATTCTGTATCTCAGTGGGACCTTACAACAATCTTATAAAACGGGGGTAAGACTAGAATCTACCACCCAGAGTTGTTGTAAGGATCAAATGAAATAAAATTTATAAAAAAAATTTCTCAGCACATTGCTTGGCACATAGCATACTCTATAGAAATATTAGTGATTATTACCACCCCCAACTCCCAAGTGAGGAAACTCCCAACCTCAGGAAATGTGTGACTCACCCATAGTCACTTAGTAAGTGTTGGAGAGGATTTAAAACCAGTTCTTCACTACAAGTTCAGCAATGCCTATTGTGCCACATAATAAAATAAAATGAGAAATTAATTTCTAAGAACAATAGCTATGACCCAAAGGAGGGAAAGAATATTCCAAGAAAAGGATTTCTGCTGAAAGGGCTGCAAAGTTCTGAAAGTTGAAAAATACACCCTAGTATTAAAAACAGTTGAATTGTAATGGCCTGGTTACCATCAGAACCTTTTTAATCAACAGCTGTCAACTCAAGAGGAATGTGAAATGTTGAGAACAAGTTCAATCATTTTATTTTACAGATGAAGAAACTGACCCATGGAAAGAAAGTGGTTTGCCTAAGGGGGTTTCTTATTCTTAATGCAATGCCTCCAGGGTCTATGGTTCACCTACTTGCACAATTCTTTTTATATCCCCTCTGGATCTTAATAGATTGCTTTATAAGTTCTCTAATCAAAACATGGATTATCTGATGTCCACCTCCTAAAAAGGGATAAAGGGATGACTCTCTCTCTCTCTCTCTCTCTCTCTCTCTCTCTCTCTCTCTCTCTCTCTCTCTCTCTCTCTCTCTGTCTCTCTCTCTCTCTCTGTCTCTCTCTCTCTGTCTCTCTCTCTCTCTCTCTCTTCTATGTGTGCCTGTCTGTCTTTCTCTGCCTCTCTCTTTAGGATGATTTTTAGACATTGATTGTTTGGACCATGATCCTTTTCAGCTCATTAGCGCCTATTTGAGCTTAAGCTCTGCTAGCAAGAACTAAGGCTGATGCATTGGAGTAAGATGTGAATGGAGGCAATTCTTCCTGGGGACATTTTCCATGAGAAGAGAGCTTTAGTTTAGTAACTGAAGTTAATTAGAAAATCGAATCCAAAATACCGAAATTAATCTTGTAGCTATCTTAATTGAGAAATGGTATAATTTCTGGATAAAGAAGAAGCCTTTAAATCCTAATCACATATAGTCAGTAGGGCCATGTCATTTTTTTTTTAAAAGAGAGAGGGGGAGGCTCAATTTTCAGACCCAGAAATCGCATTTCAGAGATTTTATCCTAAAAGTATTCTTAATATCAAGAAAAAAATCCATATATTCATAAATGTTCATAGCAGAGTTTTTTAGGATAACAAGTTAGAAGCAAAATATGTGCCTGATAGTTGGAAAAGAGATGAACAAATGGAATATTATTGTGCTGTAAGGCATAGTAAAAAAGGAAGAAGTCAGAGAAACATGAGAAGACTTGAATGAAGTGAAGAAAAAAGAAAGTAAACCCTGAAAAATAACAGGCATAAATCAGTGCAACAATGTTTGGGAGAAGAAAAAAGCAATGTGGACAAGTCACAAAACTGGTCAATTATGTGGTCATTCTGTCATTTAAGGCGCTGGTCACAATGTGTCAAAGCTAAGGAGAACACATTCTTCATTTAATGAACAATCTAAAGTTTAGGGAAAGTGCTTTGGAAAGGGGTTTGTTTGGGTGTTTGTTGGGAGGTATCTGTTGTGCCAAAAAAAATTGTATCAATAATTTATTTTTAAATAGTCTGACTCAAGCAGTGTCGAACATGTCCAACTGACACCTATTCTAAATCTTATTTATCTCATATACTAGTTTACTAACTTCAGATTTGAGGTCCAAA
Source organism: Pseudocheirus occidentalis (assembly GCA_028646575.1). Taxonomy (NCBI): domain Eukaryota; kingdom Metazoa; phylum Chordata; class Mammalia; order Diprotodontia; family Pseudocheiridae; genus Pseudocheirus; species Pseudocheirus occidentalis. The sequence continues at coordinate 299,787,527 of CM053594.1, read as the reverse complement.
CATTGGCCCCCTTGCTCTGGCTTTAAACTCTGGATAATATAGCTATCTCTAGTGTCAATCGCTGACCCTTAAGATAAGGCTTAAGTCTTTTCCAACATGCCCTGGGGACTTGAGAGGTGAGGGGAATGTGATATCAGAAAGTGTTAATCAGGGGCGCAGCCTTTCCTGACCTGGAGGCACAAACTCCCACATTACTGGCACAATTAACTCCTTACTGGTATACTTCATGCCCAGATTCTATGAGGTTCAGCAACCTAGTTGCCACACAAAAGTCAACAGATTCTGAAAACACAGCCAGATAGCTAGACAGTTCACCTAGTCCAACCGTGATATTTTACAGATGAGAGAACCAAAGCTTAGAGTGGAGAGGGATTGGGAAGGTAGGAGGGAAATGAATTCCTTAAGATTACATAGATAGTGTCAGAGCTGAAACCAGGGTCCTACAGGTAGCCTGGTTATTCGATAGAATACCAGGTCAGTTTTAGGAAGGCCTCTTAGATCAGACCTTTTTACGCTACCCTTTGGCACACCGATATCACTAGTAATCTGTATCCCAAAGAAATCACAAAAAGTGGGAAAGGACCTACATGTATAAAAAAAATTCAAAGCAGCTCTTTTTGTGGTAGCAAAGAAAGGGAAATGGAGAGGATGCCCATCAACTGGGGAATGGCTGAATAAGTTGTGATATGTAAATGTAATGGAATACCACTGTGCTATAAGAAATGACAAGCAAGCAGATTTCAGAAAAACCTGAAAAAGCTTACGTGAACTGAGGCAAAGTGAAGTAGGTAGAACCAGGAGATCACTGTACATTGTATCAGCAACATCATGTGATGATTAACTTTGATAGACTTAGCTCTTCTCAGCAATACAATGATTCAAGACAATTACAAAGGACTCATGATGGAAAGAATTGATGTAGTCTGAATGCTAATCACAGCATACTATTTTCACTTTATTTTGTGGTTCTTTTGGCCTATTTTTTCTTTCACAACATGAGTAATATGGAAACATTTTCTACATGATTGCACACACATAACCAATATTTACCATTTTAGAGAGGAGGTGGTGAGGAAGGGAGATCATCTGGAACTCAGATTTGAAAAATAAATGCTAAAAATTGTCTTTACATATAATGTGGAAAAAATACTGTTTTTAGAAAAGGACCTTTTATGCTTAATCTAGTTATTTTGGTATAGTGGAAAGAGAAATGGGTTTAGAACAAGAGGACCTGTATTAGAATCCTAGGTCTGCTCTCTATGAGTGATGTGGCTTTCTTTGGGGCTGTTTCTTCATCAATAACACTGCAGGGTTGGACTGGAGCAATAGAGTTTCTTATCGATTAGCAGTCTAGTGAAGCCCATGAACTTCTGCTCAGAATTATGCTTTTAAATACATAGGATTACAAAAGGAAACCAATGATATTGAAATATCATTATTAAATATGTATATATATTTATAAACATATAAATATCTAAATATATATATATACCTCAGAGACTTCAAAGCACTATGTAAATGTTGATCAAAATCAGAAAACAAATTTTTTTTGTCTTTTTGGAGGGGAAAGGCAGGGCAATTGGAGTTAAGTGACTTGCCCAAGGTCACACAGCTAATAAGTGTTATGTTGCTTAACTGCCCATTAGGCAATTAAAAATTTATTTTTTTGCTTTTTGGAGGGCAGTTGGGGGTAAGTGACTTGCCCAAGGTCACATGGCTAGTTTTTGTGTCAAGTGTCTGAGGCTGGATTTGAACTCAGGTCCTCCTAACTCTAGGCCTGGTGCTCTATTCACTGTGCCACCTAGCTGCTTCTCAATAAACTTTTATTAAGCACCTACTATGTGTTAGGCACTGTGCTAAGAGCTGTCATCGATCATAATTATTGGTATTAGATATATCTTTCTGCCAAAACTTCCACAGAATATCCATCTTCCTCCATTAAAAAAATATTTCTGGGCTATCAATATATTTTTCAAGCTTTCAATCAATTATTGTCCGTTCTTGCTATGGGCCTGGTTACAAATATCCTCATGATATCTTTGACTTTCTTTCTTATTTCCAAGCCATTGTTGGCAATCTGCTGCATCTAATAAAAAAGTACATGGAATGTACGTGTTAGAATATGAGAAATCTATGAGGAGAGAGTGTTAGAAGATCTTTGTGTAGATGAGTAGATTAGGGAAATCAGTCTCAAACCGTATCTGAAGCAGTTTTGCTTCAGAAAGCATCTTTTCCCTCAAGCTTATTCCACAGTTGGTTAAGGAACCTATCCTCAGACCACCTCTATTTGGAGACATTCTTTTAGCAGTTAGTAAGGTACCAGAAATAGGACCAAAAAGGAAGAGGGGCACTCTGATGGCATTTTTGGCTTAGTCAGGGCAGCTCCCATTTCCAAAGAATCATTGTTACAATGATGACTGAATACATGACTAGTACAGAAGTGGTCACAAATATGCGCCCCTCAGAGATGACCTGTGGCTGTGACTTATACCCCATGGTGGTTTGAAGTGGTTTTCTCCCAAGAAAGAATCACATTCTCTATTTGAGGGTTAAAAAAAGGTAGTTGTGAATAAAGTATCAAATATTTCAATCTTCTGCTGTGGCCTAGAGAATGCTATTTTGAGGTCCATCCAAATCCTAACATTAGTGCCACTACTGTGTGATAAGGTTTCTCCTAGGGTGATACCAGAGTAATTTAAAAATGCTTATGGTTGGCATTGAAAATCCTTTGCAAAATTTCTCTAACCTACCTTTCTAGACTTATTTCATGCTACTCTCCTTTACCCAATCTAAATTTCAGTCAAACTTGCCTAATTACTGTATGTTTTGGTTTTTTGCTTTTTTATTTTGGAGGGGGGGATGAAAGGCAATTGGGGTTAAGTAACTTACCCAAGCTCACATGGCTAGTAAGTCTGATTACTATTTTCTGAACTACCCATCCTCTCTCCCATCACTGTGCCTTTCACTCTCTGGTCCCTCATGCCTACAATGCTCTCCTCACTTTGACCTCTTGGAATGCTTGCCTTTCTTCAAGGTTCAGCTCATGTGCCACCTCTTATAAGAAACCTTTCCTGACTTACCTTGTGAAAATAAGATGCACATTTAGCTGATTCATGGATTATGACCTTCCAAGTAGGAATTTAATAAATCCTTATTAGATTAAAGTAGCTCACAGAATTGTAGACCAGGAACAGACCACTGGGAGCATGTACTTCTCAACTCCCTCATTTTACAGATAAAGAAACTTTTCTTTAGTCATTTTTCAGTCATGTCCAACTCTTTTTGAGTCCATTGGGGGTTTTCTTGGCAAAGATACTGGAGCAGTTTGCCCTTTCCTTCTCTAGTTCATTTTACAGATGAAGAAACTGAGGCAAAGTTAAGTGAATTGTTTAGGGTCAGTGTCTGAAGTCAGATTTGGATTCCAAGAGATGAGTCTTCCTGATGCCAGGTGCTGGCACTCTATCCACTGAGACATCTAGCACTGAATGAGGAACTAAGGCCCAGAAAAATGAAGTGACTTGCCCTGTCACTTAAGACCCTCAGGGCTTTTTCACCATCCATTAGAGAGATACATAGAGGCATTTCTTTTGGCAGTCTGAGTCATTGCCCCATGCCAGCAGAATGGGACCTTATTAAGTAAATTGTCCAATGAATGGATAAAAGCAGTAGGAAATGAAGTATTTGTGTCCATCAGAGTTCTCGGATTGAGCAAAATGAACAAATGCAAAATAAATAAGGCTTGCACCTGCCTTTTGGGGGCACAGCTAAATTTTCCTGAAGGGGAAGTTTCATCTTCCCACTTAGGTTATTTAATTTAATCAAATTAAGCAGTTAGAAAAGCTAGAGAGAAGAGAATGATCAATAGTGTTAAAGGCTGCAGAGGTCAGGAAAGATGCCATTGAGAAAAGACTGGGCAGTTAGGAGAGTTTTAGTGGCTTTGGAGAGGACACTTTCCGTGGAATAATGAGGCCAGAAACTAGACTGCCAAGAATTAAGGAAGTGAGAGGAAAGAAAGCAGAAGCACTTACCTGCTGAAGTGGCTTTGTCTAGGAGTTTGGCCATAAAAGGGAGGAGAGAGACAGGACGATAAGCCAGAAGGGATGGATGGACTAAGTGAGGTGTTGGGGTTTTTTGAGGATGAGAGAGACGTGGGCATGTTTGTAGGCAGTTGGGAAGCAGCCAGTAGACAGAGATTAAAGATTAGTGAGAGAATAGGTATGCTATATGGGGCAACCTGCTGGAGAAAACAGGATGGAAATGGAATCACTTGTAGATGGGTTTGCCTTGGCAAGGAGAAAGGCCATCTCTTTATGTGATATGGGGAGAAGAAGATAGTGACAGAAGGCATTTAAGTGATATGAGATAAGGAACAGGGAAGAAGAGGAAGCTCTCTTTGAATGCCTTCAGTTTTTTTCAGTGGAATATGAGGCAAGGTTCTCAAGTAGATCACATTTATGATACCATTATTATATTTTTAATATTTAATGTGCATCAGTTGAAACTGAAATTCACTGGAAAGGCATTGGAGAGGTACATGGTGGGCATAAGCAGGTTGCATCACATTACAAGCAATGAATTAGGAAGAATAAAGTGAAAATATCTAGGAACTGTATAAAAAGAAAAAAAGGAAAATGGGCTGGTCCCATGGTGAGAATTCATTCATCATTCAGCCAGCACCCTCCCTTGATGTCCTCTCCCTGTCAAGAGAACTCAAGGAAGGCCCTCAGCACATTGGGTCAGATCCCTTTGATGAACTTATGGGAAGGCATGGATGAATTGCATAGAAGATTTGCAAGCACAGATGTGTTGCAATGGAAAGGAAGACCAATGTTGATGAAATCACAAATCCACTTGAGTTTTTGTATCGTGTAAGTATAATAAACTGGCATACCTTTGTATATGGTATATTTTATTCCATGTGTGATATGGGAATGTGGTATAATGAATAGAGTGCTGGGTATGGAATGAAAAGACTTGAGTTTAAATCCAGCCTCTTGACACTCAGCTGAGTCAGCAATTCATTTAATCTCTAGGTCATTTAAAGTATAGCTATTGTCTGTCTATAAGGGTTAGGTTAGTGTATCTCAGCTGTAACAAGCCGACTCCAGTGCTGGTCACAGTGCAGTACTATTCAAGGGAGTCCCTATGCCAAGATTTCCTTATGATGAAAAACTTTTGAGTATCTTAGTGGTATGGAAAAAACACCCGACAAAAGTTTAGAGACCTGGGCTCTGTCCCCAACTCTGCCACTCAGTGATCATGTGACCTTGGCAAAGTTCTTTATTATTGTTGTGTTAAATATGTCAATTGTGTGAATTGACTAAATGATCTCCAGGGATATTTCTAGGTCTGTAATTCTAATTTTATGATCATAAATAATCATAGGGATTTACTATTATTGGGTCTTTGCTTTTTATGACAAATTGTTGGTTGTATCTATGCCATATGTTATGGTGAACACTCGGTCAGAAATGTAACACCATAATTATACTGTTCCCATGGGAGCATATGATTTTTAAAATAATCTCTCTTCCGACAAACTACAACATGAGGATAAATAATGTTTCACCTATCTCACAGAATGCTACAATGAAAAAAGCAATTTTAAAGCACAGAGCACTATGTAAATTTGAGGTTCACCAATGACAACACCTAGGAAACCTTAAGAGATTTCTGGGAAGACCCAGAGGTGAAACGTGGGAAGGTTTAACGATGTATTTCCAGAGCCCAGAAATGATACCATTCGTTTTTGGATGCTCCATCCATCTACTTGACTAATGTGGAAAATTGAGAGCTGACCACACCGAAATTAAGAGAATCATTTTGATTGTCATTGAAGATTTATCATAAGCCATAGCTTGGAAAATGTGATTAAATTAGAGGCAGTTGGTGGTTCAGTGGATAGGATGCTGAGTCTGGAGTCAGGAATACCTGAGTTAAAATCTGGCCTCTGTTAGCTTTGTGATCCTTGGCAATTCACTTCACTTACTTGCCTCAATATGTATCCTCAACTGTAAAGTGGGGATAATAATAGCACATGCTTCCCAGGGTTCTCAGGAAGATAAAACAGGCTAATTATTTTAAGCACGTAGCACAATGCTTATTCCTATAGCCTTGCTATAATTACTCGCCCTTCATTTTGAAGAAGAGGATCAATGGCATTACAGGCGCAGTGTCTTCACTTATGTGAAACTGGATGTAAGTGAGGGCAAATGACAGAACCAGGAATTGAATCCAGACCATTTCAATCCAGTGTGCCTTCTATTACATCACTCTGCCTCGGAGGTCCCTTCCAGCTCTGAGGTTTAATTACTACCATATGTTTATAGAGTATTTTACATCCAAAATGCTTAATTTACATAAGCTTATTTAATCCTCACACCAGTCCCATTATTTTTTTAAATTACATACACTAGTTACTGCCAAATTACTGAACCCTCCCCAACACAAATATAATCCCCCTTGAAAGCTGTAATGTAAGGGACTGGCCAATGAGAGCTCAGTCTTTGAAATATGCACGTATAGTAGTAATAATAATGTTAATAATAACTAACACTTATATAATGCTATAAGGTTTGCAAATGTTTTAAATATAATCTCACTTGATTCTCACTCTGCTTTCAATCTAACCATCATGTATAGAGGATGCAAGTATTGTAGTATGAAGGTGTGGTGATACTCTTCAGTGGAGCATTATTTGACCCTATCTATGAACACTATGAGTCTAAGCCTGAGCATATTCATCAAGCATAGATCTGTTTAGTTCATTAGTGTTGATCTTCCCTTCCATTGCATCTTATCTATATTGGCATATCCTGTGTAATTCATCCATGTCTTCCCCTAAGTCCATCGAAGGGACCGCACAGCATGCTGAGGGCTCTTCCTCATTCTTTTGATAGGGGGAGAAAATCAGTGGAGCAGGCTGGCTGTGTGAACACTGGAACAATGTTCTTCCCATGGGACTAGTCCATTTCCTATTTTGCTTTATACATCTATTTCCCAGATGTCATCACTTACTCCATAATTCATTGTAAAATGCTGCAACTTGTTCATGCCTACCATGCACCACTCCAAAACCTTTCAGGTGAATTTAAATTTCAATTCATGAAAATTAAATATTGAAATTATAACTATTGTATCATACGTGTAATCCCACCTAAGAACCTTGCCTCATATTCAGCTGAAAAAATTTGAAAGCATTAGCCGAGAGTTCCCTCTTCTCCCATTTCTCATATTACTCAGATGCTTTCTGTCAGTCTTTTCTTTCACCGTATTTCACATAATGAGGGGAAATGTTTTATACCAGCTGTTCTTGCCATAACTTCTCAGTAAGCCCATTTCTAAAAGCTAATGTAGTTCAGCAATGTAGTGGGGACTCATAAGTGACAGCACTAGAAATCTCAGCCCCTAGTACCTAGAGAGGAAGAGGAGGAGTGGTAGTAGTAGTGGTAGTAGTAGTGGTGGTAGTAGTAGTAGTAGTAGTAGTAGTAGTAGTAGTAGTAGTAATAGTAGTAGTAGTAGTAGTTGTTGTTGTTGTTGTAATAGTAGTAGTAGTAGTGATAGTAGTAGAGTAGCAGCAGCAGCAGCAGCAACAGTAAGCCAACCTCTGGGGAATGCAACTTGTTGAGTATGAGTATTCAGCTGGGGAAGTGGCCTCAGAAGGGATGCAACAGAATGATGAAAAACAGTTTAGTAAAATAAAAGACTGATAGGATGGTCATATCCGAGAGTATCTGGTACAGTCTATACTGGGGGTAGGGAACCTGCAGCCTTGAGGCCACATGTGGCCTTCTAGGTCCTTGAGTGCAGTCTTTTGACTGAGTCTAAGTTTTACAAACAAATTCTTTTATTAAGGGGATTTGTTCTGTCAAGTTTGGATTCAGTCAAAGGACTCCACTTGAGGACCTAGAGGTCACTTCCCCACCCCTGGTCTACATCCACTGTTCTCCACTCTCCTACCAAAAGGAAGATTATTTATCATTTGTCTTCCAGAACCAAGATTGAACCTTCATCATGAATATTGTTCTCCTTACTTTGTTCTGCAACAATCCATGGAAACCTTTCTACATTTCTCTGAATTCCTAGTACCTGATGCTCTGTGGTGAAATAATACTCCAATATATTCATACGCAGCAATTAGTTCAGTAATTCCCCAACTGACAGTCACCTACTTTGTTTTATTTTGGGCTTTTTTTTTAGCTACCAAATTGTTGCAATGTGAATATTTGGGATCTTTTTCTTTTTTTCTCTTTGGAGGTAAATGTCCAATATTGAGATCACTTCACATAATCTCAAATTGCTTTCTGGAACATTTAAACCAAGTTGCAGCTCCACCAATAGTACATTGGTTTATATATGTTATATTAGTGTGTGTGTGTATATATGTATATATATACACATATATACACACACATACGCACATATATATATATATAAGCCAGCATATATAAATACCTGTCTTCCCACATTCCCTTCAATAATAATGAGTTACCATTTATGTAGCACTTAAAAGTTTACAAAGTGCTTAATGTGCATCACCTCATTTTACCTTTACAGTAAGCCTATGAAGGCTGGTGCTATTATCACCTGCATTTTACTGATGATGAAACTGTGCCTATGGTCCCACAGCATCACTATTTCCATTTTTCAAATCATCTTTGTCAATTTGACGGGTGTGAGGTGAAACCTTAGTTTCACAATAGCTCTGTTACAAAGGTATAGATAATATTATACCTATTTTACAGATAGAGAAACTGAGGATCAAGGAGATTGTGATTTGTCTAAGGTCACCCAATTAATAAGATTTGGAATTCCAACTCAAGTCTTCTGATTCTAGTCTAATGCTCTTTCTCTTATAACAATGTCTTTTGTTTTGCTTAATGAAGTATTTTCACGCTTTTTTTTCCCAACTTTGATGAACCACAGAAACCAAGGTAAGTTGAAACCAGCCTATACAAGAGGGCTCATTTGTTGGCTTGGGTAACAATAAATTAATTTGTGCAATAACACTCTGTCCCTCTTTTTTTGTTGTTGTTTTACATTGTGATTGAATGTAATGGAGTTTCTTCCTTCCCAAATCCTGACTGTACAAAATAGATATATTCCTCTGACTTCACAGATCTGTGATTTCATCAGCTAGAATGTTCTTTCTATTGATGTTCATCAAAAATCTTCTAGATCTGAAGAGACAGGTTCCCAGAGCCGCTGTTACTAAAGGTTTCAGCACCATGTCACCATGTTAATGAAAAAGCCTCTAAAAATGCTAGGCTAGTTCTCAGGAAACAAACATTAAGTTCATCACTGGTGCCCCAGCCAAAGTTGTTCCAATCTGGTAAATCTTTCTTGAATTTCTTTCTGTTCCACTCAGGCACCCAAGAGTTACTTTATACCACAAGAAGGCGCTGGAGTTGTCTGTTTTAGTTATCAAAAACAATACTAACTACTTGGTTCTGGAACTACCTCGGGGAGTTCATAAGACAGATCATCCAAGTATTTTAGGCGGAGCGGTAGAGGAAAAGTCCCACAAGATAAAAGCTCCAAAAGTATCTAATGTAATCAAAAAGTGTGTGAGGGGGGAAAGTAAACTAAGAAAAGTGGGGGGGGGGGAAAGTTAACTAAGAAAAGTAGTGACGTAAATGTTTGGGAGTATATGGTATTTTTAGGGAAAAAAAGAACTTAAGTATGGATGGAGCTTATGGCAAAAAATGGAGTGCTTTATGGTTTCTAAAGGAGTGGCAGCAAGACCAAAGCTTTTCGAGGTGGGGGTGCATAGGAAGAAACGGATTGTTGCCCAAGGGCTGTGTGAATCTAGTCCTCAAGCCAGACCCCAAAGTAATCAGTACAATCTGAGAGTAACTATCTTCCCTAGAAGAGCAAAGTAATTAATGGAAAGGAGGAAGAAATGAAGGCTGAAATGTGCTAGTCAAATCAGGGAAGATCTCAGAGCCTGCAGAATAGCAGATCAGGAAGCTGTTAAGACTGAGAGGTCTCTAGGATGTGTCGCCAAGGAGAATGCTAGCTCTTTGGGAGCAGACTATTAGGTTTTCATCTCTATATACCTCACCTCCAGCACAGTGCTTGGCATGTAGCAAATGCTTAATAAATGCTCGCTGAATTGAACTGGGGCTTGATTTTTTCAGTCCTCTGTGATGGGTGGCACAAATCTTCCAAATCTTGAACATCTAGAGCAGTGTCACAATCTCAAGACAGGACTCTAGGAAGAAGCTGGCCTTGAAGACCAGACAAGAGGCTTATCATAGTGTAGCTATCTTCTTTATCTTCTCAGCTCCACGGAGAGCTCTCTGAGGGCAGAGTTTATGGTTTATATGTATCTGAATTCCCCACAGTTCCTTGCATAGTGCAGGCAGTCAATAGAAATCTATTAAATGCCTGTGCCACCAGGCCACTCGGCAGCTGCTCTGTGGTGAACCAAAATGGGTCAGCCACAAAGAAGATGGACAGCATAATGTTTTTAAGGATATAATGAAGTAACAAAAATAACAAACACCCCAAAGTAACAACTGACATTTATAAAGCATTTTGAGATTCACAAAGTACTTGACATACAACACTCTAAGGCAGGCACTACTGGTACAAAGATCCCCATTTTATGGATGAGGAAACCAAGGCTCTGAGAGGTTAAATGACTTGACAACAGATAAACAGCTAAGTAAGCTTTCCAGGTAGAGTTTGAACTTAGACCTTCCTGATTTCAAGTTCTGCATTTTATCCATTCTGCCAGACTGCCTCCTGTATAAAATGAGGCTGTGTTTGTCCTTTGCTCTCAAAGAGGACAGTGGCATCAGGGAGATGGTGACATAACTTGCAGTTGACTTTGAGTGAGGGAGGCTGTGCAAGGTCACCAGCCTCACTTTCTGCTCCAGAGCCATTGGATGTAGTGGCCAGATATTCATCAGGATGACTGGAGATGACCCAGGATGCAATGGGAGACCCTGGCCCTTTGAGGCTGAGGCCTTTTCAGGTTCTCACTTAGAGTGAGGTAACACCCATTCAGTGAATAGGCCCAGAAGTGAGTCAAGGGATGGCCCCTTTCATTAGAAAAAAAGAAAAAAAGTCAAGCTGGGAGGGGAAGATTCTCAGGCTTGCTGTTCCTAAGAGAATCAGTTACCATGGACATTCACTCTAAGGCAGGAGGGCCATTAGGTGGAGCTTGGGCAGGGACCTATTGTGGTCCAATCTATGAGCTTCATTCAGAGTGAACTGCAGGAAAGGGACAAAGGCAAAGAGACAAGCCAGGCTCATTTCAATCCAAACTGGGGCAGAATGGAGACAAGGATTCTTTTTATTTCAACCCTATTGGAAAAAGTAATACTTATCTTACCCTCACACTTCTCAGAGAGAAGGTACCAACATTGATAAACTGGAAAATGAGGAGGGGATTCCTTTCACTGCCTCTAGATTAGGTTCTGAGTTTGACCTTTAACACCAGACTAGAAGCTACAAGGGACCCTCTTTTTACTGTACACTAGGAAATGAAAACAGGATAATAAAAACGAGTCAAAGGACAGGGAAATAAACGTCTTTGAAACCAAAATCTTTATCAAATTAATGAGCCCAGTTAATAACTATTTGTACAGGTATACAAATAATTTATGTGAAACTGTACAAAAAAGATGGACTTTTTTGGGGAGGCAATCGGGGGTTAAGTGACTTGCCCAGCACCCACAACTAGTAAATGTCTGAGACGAGATTTGAACTCAGGTCCTCCTGACTCTAGGGCAGTGCTCTAATCCATCGTACTACCTGGATGCCCAGAGACGGACCTTTTGATATTAATTTTCATGTTATATCTTCTTGGCTTCAATTTGTCCCAAACAGATGCAGCTGTTAAGTATGTAAACATTTTCTTTGAAGATACAGAAATATTTATAATAGTTGACTATAGCTTCCAGATAACACAAAATATCAGGCATGGGTTAATAATCTGCTTCTTCTTTAATGAAAATAAATGGGTTTAACAAATGCAACAAAAATATCTGAGCACATATTTGGCACAACCTTAAACAGTCATCACTGGTGTCAGGAATCAATATACTCATTTGTTTGCAAAGAATTAAGAAAAAAATTGGTCATGACTCTCTTCACTCCTCTCTGATCTCAAAATGGAGTCTTCAGATTTTACGTTTTTTCCATTCTGGTTCATTCTTTGTTTCTTCATCTTCTGATTCTACTTCTGCAAAAACAGTTTTAGGCTGAGTCCTAAAAGAAAAAAGAAGGAAAATAATTTAGTTAGTGAGCACTTACTGAGCTCCCAACAAGATGTAACTTTGTCCTTTTGGCCAAATGCTAGGGAATTACCTCCAAATGATTAAGTATTAATCCTTAGGCTTCTAACCACCAAAAATGTGGGGGGGACCTAAAAAGTTCAGAGACAAGGATTCACATTCCACAGTGGACCATGTAATCTGTGTTCCCCCAGTATAAAATGAAATGTAATTCAAATACAGTGGAACCTCAACCATCCAACTTCTGAACCATCTGGAATTCAGGCAATTTGGTCCCATTTTGGGAATTGAAAGAAATTGGAGAATAGAGCTGACTCCTTAAGTTGTCTAAAAAGTGAAGGTGATCCAAGCTAGAGCCACAGCAAAGTCTAAGCAGAAACTCCAACCAAATCATTTGTATTTCTGTAGACCTACACTGTATCAGTCTTGATGGATCTGCCATATGAAATTTTACTGTATGGCAGAAGATTTAAATTAACTGTTTGTTTGTTTTTTTTTAAATAAAGGATACTCTAGTTTTACAACTGCCAGGAAAAAAAGACAATATGTTGAACTGACCAGTTCAACATATGGAAATTCTGAGTCTTTGAGAAGATACCACTGTATAGTACTACGGTAAAAGAAATAATCTTCATGAGAATTTTCCATGCTTTATAAAATGCTAGATTTTATGAAATTCTGGCCTATCATTAAATTGGAAAAATGCCAGCTATAAGAATTTAAATAATATATACTTCAAGATTTTCTACATGGTTGATTAATTCCTCCTTTAAAAAGCCATTTCATATCTTGAAGGAAACAATTTTTGATGGAAGCATTATTTTTTAAAGTTTAATTTTTAAAACTTTCAAACAATGGCTTAATTTCCTCAAGATGATTCGAGTTCCAAAAAAGAATAATTACCTGGTTGTGTGAATGTATGCTCACATGCATTTTATTGATTTTATATAAATAAATGTGTTTTATAAATATACACATGCAGACACATTTTTTTAATGTAAAGTTTAAGGAGATGGAAAAAATAAGGTCACAATTCTGGATGATTTCTTACTGTTGTTTTATTACTTTCAGAGAAGAAGCAAAATCCACCCACAACTCAGGCTGATGCTACATGGCATGAGTTGCGTACCATAACTCCTGTGGAACGCAGTAGCCACTGGCCCCATCTCCATTCATACACACCTGCCTAAAATTTAAGATTCCCCCCTTGTAGAGCAAGTTGGTTGTGTGGCAGTTATGTTACTCTGAGATACTGTTATACGACACTTGAGTATAGGTCAAAGGACTAAAAAAAAAAAAAAAAAAAAAAAAAACCAACCAAAAACTAAAAACCAGCTGTAGAATTTCATATGCTATGGTGCTACTAGATTATTAGAAAGCCGGATGGGTCAGCTTCCTTCCACAATACACCAAGGCAGGCAAAGTACACCTGTGACTTTTGGCAAGAACACCGAACATTTAATTCTGGGCAAACCCATGCAGGAATGGCCTCATCCAGTGTAAAATATACTTTTAAATTAAATACTTAATTTCTAATGGGGAGAAAAAAGACATGATTTTCCCAAAGAGGGTAGAAAATGTCTCTGTAGGCTAGGTTTAAATTCATTAGGTTATTGATACTATAATGAAACTGAAATGCTGCTTTTCTAGATAACACAATTAAAGAAAAAAGGGAAATGGAGGTAAACCTGAAGGTGAGAAAGTGATTTAAGGACACCGAGATTTCTTTTCATTTTCTTTCTTAAAATGTATATTTATGGCATCAACCTTACAAATGGAGACCCATACAAGATCAGGAAAATGTTTTATAATCACAAAATATAAATAAAACCTATCAATATCCATTCAAGACTTTAGAGAGTTCTAGAACTACCATCTAGTACCTAGTGCCTTAGAACTGGAATAATCTGCACTATGTTTATTTAGTTTACTAATTTTTTTGTCCATGTGGAACATATTCATTTTATAAATGAAGAAACTGAGTACTGGAATTGGATAGGTAAAATTAGGAACAGAATTAAAAAACTGTTCTTCTGCTGGGGAATGTCTAAATTATCCGCTCTGCCTAAAAGATGAATAACTTCCAAAGGCAAAAGAAAGAAATCTACATCTCCTCAGTATAGTCACTGGCTACGAAGACAGATTTCTTGTTTGTTTGAGGAAATGGATTTGTACAATGATCCTAAAGATGATTTTTGCCCTATGAATAATAATAACCTTAAAAAGGAAACACTGGTTAGATAATTAAACAAGCAGTGATATTATATTATTAAATAACAATATTATATAAATAATATCATATATATCTATGACTACATGTAGTCAAGAACCAGATTTGGAGTCTGAGGGCCAGAGTTCAAATCCTGTCTCTGTCACTCAGAAGCTAGCAGATCTTGGTCAAACAACTTAAGGATTCCAGAAAGAGCTGGACTAGATGGTGGATAAGCCCCTCTCGGTCATAAATCTATGAGCTCTAAAATATAGGCAGAAGCTGACCTCAGATCTTACCACTTACAAGAGATTATCCCCACAAATCCGAGTCCACCGTGCATTTATTTATTCATTCATTTCTCTGGACTATTATTCAGCTGTTAAGTCTCCTTTGTTGTCATCATTGTCATTCAGTCATGTGGGTTGACGACAACAAAACACATTAACAATCTTTGCTTCCCTTAATGGCTTTTGTGATTTCACAGGTCTCAGGAGTTACAATACTTGGCTACAGAATAATGGTCAAAGGAACACCTGAGTTAGGTGAACAAAGTCTGCCTCTGGCATCTAATGTAGCCGAGCCAAATCACTCAATTTTTCCATTTTCTCATCTGTAAAATATGTGGGATACTAGCTATTTTCAGTGCCTCTATATCTCAGGATGATGAGGATCAAACGAGCTAAATTCATGGAAAACCCTCTGTAAAACTTAAGCAGTACATAAATGTCAGCTATTACCATTAGTATTAGAGGATGTCCTCTACAAGTTACTCTTTGGATTTGTCCATTCTATCAGGTATTTAATATGCTCTGAATAACTATTCATTCTAAAATCCAAACAAGTCCTCAGGCTTGTTTGGAGAAAATGAGAGCCCCTTCTAACAAACAATCTCACAAAAAGTCTAAGAAAAAACCTACAAAGTCACATCTACAGCATGCACATATACAACTATATATAAAGAACAAACAATAAGAGTATTCCCATCCACTCACCCTGCTGTTTTTACTGTTTTTATTTTAAAGCATTCCACTGGTCTTACAAAGGCATTGAAAACATCAATAAATCGCCTTTCTACTGACCGACTGATAGAACTTTAATTTAGGTCTTCTACGCTCACTTTCCTTTAGCATTCAGTCTACCGTGAAACAGTCAAAATGTTTTCAACTACAATGGAAAGTTCACAGATCAAATTCTTTTTAATCATCATTACTCATCTGATATGATTCATTCATAAAGTATAAAGCTAGCTTCAGGCTAATGCCATGAATATGAGGGGGAATCCCTTGTATTATTCACAAGTGTGTGAGTAGAAACCACAGGCTTTCTTGGCTTAGGGCCCATTGTTTATTATAAAGAAAAACCTCACAGTGCAAAGTCAATTATAGTCATGACTTGATAATCTGACACACTTGTTAACCCTATTAGGATAACTATGGCCCAGATGAACTCTAACCTAATTGTTACAATCACAGAATTATTCAAATTAAAAGGCTTGACAAAAAACCTGTAGTTTCACCGGTGCTTTCTATTCAACATCCAATCAAAGGTGATTGCTGTTAAACATAAGAAATACTTGAAAAAAAATGAAAAGGCAAAAAGATTTTTCTAGATAAAGAACTTACCATTTTCTTTAGGAAAAAATAATGTGGAAAACAGATAAATGATAGATACAAAAAAGAGTAACCCTCCCACCCTCCTACCTCCCACTCAGAATTATAGAAGTGAAAGTTCAAAGACAGGGTCAGGATAAAATGAAGTGGGAGAGGTAGAGACTAAGCAAAAGGGAGAAGAATCCAGGAGCCCTGAGAAGAATTCTAGGATTAGGAATAAGCTCCCAAAGTGCCAGAAGCCACCTGATCACCAAAGTGAAAATAAGGTAGACCGATGAACCAATTAGATTTGAAGAGTACAACATATATTTTTAGAAACCTTACCTGTCCATTTACAACAGGCACAATTACGTATTATAGAACTTTTATAACAACTATTATTGTGTATCTGGCAACACGGACAGCCTTATTAATCAAATGTACATTCCTTTACATAATAAGTATGTTTTTGAAACCTGTGCACAGACTGAATTTTTAAAAAATGAATGTCATGTAAAATGCCCTGGGTGGGGGGCAGGAGAAGGGAAGAAAGGGGATGGATTATTGTTTGATGCAAGCCTGTGGTGAATCCCGTAGTACAACTAAGGGTGTTTCTACAAACTTTTGTTAAGTGTGGATTTTCTTGAAGTGAAGAGATACACTTAAGGCTACCAGTGAAATATTGCCTATGCTTGGAGTATATTTTACTTAGGGCACAGACAATAAAGGAATACACTGGGCAAAGACAACCAACATAGCTAAAGCAATTTTCTTTCTCCATTGTGTATGTCTCACACACACACATACACAATGTATATTCAAATTTTGTCCTTACCCAATGTGGCTTTACATGGGGTGCTCTGAAAGTAATAATATTTTCATGCATGCATGTTTACAGATCCTGTGTCAGAAAGGATATGCATATTGAAAATTAAATTTACTGAAACAGCAATAATGGCAGCATATTTGGCAAGAAGACTCACCATCTACTGACAGAGCTGTCAAGCTTGGCAGGCAGCTGGCAATCTTCCAAGCTCCCACACACATCTATCCCTGTCTGGTGTGTAAGCTAATAGCATTCTGGACCTACATCCTGCCCACTCCTTGGCCAGCTCCTTTTTTTCTCCCTCCAGCAACATCTTTTAACAAGAAACTGTAACTAAATCTGCCCACGTGTGGTTGAATGAGAGCCTTCTGTGATCCTGCTGTGTTTTAAAACTTTCATGGCTATTACATTGCCAGTGTCAGGAATGAAATCTAATATCCAATCAATGAAATTAAAGGACCCAAACACACTGGCTGATTTATCAGCATTAGAAAATTTAACAGTGTTGAAGCATGTGCAACATTTAGGCATGTACAGGCAAATAAAACATAATTATTTTTTTAAATGAAAAAGCAGTCGCTATTAAACCTATAATTCATCACCATTAGAAGAGTCAATTGCAGTGAAGAAAAACAACCAGACACACATTCTTGATTATAGTGACCTTTGAAAAAAAAAGATCCTTTTAATACTAGATTCCCTTCAAATACTTTGCCACTTGGCAGTAAATCATATACTCTAGCAGGTGAAGAGAATAGAAAGAGCCTAGCAAGGCTGGCTAACTGATGACTGTGTTATGTGCACTGCAATGGGGTTAGGGAGAGGAGCTCAATAAATGTTAGAGCAGCAATTGTCAACCTTCCTAAAGCCGTGACCCTTTAATACTCATATGTGAGCATATCTGCATGTGGGTGGACCCACCTAGAGACAGATAGAGGAGCAGTCTCTAGTTCCTAAGACCATTGGAAATATGTTTTCCGATGGTCTTAGGCAACCCCTGAGACCCCTGTGAAAGGGTTGTTCAACACCCAAAGGGTCGTGACTCACAGGTTGAGAATTGCTGTGTTAGAGGGTAGATTCAGGGTCTCTGAAGGGGGTCTGAGCAAAAGGAAGAAGTATAGCAGCAGATGTTTAACATAATGAACAGACACATGTCCTGCTAACATCTCAAACTCTCCATGACCAAAAGACTCATCAACTTCCCTTTAAAACCTACCTGTTCTTCCAGTTCCTGATTTTTTCTATGGTACCACCTATCCCAGACATCCAGACTCAAAACCTTAGAGTTAAATCTGAATAAATGCAACAAAGGTTTATCAAGCCTTTATTACATGGCAGGCATTTGGAATAAAGACAAAAATGAAATGATCTCTGCTCTAAAGGAGCTTAGATCCTACCAGAGGGAAGTAATGTGTAATGAGACAAGTACAAAATACAGACAAAATAAATACAAAGTGATTTCACGGTGGTATAGGAAGAACACTAAGAACTGGAGGAATAAAGGACAGATCTCTTTCAGGAGGTGGTAACCAAAGACCCTGGAAGGTTACAGGGATTCCAAGAGGTCGGGGTTTAAGAAAGGAGAGCATTCTGGGGTGACTGTCAAGTGGCAAAGGCACAGAGTGGGACATAGAAACATATGGGGAAGACCAAGTCCTGTAGGCCAGTTTTGCTGTAATGTACAGCAGATTAAGAGTGAACAATGTAAATAAGTTTAGATAAAAAGGCTGGAGACAGATTATAAAGAGCTTTAAACACCAAAAAGCAGAATTTAGAAGGAAAAAAAAAAAGAGAAAATAATGAGCAGAATGGAGGGTAGAGAGAGGGAATTCACAATGGACTGCCTCTCTTTTTTTTTTCAGTAGAGTAGAAGGTGAGATCCTTTGCTCTAGGGCCAGGGAGAGGGAGAGGGAGAAGCAGAGGATGAGAGAGATGATACAGGAAGTGTGGGGAGGAACCACGTGTAATCATCACTGTGAAGACAACAAAGGGATCGTGTCCGTATGAAGATTTAGTTAAATTAAATAACAAACCTGTAGTGAAACAGGGATCTATCTTGGGAGCTCTTACCTCTTCTCTATCACTATCCCAGCCCCTCTCCTAAAATTCAGTTCTGGGTCACTGACTGCCTAGTGGATACCTGTAACTAAATGTTCTAGAGGCATTTCAAACTCAATATCTCCTCAACTCTTCTCTCTTCCTCATTCCTCATAAGCACTCAGTCTCTTGAATTTCACGTCCACACATATCTCCATTCAGTCCTGTTCCCTCTATTCACATAGCCATCTCGCTTAGGTCCTGATAACACCTCACCCGGACTTCACTGCAAAGGTCTCCTAAGTAGTCTCTCCTCTTTGTCTCTGTCTCCTCTCTAAACCAGCCTCCACACAGCTGCTTTATAAAAGCTTGCTAGTATTTAATAAATGCCTGTTGATGAATTAAATTGTACCCAGCTGGCACGGTTGCATGGCTTTCTCCAGGAGCAATCAGCAGCACACAAGCATAACTAAAGAAGCTGGGGTAAGTAATCCAAGGCTGAGACACGGCAAGGTGTGACTGGCAGGAGGACAAAGGATGAAATGATTCAGGAATAAAGAGTTGATGGCATATGACTGAACTGCTCAACACGGGTAAAACTATTAAGAGAGGGAAGCAGAATCAGAGCAGGAAAACAGACTAGGAGAACCAGAAGACACAGAGAGACTGAAGGTGAGCAGGCCAGGGCACACTATGAATGAGGAGATGCATGTCAGAAATGGAGAAATCGCACTATTATGTATTCCCATAACCTGCCACTCTATTCAAATTCCTTGTATTTCTATCAAAGGCATCAATATACTCCCAACTGTTCAGACTCAAAACCACTTCTGGCTCTTTTCCCTCCCTCCCTCAGAATATTCAATAACTTGTGAATCCACCTCTCCCTGTATCTCCTTCTCTCTTTACCTCCCTCCCTTTTTTCTCTTCTCTTCCTTGCCTTCTCCCTGTCTCCTTTCCACTCGTGAAGCTCCTACTCTGGTTTGGGCCTTTATCACTTCTTACCTAGAATGTTGTAATAGTTTCCTAACCAGTCTCCCTACTCATCCCCTCTAAAAATCATTGTTTACATAGCTACCAGGATATTATTTTTAATGCACAGGTCTGAAAATGCTACTTCTTGGCTTAGACCTTCAATGACTCTATACCCTGTAGCATAAAATACCAGCCCTTAGCCAGGTATTGAAAGCTCCTGTATAATCTTGACCTATCCTTTCCAACCTTATTTCATACTATTCTCCTTTATGAAGTCACTCAGATGCCTTCTGCTACTCTCCTCCTTCACCCATGTTTCACGTGAAGAGGTGCCAAGGCAAAATCCTCTCATCTCTGACAGACTGCCCCCTCTGTCATGCCCACTGTCTCACTTACCTTTAATCTCTTCTTGTCTGCTGGTTGCTTCCCTATTGCCTACAAATGTCTATGTCTCCCCCAACCTCCAGAAACCCTCACTTGGCTCACCTTCCCCATTATCATCCCATACATCTCTTTTTGTGTGGTTGAGAAGGCTGTCTACTAGTAGATGCCTCTACTTCCTTCCCTTTCACTCTTTTTAATAACTGAACAGTTTGGCTTCAGACATCAGCATTTAACTGAAACTGATCTCCCAAAAGTTACTAACAATCTCTTAACACCCCAATCTAAT
This sequence comes from Pseudocheirus occidentalis, assembly GCA_028646575.1. Lineage (NCBI taxonomy): Eukaryota > Metazoa > Chordata > Mammalia > Diprotodontia > Pseudocheiridae > Pseudocheirus > Pseudocheirus occidentalis. The sequence goes on along the minus strand of CM053594.1, from coordinate 299,766,973 downwards.
AGCCTTGTTTTAATCCTCATCTTTCTTGACTTCTCTGTAGTCCCTGACACTGTCAATCACCTTCTCCTCCCCAACACTCTCTTCTCCCTAGGTTTTTGGGGAAAAAAACTACCTATCTGACTACTATTCCTCCTACCTATCTGACTACTCCTCTTCAGTCTACTTTACCAATCTTCAGCCAGATCACATTGCTAACTGTGGATATCCCACCGGGTTCTATTCTGGATCCTTTTCTCTTCTTCCTCTATATTATTTCAACTGATGATCTCATAAATTCCCATGGATTCAATGATCATCTTTATGCTGATGATTCTCAGATCTTTTTAACCAGCCCTAACTTCTATAATGACCTCTAGTCTCACATCTCCAACTGCCTACTTAACATTTCAAACTGGATGTCCCATAGACATCTGTAACAGCAATCAATTTAGCAGATACTTAGCACTTAGTAATTTAGGGCTAAGTATGGAAGGTGTGAGCTCTGTCCCCTGTTGAGAGCATGAGAGGGTGTGAACTCCCCTGTTGATGTGGCAGAAGGGGACTGGCTGAGATGGGAGGCCAGTGTGTGTATATAAGAAGAATTCTAGAGACAGAGAGATTAGAATCAAAATGTTCCTCCTGATGGCTCCTGTAGGAGGAAGCAGGATTGTCCCAGTATCTGGGAGCTGGGCTGCAGGACTGAAGAAGTGAACTGGAGTCTTAGAGAGAGACAGAGACAGAGAGAGAAAGAGAGAGAGAGAGAGAGAGAGAGAGAGAGAGAGAGAGAGAGAGAGAGAGAGAGAGAGAGAGAGAGAGAGAGAGAGAGATTCTCTCCCAGTATCTGGAAGCTGACAGAACTGAGTTGAAGTTTTCCAGAGAACAGAATCTGGTGAAGGCTACCTGGAAGATTGAGGGCTTGCTTGGAAGGCCTCCTGGAAGGCTGAGAGGGCTTGCCTGGAAGGCCATTTCTCCTGGGTCCTAGTGACAGCTGAACTGCTGGAGAACTAAAGAAGCATGACAGGATAAGCCTTTGTTTGTTCATGGTCTGGCTGATCCTTGAGTTCCCAGTAACAGAAGTGATGAAGGGTCTGAGATGTTCCCAACCCTGTGAACTTCAGTGTGTACCAGGGACTGCCCTGAGGACTGGACAAAGACCTGGGAGCTGTCTGCCCCTTGAATCCAGGTGACTGTTTAGTGGATTCAGGTAGGAGCTGGGACCATGGAAGGGGATGCAGGGAATCAGACAGACCACCCAGAGTCAAGGTGAAGAAAAGGCCTCCCCTTGGATAAAACTGAGGTTTGCTGGACACCAAGGGGGATGGTAGGGGGGGTGGAGGGTTTGTGTGGTTTTCTAATGATACTTGGTGACTGATTGCTAGACGACTGATTGATTAAGGTACTGATTTGTCCCATGAGTGGAAGATTGATTATTGTACTGTGAATTTATTGTATGATTAAGTATTGATTATAGTATTGTGAATTGACTGAATCATTAAGTAAGGAAGGTTTCCCTTTAGAGAAACCAGATGATTATTCATTTGTGCTTTGTTCTAAATATTGTGGCCAGTGTAGTGAAAACTGTGTGGTCATCCTAATGTTAAGCTGTTATGAACACTATATTGTGATTTTCTGTGATAAGATGTAATGTTGTGAATATTATATTGTGATATATTGTGAATGTTTGCCTTGATTTGTAATGGAATAAGCAGAGTGTTCACTATACTGTGTAATCTGAACCTTAAAAGCTGTTCACAGTAGCATTCTTTTGGGAATGTGCTGGTGCATGGTGTTACAACATCTTAAACTCTTCCTGTCTAGAAGTGAATCTCTTATTTCCCCCCTCCCCTCAAACTTCCCCTTTTCCTAACTTTTCTATTAATGTTGAGGGCACTGCCATCCTCTTAGTCATCCAGATTTACAACTTAGACATCATCCTTAAGCCCTCACTCTTTTCAATCACCCCCATATCCAATCTGTTGCCAAGGTCTGCCCATTTCACCTTTTGTAACATCTTTTGAATATGACCCCTTCTCTCCTCTGACACAGTTACCATTATAATGCCTATCCTCAGCACCTTAACCTAGATTACTGCAAGAACCTGCTGGGTGACCTGCCTCCCTAAAATCCCTCTGCAATTCAGTGCATCTTCCATCAGCTGCTGAAGCGTTCTTCCTAAAGTATAGGTCTTATCATGTCACCTCCCCTACTCAAACTCCAGTGGCTTCCTTCACCTTGAGGATCAGATATAAAATCCTATGTTTGGTGGTCAATGCCTTTTATAACCACATACCCTTACCTACATTTCCAGTCTTCTTACACCTTACATTCCATGCTTCACTCATAAAAAGCACTTTTAACATCTCCTGAATCAAACATAAGGTCAAGTTGATGAGTGACAGCTATGGATACCTTTCCTGTTTTCCACACTTAAACATATTATGATAAAGAGAGGAGTACAATGGCCTACTTGCATTTGGCAAATTCTAATTTGTTTTTTAAAAAACCAACAACAAACCAGTCCTTACTTGGAATATGCTGGAGCAACCCAGTATGGATTATCCTCAGCTTCCTTTGCATGCCGTAAAATGGCTTCCCGGGGGTTGCTGTCGTCAGTCTTATCCAGAGCAATGTTTTTCACTATGTATGATGACAAGGTTCCTCCATGGGTTCCAACTCTACCACCACGACCTGTTCCAGTACAAAGAATAAAATTAAGAACTGAATTAGAGACATGCACACATGTGAGCAATCCCAGCACATTCTGTACTTTTAGTAGTTTATTTATCTAGCACTATTTGACAAGATTGAAAAGCCCTTAGAGTAGGTTCCACAAGTGGCCTGTTGACTGAATTATGATATGCTGAGAAAGGGTGAGTCACTCTACGAACTCCATGGTGACCTGATTTCCATATTTCTCAGTGGAACAAAATTTCTATCACATGGAGTATGTTCAAATATTAGATGTTTCAACATTATGTGTATTAATGCCAAATTACACTGGTTTTGTTTCTTATGTTAAGGTGGTATATGCTATTTTAGAATGTCCCTATTGGCTTTAATTTAGAGTGATCATGAAAACGTAAGGCAAAAAATTTTAAGTTCCTTATGATATATATAAACATAAAGATAATTTTCTACAATTCTCCTTAATTATCCCTATTTACAAGTTTAGAAAAAGTCATAACATTTCTATTTGAACTTAAATTAGGTTAATTTCAAGTTGTTATATACAAGGTTAGACTATTTTTATTTATCAATTGTTAAATGTATACAATGAGGTCAATGTTGTTAGGGAAAACATTGCTTTCTAAGTATGTGTCCTAACACGTTCCAGATGGCTGATAAAATTGATATTTAATTGAATTCAAAATCAAATTAAACTTAGGAAAAATAAAATCAGCTCAAAGCAAAACTCACCACTATATTTCTGAGGACCTAATATATGCAAGGTACTGAGGTAAAAATCAAAACAACTATGAGTAAAAGGGATCTCAGGAACTTTCTGAAACAATTTATAATTAAACATGAATCCCTTGTACAATACAAGACATCTGGTCATTTTGTTTGAAGACTTTTAGGAGGATGAAGGAAGGTGGCACGGAATACTTGCCAAGGCAGACTGTTCTACTTTAAAAGTACTCTAACAAACAGGCAAATCGTTTATATCTAGCCTTAATCTGCCTCTCTGAAATTTCCACTGCCCTGTGAGGTTAAAAAAAAAACAAGTCTAATCTAGTTTTCAAGCAACTAAGATTCAAATACTTGAACACATCTATCATGTCCCTTCCTAAATCTTCTCTTTTTGAGGCTAAACAGCCCTAGGCTCTTCAACCAATCATGTACTGGCATGATGCTGAGGTCTTTCATCATCCTGGTTGCCCTCCTCTGGACATTCTTGAGCTTATCAATGTCCTTCCTAAAATGTGTGTCCCAGAAATGAATGCAGTATTACACATGTGTTCTGATGAAGGCGGAATACAGTGTAAATGCCATCTCTTTAATCACAGACACTATTTCCTTTTTAATATCATCTATAATTGGACTAGCTTTTCTCTTTTGGAGGAGAGAGAGGAGGAAAGGGGAATGGGAAAGATTCAAAGATGTATGGTTTCTGCCCTCAAGTAGCATACAACCTAATTAGGGAAGTCAAGACACACAGAAAAAAAAGAAGCCAAGTAATAAAAAATTATTGGAATTATGATTCAAGACAATTACAGAGAAGATGCCATAGGGCAATATATGATTAGTTGGCCAAACTGAAAAGACAACTACAAGAAAAAGAACATAACATGTTTGGAAATTTAGCACTCAAAATCTTCAACACTCTGACTCTAATTTATCTGTCCTGTCCAGGGGTGGGGAATTTGCTTCCTGGAGCCCACACGTGACCTTCTAGGTCCTTGGGTTTAGCCTTTGACTGAGTCCAAGTTTAGAGAACAATTTTTTTTATTAAGGGAATCTGTTCTGTGAAGTTTGGATTCTGTCAAAGGGCCACAGTTGAAGACCTAGAGGGCCTTTGTGGTCTCGAGGTCACAGGTTACCCATCCTGGTCTAGTCTTATCTGATTCACCCATTTATACATTCTATACCTGGTCAAACTGGACTACTCTCTGGCCCCTCTTCTGTCTCCATGTCTTTGTTACATTACCCTCTATGCTTCCTCTCTCCTTTCTTCTCCCACCTCTCCATCTGTTGAAAGTTGCTGCCTTTCTGTAAGGTTTCTATGTCAGATTCCACTTTCTCCAAGAAGGCTTTTCTGGATGCCAACAGGTGAAAGTGTTATCTCCTCAAATTTTTCATAATACTTTGCCTGATTCTCCTCTGCATCTCTCACGTTTTATTTTGTGTCATACTGCTTTGTGTATATTTTTTTATCTACTGCTTTTAAACTGCGTATTCCTGGAACATGAGAACTAAGTTGCTTTTCATTTTATATCCCCAGGACCTATTACTGAACCCTGCACAGAAGAGGAGCTTAATAACTATTTCTTGAATTGAACTGGATAAGAAATGTTTTACATAAAAGATAGGATTTGAACGGGTCTTTGTAATGAGAATCTGAAGATTTTTCCTGCCCCTGGACCCTTTGATAGGCTTAAGTGTCTCTGAGAATGTTCCCTGATTTGAAAGTATACTCTGCCCCCAATAGGCCGAATGTGGTCATGTGGAGCCTGTGGCAGGAGGCTTGTTTTTTGGGAATGGCCACACCTTGTTACTTTGTAATTGGACAGTGGGTCAAGAGGGCTGTGACATTCTCTGACCCAGGAGAAGCTTATATATATAAATGCCCTGATGTGGGGTTTCCTTTGGGGCTCACTTTGAGAAGAGTTGTGTGATTTGGCCAGATGAGACTCTGGGAAGCCACTGAGCACCCCCAGCTTTGAAAAACCCAGATGTTGATGCTTCCCTCTCTGGTAACTTGAATAGGTATGGATGTGATGATGGTCAGATGGTTGGAAGCCCATCTGCTGATCTGTTTCTTGGTCTGCTTGTAACTTGTGCTTGTAACTTGGGTTTGTATTCTCTAGAGTTCAGGGTGCTGACTTTTTCCCCTGAACTAGGTAAATGATATATGTTTGTTTGATTAAAGAAAGACTGTTAACCCATTTTGAGTTGCTTTCCTTTAGAAAAGCAGATCTAAGAACCTGTGCTAGCAGCTGCCCTGGATATGCTAGGGTGCTTGCTGATAAGTCTTGAAGAATGGATAGGACCTATATAAGCAGAGAGAAGGGAGTTCAGTAACACTCATCTGAGCTACAAGTGGACAGAATGGTTTTAGCAGAACCATAGAGGTAGGAAAGGGTAATGTTTGTGGGTGGATAGAATTGAATACATCAATTTGGTCCAAGCAAAAGATTCAGCAGGGGTCAAGAAGAGATTAAGCTGCAAGCAGGTAGGGTTCAGATTATAGAGAACCTTGTTTAATAACTTATATTTACAAATTTTTATAAAGTCTTTCACAAAAAAATTTATTGTATTCTCACAACTTGTGAAAGAATAAATGAATGATTCCTACATGAGAAGTTGTAACTCTTAACTTTATCACTATTAGGGCAATTAGAAGGAGTATATCTATATAAGTATATATGTGTATATATACATACATACATACACACATATACATGTGTGTGTATACATACATACATATATGTATATGTATATGTGTATGTATGTATATATATATATATATACATATATAAAACAACAAAAACACAAAATTAAGGGGTGAGTAAAAGGACTGCACTGGGAGAAGAGGGGAGAGATAGATTGGAGTAAATTTTCTGACATAAAAGAGGAACAAAAGAGTTATTACAGTGGAAGGGAAGATGAGGGAGTGGTGGGCAACACTTGAACCTTACTCTCATAAAACTTGGCTCAAAGAGGGAATAACATACACGCTCAGTTGGATATAAACATCTATTTTACCCTATAGGGAAGTAAGGGATGGGGAGAAGAGAAGCGGAAGAGGGGAATGACGGAAGGGCAGATTAGGGGAGGCTGGGGGTCATAAAGTAAACACTTCTAAGTTAGGGAGAGGGTAAAAGGTGAGAGAGAAAAGGATAAACAGGAAAAACAAGATGGAGGGAAATATACATATAGTTATCATAACTGGAAATGTGAATGGGATGAACTCATCCATAAAACAGAAGCAGATATCAGAATAGATTAAAAACTAGAATCCTACAAGAAACACATTTGAAACACAGTGATATGCAGAATAAAGCTAAGGAGTTGAAGGAGAATCTTCAGCTGATGTTAAATAAAAAAGCAGAAGCAACAATTACAATCTCAGAAAAAAACAAAAGCAAAAAAAGATCTAAACAAAAGAGAAAAGGAAGGAAATTATATTTCACTAAAGGGTACCACAGACACTGAAGTAATATCTATACCAAACATATATGCACCAAATGTTATGGCATCTAAATTTTTAGAGAAGTTAAACAAGGTACAGAAAAAAAATAGAACAGTAAAATTATACTAGTAGGGAAACCTCAACTTCCTCCTCTCAGAACTTGATAAATTTAACCCAAAAAACTAAACAAGAAAGAAGTTAAGGAGGTGGACAGAAGTTAGAAAAGTTAGATATAACAGACCTCTTGAGAAAACTGAATGGGAATAGAAAGGAATATACCTTTTTCTCAGGAGTACATGGAACCTACATAAAAACTGACTGTATTGGGACATAAAAATCTCACAACCATATGCAAAAAGCAGAAATATTAAATGTATCCTGATCAGATAAAAAATTTTTAAAAATTACATTCAATAAATAGTGGGAAGATAGATTAAAACCAATTGAAAATGAAATAATTTTATTAAATTAAATAATATTAAATTAAATTAAATAATGAGCCAAAGAACAAATCACAGAAACAATAACTTCATTAAAGAGAATTACAACGAGACAACATTATAAAATTTGTGGTATGCAACAAAAATAGTACTTAGGGGAAAGTTTATATCACTAAAGGCTTACTTCAATAAAATAGAGAAAAAGCAGATCAATGAATTGGGCAAGCAACTAAAAAAACAAAACAAAACTAGAAAACAAACAAATTAAAAATCCCCCAATTAAACACCAAATTGAAAATCCTGAAAACCAAAAAAGAGACTTAAAAAACTGAAAGAAAACCACAGATCTAATAAATAAAACTAGAAGCTAGTTTTATGAAGGAAAAAAAAAAACCAACAAATGGAAGGAAAGAAAATTGGTTAATATGATTTAAAAAAGGAAAGAAGAAAATGAAATTACCAGTGTAAAAATTGAAACAAGCAAATTCTTCATCAATGAGGAAAATAAAGCAAGGATTAAGAGCTATTTTGATCAATCATACGCCAATAAATCTAACAATCTAAGTGAAATGGATAAATATTTACAAAAATATAAACTGTCCAGATTAACAGAAAAAGAAACAGAATATGTAACCACACCTCAGGAAAAAAAATTTAATAATTCATCAATGAACTTGCTAAGAAAAAGTCCCCAGGGCCAAATGGATTCACAAGTGAATTCTACCAAATACTTAATACCAATACAATAAACTGTTTGAAAAAATATGTGGAGTTTCTACCAAATTCTTTTTATGAAACAAACATGGTGCTGATACCTAAACCAGGAAGAGTAAAACCAGAGAAAGAATAAGACCAATAAGACCATAGGTGAAGCAAGGATGCCCATTGTGACCCTTATTACTCAATACGGTTCTAGAAATTCTAGCTTTATATTCTACCTAAACTTATATATTAAATGCCATCCTAATTAAATTACCAAAAAATTATTTTATTGAACTATTTATTTATTGGAAGAACAAAAGGTCAAGAATATCAAAGGGATTAATGAAAAAAGAAAGTAATGGAAGAAGTACAAGGAAGAGTAACAGTACCAGACTTTAAACTATATTGTAAGGTAGTAATTACCAACACTATCTGGTAGTAGCTAAGAAATACAAGGTGGGGCATAGAAGCAGCAAGGTCCTGCAGCTCCCACACTGCCACCCTAAACACCCATAAAATTATGACCCCAGACAAAGTCTAGGACTCTCAAACTCACAAAAATACAGAAAACACATCTCTCGCTGAAGGCAGCTCAGCAGCAGGGGCTCATCGTGGCGGCTGGGAGTGGAGGCTGGCCCAGCCTGAAGCTGAGACTGCGGCCAGGCCCGGGGTGGTGGGAAGGAGCTGGGCTGAGTTGAGCTGAGCCGTGCCGCAGCCAGTCTTCATAGGAGAGGATCTACAACCTCCAGCACCTCCACATCTGCCAAGGTGTGAGGAACGGGGATGGGAGAGGGGCAGATTGCACCAGAGCAGAGACCGCCCAGCCCAAAACCGCAGCCACAGCCAGGCCAGACACCAGGGCGGCCAGGAGGAGCTGAGCCTCCCAAGCCACAGCTTGAGTCTACTTCAGAGATCTAAAGCACCTGCCTGAGGGGATCTTCACATCCCACAAACCAGGGTCAGAGACAGTTAGTGAAAGTGAAACTTTGAAAATTAATTTGGGGGATGAAAAGCAGTTTGGCCAATCTGCCCCCGGGGCAAGGAAGCAGTGGGGGAAGGGAACTGCTGGAACCCGTGGCGGCCCCCACCAGGCTGCTTCAGAGTCCCTGGCCTGCAGACTCCACAGGGGGCTGAATCAATTGATCAGGGCCAACTGCTCTTGCGTTGAGCGGCCTGGATCCGGATTGTGGTCTTGGGTGATGGTCCTGGGGTGCGCTTTCAGCAAGCCAAAGCTGGGGGACTTGCAACACCCCCCTAATAGCTCCGGGAGCTGTGAAAACCCCAACGATTTGGAACAGAGCTTTCCCCCCTGGGAGCAGAGTTTCACAGAGCTAAAAAAACCCAACCAATTAATTGACTGGCCAACATGAGGAAAAGGAAGCAAAATAAGAACAGCAATAAAATTCTAGAATCCTTTTTTGTGGACAAAAAGGATCAAAGCATGGAACAGGAGGAAGACAGCCCAGAACTCAGAACTCCCACACAAAATGCTTCCAAGATAATTGAAGAATGCCTAGAAGCTATACATCAACTGAAAAAGAACTTTGAAAACGAAATAA
>CM053594.1:299690133-299756940 GCA_028646575.1 Pseudocheirus occidentalis | reverse complement strand
ACACTTTTGTAAAGGGACAGGGACAAAGTAGGGAATAGAACAAGCGGGGGGGGGGGAATAGGAAGGAGGGAAATATACAGGTACTGGTGTAAGGAGAGTCATCTTGCCCTACTGGAAAGTCAGAGGGGTGATGGAGGAAGGGGTATACAGTGGGATCGGTGTTTTGGGGTGGTGGGTAGGGGCAAGATGGGGAGAAAATTTGTAAATCAAAATCTCACGGAAATGAATGATGTAAACTAAAAATACACAATTGCCAATGATCTTATCAATGATCTTTTAATTGACAAATCCAGTGGCCTTTTCTCAATCCTCATTCTCCTTGACTTTTTCTTTTTTTTGTGTGCAGTCTTTAAAATTGCAGACCACTCTCTCCTCCTTGAGACTATTTTCCCTCTAGGTTTTCAAGACACTACTCTCTCCAAACTCTCCTCCTACCTATATGACCACTTCTTCTCGACCTCCCTTGCTGGATCTTCAACCAGATCACACCCTCTGCGGCAGATGTCTCTCAGGGTCATATCTTAGGACCTTCTTTTCTTTTTCCTTCTATATTACCTCATTTAGTGATATCATCAGCTCCAATGCATTTAAATTACTATATCTCTCCCAACAATTTTCAAATCTATCTATCCTACTCTACCTCCCCGCTGCCTTTTAAATATCTCTCACTGGACATCCAGTAGATGTCATAACTACACATATCCAAAGAAAGAGAGCACATTATCTTTCTCCTTAAACCTTCCCACCTTCTCAATTACTGCAGAGGGCAATTCCCATTCTCTTGAGGCTCACAATCTGGGAGTTATCCTTAGACTCCTCCTCCCTCCCCCCATATCCAATCTGTTGCCAAAATCTACTGATTCCACCTTGGCAACATCTCTCAAGAATACATCATCTTCTCTTCTGCAGGCCCTCATCACCTCATACCTGGCCCATTTTAATAGCCTACTGATAGGTACGCCTGCCCCAAGCTTCTTTCCATGCCTCATCAGAGAAGGTGCTGTGCTCTATGAGCAAAACAGAACTGAAGTAGCTCAAGAAAAACATGGTATGTGAAAATTTAAAGAATCCACCCCATATATTCACATGGACTATTTGTCCCTACCCTGTGGTAAAACATTCCAAGCTCATACTGGTCTTATCAGTCACAGTCAGACACATTGTGACTTGACTGTAAAATAACGATGTCACTTTGATCCTCTTCAAGAAAGAAGGACAACAAACAAGTGATTTTCCTAAAACCTAGGTCTAACCATGTCACCTGGCTACTCAATAAACTCTAGTGGCTCCCTGTTGCCTCCAGGTTCAAATACAAAATACTCTGGCATTCAAAGCCTTTCATACCCTACTCTCCCCTCTCCCATTTTCTCACACCTTACTCTTCCATATAGTAACACTGGCCTCCTGGCTGTCCCACAAAAAAAAAGACATCCCATCTTTTAGCTCCAGACATTTTCTCTAGCTGTCCCCCATGCCTGGAAACCTCGCTCTCCTCCGCTGGCTTCCATTAAGTCTCAACCCAAATCCCATTTTTCACAAGAAGCCTTTCCCAGGCCCCTTAATCAGAGTGCTTTCCCTTTGTTAATCTTTTCCCATTTTGCTATATACAGGTTGTTTGTACCTGTATGTTTTCCCCATTAGACTGTGAGTTCTTTTAGCAAAGGGGCTGTTTTCTGCTTCCTTGTGTACCCCCAGTGCTCAGCACAGTGCCTGACATATAAAAGGCTCTTAATAAATGTTGACTGATTGAAAGGGTGATCTAAAATTTGCTCACTCTTTATTCACTAGACTTAACAATTCATCTGAAATTAGCTTGTGAATATTCTATATACTTTTAACATCTAGAACCCAGTTTTGGGCAAATATTGGAAAGCTTGTTAAAATAAGCATGTTAAATGAGCCTCATCAGTAGTTTGTATTATTCAACTTACCCCATAAAGTGAATTACAGGAAAACCTCATTAAGCTGATATCAGTTTATTCAAAATAGTCCATAATTCAGAGCAACTGCTATTCCCTAGTCAACCATATGCTGGCTTGCTCTTTAATAAAAATCAGATAACAGAAATTTAGTTAATTCAAAGTCCATTTTTCCATGCCTTGTGTTTCATATTAACAAGGTTTCACTATTCTAGAAGGAAAATAACATTGCCAAATATAGCCTCATTTTCAGCCAGCAGTGACTGTGCCTAAGTGCTTACTCTGAACACATCTCAGGTTCCTTTGATGTCCTCTCCCTCTGCAGACAGCTCGAAGCTGGCAGAGAAGCCGTCACTTTATTACCTCTTCCTTTTTGAAGAGGGCTTTAAAACTGGGTCATTCTGATTAAGCTAATGTTTGACATCAATCTGAAAGTCATCATCTATTTCCAGTAGAAAACGGGTTACACGGAGGAGAAGAACCAGAGGGCAGAACAGGGCAATGTGTAACTTGCCCAAATTTTCTTGAGTCAAGTTTTCGCTATTTGGATTCATCATTTTATTAGAAGTCGATTTCCAGGTCATACGATGAAACTATATTTCAAAATAAAAATACAAGGCAGGGAAAATTATCAGTGATTTCTGAAGACTGATAAATTGACATTAACTGTGCAGCTGCTGCTTCCTTTTATAAACAAAAATTGTCAAGAGTGGACTAAAATCTGAATGACTAAAAAGTTGTCCCTTTGATATTCACAAATTAAGATCAATAATGTCCCTAATTGATACTTCACATTTATTTTTTCCTGGTCTATCTCTAACTAGAAGACATAAGTTTTCAGAGAATAAAGTGGTCAACAAACATCAGTAAATCATGTAAAAATAGTGTTATCAAACTCAATGTAGAGACAGGGGACATTGACCTGTACATAAGGATTGCTGGTGGCCACATACTAACTTATGAAAACACATATTAACATTACCTGTGTTCTACTGTATTTTATTTAATTTTGTTAAATATTTCCCAGTTACATTGGGCAGCATTCTGGAGTGTTTGGCACGTTTGACACCTTTAACATAAAAAAGTTTCCATATAGGCAATGACTTATTACAGCTTGAAATAATTCATTTCAGATTTTTAAAATGATATTTTGAAAATCACATTTGATGGGGAAGGAGAAAACTATGTGAAACAAGTTCTCTGTAGAATCTCAGTACTTCAATGGATCCATGACTTGATCAATATGAAAATCAAGGTCACCATCTTTACTTTTACCACTCTTCATGTTTTAGAACCCATGATTTAAAGCCAAAAATCCCACAAAACAAACAAAAAAATCAACCCTGCAAATAATTAGCATTGGGTTTTTTGGTTTGTTTTTTTGCTTTTTGGAGGAGGGAGGGCAAGGCAAATTGGGGTTAAGTGACTTGCCCAAGGTCACGCGGCTAGTAAGTGTGTCAAGTATCTGAGGCCGGATTTGAACTCAAGTCCTCCTGACTCCAGCACCAGCACTCAATATTAACTGTGCCACCTAGCCACCCAAATTAGCATTGTTTTATGTGTATACAGCTGCTTCTTCTAATTTGGTATTCATTAGTCAATCAGACAAGTGTTTATTGAATACTGTCTACTGTATTCCAGGTACTGGGTATACAAAAACAAAAATGAAGAGAATCTCTACGCTCAAGGGGCTATCATCCCATAGGGGAAGATAATAATACAGATAGACATAAGTACAAATTAGTTACATAATAAGTATGAAGTAATTTAGGAGGGAAAGCAGTTGGGAAGGATCAGAAAAGGCTTTGTTTCAAAAATAGCATTTGAATTGTGTCTTTATGAAAGCAGGGTGGAGGGGAGGAGTGAGTGAATTACAGAAATGGAGTATGGCCAAGACAAAGGCTTGGAGATGAAAGATGACGTACAACCTATAAGGAACAGCTAGAAGGGCAATTCGGCTGGACTTTTGAGAGTAGGAAGAGCAGTAACGTATAATGAGGTTGAGACATAAGTGGGATCCAGCCTGGGAAGGGTTAAGAATGCCAAACAGAACTTATATTTTATTCTAAAGGCAATAAGGAGTCACTGGAGTTTATTGAGCAGGAGTGACAAGGCCAGATCTGTGACTAAAGAAAATCATTTCAGTAACTGTGTGGAGACTATATTAGGATGGAGACGGATTTTAGCTGGAGAGTCCAATTGAAATGCCCTTGAAATTGCCATGGTTAGAGATGACGAAGGCCTAAACTAAGGTGGCAATTATGTGAGTAGTGAGAACTGGACAGAAACGAGAGGTGTTAAAGGAGGCAAAGATGACAAAATTTAGATACTGTCTGGACATGGAGGATGAAGGAGAAGGTCTAGGTTTCCAACCCGAGAGGCTAGAAGAATGGTGGCATCCTCACCAGAAAGAGGCAAGCATGGAAGAGGGGTCCGGGGGAAAGACAGAGCTCTGTTTTGGCCAGACTGAATTTGACATGTCTCAGGACACAGAGTCTGAAATGTCTAGCAGGTAAGTTGGTGATGTGAGGCTAAATCTCAGGAGAAGGATAGGAACTGGGTATACAAATCCAACAGTCATCAACACGGTGATGACAAACTTATAGGAGCTTATGAGATTAAAATATGAGACATTAATGATGATCATTTTGCTTCTTAAGCAATCAATCAACATACATTACATATCAAGTCTTATGCTAAATTCTGGGGATACGAAGTCGAAAACTAAAGCAGCCTCTATAATCATAATCACATAAACATAATCACAAATAAAATATCAAGGAGTTCACACCTACAGGGAAAAACAACATATAAACATACAAGTAAATAACAAATATTGTGGGGGAGTGGTACTCACTAGTAGTTGTGGCAATTAGGAAGGGTCTCCTATAGGACATGGTGCCCTTTTATTTAGCTGTAACGTCCTTAAATCAGCTGACTTAATTTATAGTCAGGCTAGAGGAAGTAAATAACTATATGTATTGTAGGGTTGGAAGGGAAGAAAGAGAAGGATATAAGCCCCTACTGTGTGCCACTCACTGTGCTAAGTGCTGGGGAAACAAGAAAAGACAAGCCCTGCCCTCAAGGAGCTCACAGTCCAGTAGGGTAGACAAGATGCAAATAGCTGTGGGCTAGCAAGAAAGGAAGCTTTTCCCAGTTCTAGTGCCTTCCTCTGCTCATTATATCATATTTATCCAGTACACAGCTTGCTAGCCCACAGTTGTTTGCATCTTGTCTACCCTACTAGACTGTGAGCTCCTTGAGGGCAGAGATTGTCTTTTGCCTTTCTTGTATCCCTAGCATTTAGCACAGTGAATGGCACGGGGTGGGCACTAAATAAATGTTCATTGACTGACTAACTGATTCTTAACACTCTCTGCCTTCTTTCATGTCATTTTACCACCATCATTAAGGACTGAGGTCAAAGAGTCCTCAGGGTGACTTTGTATTTTTGTTTCATAGACTGCCATGCTAAAGAATTCATCACCTAATGGTCTACTATACTGATAGGAAGTCTCCTCACACTAGCGAGGCTGGTCCTCAGACATCAGGCACAGTCTGTCACTGGCATCATCCAGGAAGCCTTTCCAGCATGGCTGAACCTGACAGGGCTCCTGCTCTGCTGGCACAGTCTTGAAGAACCCAGAGACATTTCCATATTTAATTCAAGTTTCCTGAAGAACCTCATATAACCAAAAAACAAAATGACAGATTTTCTTGCTTATAATTTTTTAGGGGGAAATCTAAAGAATATGTTTGCAAGATGCAATATTAACCAAAATTTTAAGATGGTAGGGAGTAGTGAAATGAGTATGCCACAAAGGAGAAAAGGAAGTATTAATAATTCACAAACTGGATAGTGAATCTCTGAAGAATTAAAAATTAACTGTGGCTTCCAAAATGATGTATTAATTCTGACACTTCAAAATAACAAACCATTGATCAAGTAGCTACCTAACATAATCACAAATAAAATTTTCAAAAAACAATTTAAATATTTTTCACTCTGGTTATCTTCTCTGTTTTTTTTTCTTCAAATTTCACCATTTTGAAACTTTCTAATTCCAGAGACTGTAGTTAAAGCAAATTTCTTTTCTCCCAGACTCCAAAGCCCTTTTTCTACTCCACCTCTGATTAACTATTTTTATTTAAAAGGCTTAGTTGTTTCTTTCAGTTCTATTTCTGATATTTTCTTACTTTGCTGATAAATTTTTATAGAAATTAAGATCATGGTAATAGATGAAAGCAAATAATTCAGAAAAAGATTCAAGCTCACGTGTAAAATTTTGAGCTTTTCCCTTTTTAATTCAATGAAACCTCAAAAATCTTCTTGATAGTTATCAAAAGCAACTGAGATTAAAAGGCTAGAACTTGAACCATATTTACTTAAAATTAGACTAGAGACTTCCTTGGAAATTCCAAGGGAGTAGTAAAATTGCACAAACCATTTTTCTAGTTAACAAAATATGTAAAAGAAGTTTTCATAAATGTTTTGCAATTATATAAAAAGATTATTACTTTCTATTAACATTTTCATAATTCTAGATGTTTTAAAAATAACTGACATAAAATGAGAGAATAAAAAACATTATAAAATGTCATCAAATTAAAAAGTCAATTATTTTATTTAATTTCTAAACTTTACCATATTTCATTAATTATTTACAAAGAAATATCCTCTTATGACTCACTAGCCAAAGCAGAGCAATGGAAGCTTAGCTGAACAAGACAAACTCAAACTAAGAGTCTTGTCTTCAAGAAAAAAGGCAAAAAAGAAAGCCTGGAAATTCACCAGTGAGGTTATATTTTGGAGCTCATCCTAGAAAAGAAGCCAAGAACAATAAATAAGGTGGGAGTTGGGGAGTAGCTAAACTATAGTGGTCACAATACTATTTGATTTAACACACTCCAGAGGATTAAGCTGTAGAGGAAGCAATATTTTTTTTTTATTTTAGGAAACCCATTTTGAAAGATGAAGAAAACATCCAAAGGAATTTTAATATAATTATACAATGTATACAAAAGCCACAGATTATGTGACCTGAGTGATTCACTTAACCTCTAAGCACACTAGGCAACTTAGTGAGACTATGATTCACCCATTGGTTCACTAATAGGCTTTCTAACTCTAGGAAATTAATTGAGATTAAAGGTCAATATACCTCCTTACCTCCCCTCCTCCATACAGGCAGATGTTATTCTATAAAAATAGGAAATACTTTTTTTTTCAAGTTCCTAGAGGACACTCCTAGAGGGCCAGTGACTATCTTGGTTTTGTCTTTAAATCCCCAGTGGCTAACATAATGCCTTCAATATATCTTTATATCTCCAGGGCTGAACAATGCTTTGTTTGGGAGAGGAACCAGGACGGAGAAGATGAATAGAACTATACTGGTTAATATAGCTGGATAGTTAGCACAGACTGGAGGATACCATTCCTTTTACACATGCACTCACACAACAGCACCAAATTTTAATAATAGCAAAATAAAAAGGTACTTTTCTTTACTGTGGGGTATGGCTTTTTCTTAAAAGTATGAAGACTATTTGACTCTCTTAATGATGAAAACACACACTAAAAAAAAGAGGTGATTCTTGGCCCATCTAACAATTTATCCATCCTTATTGCATTCCAAGGAATTCATTTGTTTGTTTTCTTACATTCCAAGAAGATTTAAAACTTGAGACAATGGGTCAAAGGAGCAGTTTAAAGCTCCTTTAACATACCATTCTGCTAGATAAACAGAAACTGATGCTGTCTGATGGTGAGGAGAAAAAACCAAATCAGTGATAAAAAAAAAAGGTTGCTTTAAGGTATGTTTTTCTTTGCTTTCATTAAAGCAACATGTGGATTTGTTAGATTTTTTTTAAAGGACTTTATAAATCTCTTCTTAAACTGTCTTGAAATGCCCAACAATATCTATTCTTTTATGTGAATTTATCTTGTAAGAATCTAGCAATCATTCTTCAAAACTCTATTTTTCTAAATTGAGAATACTTTAGGTCTATCAAACTTAAAACAAAAAAATACTAACACAGATCATGACAAAATAGAAAACTAACACACATGAGTACAATATACATGTCACTCCCTATATATGTGTGATAAGGTGGCTTATTCCCTTAGATAATTACATTAATGAGGCCAGGATCATAAATTCAATCCAAACTGGCTAAGTTTTAGCAAGAGATTTCACACTAGCCAGCTATCACATAAATTTACCCTTTTAATCATAATGGAGAACAGATAAAAGAAAATGGACAAAGGAAAGCAAATTCACTATAACTACCATAATGATCCAAGTATATTGATGGAAAACCTACCACATTAGCTTTACATGTAGTAAGTGCCTGCACATTATTAGCATGTGTAATGTTCCTATAAGAGAGATATCAGGTTGAATATTCTGAAAATTTTGTGTGCTGTATTCTTAGGAAATAAGCAAAATCTAAACAGAGGCAGGCTATGTAAGAAGTCTCTGCAATAAGGTAAACAGCTAAAGCACAGAACAACTCAAGTTTTGCTTTAGGAACTTTACAAGATGGGAAAGGATTTAATGATACAGAAAAGGTATTTTCTCTGCTACTTTAATCAAATGTCTAGTTTTTATCATAAGTTCATACAATTACATGACAAAATGACTTAATTATTTTTTTTGCTGCAAAATATTAATCAATGCAATAAATGTGCTCACAGTTTACCAAAGAAACTCAAAAGTCATGAACACTGTCTGGTTACTGTACAATTTTAAGTTCTCCAACTGAACTCTTATAGCTCTAAGAAGGCCCTAATGACACTGCAGAACTACATAAAAATAAAAATATATAAAAATATACATTCACACACACACACACACACATATAAAAATGCTGGGAGAACATTCTGAATTGTGTTACAATTTCTTTCTCTCTGCTATCTACTCTATTAACAAGCCTGGTTTATAGCTATCTTTTCATGATGGGTAGCTTCATGGTAGTGAAATAAACTGCTTACATATATTTGTTTCAACACTATAAATTAAAAGTATTCTGTCTAGCATTCAAGTTTCCGACATGCACATTTAACCTTTTCCATGGCATGCACAAGATTAACATAAACAAAGAATATCCATGGGGCAGCTTATCCTGAAGATACATACTCCTTAACAGCAGGTTATTTAGAAAAAACTCACATCAAAGGAAAGCTTTCTGGGGAGCTACTGAATATATTATAATGTTTAAATATTAGATACCTTGGAAAAATCAGAAGGTACCTGAAGTAAAGGGAGAAAAATGTTCCCAGGCTTTCTTCTGTTATGGTTCTGCAGTATCTTCCTGGAACTGAGCTGTGGGCTAAAAGCCAGAGATTAGCCTCTGGTCCTTAGGCCTACTGCACTGACTCTGGGACAGTCCACTGAGACCAGTCACTTTTTGACAAGGCACAGGTGTACTGGGCCTAGTGGGTGGGTGTGGTTCATTTAAACTCTTTTGGGTTGTCAATAGGATCTATGATCCTATGACCCAACTGGAAATCTCAATGTTTAGCCCATGATAAGGCCTGAGAAAATTAAATTCCTAGAAGCTAAGACAAAAAAAAAAAAGACAGAAGCTAAGAAGATGTCAGGGTAAAAAGGCATATGGAGGCAAAATGCCTACAGAAAAAAAGAAAGGTAAAGCATCAGAAAGTAAAACGTAGGGCAGAAAATATTTTATTAATTTTGATTTAGTCTTATTTACTTTAAGTGAAGTTTAATGTCTACTTTTGTTGAATGAATTTACAATTCTCATTACATTTTCAGGTGAAAAAGAAAAAGACTGAAACTAAATAGCACTTGTTATTAATAGAAATTGCTCATCTTAACATGTTTCTTAAACCTGTCAAAAAAATTGCTTAAAAAGTAATTAGATGGCCATCAATTGGGGAATGACTAATTATTATATATGAATGCAATGGAATATTACTGCGCTCTAAGAAACAACAAATATGGTGACTATAGAAAAGATTTACATGACTGAATTAACACTGTCAAGAAAAATAATATACATAATTACTACAACAATGTAAATGGAAAGAACAACCACAAAACAATTAAAAGTGAATGTAAAAAAAAAATTAAAAAGAACAAGAATGGTTCCAAAGAAAAGAAATGAGAAAGATCCTTGGTCTACCGTCTCCCTCCCCCATCCCATCTTCCTCCCTGATAGAGGTGGGAGGACCACAGAAGTGGTGCACTGCATACATTTTCATGTTTTTTGATATATCAGTCGATTTTGCTGATTTTTATCTCCTTTCCTTTTTTTTCACTTTTAAAAATATTATTTGTTATAAAGGATTGCTCTTTGGGAAACAGGGAATGAATACTAAGAGAAATTTGAGTGATATAAAAAACAAAATGTATCAATAAAAATTTATTTTTAAAAAAGCAAAGTAACTCAGGATATAGATCTATCACAATTATGGGCCCTGCTCGTTACAAAAAACAGCATATCTCTTCTGCTAACTGTGGAATCTCAGTGCCTTTAAAATCCATTCATTTTTCAACATTCCTTTTAGGAATTGCCTTTTAGGTTGCAATTTGAGAAAAACATAACACTAAAGAATGTTGAAATGTACAAATAAGTGAAAGCTGTAGTGGAAAATAATCAACTTCTTCTGCAACGACCAATTACAATAATTTTATGTCTGGGGATTTAAGTTAATGTGCTCAAAAGTGCTTTTCTTAGATGTCTAGTGTTATAGTTGGCTCCTGGAAACACCAATTTCACTAAAATATTATTAGTTCTGGAACACAGCAACATGTCACAAGATTAAGATTATGTCACAAGATTAAGATTTGTAAAACTGAAATGCCCATCTAGAATTTTTCTCATTTTTGTTTATTTCCACTACAGGCTGAAACAAACAAAAAAAATGTGGTTTCAAACTTAGTAGCTGCAAATATCTATACATAGTACTAAGAATACTTAATTATACAAGACTAATAGAACAGTTTTATTAACAGCAGTCTAAAAACATTTGTTCATTTGTCTCCACTGCTAAAGCATGGGATATGTCACAACTGTTTACAAAGAAATGAAAAAGCTGGATTAATCCATATGAGTAGAGTTTATAGCAGAAAATTTACTAAAGGGCTGGACACTATGTAAAAAAAAAAACACATGCAAATCCCTTAATTGACCCATTTTATATTCTCCTGGAAAAGTATAATGGTTTATTTTATTAACTAAATAATAATATATAATAAAAGAGCTATAAAGGGTGTGTTTCTATTTCTGTGAATTGCTTCTCTTACTGTATTCCATCTATTCCTGATAGTTCTAATTTCATTATATATTCTAGCTCTTACAAGAACGCCTGAGAATAAATTGAAATTATTTCTAATATAGGTAAACTGCCAACGAAGAAAAAGTTAAATGAAACCATATTGAACCTTTGGAAGCAGGTAGGTTGGTCAATGGATGCAGAGTTGAGTCAAGAAGACCTGAATTCAAATCTGGCCTCAGATGCTTACTAGCAGTGTAACTTTGGGAAAGTCACTTAACCCTGTTTGCCTTAATCCGCTGGAGAAAGAAGTGGCAAACCACTCCAAGTATCTCTGCCAAAAAAACCCCTCCATTAACAATATGGTCCACAGGATTACTTATAGTCAGATTCAAATGAACAACTGAAGAGTAACAACAACAACACTGATCCTTATTCTAAGACAAAACTAACAATCAGGGACACACAGAAAAGTTCTGGTAGTCTAGAACAACAGTCCCCTGCCTTTTTTATCCCTTGCATACATAAATATTTCATTTCTCCCTCCCTGCACTATTCCTCTAAATGTATACACATATAGACCTGCTCTGGGAGGTTCCCTTTCTCCTCGGTTCTCTGGTGAAATTCCTTCATAGAGCAGGCTGAGGAGGGGAAAGGTGCATCAGGACAGCTGTAGCCATGAGGAATAGCTCACCTACTGAAAATGTGGTGGCTCCACAATCAGTGAGGTCCTAATATGTGGCAATCCCTCCCTGCCCAAAGTGCCCCAAGTGACTGTGAGGGGGAAAGTCATTGTTAAACATAATGTTATTGTACTGAGGGGTTATATTAAAAGTAATAGAAGATCCCAACTACAATGCAAACTTTATCTGGATGGTAGAAGTAAAGTAAAAAATACATACTGCGTTGGTGACATCGATTTCATATACTTTATGGAACGTCTGGCGTTCAAAAAAAACAAGCCTGCCATTGCCACCTCCCTTCTTAACAGATGTTCCAGTGACCAAAAGCTTATCATCTGGACTGAAGCAACAATCGGTCCTGAGAAGAAACAAACAGTTGTCACGAGCATTAAAAAGGTGATGGTGCAATTATTATGAAAAAAAATATGCAAAATATTTGAAGTGAATTCCTAAGTTTTTCCATCTTTATTTCTGAATTTGGGCAAGAAATAGACAAAGGGAAGAAAAGACCAGATTACTTTTATGACTAGATTCTATGATGACGGAATTATTTCATTAGACCTGTTCCCTCTATCCCCAAAGCTTTGAATTGGTCTTGCCAGCTGCCATTAAATGAAGCACAACCTGGACTGCTGTAGATGGCTGTTATAGATCTTTGTTATTAGGAGTCTGGTTGTCTAAATAATTTGCAAAACACACACACAAACATATGCACAAAGCTGACTTCTGGTCATTTACCGTATGATCCAAAGTACATAAACAGCACTACTGGTAGCAACCTTATGAATTTTGCACATATTAAAATGATGTGTTTTTAAAAAGATGAAAGCAGTAACTCGAGTATTTCTAAGTATTTTTTTATCTTGAAGTTTCCTAAATTTGGTAATTCAGTGAATACCAATGTGAAATAACATCTCTATGGTGATGGGCAAATTTGTCACTGATCTAACCATGGCAGGAGTTCAAATCCCAATTTTGCTCCTAATTCACTGTGATAATCTACAAAACTTCTTTGGTTAGCTATTTGGCTAGCTAAAATGGACATAATACTCAATTAATCAAACAGAGAACAACATGAATAAGTAAATGATGTCAAATGCCTGGATTGTACTGTATCTTATAAGCATTTTATATTCTTTATAATATGCTTATAAGGAAGTGTGAAATATATGTCTATACAAGGAAAGTCCTTTATTGATGAAATCATAGTTCTGATTTAGAAGTTTAAAATTAAAATACAAATGCAGATGTGGAGACTTCTATATATGTGTGTGTGTGTGTGTGTGTGAGAGAGAGAGAGACAGAGAGATACAGAGACAGAGACATAGACAGAGACAGAGAAAGAGAGAGACAGAGAGAAAGAATTAACTTTCTGTAGGGACCTGTGGTTTCATCAGTGCAGGGAATTCTTGGTGTGGAAACTTCATCTACTAATTTAATGGACTATTATTTATAGTATTAGGAAACTGACTAGGGGCATTTAGAGGTTTGAAGGCAGTTAGGTAGGTAGAGTGCTGGGTCTGGAGTCAGGAAGACGAGTTCAAATCTGGTCTTAGACACTTACTAGCTGTGTGACTCTGGGCAAGTCACTAAACCTCCATTTGCCTCAGTTTCCTCATCTGTAAAATGAGCTAGAGAAGAAAATGGCAAACCACTCCAGTGTCTTTGCCAAGAAAATCCAAGGAAGGGTCATGAAGAATCAGATATGATTGACCAACTGAACAAGCAATCAGAGCATTAGTGCCCTGCCCATAGTCATACAGCTAGTATGTGTTAAAAGAACCTGAATCTAAGTCTTTCTGATTCCAGAGCTGGACCTTAATTCATTAAGCTAAGATGCCTCTCTCTCTCTCTCTCTCACTTTCTCTGTATGTATGTATATGTATGTGTGTATGTGTGTATGTGTTCATATGTATATGTGTATATGTAATATATTTGTTTATACACACATATACACATATTCACATGTATATTTTAGCATTTGATCTATTAAGAAAACTTTTATTTCTTTATTTCAAAACCACTTCATACTTTAACTTGATCACAAAAAACATATACCAATGGTAATCTTCAACCCTCTTTCATTACCCTCTAGAGCAGTGGTTTTCAGCCTTCCTAATGCCACAACCCCTTAATACTTGTATTTGGGTGTATCTGCATATGGGCGGACCCACCTGGAGACAGATAGAGGAGCGGTGTCTTGGTTCCTAAGACCATCGGAAATATGTGTTTTCTGATGGTCTTAGGCGGCCACATTTGACCCACAAAAGGGTTGTGACCCACAGGTTGAGAACTGCTGATCTAGAGGATAAACCCAAAGGAGGAAAAGCAACATGGTTCATAAAAAGAGGCCACGGGGTAGGAGGAAATAGGGTGGTTTAGACCAAATCCTAAAGCCGTCTTTTGGATGCCCTAAATGATAAAAATTTTAAGTAACCTAATTAGAGGAAATTTTCTATTTCTTTGACAACCCTAAGTACATCAAACACAAAGAACAGCTACTTACATTGAGAAGAAGGTAGGAAGACTTGAAGCTGAAAAAAGAGGTTTCTTAAACTGCCGGATATCCCACAGTTTTAAAGTATCATCCCCTAGAAAAGAAATAAGAGGGAAAAATGAAAAAGAATGCTGTTGGTTTTATGCCTTTAAAAAACAGTTCGTACATATAAAGTATGTTTTATTTTTCAAATGCGTTTGTTTTTGAAGACTGTAAAATGGCAAAAAGGAGGCAGGTATCTCTTTATTAAGAAGACTTACTTTCCCATTTTTAACAGCATCTGTAAGATAAAAAGAAAGTCTCCAACAAGCCTCCTAAGCCTGGTTTCCAAGCAGATGGTATTTCCCCCGCAGGGCATTTCTGCAGGACATCCTGCTTTCTTCAGAAGCTCTTAATTGACTAACCATCAGGACTAAAATGCAGTTCAACTCCCACAGACTCTCTTTCCACAGCAAAGTGTTGGTAAAGCTATCCACTCATTTACCATTGATAAGAATGATCTCTGTCAATCCCTCCCCCACCCTAACTGCAACTATTATTTATTGCTCTCCTGTGTACTGCATCTTTTCCTAGGCATCTTAAGACTAATGAATTTTTTAAAGTACCACGTTCTTATATTTCTATTAGGCTACTAATTCCTGACTAGAATGACAGCCTGAACTTACACAAACAATGTCTTTGTTGGTCATGTTCCCTAGTGCCCGCAGCTGAGACCTGCCTCATCTCCCTCATGTACAACATGGAATTTGCATCAGACGCAAGTGTAGTGAATTGAGATTCAATAAAAATCTCCATTCCCTCTCCTCTCCTGTGATCTTTTCTTTGAAGTTCAAAATTTGGCAGGTATGCGGCTGTACAACTGGTTAGCTCTCCATCTGCTTTTATTGGGTTAGATCCAAAAAAATATTCGCAATGGAATATTAACTTACTGTTTCTATTCTTAACAAAAAGTTACCAATAAGGCCACAATCTGCAATCTACACTTGGGTCTAGCTTCCTGCCCAGCAAGGGAACCTGCAGAAGAACAGGCAGAGTAGAAGTCCCAGACCAAAGGTGAGCCTGCAGTTCAGTCTAAATCTGTAGATCCTCCAGGCAGGCTACCTATGGCCAACTCCAAGAGCTATCTATGGAAACTCCCATCCAGGGACAAGCCAATAGACTCAAATGTAAAGTCAGCAATGTGTAGAACTCAGACCGAAGTTCAGTGAACAGACTTTACCCCCTGATCATGTCACCTTGGTGTTACTGAAAGCTTGAAGGGCCCCCAGTCTAAACAGCAAAAGCAACAGGACATAAGGACACAAAAGCTCAACCCAGATATTCTCCCCAGAAGGGCACAGAATCTGGCACTAACATAAGAGTTCAAAGTCAAAAAGGAGGCTAGAAGGATGAACAAACAAACAAAATAAATCCATCATACAGAGCTATTATGGTGAGAGGGAAGCTCAAGACACAAATCCAGAGGAAAAGAATGATTCAAAAACATTTACAAGCAAATCCTCAAAGAAAAATCTATCTTGGACACACATTCAATCAGAATTCCTGGAAAAATTAAAACAAGTGTTTGGGGTTTTTTTGGGGGGGGGGGCAGAGGGGCTAAGCCAAAAAATTATTTTAAAACTAAATGCACGATAGAAGGAAAAACAGGAAAAGAAAATAGAATCTACGGAAAAAAAAAAACTATGAAAAGAGCATTAACAGCCTGGCACAAGAGGTACAAAACCCTGCCCAAGCAACAAAATCCCTGAAAACTAGAATGAACCAAACAGGAGTCAAAGACTCCATGAAACAACAAGAAATACTAAAACAAAGTGAAAATACTGAGGGGAAAAAAAGAAAATATGAGAGTTCTCACAGGAAAAACACTGACCTAGGAAGCAGATCAAGGAGAGAGAATTTGAGAAGCACTGTGCTACCACATATTTCAAGAAATCTTAAACAAACAAATAAACAAAAAAAATCCAAGTAGATCTCTTGGAATAGAAAGCAAAATTTAAAAAATTTAAAATAATCCACCAGACACTTCCCTAACAGAAACCCTAAAATGAAAACTTTCAGGAAGATTATAGTTAAAATCTAGAGCTTTTGGGTCACGGAAAAAAATACTGTAAACAGCCAGAAAGAATTAAAATACCAAGGAGTCACAGTGAGGGTCACACATAATTTAGCAGCCACCACTATAAAGAAGCTGAGAGCTTAGAATATGATATTCCAGAAAGCAAAGAATCTGAGTTTACAACTGATAATTTATCCAGCAAAACTGAGCATAATCCCACAGTGAAAAAAAAATAGATACTTAAGAAAGAAGACTTTCAAACATTCCTATGAACTGACCAGAGGTAAATAGAAATGTCATTCAAACACAGGACTAAAAAAGTAAACCTGACTGAGCAATCATAAGGGATTAAACAAGATTAAACTGTTTACATTTTTATATGGGGAGAAGATAGGGCAGTCAGGGTTAAGTAACTTAAGGTCA
Organism: Pseudocheirus occidentalis; assembly: GCA_028646575.1. Classification (NCBI taxonomy): domain Eukaryota; kingdom Metazoa; phylum Chordata; class Mammalia; order Diprotodontia; family Pseudocheiridae; genus Pseudocheirus; species Pseudocheirus occidentalis. Next base: position 299,740,121 of record CM053594.1, on the reverse strand, counting down.
CACGGCTAGTTCCCTGTTAAGAGTCTGTGGCCATATTTGAACTCAGGTCCTCTTGACTCCAGGGCCAGCGCTCTATTCACCGCGCCACCTAGCTACCCCTACATTATTTTTCTAAATTGTTCTGATTCTGCTCATTTCATTCTGCATTCATTCATACTGCCTACACACCTCCACCTTTAATTACAATTCTCTTTTTTTTTCCTTTCTTCATCCCCTCTTAGGATAAGAAAAGTTTGTTTTGCATGCAACTAATTCTTCATCCACAGGATTATCCTCTCTTTAACATTCCCCAAATGCCCTCTGTTTCTAATAGACCTGGGCAACTTTTGTTTATGGTTTCTTGAAATAGTGTCTAGGTTTTTATTTTTTATCATGGTTTTCAGGGAATCCAGTGACTCTTAAATTATTTCTCCTTAAACTGTTTTCTAGGTCAGTTTTGTTTTTTTTTTTAATATGAGATATCTTTCATTTTCTTTTATGTCTTTGATTTGTGTTCTAATATTACTTGCTACTTCAGAGTCATTGATTCCTGTTTGGTCAATTTTAATTTTTAGGGATTACATTTTTTAGGGATTATATTTTCTAATTCTTTTCTCCAGAGCTTTCATTTTATTTTTTTATCTCTTGCTCCATTTGTTTCCTAGGTATTTATGTAGTTCTTATGGAGAACCAATTTTTCCTTGGAGTCTCTCCTTTGCAGATGTTACATTTGCAATAATTTTTGACACTGGTTGTTATTTTCTTTGATTTACCCATCTTTCCAGCTTTTGGTAGGTAGGCAGTGAAACTAGATGATGCAGCAGGTAAGACTGCCAGGCCTGAAGACAGGAGGACTCATTTTCCTGAGTCCAAATCTGGCCTCAGACAGTAGCTGTATGACCCTGGGGAAGTCACTTAACCCTATTTTCCTCAGTTTCCTTATCTGTAAAATAGAGAAGGAAATGGCAAACCACTCCAGTACCTCTTCCAAGAAAACCCCAAATGGGGTCATGAAGAGCTAGACACGACTGGAAAAACAGGGATTATGGTAGCTGCCCCTACTAAGTCTCTTCACCTGGCTCCCTTGGTTCCTTTTGCAGACCTTCACCTGACAGAGTCAGCTGCCAACTGAATCTGAAGGCTCCTAGTGCTAGCTCTTCAGGGCCCTCTCAGACACTTGGGGCCTCAGATTCCTTTCTGAGCACTTTGGTATGAGCACTGGGCTTCTCACACTGCTGCTCCCTTCCCTGCGCTGCCAGGGAGCCTGTCCTAGGGGTTTCTGAATCCTACAGCTTTTTCTGCAGAATGTTTTGCCTATGCCACAGCCAGACACAGAGTCTAACAGGCCACAAATATCCTGTCTCTGGTCATTAACTCTGGCATTAACTTTGCTGGAAAGGACTTGCTGCTTTTGGGTTTCTGACTGACTTTTTATGTAGCAGGATAAGTCACTTTTACTAAAGTTTCTCACGGATTTCTTAAGCATTATTCAGTCTGGTGAAAAATTAAGGGTTCCATTGGAGTAGGTATTCTAGAACTGGGCAGCCTGCCTCCCATTCAGTGGGACAAGCTGGCTAGAAGTCCCAAAGGTAACATGTTATCATGAAAACAAGGCTGGCTCTGGCTTTACAAAATGTACATTATACTCCCAGTTCTTTGATTATGTGACCTTAGGCAATCACTTCACTTTTCTGTATCACTGTTGACTCATCTATAAGACAAGGGACTTGCACTAATTCATCTCTATGATGTCTTCTAGCTTCCAATCTAATGATTCAAGAGTATTAGGAACAGAGTGTTGTAGAAGACTGTTAGAAATAAAATCACTGAGAGATTCAAAGTCCAAAGACAGTAATCTATACTCTATCTAAAACTCAACTTTTTTTTTTGCTTTTTGGAAGGCAATTGGGGTTAATTGTCCAAAGTCATACAGCTAGTGTGTCAAGCGTCTGAGGCTGGATTTGAACTCAGGTCCTCCTGATTCCAGGGCCAGTGCTCTACTCTCTACACCATCTAGCCACCCCTAAAACACAACTATTAATCTATGGAAGGTTTTGAGGAGCTTGGTAATGTGATCAATTCACTCACTCCAGACTGTTCTGAAGAAAGAGGGTGCACATAGCATGTCTTCAAAGTTTATAGTGGTCAAAGTATGGAGGAGGAAGAGGAGAAGGTGAAGGAGGAGGAGGAGCCTTAAAAAAGCATTATAAATAGGGGATAGAGAGACAATGAAATATATGTGGCAGTGATGGATAAAAAAGGATGAAATACTGATCAAAGATTTCAATAGGCTGAAGGGGGAAAAGCCACGGCCAAAGCAAAAAAGTAAAAAGCCTCAAATTTGCAGCAAGACATGAAGCCCATAGGGGGTTCAGGGACGGGGAAGCGGGCAGCAGACAGAGACAGAGAGACAGAGAAGAGAGAAGTACTCATAAAGCCACCGCTATATGCCAGTTACTTTACTGAGTGCTCTGCATTTATCATCTCCTTTGATCCCCACAACAGCATTGTGAGGCAGATGCCAATATTGTCATCATCTTACAGTTAAGAAAACAGAGGCGGGAGGCCTTGCCCAGGGCAACAAAGTGAGTACATGTCTAAGGCTGGACTTGAAATCAGGTCTTTCTAACTCTAGACCCACTGCTCTACCCACTGTGCCGCCTCTAAGCATCTCCAACATAGAGTGAAAGATGTGGGTCTAGATGGGAGGAAATAGACTGGGTTAGAATATTATCTCTACTGCTAAACACGAGAATTCTTACTAGAATGAATATACAGACCCAATGGTCAGAGCTCTAAACATCCGAAGGAGAGAAAGGAAGAAATGAGATGGCGAAGAAGACACTACAAGAGGTTAACAATGATGGAAAGAGCCGTAGGAGATATTCTCTCTGTCAGGCTGCTGAATGAGCTCAAACTGAAGCAAGGCTTCCCTACCATTTAAAGGGGTAAGAATTGAATCTATGGTTCCACTGGTATAGATAGCTCCAGGGGTGGAGATGAGTCAAGTAAAATCTGATCAGATGTGACTGCTGCTTGGAGAGGATGGCTGAGTAATGATGGACTAGAAAGAGAAAGCAGAGTGATTTAACTCATTTCATTTCTACTTCCTCCACCAAAGAAAAATGACATTAGGCCTGGGAAGCAGAGGGAAAAAAAAGATTAGTTGGAAATTCAAATAACAAATATTGGAAGGACTGTGGGAAAACGAGCACAATGACAAAACAAAAACCAAAAACCAGTCCCTGACCGTGATAAGCAAACATTCTACCAGGGGAATACAATAATATATAAGCAATTAAATACAAAGTGATATCAATAGGGAGCTAATAATTGGAGAAATCAAGCCTCATATAGGATAACACCTGAGCTGAATTCTGAATGAAATTAGAATTTTTAAGAAGAGGACATAAGGAAAGACAGACTGAAATTCAGACACAGGAAACCATTTGTGAAAAGGCAAATAAGGAGATGGAAAGCTGTATGCAGGGAATTGCTTGCAAGCCAGTTTGAAATAAAGAGAAGAGGGAGAATAGAATACAGAGCTCACAAAGGTGAAAAACTGAGATACTACTGGAAAGGAAGTTGGGAGCCATATCATAAAAGGCTTTAAACGCCCAAGAGCAGTCCACAATTGATAAATGGTTCAAGAACAGTTTTCAAAGGAAAAAAATTCAATCTATTAATAGCCATATATTTTTTTAAATGCTCCAAATTACTAATAGAGAAAAGTAAAAAAGAAACTCTGACTTCCAGCCTCACACACCTCGGGCTGCCAAAACAAAAAAGTGACAAATGTTTGAGGGACTGTGAGAAAACAGGAGCATTAATATACTGTATGTAGGAATTGGTACAGCCATTCTAGAAAGCAATTTAGAACCACGCCCCCAAAAGTCACTAAACTGCATACTCTCTGACTCACCACTAGTCAGTCACCTAGCATTTAAGTGCCTCCTATGTGCCAGGCATCACTAATTCTACACTCCAAAGAGATAAAAGAAAAGGACACACAGGTACAAAAATCTATATAACAGCTTTTTTTTTTTGCAGAGCCAAAGAACTATAAATTGAAGGGGTGTCCATCAATTGGGAAATGCTTAAACAAATTATGGAACTGGTTCAAGAAACTTGGGAGGACTTGTATGAAATGCTGCAGAATGAAGTGAAGAGAATGAGAACAATTTACACAATAACAGCATTACAAACATAAGTAACACTGGAAGATTTAATATCATTGATCAAAATGCCGGTGGGTCACTGACTGATTATTCTATCCTCCTCTTAACAGAGATGATGGACTCAAGATCCAGAGTAAGAGTATAATAAATATTGTTTTAAATGTTTCTTGGAAAGCAGAGCAGAGCTATGTGGTTGAATAAACTAAGGCTCTCTGGTCAAAAACCAGAGGAAAAAATGGGAATATACTACTTCTGCTTAGAAAATTATAGTTATGTGTTACTTTCCTTTCTTTTGTGGGTCCACTGGTTGAAGATGACACAATACTACAGTGTTGCAAAGAATAAATTGTACTGCACCACATATGGAAAGTATAATTAGAATATTAGCAAATAATCAGTAGAGATACAGCTCATCCTTAGAATGAATCCTTGAAGAATTTAGAATAGTTATGAAACTGGCAACTAAAACTGAGATTCAGGCAAATCAACAGAACACTAAAAATATTTTTCTTTGATTTAAAAAAAATAACCTATGGTAGCACAGTGATTAGCTATTTTAATGAAAGGTTAAACTAATATAATATGAAATATAAAAACACAGCTAGTTTTAATCTTTTCTAGGAGGTTAACTTTTGATTTTAAAATCCTTATTGTGTTTTGAAAGTAGTGCTCTGAACAGCACATACTCAAAGAATTTCTTATACTTACCTCCCCGAGAAGCAAGAACAGTGCCATCATAGGAAAACGTCACACAGGAAGTATCTGTGCCAGGATCATGGGCCTGTCTACAGTGGAATTTTGTATGAACCTGTTTGTGAGGGAAAAAAATTAGGGTTTTTAATTCAAATAACATCACTGATGTGGCAGGTATATGATACACTTAAACATTTTCATGTATTTTAAATAGTGGAGGTGCTTCTCAAAAGTGTTTTTTTTATCACTTTTGTTACTGGAAAATGATAGACAGGCAATAATACATAAAATAATTAATAACAACAGCTGACGTACTTAAAGGTTTGCAAAGTGTTTTATCCATATCATCTCATTTGGTCCTACAGCAAGGCTATAGAGTAGGTGCTACTATTATTTCCATTTTAAACAGAAAAGGTGAAGAGAAGCTAAGTGACCTGCCCAGGATGTAACAACATCAATTTAACAGATACTTAGCACTTAGTAACTCAGGGCTAAGTTTGGAAGGTGTGAGCGCTGTCCCCTGTTGAGAAGGCGTGAATTCCCCTGTTGACGTGGAAGAAGGGGATTGGCTAAGGCAGGGGGCCAATGTGTATATATAAGCAACAATTTCAGAGACAGAGAGACAGAATTGAAATTTTCTTTTTGGAGGAAGCAGAACTGTCTCAGCACCTGGGAGCTGGGCTGAAGAAGTGAGTTGGAGTTTTCTTAGGACCAGAATCTAGTGAAGGCCACCTAGAAGGCTGATATTCCTTCTGGGTCCTAGGGCCAGGTGAACTGCTGAAGGACTGAAGAAGCATGACCAGGGTAAAACTTTATTTGTGGCCTGGCTGATCCTTGAGTTCCAGGCAAGAGAAGTGGTGAAGAGTTTGAGATGTGCTGGACCCTGTGAACTTCAGTGTGTGCCAGGGACTGCCCTGATTACTGGACTGGACTGGATGAGAACCTGGCAGTCTTCTGAATCTAGGTAACTGTTTGGTGGATTCAGGAGGGAGCTGGAACTATGGAAGGGGATCCAGGGAATCAGAGAGATCACTCAGAGTCAAGATGAAGAAAAGGCCTCCCCTTAGACAAAACTGAGGTTTGCTGGACACCAAGGGATGGAGAGTTTGTGTGGTTTTCTACTGACTGTATTAATGATTAATGATAGTTAGTAATTGGGAATCTAGATTAGTGACTAATTAAGTTAATAGTTGCCCCACAAGTGGAAGTTTGATTACTGTATTGTGAATTGACTGAATGATCAAGTAGGGAGGGTTTCCCCCTTAGGGAAACAAGATGATTATTCTTTTGTTCCTTGTTCTAAATATTTTGACCACTGTAGTGAAAACCGTGTGGCCATTCTAATGTTAAGCTGTTATGAACACCATATTGTGATTTTCTATGATAAGATATAATGTCGTGAATATTATATTGTGAATGTTTGTCTTGATTTGTAATGGAATAAACAGAGTGTTCACTATTACTGCGTAATCCAAACCTTAAAAAGCTGTTCACAGTAGCATTCTTTTGGGAATCTGCTGGTGCATGGAGTTACACAGGGTCACACAGTAAGTATCTAGCTGTTTTTGTTCTGTCATTCAGTCACAATTGACTCTTCCTGACTCCATTTGGGATTGTCTGGTTAGACTTACTGGAGCGGTTTGCCATTTCCTTCTCCAGCTCATTTTACAGATGAGAAACTAAAGCAACCAAAGTTAATTGACTTGCCCAGGGTCACATAGCTGGTAAGTGTCTGAAGCTGGATCTGAACTCAGAAATATGAGTCTTCCTGACTCACCTAGCTGCCCAGTAAGTACTAAGGAGAATTTAAAACTAGATTTTCCTGCTTCCAAATCTGACACTGTATCCACTATGCCACAGTAGCTTCTTTAAGTTCATCATTCTATACCTGGCTCTCTTCTTTAAAAGAAAACAGTTTAGAAAACTAAAGATTTGTAGTTGTGAGGGAAATTTCAGAGGTCATGGTCTTGGAAGTTAAGCAATACCATGTGATGGTAAGTGACAAGATACATGGACATGTGTAGGTAGCTTAAGTGGAATGAATACAAAAGTTGCTGGAGGTGAGGTGCCTTTTTTTTCCTGTGGGGGTGGAATGGAACATGGCTATGAATAAGGAAGTCAATTAATTTATTTTATAGTAATCATATTCAGAAGGTAAATTTTCTCTGACTACCCAGGTTATTCTCACAAAATTAGCAACAAGATGGAGAATAAGATATTTTTCTAATACTTTCAAACGTCTCCTAAATAGCAATTATATGCTGAAGATGATGCATCTTCAGTGGTTTCAACAATCTAAGACACCCAAGACCCAAAAGAAGGTCAAAACAAAACAATAAAACAAACATATGAACTGAAACCTACCCTAAGCACATGTAGTACGCACTCGCCACCCATCCACAATATTAGTGGCAATGAGGTTAACTAACCACTAGCCAAGCTGATCCACAAGCTTGCAACAAAACCTAGACCCATATACCAGTACTTCTTCCCAGTGCCTTCAAGATCAGACTTCCAGACTATGCAAGTTTTTTTTCACTGTCATGGTCAGTACAATAGCAATTTTCAGCACTACAGAAAAATCTCTCTAGGAGAAGAGACAGAACAGGGCAGGCCATGAGTCTGGACTTGAAACAGATTTTAATTCTATACCCTAACTTGCTCCCTCCTCCTGACATCTCAGAGAGCCAAACTCCAGAAGACAGAAATCATCTTGGGCTGCAAAAGCACCAGTGTAGAAGTGCTCAATACTACTGAGCAGGGCTGAGGAACAGAGGGAATGGGAGTGTGTGTGTTGGAGGAAGGGGAAGAGGGGGAAAGAGGATAATGTGGCGCTCTGCTAAGACTGAGGAAAAGAGTTCCACATTTAGTTTCTAGTTCTGTCCCACCACAAGTCACTTTGGGGAAAGACCTAGGCAAGGGAATCATGAATTGTCCAGTTTGGGAGTAGGCTGTGAGGCTTTGAGCAAACACCATTAGAGGGAGAGAGTCAGAAAAGAGAGAAATAGTGAAAGTAAGGGAGAAAAAGACTGAAATTATCAAAGATCTCAAGAGGAAAAAAAAATCAGACCTTGAGCATAAGCACATAAAACAAAAGATAAATCATTAACAGCAGAGAGAAATATTGTCTCCATATTTTGTAAATGAATTCAGGTATCTATGAATAAATATTGAAAAAGGGATATGAGCCAACACTTGGTGAGACAGAAGACCCTGTAGTACATGAGAACTTAGAACCATAACACCTATCCCTGAGTAGATTAAATGAGAAATGAGAATGATGAGAGCAGAATGCATGGCCTGAAAAGTACAAATAATTGCTAGAACATAAAAATGTGAATTTGAGATGGCAAGCCTCACCACAGAAACAAAACAGAACAACTATTTGGGGATGCAAAAACAAAGTAGTAAAGAAAATCTAGAACAAAAGCAAAAAGGAATAACATCAAAAGGGAACACATTCTTTTAATGCAAGGAACATATACTGATCTTGAATTAAGTATGCAGAAGAACAAATTAAGAATTACAGATCTCCCAGAACAAAACAACCCAAAAAATGTAAGCAGCATTATAAAATAATACAAGAAAACTGTCAATTCTGAACACCAAAATATCAATTGAAAGAATGATAGATTGCTGACAAATAATAAATAAAAGCTGCAAACTCGAAGACAAATAGAAGAGACTTCTTTATCAATAGACATAAGGAGATAGGAGTGAAAGCATAAGTCAGGTAGAAGTAATGGTGTGGAGGCAGGCCTAGAATATTATGGATGGAACTTCAAAATGCCTCACCTGCAAGTGAATCAATATCTTCTGTAGGATAACTTTACAAAATTGGAGAGTGCATGAAAAGGAAGAGGAAGACAGAGGGGAGTGCATGGTACACCCAGGTTAAATTGAGGACTACTAATGAGAAGACGATCCCTGTAGTTTCTCAGGAAGAGAAAAGCCTATGGAAAAGTGAGTGAGGAGGAATGGGAAGAGACTGAAGGGGGGGCAGCATTTTGTTTTGATAGTGAAAAGAGGTTCCGATGATGAATTCTCCTATGGGTAAAGAGATGTGCTATGAAGGGAGATGGGGATCATGTGCTGGGTGTTTGAATACCTTTGGAGAATGGAACTGAAACTCCTGAGGGCAACTGGTTACTTCGAGGAATGGAGGGGCATGGGTCCAGGGAGGATATATTTGAAGCAAATAGGGAAGGAAGGTGATGAGGGGGAGACTACAGTTAAGAAGTCAGCTACCTGATCAGGGATATGTTGGGGATGCTGATGGGGGAGAGGGAAAAAGAACCTGAAGGAATCAGTATTTTTCTGGAGGTGAGGCGCAATGAAAAAGAGAAATTTATGGGGCAAACTGTATTATTTGGCAGTGGCAGAAACTGTTTAGAGGGGAAAACCCAAAAAAGGGTATCTCAAAAGTTTTGACTCTATGAAGAATGCAGAAAATAGGGAGATTAGATATGTTATAGGGATTGTGAGTCATAGAAGGAAGGTATAGAGTAAACAGAAAGAGAAGATAGATAATGAAGAAAATAAGTAGGAGAAATCCTCTCTGGAAAGGGGCACAAAAAAATGGAACTAAAAAATACCTAACGAATAAGAGTAAGAGGAGAGAAGAATGAGAAATCTACTTGACTGAGAGAAAAAAAGGAGAAAAGAATAAAATAACTAGATAAAACCAGATATAAAATAACTGGATAAGAGTAATCAAGAAAAAGGAACTAACAAGCAAAACAAATTCACCAACAAGGCTTTTCCAGGTTCAATTCTATGTGCTGACAAATTTGGGTCTGGGTTTAGATTTAATGATCTCCTACTGCTACATTTCTATTATTACTTGTTTAATGTCAATAAAATATTCCCAACAAACAGCCAAATACCTAAAAAACACAGTATCTATTCCATCTAAACATGTAGTGCTTTTAAACTTTTGAAATACATATAGGCTTTAGAATATAGGGAATATTTATCCTTTCTAGTATACTGAGTAATGTAGCAGATGTGTAATAGAGTTAATGTGCTTAAATTTTTTTAATGTCTTTTCTATTTTTTACACGATCATAAATCACTCAAGCATTCCTCATCCTCCAAGAGAGTCATTCCATAAAACAAACAGAAATTTTAAGACCAAAAAAAAGAAAGAAAAAGGGGGAAAATCAGCATAATTGATCTATACACTTAAAAAAATATTTGTGATGTACAATACTTGTGAACCTACCACCCTGAAAAATGGATGAGGTGTGGCTATCTTTTCTTGTCCCTTCTTTTGAGCCATGCTTGTTCTTTGTATTTTTTCAACATTAACTTTCATTTTTTTGCATGCATTATTCCTTCTGTTTACATTGCTGTAGTCATTTGTGTACATTGATTTCTTGGTTCTGTTTATTTTCCATGATTTTTTTTATTCATTACAAGTCCAAGTTTTTAGAATACAGTAATATTCCATTATATTCACATATCACAATTGGTTATGCCATTCCTTAATCCATAGGCATCTACTTTGTTTCCAATTCTTTGCTATCATGAAAAAATACTATAAATAATTGTGCTATAGACAAATAAAGTGCTATAAATAATTTTTCATGCATGGGAGAGGCTTTCTTCTGATCAATAGCCTTTTGGGGCTATAAGCCTAATAGTGGAATCTCTCAGTGAAAGGGTAAGGATACTTTGGTCATTTTATTTGTGTAATTCCAAACTATTTTCCAAAATGATTGGAACTAGAGCATAGTCAAGATGGCAAAGTAGCAAGAAGCTGTGTAGTAAGGAGCCCCCACCTCCACCCTACCTCCTCCAAACAGATCTAAAACTGAATGAATGTTGATAGGAAAAACCAAGAAAAAGTCACAGGAACTCATTTTTACAGACCAGGTCAGCATAAGGAGAGAGACAGAGTTATCTGAGGACATTGGGGATGGTTTCATTTCAAAACATAATGTGCAGAAACAAGGACATCAGCACTAGGGAGAGACTGTGAACCAGGAAAGAGTGCATCACAGATTCATACCCAGGCAGGTATGAACTAGTAGCTTTGATGCCCCTTACTCAATTATGGGTCACAGATCTAGGGCCTTCTCATAAACAGACCTGTGCCAGACCCTACCCCCAGAGGTCTCAGGCTCTAGATGGTACAAAGAAGTAAGTTCAGAAGCAAGCAAGCAGTAGTATGGCTCTGACCCTAGGAATAACCAGGGCAGAAATCCCAGACCAAAGGGAAACCTGCAGTTCTATCCCTCTAAACAAGCAGAGCTTCCCAGCAGGTTGGCAGTGGCCAAATCCAGTTGCTCAGACGTGAACTCAGGTTAGGAACTTGCAGAGTGAAAATTAAGGAACAAAAATCATCAGACTACTTTGAAAGAACTAAAAGTTTATAGGACCAGAGCGTGGGCTGTCCCTGAGACCCTGCAATAACACAACATTTAATATATCCCTAAAAGAAGCAACAAGACCAACCCAATTTTTCCCAAAGTGGACAGAACCTAGGGCCAACAATAAGTCCAAAGGCAGGAAGTGGGTTAGAATAACGAGGAAACAGAAGATTTCAATTATAAAACCAGTGACAAGAACTCAAGATGCAAGCCCAGAAGAGAATGGCTCCAAAACATCTACTAGCAAAGATTAAAAGAAAAGTACCACTTGGGCACAAATTCGACTAAAATTCCTGAAAGAGGTGAAGCAGAGAAGGGGGAGGGAGATGGGGGGAGTTAGACAGCAAATGAATTTTCCCCCTCAATGAAATGAGAGGGCTAGAGGAAAAGACTGGAAAAGAAATAAGAGTTATAAAAGAAAGAATTAGAAATGGAATTAACAGATTAGTACAAGATGTATAAAACGTTGCCCAAGCAACAAAATTCCTGAAAATTAGACTGGATCAAATAGAAGCATATGACTCCATAAGATAGCAAGAGATATTAAAAACAAATAGCAAAAAAAATAGAAGAAAATATAAAATATTTCAAGGGCAAAAATGAGCAACCTGGAAAACAGACGTAAGAGAAAAAATTAAGAATCATTAGACTAGGGGCAGCTAGTTGGTGCAGTGAATAGAGCACCAACCCTGGGGTCAGGAGGACATGAGTTCAAATCTGGCCTCAGACACTTAACACAAAATCTAGCCCTGTGACCTTGGGCAAGTCACTTAACCCCAATTGCCCTCCAAAAAAAGAAAAGGAAAAAAAAAGAAATAAGCAAGAATCATTAGACTATCTGAATATCATGATCAAAGAAGATGCTACACATTATAGTTCAAGATCTCTTAGAACCAGAAGGTAATGTAGAAATAGAAAGAATCCATCAGTCACTTGCTAAAAGAAACTCCAAAATGAAAACCATCATATTATAATCAAACAGTGATATTTTCATCTCTTCTTTACCTATCTTTATGCCCTTTATTTCTTTCTCTTGTCTTATTGTTATTGCTAACATTTCTTGAACTATATTAAATAACAGTGGTGAGGGAAGACACCATTGTTTTATTTCTGTATTTACTGGGAAAACTTCTAGCATAAAATCTCATTTGCATATGATTAATACTTTGGGTTTTAGATGATAGTTATTTTTAATGATAATAAGGGGTCCTTATGTCTATAATTTGTAGAGGTTTTAGCAAAAATGTGTTATACCCAAAGACTTTTTTGACATCTATTGAGATGATCAATTGTTCTGAATGGTTTTGTTTATAATATAATTATATTCTCTATTTAATGTTGAACCATTCTTGCATACATTGTATAACTCAAACTTGGTTATAATAAATTATTTCTTGTAGAAATTCCTGTAGTCTGTTTGTCGATATTTCATTATGATATTGGTCTATACTTTTGAGGGTTTTTTTTTTCTTCCTAGGTTTAGGTAGCAGAACTATATTACTCTCATAAAAGGGATCTGGCAGGATGCTTTTCCCCCTTCAATTTATGAGTATTTTCTGTGAAACTAGTAAAAATTATTCTCCAAAAGTTTGAGAGAATTCTCCTGTTCATTAACAGGAGAGTTTCCCTCTCCCCACCTCTTATAGTTCCTTTATAGCCAGTTCTACTGTCTTTTCTGAGACTGGATTATTTAAGATGCCTATTTGGTCTTGTCTGAATATTTTACATTTTTTGAAGCATTCTTATGCTCTCCATTTTGCTAACATTTAACTGTGCATAGTATGCTCTGCTAAATTCTTTTTATTCTGATTTTGTTGTAATTTCATCTTGTTTTTTTGCTATTTTGTTGTCGTCTGGATTTTTTGCCCTCTTTTTAAATTATGCTGGCTAAAGTTTTATTAATTTTACTAGTCTTTTCAAAGAACTAGCTTTTAGTTTTATCATTTCTATAGTTTTCATTTGGTTTCTAGTTTATCTATCTCTCCTCTAATTTTTATTCTCTTCTCTTTTGTGCTTATTTTGGGTTTGTTTGTTTATCAGTCTTCTAATTTTTAAAATGCCTATTCAGTTCACTAATTCTCTTCTGAGAATTCACTAACTCTCTTCTGAGTTCAATGTATTTCTAAAAAAAATAATGTTTTTATCTTCCTATTTAATTTATTTTAGCAATATTTCAGTAATTCAATAATACATCTGAAATACTGTAGTAGTAGTAGTAGTAGTAGTAGTAGTAGTAGTAGTAGTAGTAGTAGTAGTAGTAGTAGTATATTTTTTCCCCTAGGATAGTAGGTAGCATTCAATATTCAATCTTACTTCCCAATTCCGAACCCTTGACCATACTGTTCTACAGGCAGGTTGTAATTGTGACTTTCATCTTTTTTACAAAGAGAAGAATGAAGAAAGCAAATAGTTCTGTGCCTTTATCCAAAATCTCAATGAGAGAGGACATGGAGACAAAAATATAACAATTGTCTTATTATTCCTCCAGAGCAAAGACTCTTAATATTTTTCATCTCTCCAGGTATCTGTTTTGCTTTTACAGTCCTGAAAGATTCAAAGACAAAGCGGAAAATTAAACTTTAGGGTATGCGTTTTGTATGCTTCTAGGAAAAAAGAGACTCAAAATACAGGTTACAAATTTAGTTCAAGCTAACGAAGTTTAGACGTTTTTACGAGTCTACTGAAAAGTAAAATGTGAGTTTCTTTTCCTTCCTCTCATTTACTAGATCAACTGGCAGAGCCTCATGAATATGTTGTTCTACAGAGTAATATAATGCTGCTGTCAACACTAGAAAGAAAAATTTGTCATTTAGTCTTGCACCCTCCTCAAATTAAGACTGTTAAACTGCTATATAAAAACTTTTGACAGATACTGAAAACAGCTAAAAGCAATTTATTTTAGAAGTGAAAGCTATGTGTACATAAAACTTTTATCCAAATTTACCCATACCTATTTCTAAAGAATAGTTTTTTAAAACTTAAGATCTAAACATCACTTTCTGAATGAAAATCAAAGAAGTCAAAATCAACTGTTAATATAATGTTTAAAGGTGTTCATTATTATATTACAGTTAACAGGTAAATGTTATTATTCATAAAACCTAGAAAATAGATCTTTCATACAGTTCTACAAATACATGCAGAGAAAAACAACAGGAAGCAACAAATTAATGTCAAACATGTATGAAATGGCAAATTCATGTGCATAAAATGTCCAGAATTAACTATGAATTACTTTTAAAGATCATTCCATTAAAAAGCATTAATCTCAATCATTTATTTAGAATACACAAAAAAGTCCATTCTATAAAACATATCTCCTGGTTTCCACTCCCACTCTGAAAAAAAAAATACATATCGCTTTATAACTCGAGAAGAAACTGACACCCATTCAAAGTTAGATTTGATAAGATTTTACAGAGCCCTCTATGGTAAAGGTTCTGAATGTGGTCTAGAAACATGGAAACTGGATAGGTCATAAACCCAGTCCCCAACTATATACACCTTGTAAAAGTGGCAACAGCTGATCTAAAGTGTTCCAAGGACTTATTTCTATCTTATATAAACCATTACCATAGGTAGCACTTTTCAGGTTTCACTGAATAAAACTGTTTTTAGTTTTAAAATCAATCAGTCTCAACAAAAAAATGATTAAGCAGTTCAAATGGACTGAAAAATGCGGGTCTGATGTGGGGCATTTGGAAGTGTCGATGCTCCTCCTTGGCCTCTGTTTGGTTTATTTGTTTTCTGAACTAGACTTTATGATGCAGAAACTCCCTCTAACTATGTAATTTACGATCTTAAGGAGTTGACAGGGATACATGTGAGATTATTTTATGACAAATTATTATTTTTCTCCAGGTGAATTAAAAAGATTAGATTACCTATCCACCTAGATCAATGCTTTGCCCTCAGCATTATGCTTATAGATGAACTTGTCTCCTAACTCAACTTCAATATCATCAAATCAACAAGAAAACAAAAACATGTACAAATTAAATTTAAAAATCATCTAAACTGTTTCAACTGTCTCTCTCAAGAAATCACTCATCAGCTATTTTAGGATTTAAACAAATTCAGAGGATTACTAAGGGACAGTAAATAAATATTTCTGGCCTCTCCCTATTCATTTCTGATATATAAGGGAGGGGGAAAGGGAAAAAGAGGAGAGGAAGGGAGAAAGGGAGAAGGAAGAGAAAGGGAAAGGGGGAAAGATATGACTTGAAATGACAATTTTATCTCCTCTGGCAAATGGAGGTAGCAGGACCTGAATTTAGCCTCATTTTTCCTGCCCGTATTCTCTCTAGATACATGTTGAAGAGCAAAGAATCTGCCAAAATATAAACAGGAAGAGAAGGAAGCAAAAGTCAGATTAATTGATAAATAATATGGCTGATTCATGAATAACTGATATCTGAATGTAATATTAATCCTTCTTTCAATACACATTTACAATATATATTTCTTTCTACATGGTAATCATTTCCAGTCCAGTAAATGAAAAAAGTCTCTGATTCAATCAATTATCTTATGTAATTTCAGTTACTCTAAGTTTCTTTTAATGAAAACATATAAGATATAATACATATATGTGTATTATACATATGTATATGTGTATTATATACTACACATATGATACATATAACATAAAACATATAATAAGAACATATCTGATTCCCATTTTCCTTTTCCTCCTACCTAAGATGGATGCATGTAAAAATTTCTTGCCCTTTCAGAAGGCAAGTACTAAAATTCCAAGATGATAGTTTTATCTTTTTCAAGAAAAATTTAAAAATCCAGTAGCACAATATTCTACTAAGGACTGGACTTATACAGACCAAATAATCCTATTTTACTTAAACAAATTAAATTAGATTTCACTATCTCACTTTTTTTGGCACTGCTCTGGAGAACAAGAATACTTTTCAACACCAGCTCTTTTTTCATCCCACTCTAATTGCAATTGTGGGTTTCAAACAGAACATTTTCCTCAGGAAGCTGTGGTATATTTTCAATCAACAACAATCATTTCCTCTGTTTTGATACTGAATAAGACAGAATGATTCCAGTAGATGGGAAGGGAGAGTTGGAGAAAGACTAGCCCTCAGAGGAAACAGGAGGCATTATATTTAAACTGATTTTCAATATGATCCCCAGGTGAATTTTTCCACATTTCTAATCCTTTCTTTAAAGTAAAACAGTCATGTTCCATCAAGCAATTCCTTTCCCATACACACCATCTGAACCCCAGGAACACCTCTTTGGGGCTTGATGTAAAGTTTCATGTGTTATATATCACAGACATTGGGTACCTTCAAAAAGAACTCACTTAATAATAAATATAACAAATGAAACTTCTGAACTTTTGACCAAGTTTCAAGGAAACAATATGTTTCATAGTAAGCTGACAGTTTTCCAAATTTCTAATGCTTCTTAAAAAAAAAACAGTCATGTCTCAGCCAAGTTGTTTTTCTTCCTTTCTGTCATTTATGCCTTATAACTTTTGTTTTCCTTTTTAAATTAAAAGAATAGCTCAAAAAGGTGGAAGAAAGCATGGTCTACGTAAGACTTGCCAAGAAGTCTGTGTACCCTTTCCTTCAAACCCCCAATAACATGACTTCTGAGTTGTGGAAGGAGGGAAAGAATGCTTTATTAAGTCGCATATGTATATACATATATATATATATATATTCAAATAGTCTGACCTGTCAATAACATTTACTGAACACCCACCACATACAGAACATTATTCTGAAGAGAAGACATGGCCCTTCCTATCAAGTAATACACAAGTAGAGAACTAGAAGTCTTAAGGATCTTTTCATTACAAAATCACTGTATTCAGGAGACCACCCACAGAGTGGAGGCAATCAGTAAATGTGTGGAAATGTCAAAACAAGGCATACTAATAAAACTTTTTGTAAAAATAAAATTCATCCCCAAACCAGTATAAATAAACACAAAAGTTAAATTTTTTTCTTTTTACTTTTCATTGATATTTTTCTGTTTTTATATAACCTTCATTTCCCAATATTTCCTTCCCCTTCTCTACCCAGTAGAACAAAAAGAAAAAGTAAAGTAAGTAGTTTAGGAAAAGTAATCAAATACATCAACTGAGTCTGTACTGCTTGGCACCCATAGTTTCCCACCCTTCCAAGGAATGAAAGAAGTATTTTCTTATCTCTTATTTAGGATCAAATCTAACCACACAAGTTGTTATGGGGATGAAGAGTAAAGAAAAAAAATCAGACTGGGGAAAAGTTAAAGCACACTGAAATAACTAAGCAATGCTATGAGACTTCCCACCTTCCAAATCAACTTAGTGTGTACTTGCAGAACCACTTCTGTGTTCCTAAATAATAGAACAGACATGATTAGGGAGATTTTTTTCCCACGGGAATATGAATAATTCCATTATTTTACTTGTGTAAAAGGACTATGCCTTTGGTTGTAAACTATGTCAGATTTATACAGGCTTTATTCAATTCTGGCATATCTTCCCTGCACTTAGTCAGATCCAGGGCAAAGATGATAATGAACTCATGCAAGCTCAGCTAGAGGAAGAAAAAGCTGTAGGGCAGCAAATATGCCAACTGGGATAGTTTCAGACATCTCAGATAGAGGTAAAGATTTGTGCGAGTGAACTTCTGCAGCCTGGAATTTTTCTAGGTCTAGGGCTGTAGTTAACAGCATTTTAGAGTCCTCTCTACAGTTAGCAAAAAAAGAACTTATCCTTCAGTTAAATATGAACTGTAACTATGGTGACATCTAGATAATCTCTCACCTGAGCTCCTACAGTGTGCACTACGTTAGCTGGTGTACTTGAAGGCCACCTGCAAGTACATGACACCTGCAAGTACAGGATGCACTTAGCTCAGCTGTAGCCTCATAAGTGAGACTCACAGGGAGAACCTGACAACACGGCTTTGGAATGAACTCTCCCTTTCTCACAACAGCAATTCAAGGTGTTTACTTTAGTCCATAAAACCCTTTGTGGCTTGGGTACTAGTTTTCTTCAAATCAATCTTTCTTTCTTCATAAAAACTATTAGCAGAGCTCAGTTGGTCTAACAGCATTTCCTGAGTTTATGCTTCAGAAAATGGGAAGCAGTTCAGGAATGGTCCATGAAGGGCTCTTGGTTTTGGAAATTCAAGAAGGTATCCTACTCACCTTCCACTGAAATGAGGTTCAAATACATCAATATAGAAACATTAAAAGATCATTTTAAGATATTGTAATTTTTATAACTTTCTGTTTAAAGCATCTTCATTTCTGGCATATTTTACTGTTCCTGTACCATAAATTTTAAAGAATGTAGAAAAAATTTAAATAACATTAATAGCCAGCATTTATATATAATACTCCCAAGTTTGCCACATCCTTTACATAAATTATCTCATTCAATCCTCACAGCACCCCTGTAAGGTAGGTATAATTATTGCTACCCCCAGATTTCAGAGATGAGGAAATTGAGCCTGAGAAAAGCTGTGACTTGTCCAGACTCAGAGAGCTCTAAAGCATTTAAGGCAACAAATGAACTGAGGTCTTTCTCTCTCCAGGCCCAGCTCTACAGCCTGGGTTGCTCTTCCTACCTAAGGATCATAGAAGAGGAGAAAAGGACTTTCAAGATCATCTAGTGATAGTACAAACCCTTCCTTTTGGAGATGAGGAAATGGAAGCCTAAGGTCCTTTGCAAAATACCATAATGCCTCCCCTCGTATTTTAAACTTAAGTTTACCAAGAAAAGAAATACACTGAGAAGTTCTTGCACTAAAAAAAGGTCTACAGACCACAGAAAACTCCACTTAAAAAAAAACACCACTTCTAAAGCATCACACGCATGGGGTGAAAGTATCTTAACTATCTAAAAATCATTAAAAAAATAAACCAAAAAAAAAATCACTCAAATATCTAAATTATACAATCATTCTCAATGCTTTAAATTTTTGGGGGGGGGAAATCATACTACAATTTCCATTTGGCAACATTTTGAGGAATTACCACTTTTTTTAAAAATCTGTTTAATGAAAATAAAGGTTTCAAGTGTTGTCAAACTATAAAAGGTGGTTTAGATGGTAGTAGTTTTTATAAAAGGTGGTTTTAGATGGTGGTGATGATAATACTGTGGTTTAGTAGCATGAATTAATTTTTCAAAGTAAATATATTATATGAAGCAAACGTCAACAACTTTTTAACAAAGGATCACCAAAACCCAAAATAAGCCCTTCCTCATTTGTTCAACACTTAGTAAGTAAGAGGAGGTACAAAAACAAGTGACTCCTAACTCTTAAAATTTGTCCCTGGTCCCATGTCCAAATTTTTGGAGGCCTTGCATGTTACCCTGAAGTCCAATAAAATACAAAGTTTAAGCAGTGTCCACATGGCAAGGAGTTTGAGAATAAGGATACTTTACAGGTCATGAGTCAAAGCCTGGACATGAATGACTCCATCATCACCCACCAGAGTCCGTGGCATAATCTGATACTGTTCATTCATTTCATAGGTCATAGGCTGATCCTCCTTAATACCAGGATATTAGACTAAAAGAAACTTCAAGAAGTTAAAATATTGTTCACCATGCACTAAAAAGGACAGATAACGAACTGGTAGTAAGAAAATGTAATGGGCATTTCAGTCCTTTGGTGTCATTTATATAATGTCATATTAAAAGGTGGATCTTTAAGCCAAGTTAACAAAGAAGCCTGGGGAACAAGGGGTGCAGATTTTGTGGCTCATATGTACATATGAAATTTAACTTTAGCAACCTCTAATTCAGCTTTTTAATTAAAGGTTAAATTGAAAGTAACCCAATTATACCGGAAATGCACTGCTGCTGAATGACCTGCCCAGGCTGGAAGAAACACTTGGCGGTTTGGCTTTGAAGTTCAGCTGCCCAAGAAAGACTGGCAGCCAGTCTTCAAAGAGAGCCGCTGCTTCCTTCCCTCAGCCTGGCCGCCAAGCTTCCCGGGCAGCTGGGTACATTTTCCCACTTTCTGCCCAGCTGTCTGTGAATTTTGGCAGCTTGGGCCAAGCTGGAGGTAGAAGGGGTGGGGGAAGAGGAGAGAATGATGGAGACTGGAGAAAGGAGGGGGCCAACGGAGGCAGGAGGAGAACTACGGTGGGTTTCTTTAAACACAAACTTACCAATGTTCATTCAAAAGAATAAACTTTGAAAAGAGATAATGACCAGTTACATATCAGAGTAACTTTAGAATTAGGATGAAAAACATAAAACAACAACATAAAACCAACTTTGCTTCAATGGCTGGAAGAACCTCATAAATCTAAGCAGTGAGTAGCAGTCTCCTGGGATAAGTGAGGTGAATGCCCAGGACATAAGTCTGGGGGCAATGGGCAAAGCAATTACAGTTGCTTATTCTGTATTTTTCCAGAAGCACAAGTTTATTCTTCACAGAGACTTTTGGTGGTGTGCATTTGCTAACTGTTGTGGCAATTCTTGTGTTTTATCCCCGCCTTCCCTTCTCACTTTCCCCCCAAAGAATTGAAACAGTTTCTTTGCTTTTGTGCCTGTGCAACAGATGCTTTGAGAAAGTTGGGACCTTTCATATAAATATTTCAACATATTACTTATGTTTATGTTCATTGACCATATTCTATGAATAGAATGTAGTAAATGGTATCATCTCTAGATGCAAAACTGACATAGTGTTCATTCTGTTAATGACCACAGAGTAGAAAAGTAAAAGAACTTGGCTATTCTTACATAGTCAAAATATAGCTTTGTTTATATAAGAATAACAATTAGGAAAGACATTTTCTCTAAGATGCAGATGAAGACCAGGTAGGATGATGACTATAAAATCAAGAGGAAACCTGTTAATTCAGACTTTAAGTCAAAACTTTAAGTCAAAAAAAGCTTTAAGTCAAACTTAAAAGTAAAACTGAATTCATCTAAATACTTAGAAAATCACTCCTGTTCTGATGTTCTTCACAAATATATGCTAGTATTAGACACAAAGTGACACAGCACTGTTAAAGTCATACAAAGTAGATGTGACAACAGCACCAAGTACATGATTAATGAACGTCTGTTGTATTATAATGAACAGCTGAAAATAAAGCAATTGTGAATGTAGTCTGCCAAAGTCGAGCTATTCTTTTTCCCAAGACTAAGAGAAGACTATTCTAGATTTCTAACTCTCCCAAAATAAGTGACAATATGGTGGTAAAGTTTAGTCTGCTCATAAGCTATCAAGGAAGAATTAATCTTTTTTCTTTTTCCAGTAGATGAGGGTTAGGTATTCTTTCATAGTTGAACCTACTTAAAGATAATATATGAAAGCTAAAATACTTTCTTTACCCAACTGTAGCACATAACTAGTAATGCCCTAATTTAATGAGCTCCTAGTATATCTTCTCAAGGAAGCAAGAAGAAAATAAAAGCAGCCAATAATTCACTGGTCCCCAAAGAATTCATTGAGCACAAGAAAGAAAGTGAAAAAGGTGCTACTGGGGATTTAAAAATATATACATATATAAAGGCAGGAGACACAGTCTTCAAAAGATTTACAATCTAATCTATTTAAACTTTCTCTTTTCTCTCTCCCTCTCAGTGTTTTCTCTCTCCCTCTCTGTCCCTCTCTTTCTCTGTCTCTGTCTCTCTCCCTCTCTGTCCTTCCCTCTCTGTCTCTCTTTCTCCCCCCGTCTGTCTCTCTGTCTCTGTCTCTCTCTTTCTCTCCCCCCTTTCTCTTTCTCTGTCTCAATCTCACTCTGTCTCTGTCTGTCTCTCTCTTTCTCACACACACTCACACTCACACACTCACTCACACTCACACACACACACACACACTTCAAGGCCTATAAAAGGTAACTGCAGTTATTTGGATATCTCAACTGAAATCACAAATTCAGTTCACATAACTTAATAGATGAGGAAAATAAGGAAGCTAGCTTTGCTGTTCATACTATTTTTATGACTGGAAAAGGAAAAGAAGGATTAGAGATGGGTAGGGACACACACAGTCTTCAAGTTTACCAAGTGATGCCATGTCATTAGCAGTGAATAGCTCTTTCCTGTATTCACAAAGACAGAAACAAGAGAAACAAAACTTCAGTAGAAGCAGAAAGGATCTGTCTATAAGGTCTAAGGCCACAGGGTCTTGCTAGGTGCTTAACAGATAGTTATGAAATGCTGGATGTACATACTTAGCTTAGATTTTGAGAAGAAATTATTAACCATAATGGTGAGACACAAGAACATGTAACCAACAAAAGCCTCCTCTGGATATTTCTAAGAGAAAGGCAGGGGCCTATTTTTGTGAGATGACAGTAAGACACAGGATGAATTATGGGACCCCTTCAAAACACCTTCCAGTTCTATAACTCATCAAGATCATTAAAGGCATCATTAATTACTTATTTGTATAGGTCATTCTTAGGTACTATGCCAATTGCTTATAGTCTACTATTTCAATACCCATTTTCTCCAGAACTTTAATTTCAAAATATAAATGTTCAATACACTCTTACTGCAATCTTAGTGCGTGGAAGATTTTCATTAGAATGTGAGAATTTGTGATACCCTACTCTACCCTCTCTCAAGTACAAAGGAAAGGTTTTCTTACTTATTAAAAGGAAAAAAAGGGAACTATTATGCTCTGGGAGCTAGATGAGCATTCGGGTGGGTGTTTCTCTTTGTGATTTACTAGCAAAAACAAAAAAGAAACCTGAATAAGTTTTATTATTTTCAAAAGTCAAACCAGTTAAGATAGTTCATAGTGTGGGATAAGATAGAGACTAAACCTGCAATACCATTGATATAGCAAACTCCTGTTTAAGAAAACTCTATCAACATAGGTCTGTACCTTCTCTACCATGTAGAGTCATCTAGAACACTGAAAGATTAAGTAACATTCCTAGTGTTACACAACCGGTATGTGTCAGGCAGGACTTGAACCCAGACTTCCTGGTATTGAGGCCAGGTCTTTATCTGCTACCCCAACCTGACTCTCCATGCCACAGAAATCTTTAGAATCGACTATATTTGTGTTTCTGTTGTCTCTGAGAAGTAACACAGCATAAATTAGATCAAATGCAAAGTTAAAATACAAGTGTTCCCACTCATGTAAAAAAAAGTTTGAAAATGACAAAAATATTAGTGATTACTAGACTTTATTTTAAAGGTATGTTCTAATTTTATAAAACACATATAGTGTGGGGAAACAAAGATCAAAATTATAAAATAACTTGAAATCAAAATTAAAATGCATAAGAATTAAAATGCACTATGTGTAAAGTACTGCCACTTTGGTAAGTGAACATTTTATTTACTACTTAAAAAGAACATTAATGAGAGAGAAAAGTAGTTTGATACTATTCTGAGCAGATGAGAGAAAACCTCAACTCAGATAAATGTACTGAGAGGATCTGTTTGAAAGCAGCCCAAAGGCTTGTACAAGTGTGGCCTGAAAGGGAGTGCAGGAAGAGACTGGAGTGCATTGTGATCTATCAGCTTATTGACATCCAGTTGTTTTCAGGGTTGTGAAGGACATGGCTTAGAAACTATATTACATTATGGAATTGAGGAGAAAACCTTTTTGTTTTCTATCTGTGACATGACTGATAGAACTGTGAGTTGGGGTTTTTAAAACCTAGGTAATAGATGAGAAAAAGCCCCGGTCTGAGGCATCAGAAGCCAGGTAAAGATGGATGAGAAATTACAGATCAGAAGACTGAGAAGACACAGCAACAGCCAGATGACAAGCAGAGCAGAAGAGAATCAGACCATGAGAGCTGATGCCTTGGGCTGACTTGGCTGAGAGAGGAAGTTTTGTTCTCATTGGACAAGAGTTCTGAGGCTGCTAGAAAAAGAAAAGCCCTTGTTTTGAAGAGTCAGCTGGTCTGTCAGTACTGCCTTCTGCAGGCATCTACAGATGAGAGGGGAAACCCACCGAGCCCTTGATGAGCAAGGGCTTACCTCTATTATACTTTGCTGCCCTTTCGGGTTTAAAGGAAGGTAACAAGCAATTATTAAAGCACCTATCAAGTTATGTGCCAGGCATGGGACTAAGTGCTTTAAAAACATTACCCTATCTGAGCCTTAACAAAAACTCCAGGAGGCAGGTCCATTTTCCAGACGTGGAAGCTGAGACAGAGATTAAGTGACTCGTCCAGGGTCATGCAGTTATTAAGAGTCTGAAATTACATTTGAACTTGAGACTTCCAGTACTTCACTCTCTCCACTGAGCCACTCTCAGCACTCAGAAAGCAGGTGGGAGGAGCTTTGTAGCAGTCTGGCTTAAGTCAATGCTTTATATGGCTTCAATGTCCACCCAAGGGAGGCACTTTCTTTCACTGAGTAAGGCTGAAACTTTGATAAAAGAAAGAGCAGAACATGCTTCAGTGTCCTAAGGGTAGTTAAGAAGAAGCTTCAACCAGCAGGAGGGGAGGAGGGCTGGGCAGAGGAGCAGGCTGAGGCAGTGAAGATGTTCCCTAAAGAGATGACTAGCTATAGGCCCACAGACCAGGGTTATAAGTTGCCCCAAATATGTGTTTCCTTACTTACACACATCATCTTTAGGTGTCTATATGCGCCCACTCCCCCCTCCCCAGCTCCACCCCACAAAGAGGGCACTGTGCTACTTGGTGAAAGAGTGTGACCCAGATTTATGGATCAGCTGTGATATTCTGATTAGTCCTGCTTTTCCCTTCTACTGAGTAAATGTTGTGATTATTCCCATTTTTCCTTCTGAGTAAATGTCATGATGATTCTCACTTTTGCCTTCTCAATTAGTAAATGTTTCCTATATGAGTCAATGGTGTCATTGTGATTGATATTATATAAATGAAAAGAATGCTCATAGGGTCTCAGGAGCAGTAGTGGTAATAAGAGGGCATCCTCTGGACTATCCCTAGCACCCAAGAGTTTAATTGTAGCTAAAACTGGCAGTGGCCAGCCTCTCCTCTCTGGAACCCACAAGTACACCTACCTGCAAGCTGGGGTAAGGATAAGAAAGCCAGTCCAAAGTGAGTAAGGAGGAGTGGGGTGCCACACTAGACAACACCATTGTACTATACTACCAGAGTGGGTAAGTCAGAAGCCACTCGAGTTACATATATGCCAACTAAAAATCAAAGATACGTAAACAAATTTAAATATGTAAAATATTCTTGTGTAAATATTTTTTACAAGCTGTTCTTTGCAGGCTCTAAAAGGCACTATGAATTCATTTTCTATCTCTTCATTTTATGAACTTGTATATATTCTATATTTTAACAAGTTTGGACTTCATGGAAATTAACAAATTATAATGGTTACTTTTTGAAGAGGTTGTCTAGTTCAAGCTCTTCGTTTTACCATGATAAATGATTTGCCCAAAGTGACAAAGGCAGGAAAAAGCAGAGACAGGATTCAAACGCAAGTCCTTTGAAAGCAAATCTAGGGCTTTTTCTGATGAGCCATGCTGCTCTCTCACAAGAAGTTTTTAAAAAGTTATTGGGAAAGCACTATTTTTCAATAAAATATACTGCAGAATACTTAACAGAACTTTGGGATAATTGCATTGTTTTTTAGAGGTCAATAGTAACTTTTATCATCATGAATATTACATTACATGCAATTTAAATGTATGCATAACATGTAATCTGTGTATATTTTATTTGTCCATCAAAAATGACAAGTACCTCTTAAAAGGCCACATTCCTAGGTAATTTATTTTTAGCATTAAGCATTAGTGCCTCTATAGCAAGAAAACAATACTAGTTAGCTGTCTATGATATACAACATTCAGTCAAGTAAAAGCATTCACACTTATGACATAAAAGCCTAGAATAAATCAAAGAAATAAATGCCCAGCTCACCAGAGAGGCAGCATGGAGCAATATCAGCCTCAGAACTGGGAAGCTCCAAGTTCTGATTCTGCCTCAGACATTTACTCCATGTCTGGCCAAGGGGAGTTACACTTCTCTGAGGATCGGTTCCTGTAACTGTATAATGGGAATAATAATACAACAGCAGTTACCTAGCAGAAGTGTCATGAGATCTAAATGAGACAATGTAGAGAATGTGCTTTGATAACTTCCAAGTGATGTCTAAATGTCAATTCTTGTTGTTAATGCAACTGCCTAAAACACCACGGAGTTAAAATCACATCAAGCTAACAGGTAGCCTTTTCTATTCAGTTCATGTGAAAAAACTCAAGATATTTAAATTACTAACATGATTAAAAAATAGAATTTACACTAAAGTTCTATTCCCAAATTTACACAGGTCATCTCTTTCAAAATGATGTATTTTGACCCTCTGATAAGCTATTTTCTAATAAGTGATACATTCAAGTTTCATGTTATTTTTTTCCAGTCCTGTCAAAAACATGTACTTTCTACCCCTCCCGAATAAGTCCTCAAAATCTGCTAAACAACCGCATTACTGTATAAATGGATATTATAGAATATATGCACACATGTAAAAGGAGAGTCACAACCATAAGAAAATCAGGAATATTTCACAACTGTCACTATACAAATATCCAGTGATGCCTGACATCAAATTGCAACACCAGCCATTCTATCCTTTAAGAAATCCCATGTTGCCTGCGAATAAAACAAAGTCCTCCTGGAAGAAATCCTATGTGGCAGATCCTTCTATATGAAATTAAACAGAAATCCACACTAAACTGGGGCCATTATAGTTAATAGAACAGAGATGAATCAAGACATAAAAATTTCAGTGCTTTTACTTGACTGAATGTTATATGTCACAGACAGCTAACTAGTACTAACAATCTGTTTTCTTGTTATAGAAGCACTAATCTTCATATCTACACATATTATTCCACCAAGAAATAGGCACATATCTCTTTTCACAAAATGAAAATAAAACTTGTAAAAACAAGTTGAGGGAAATGTGATAGAAGAATAGACATATATATTTTCCTGATTCTAGAAAATATTAGCACTTGATCTACAATCTATATTTATTTGTAAATTTTCTAAGCCCTTTCAGATCTTTGGATCTTGCTCTAAGCAGCAAATAATTTTTATTATGTGAAGTTGAAAATTTTTTACATAAACCTAAATAAAATAAATCTAGTAAATAAAAATAATTAAATTAAATTAATATGTTAAAGTAATGAAGAAGAAGAAG
The DNA here is from genome assembly GCA_028646575.1 of Pseudocheirus occidentalis. NCBI lineage: Eukaryota > Metazoa > Chordata > Mammalia > Diprotodontia > Pseudocheiridae > Pseudocheirus > Pseudocheirus occidentalis. The sequence goes on along the minus strand of CM053594.1, from coordinate 299,712,792 downwards.
AAAATAAATCTAACAGCTAAAATGAGAAGGGAAAAAGATTAATTGGCCTCCAAAAATTTTTTATTACAAGTTTCTCTGATAAAGGTCACATATCCAAGATATAAAAGGAACTGATTCAAGTTTATAAAACTAAGCAATCTGCATTCCTAATAGATAAATGGTGAAAGGATGTGAAAAATTAATTTTCAAAGGAAGAAATGCAAGCTACCAATGACTATATGGAAAAATGTTCCAGATCATTAGGAATTAGAGAAATGCAATTAAAGCAACTCTTAAGTATCTACCTTATACCTATCATATTGGCAAAAATGACAAAAATGACAAATGTTGAAGAGACTTTCTAACTGGTATACTAATGCATTGTTGGTGGAGCTATGCATTGGCCCCATCATTTTGGAAAGCAAATTGGAAACATGCCTCCACAATAACTAAAATGTGTGTACCCTTTGATCCTACTACTAGACCAATACCCCAGAGAGAACAAAAATAAAGAGGAAAAGGAAGGAACTATAGGTCTAAAAATATTTATAGCAGCTCATTTTATAGTAGCCCAAAATTGGAAACTAAGGAAAATGTCCATCGGAGAATGGCTAAACAAATTAATATATATATAAATATATTGGAATATTAATGGAATGGGCAGTTTCAGAGGTAGACCCCTATAATCTGATGAAGAAGCAAACAAAACTGGAGCAAAAATTAAATAACACCAATAATATTATAGACAAGAACTCTGCAAGACTTTAAAACTCTAATTAACATCATCATAAATCATGAGTCTAAAAGAGTAAAGATGAATTATGCCCCTACTCTCTATATCGAGGCCCTCTTTTTCTATATTTCCACCATGGTCATAAGCATCTCAATAAAATTCAGTTCAAAACAAGGCAACAAATATTAAGGGACTGTACTAGGTACTGTCCATGGGAAGATCAAATCTTTGATTCTAAATTGCTTATCATGATCTAATAGGAGAGAGAGATAAACAGCTACACAAATAACCATGATACATGGTAGAAATGTAATAAATAGAGAATCGAGGCCCAGACAAAATGCTATAAGAAATCTGAAGGAAGGACTTTTCAGGTGGTAGAGAGGAGTGAGTGGGGTGACAAAGCTTTAGTGTTGACAGAAGGAAATTATTTTAACAAGATATGGGGATGACAGGTGATGATATAGGAACAATAGAGGAAAAGGCTAAGGATGGAGGATAGTTTGGTTAAAACTGAGAACATGAAGAAGAAAAAGGCAAGATATGGCTGGAATGGCAGGTTGGAGCCAGGTTGCAGAGAGAGGGCTTTCAATGATACAATCAGGAGCTGAGATTTTATTGGGTAAATAATGGTGAACCACTGAAGATTTTGGAATAAAAGAGTATTATAATCAAAAGAGCGTCCATGATTACATGAATAGCAATGCAAAGAATGGACATACGTAAAGCAGTGTGCACATTTCAAAATGATACATAAATATCATCACTCTGCCACTACCACCAAGATCAACACCATTGTAGACTAGAAACAAGAGGATCAGTTAAAAAACTTAGAGTAGTGTAGGGAGGGAAATGAATAGTTTTGAACTACAGTAAATGCAATGATTGTTAAAAAAAAAAAGTTGACAGATGAGATATAGATGTTTTTAAGCAGCAGGGTGAGCAACCAAGTAAATGTGGGGAAATAAAGGAAAGAGCAGAATAAAAGACACTTCCAATGCTTTGAGCCTGGAGCAGAAGAAGGATGGCACCACAAATAAATGAAAGTTAGGAGGGAGCAGCATGGAGAGGGGGAGCTTTTTAAGGAAATATAAAAGGTTCCATTTGGGACTTTAAAAATCCATATAGGGGCAGCTGGGTGACATAATGAATAGAGCACTGGCCCAGGAGTCAGGAGGACTTGAGTTCAAATTTGACCCCAGACACTTGACACTTAATAGCTGTGTAACCTTGGGCAAGTCACTTAACCCCAACTGCCTTGCCTTCCCCCTCTGAAAAATAATCCATATATCCAGTCCTGATCTCTCACCTATAGTCCAATGTCACCATCTCCCCAATGAACATCCCTAACTGATGTATGATCGACATTTCATTAATCATTATACACCAAAGAGTTCATTATCTCCCTCCTAAAAGCAATCCCTCTTCTCATTGAGGGTACCAATATTCTGGCCATCCACGATTGTAATTTTAGAGTCATTCTTCTCTATTCCTTCTCCTTTAAATTTATAAACAATCAGTTGCCAATCCTCAATTCAACTTCTACAACATATCTTGCATGTGTCCCCTTTTCACTATTCACACTGCTACCACCCTAGTTCAGACTGCCTTTACCTCCTGCCTCCCCTACTGCAATAACTTTCTAATTGTTCTTCCTGTCAAAATATCTTACTAAGACTCATGCCACTGTCCTTACCAAAGGGTTCATCAGTTCCCTACTGCCTATAGGATAAAATACAAACTCCTTGGTCCTATAAGATCTGAATTGACCTCATCTGTCCAGCCTTACATACACTGTACCTCCCAATCACAAAGTTCTCCTGGCTGTTTCCTCCTCCTGTCTATGCTTTTGACCAGGCTGTTCCCCAGACTGCAGTGCACTCCCTCCCTCCCTCTGAACCTCGGAATCCCTAGTTTACCTCAAGGCTTAACTGGCATAATACATTGAGGGAGCCTTTAGTGATCTTCGTGGTCTTCAGTACTCTCCCCCTCCTCAAATTATCTTGTCTTTACTTACCCATGCATATGCCATACACACCACCATCACCAGCCCAAATGGAAGCTCAACAAGAGCAGTAATGACTTCATTTTTCTTAGGTGGTGGCCTAGCCTTACACATAAAAGACACATAGGGAATCTTTGCTGAATTGAGAGGCTGCTGTCAAGAATTCTAGATGGAGATGTAGGCAATGTGAAATATGAAATTAGAGTGCAGAAGCTAAATTTGGAAATGATCTTCCTAAATGTCATAATGGAAGACATGGAAGCTGTACTATGACCAGATGCAAATGACTTACGCTCCCCCCACACCCTTTTTTAAACCAACAGAGCCTGCTTAGGTCTAGATCACTGGCATCCCTGTGAGGTGACAAACTGCCACCATTTAGTCAAGTTACTAGGCTCCAAGCCCCTAATCTCTTGTAGAGAGAAACAGACTGGGTTTCATTAGCCCTAGCCCTTTATTATTCCCCAATAACAGGATACTTACCTTTTGGATAATTTTAGGTGTTTAAAAGTGATTCACTCTTGAGTTAGAAAGAAAAATAAACAATGGTAGTAGAGAAAGGAATTACTGTAATGGATGAAAATGGTGAGCACTCTATAATGCTTATCATGGTTTAATCCTGGTCCTCTAAGTTCCTTCAGTAAACAACTCTTCCTATCAGCTTGGATTTTTATATTAATTCAATTCTTGTTCTGTAACTGCAGAACTGGATTATAGGACTACCTTGTCATAGTCCATCAGAATATGATCCTCCAACTCAGTGGTCCCCAAATATTTTAAACTATACATACCCTCAAAATACATAAATGTTTCCTTACAAGTTGTACAAACACACACAGTTCAAAGTTCAATTTATTTAAACACTTGGGGTTGGTCTGTCAAGAGCTGGAAAAGGTAGCTTTGAAAATATGTAGCAGCTCCAAATTGAATACATGTTATCAGTGGTCCTGATTACTAAATCATATTATCTATTTTTCAATTCCACCTGTCAATTATACAAATATTTTTGGTAAAATTTGGCTAATAAATTTCTATCTTCCATTGCATAACTCAGTTTTTCCTTCACATTATTCTAAAGGTGTTGCATTTTAAAACTTTTTTTTTTAACAAATGAGTTCAAAATCCACTGAAACTCAAATTGGAATATTTTAAAACAGGTTAGAAAATTTTAGTTCTGATCTTTTAAGCATGAAGAAACATTTTTGGCAATGAAATCATGTAACCATGGAAATATTTCCAATCATCTGTTTTCAAAATGCTTTCTCCAAGAGCATGAGTTTCTTTCAAAGGAATTATTTTCTAGCTCATTGTTAAAACATCATCTTTTGTCTGGTATCCAAGATAAGTTGGGTACTAACACAAATATATAACACCAAAACTATTCTCCCAAGTGGTCCAAGGATTATGAGCAAACACTTCTCAAAAGATAAATTGTGAACTATTAATGACCATACAAAACATTAGTCCAAATCATTAATAATAAGAAATATGAATCAGAACAACTTTTACGTTTCACCTTATATACAAAGCAAAGATGAAAAAGATAGGAATAGTGAACTTTGAAAGGGTAGTAGATATTTAGATCTTATTACTGCAGACAACACTTGTGCAAATACCTTGTGATATGAATGGTAGGTCAACTTCTAGCTTTAGTAGAGATTCAGTATCAGATGAGAATAAAGCTAGCCAGGTTCTCCAAAAGAAAGTGCAATCACTTGTACTATAATGCTTATTTTGAAAAGGTTAATCTGCTCCAAGATGATTAAATAATTGAAGTAAAATGTGGTGAATTTATGTATTATTTTGTCTATAAGAAACACTAGGTGAATACATAAAAGTACATCCAAGATGAAATGAACCACATAAAAATATACAAAGCACACACGAACATATCTCAAACATCTACCAGCTAACTCAGTTTACCACCCGTGTTACACAAAAGCATGTGTTTAGGTATTCTTTCACACTTGTGAATTTTTCTTAATTAAAAACAACTCATTCATTTGACATCCTAAACATGTCAGGTGTCTTGATTCAAAAATGCCAACCAGTGAGAAGCTTCAAAAAATAAAGTATTTTGAAAGAAATGAAAGAATATGTGATCCTCCTGAGCAACAGGCAAAAAGGAATGCATATCATGGATCATCACAGACAATATTATGAAAATAAAGAAATGCCTAAGACTGAAAGCATTGCGCCCCTAACACATCTGTCCTAAAAAGTCCTGTGGTTTTTCTTGTGTGATTCTGAATAGAATGGGTTTTGGGGAGCCCATACATCAGATTATAGCAGAACTGACTGTTGAGATTTGACAACAGAATATGGTGAATTCAGGAAAAGCCTAAATCAACATTATATTATAATAATTATTGTTATAATTATTATAATTCTAGTGACTGGTTTACAATAAGTTTTGGTTGTGGCTATGTAGAGCCAAATCATTATCAGTATTTAATTTTCAGGAATAAATTAAAGTTTTTGAGAAATTACACTTATATGTGTATACATGAATAAATAAAAGTTCCATCAATACTTTTTATTTTTCTATCATAGTTATTTGGAGATACCAGTCCCTGCCCATTTCCAATCCCTAAAATGTAAGTGAAGATTCCCTTGTGATAAAGAAAAACAATTAGGTAAAAACAATTAATCCAAGTACCATGCTTGATAATGCATACATCAGTTTGCACTCTTGTTGTCTTGGTTGGACTCTCTACTAAGAAGGGATGTGTTATTATTTGATTTCTGCCAGCAATAATATTTTTAAAAATCCAAAATTTTACCTATTTTGTTCCTATCTTCAATGTAAGTAATAATAACTTCAACATCATCATTCAGTGTTTAATAAGAAATACCAGGTTTTTCATTTTTTATTTGTAAAATGTTTCCTTTTGTCCTTTGTTTTGTCATTGCATCCCCAGTACCTGCCACAGTCCCTTACAAAATCCTAATAAATATTTGTAGAATTAACCTGGTGATGAAATTATAAATGCTACATTTATTCATTCAAATACAAAACCAGCAAAAGCGTCTAAATTAAGCACCTTACCTTCAATTATAAACAACTTTCTTACACTATGAGAAATACTCATACATTTCTTATGCAAAAGAGTTTTTTCCAGTTTTGTCTTTTAAACCCACTATGAAGGACAAAATGGAAAATTTTAAATAGAAGCTTCAATGAACTATTTATCCTTATTTCCACATTAGAGGAAAAAAAATTTTTGAGATAGCATTTCCAGATGATCAAGGTCTCTGAAAGCACAAAGAAGCAAGGGCGAGGTTAAAACCTATCCTTTCATGATAATAAGTGTTATATCACTTAGTCCTTAGAGCCATGCAGGTCAAAGTCAATTAAGTCCTAGGGAGTTAAAGAGGCATAAAAGAATATGCCTAAAGAGTCCCAATTTCATTGGTGGGGAACATCTTCAAAGCTTCCTTTGAGCTTAAATTTATTTTAGCAATCTGCATGGCCTAAGAATGGAAATGTGAATTATCTAAAAGCTTTATTCCTTTATCTTTTATATAAAACCTATCTAGATAACCAGCATCAATTCTACTTTTGGTAGCTTGTGAGAAATCTTCTTAGGTCCAAGACAGACAGTGGTTTCTTTGGCTATCAAGTTACCCACTGCACAGTGAGATCAAGGTCAAAGAGAAAATAAAGGGCAGTTGGAAAATGTACCACCTATTTATCTCATCACTCTCTCTGCTAACTATTTAGCATCAATGACTGTTAGAAACAAGGTTTATGTAATACTATGTAAGGGGAATTTTAACTTTGGAAGTGGGTAAAATTAAAATATTTTGGAAAGTCTCAATATTAAGAGAAAAAAATTTTATACTTTTTTCTGTAGTTATCCACATTTTACACTTTTCTTTTTATAATTTTTTAATGTAATTAGAAATGTACAGGGGTACATCTACTAGATTTTGAGTCAGAGGACCTGAGTTCAAATTCTGTTTTTGCCACTTAATATCTGGGGACCTTTAGAAAATTAGTTAATTTCTCTGGGTTCTAAGTTTCTAAAGTATAAAATGAGAGGTGGGGGAGGAAGGACAAGTTGGAAGAAATTATTCTTAAGATCACTCCCAATTCTAAATCCTATAGACTTAATGTCATTGCTATCCAAGTTGGTCTTCTATTCCGCAATTCTAATATAAGATTTAGGAGGACAGGAACATCACCTTGTTTTGTTTTGTTTTGTTTTAACTTCCCCAAATGAAGAGTACACTATCATGCTACATATAGCGGGCACTTAATGAAAGTATACTGTTGCTGCTTCCGGTTTTGTTTTCTTTCTTCTTAACCAAGATGACGTCTAGGGAGGAAGTCTGAATACTGATGTGAACCCTTTGTGAATAGAAGGAGGCCAGAGAAGGAATATAAAAGCTGGAGCCAGTGAGGTGGCACAGAGAGCACTGGCCCTGGAGTCAGGAGGACCTGAGTTCAAATTCGGCTTCAGACACTTAACACTTACTAGCCACATGACCTTGGGCAAGTCACTTCACCCCAACTGCCCTACCATCCCCCCTCCAACAGAACACACCCAAAACCTTTTTAAAGTTGTTAAAGGGGACAATTATGTTCTTATGCAAAAAGTTCTTTGTCACCAAGCAGACACAAAAAAACTACTTAACAGACCACTGGTCTGATATGTTGGGGTAGCTATTTTTTATGATCCAGGAGCCACTTGTAGAAAGAGATTATTTCTGAACTACAGCAGTTTTCAATCATTAGACTTTGGTTCAAATCTGCTGAACCGGTTCAACTTTGCATCTGCTAAACAGGTTTATCACTTTTGTGTAATTTATATGGCCACAACAATAATCTCAAGATAATAGGAAGCCTTTGAAATTCAGAAAAGTATGTAAATGAAGGGTTTTAAGCTAAAATTGGTCTCAAACTGGCCTAATAACAACTCCAAAGTCCTTTGGCATACACTTAACTACTTATTAAGCATTTTTTTTTAAATGGGAAGAATATGGGATATGGGAAGAGCTCTAGTATCAGAGAACCTACGTTCAAATTTTTGGCTGTTTTTTGCTCCATATATGATTTCAGGGAAGTCGTTTACAGCAGTAGTGTCAAATTCAAACAGAAATGCGGAGCACTAAAAAATACATAAGGATCCTTACAGGCTGCATGTTGACTTAGAAAATCAAACATATTTCCATATTTCTTTTCTATTAATACATCAGCACATTAAAACCAAGTAGGAACTACATAGTTCAGCCACACTTGGCAGGGCTGTGGGATGCATGTGATCCATGAGATGTGTGTTTCACCTCTCTGACTTAAGAGTCTCTCAGCTTCAGGGTGACACCCCCATATGACTGCTTTGTTGAAAGTATTAGGAACCTGAAAGTGCTACCCAATCTGAGTTATGATTACTACTCTGGGGGATGGAGATCCCTTCCAGATATAAATATATGACCCTGTGATCTAAATTAGTTGGAAGACAAAGAAGGTAATATCAGGAAGGGGCAGATCAAGGTCAAATTAAGGAACAAATGGTCAGCAATTAATACTAATACTGATGTGCCACAGTTGCAAAAATGATATACTAATAAAATGATACTGATTTCAGTAGCTATCATCTTAGTGACCATTCCATAGGTCTTATAGGGATTCTGAGTTCCCAGTTTTAGAGACATTTAGATCGGGTTCCTTTACTCTCGGTCTGGAGAAATAAGCTTTGCTCTCAGTGTCATCTCTTTTAGCTCAAGTTTCAAAAGGAGGGCAAGTAGATGAAAGAAAATGTTATTAGCACCAAGTCACTACAGCACTGCAGCTAATAAGAATTAGGCAGGGTAGAAAGAACGGAAAAGAACTTTGTCTCCAAAAAGAAGCATCCTATAAATCTAGGTAGAGGGAAGACCTGTTTAAAGGTTAAGTTCTGCAATAGTTAATGGTAGTTGGAAAACTGAATTCAAATAACTCCTAGCAAATTTCCCAGCATTACGAGATGAGAACTAGGAGTTAAATAAACCGCTGATGAAGTGACCTTAAGGATTCATAGTCCCCAAAACCCCAAAAGACAAACAAAAAAACCATTTTATCTATCTATCTCTATCTATCTGTCTATCTATCAACACATGTGTGTATATGTGCATGTGTGTGCACATATATGTATACATGCACATGTGTACCTACATCTATACATGCATGCATACATGCACAGATAGAGAAGATGGATAGATGGATAGAGAGACAGACAGACAGACAGACAGATAGATAGATAGATAGATAGATAGATAGATAGATAGATAGATAGATAAACATACACACATATAATAGGAGAGTTAAGGAAAATGACCTTGAAGATTACCCTTCACTTCAGAATTCACAAGAAAATGCTTAGTCTTTCAAAATTCCCTCAAGGAATGTGAAACAAGCAAAGAAAACTGGGTAAGGAACTTGAATGAAGGAGATGGTAAGGGATCTTAAAGGCTGATAGGGAGACTAGACATTTCGAGCTGAGGAATACTACCGTATGTGACTGAACTGGAAAACCCCAGCAGTAATGAAGTTGAGTACCCTACAATGGGCGAAGTCCTTCAGTTCTTTTCACAGGGGATCGGCAGTAAACTGTAGCTATGATAACTAGCAGCATTCTGGGTCTCAGAGGCAGAGGTGGTATAATGGAAAGAGCACTGGACTTAAGAATCAGAAGACCCGGGTTGAAGTACCAGCTCCAACCCTGGCTGTCCAATCATAGGCAAGTAACTTAACTTCTGAGTATCAGTTCCTCCACCTGCAAAATGAAACTATAAACCTTAGCACTATATATGCCCCCACAGGACTGTCAGGAAAAAAGGATTAGGAACCTGAAAATGTTACCCAATCTGAGTTGTTACAGCTTTGGGGAAGGGGTATCCAAAACTGTCATTTCATCTGCACAGGAACCTCCTAATGAGGAAACTCCATTTACTAAAGCAGGGAAGCAACTGCTCTGTGAATTCTATAGCCCTTGGGGACTGCCAGGGTCCTGAGAGGATGGAAGGCTTGCCCAGGAATAACACAGCCAATATGGGTCAGAGGTGAAATTTAAGGTCAGGTATTCCTGACTAAGGATGGCCCTAAACTATACCTTGTTGCCTAATATTATTAGGTCATAGGTTATGTACTTAATATTATCCATCTAATATTATTAGGTTATTATCAACAATCTTGTTTCACCATTGGTAAAATAACAGGTGAAAAGATCTTCGTATCACTGTTTATCAGCTATGACCCTTGTACCCCTTCCCTTCTAACAGTTCTACAACAAATGTCTGGCTGTGTCCTTTTCTCTCTGTGGAGGTTACATGAGGGAAGAATGGAGTACCCCATTTCTGCTGTCCTTATTACACACAACCTGATCTGGAAGGACTTCCTACAGCCTACCAGCCTCACTCCTGAGTTATTGTACTTGTTGTTTATTATTCTTGAGAAGCAGTATAGTATAGGATTTGGAGAAACAGTGATGGGCCAGGAACACCTGGTTTTATATCCTGCCTCTGTTCAATCCTGGCATGTCATTTAAACCTTTCGTGCTCAACATAACTCTCTCTAAGGGAAGAAGATGCAGAAAAGATGCCAATCTACATTGGTAGAGGAAGCTTTCACATTCATGACTTCCAAGTGCCAATGAAATCACAATCAATCCCCATTATTATTTTTACCACTGCTGTTACTGAAGAGTTTAAAAGTCTTGGACACCACTCCTGGAAACCAAATTCTGACCAGAAGCAACAAACTCAGAATAAACAGATTGCTAATGGCTGCAGCAGTCTTGTGCTGCTCTGAAATATTGTGACCCACCAGCATGAGGTCATTTCAATAGACTGCAAAGCTTTACAATGTCACCAGTAACAGTTTAATTAAATCAAGCCTAATGATGATACCTACCCATCCCAATCCTCAAAAATACTTCAGAACATTTACCTATATTGAGGACAGAATATCAGAGAAAGAGAAAGAGTGGTATTGTGGAAATAACAGTAGATTTCAAGACCAGGAAGCCAGGTTCAGTTTCTGATTCTATTCCTTAAAATTTCTGTATCATCTTGAGCTAGTAATTTACCTCTCTTGACCTAAATTTCCTCATCTGTAAAATGAAGGGATTAAACAGATCACTTATGAGGTGGATTCCAGTGCCCAAACCATGTTATATAAATTTAAATTCAATCTAAATCAGGATGGTAGTAGAAATGGAAGAGGCTATCATGACACAAAGGGGCAGAACAGTGGACAATGTGACAAGGAAGTCAACACAACAAGTCAAAGGGAGGAAAAGATGGTTAGCACCTAACACAGAATTTGCCATGTAATAATAATAATAATAAATAATAATTTAAAAACCTCAGCAACTTCTCTTTCTATATTTTCTTTTTTTTTTAAATGCTTACATTCAAGCATAAGGTTTACAGATTAAGACTCATAGTTTTGTGATAAAGGGTGAGGACAGCTGAGCAGAATGTGGAGGGAAAATCATTTCCTATTTCTCTTTCTGTGCTCTTCCCAGCTTGGCTCATGCACACCACAAACTTCTCCCAGATTTATCTCTGTAATCACTCCTTCCCCCACCATACATAGAGTAGGCACTTGATGTCTGATGATCAGATGAATGAATGAATGATTTCAGACTGCTCCAGATGCCTCACTGATACCTTAGGTCACTGATGGAGGAAAAGTTCCACTTTGTAAAAGTACAAAAAGAAAAAAAGTGTTAAAATTATACTTATTTTTTTTTCTTTCAGAATAAAGACAGCAGGCCTTTTATTTTATAAAGAACTTAGAAATTTGAAAAGACAATTTGTGATTTACTGGGATCAACAAGAGGGCTGCCTTTAAGATCAAAAGGGGATGTAATACAGATAGCAAATATCTGTTCATGTTTTAAACCCAAAGTATGACTTTATAGCCTAAAGGGGAAGATTCTTTAGATCTAAATGTCACCATTTAAAAAATTATTGTGATTATTTTTAACTCCATCATTTTCTTGGTAAAAAAAGGAAACCACACAATATCTTCTATTTTAAAAGAGCTGGTGAATTCCATACTAAAGTGAACAAGAAACATCTACAGAAGCACTACTGTTAAAACCTGAAACTCATCAGTGACTAAAGCTAGTATAAAAATACTATAGTTGGAAAAGTAAAATTTTATGCCACAAAAGCATGTTTAAAGTCATGTTTTATGTGTTATAAATAATGAAATATTTAAGTCATTAAATTTTTGGTGGCATTAATGTATATGAAGTTCCTTTGCTAGTTTTTCAAGTTTAATATTTTAATATTTTCTCATGATTATTTTCTGTACACATTACATACTAAATTTGCATGTTTAGACACTTGGAAATACTTATAAAGAGTACCAACATAACCACAGGTATGCCATTTAGATAACACAAGAAAAGTTATGAGCCAGCAGTTACTATTGAAAGTTAAAACAATCTGTATTTTATTAGGCGACACTGGAGTCAGGATAAATGAAGAACTGAAGGACTGAAACAAATATAGTCATCATCAAAGAGTTTAGAATATACCTCAAGCTAAAAGATACAGTCACTGCCCACAAGGAGCTTGCAACATAAAACATGACATTGGCAGAGATGACTAAAAAAAGATAGACAAAATGGTACAAAGAACTGAGATGAGAAATAACCTATTGAACCATGACCATGAACTTGGGGGGGAAAAACAAATACATAAACATACATACATAAGGTTGACAGATTAGAATTCATGATTTGTTGCCAAGGGGTAGAAGGACTTGAAAAAGACTGAAAAAGGAAAGCAGTTTTCTACTTCTTCCTCTCATTTAGAAGAAGTAGCTTTATGTTCTCAGTCTGTTAATTGATTATAATACAATTTTTAAAAGAATTTTTAGATGAGCCTTTAAAGTTTAGAGATAAATAATAATGTCCATATCCAGTGGAAAAGGAACAAAACATCATTCTCGTGCTTTATTAAGGCTATTTCATTAGGCTTTTCTTAATCACATCATTAGGATGTGTAGGACTATGGAAAATTATTACAAGGTTTTTCCCATCACATAATAATGGTAATTCCAAGGGGAAAATTTTACTCATGCATGTATGTATGTATGTTTGTATGTATGTTTGTATGTATACACATGCAACTAAGAGAATAAATACAAAATCCTGAAGTACTGAAAAATTATTTTGCTAATATAATTAACAGTCTCCCTTTGGTTAATTTTTACATAATTTTTACGCTTCATTTTTCCTCAAAATATTCTAACATTACTCATTCTTCAGACAGCGTGTTAATGACCTAATGTTGTTTACAAAGTTCATACAAGTCTATTTAATACATTACAGTTTTTCATTTAAGTGTAATAAAAATTACATGATATTAGAAAACTTTTAAATAAATAACAAATGTTAGAAATTGAGAAAAAAAATGTGTACTTGTTCTTGAAGCCATAAAACTAAAATCCTTCAGTTAGGCATTGGCCTGCTAAATCATCCTTGTCAATTTTATAATTCATCAGCTGCTAACACAGTTATGCCTTCTATTTGGAACAGAGGAATGTGGATAATAATACTGCCAAGTGGGATCCAATGAATCATGGGGACTGGACTGTGGTAGCAGCTTTCTCTTTATTAACAGGGTAGGACTTCTTTGATTCAAAACTGACTCTCAGGGGCATCTTCATGGACTTGGCAAAGCTTGGAATACAAAATGCAGCATGTCCAAAAAGCCTCAGTGTGTTTTAAGCTATAAATGCTTAAAACTGCATTACAATTTTGGGGACACCTAGTATACTGACTTTAAACCTAATACAGCAAACTGAAGAACAAGCAAGAAGATACATGACTGGGCACAAATAACCTGACTGGTGAAATATGAATACTGAGTGGGGCTTCAAGGTCCAGGTCTTCAGCTCTCTTCTCTCACATCATATTCTCTCATTTTTCCAGGCAGGCAAAGAGTCCTATTTGGCTATTGTCCTTCAAGTCAGGTGGTCACATACGTGATTCAGCAAGGCCTTGGACCAGAACTACTTGATGATCCAGTTCATCCCCCTTTGTGGGTCTCACATCTTTGGGATTGCTGTTAAGAATTTTATTTTCAATACAATTCATTTTTGATAGATTTTAATTACTATAATGAACTATAAATTTTACAATATTAAATCTGTGTACTTGATAGTCTCCATTAAAAATCTTTATAGAAAAAAACTGCTTTTGTTTATTAAGCGGGATTCAGCTCACCAGGCACTCTGAGAGTGCTGCCCTTCAACAGATACGGGTTCTGATAAGCTTAACAATTCTATAGTCTCATGTATTACTTTTCCCCATTTCTCTGATGTACTGTAAAATATACAGCTGAGTTTTTAGATATTCCACATCTTCCCATAATGAATGCCTTGTATAAAACTATGTCATTAATTTATCAAGTCACAAAACCTGACCTCTGATCTCAAGGCAGCATGAGGGTAAACTGGCTACTAAAATAAATTTACTAGTCAGTAAGGGTAAACCTCAGATCACAGGCACAACTGGTGCCCTGAGCCTTCTTCCATCTGGATGTTCAGCAGACATCTTAAACTCATTATGTCCAAGCCAGAACTCATTATCTTTTCCCCTAAACCCTCTGCACACCCATACCACCCCTACCTCCTACCTTCCTCTTTAGAAGGCAACACCATCCTTCCAGTCACTCAGGCTTGTAATGTAAGAGTCACCCTGGTTTCCTCACTGTCTCTCACCCCCAAATCCAAGTGGTCTGTTTATTTTACCTCTGTAATATCTTCTTAATATGACCTCTTCTCTCCTCTGACACGGTCACTATGGTAGTGCAGGCCCTTATTGCCTCAAGCCCAGATCACTGTAATAGCCTGCTGGGGGGGGTCTGCCTGCCTCAAGTCTCTCCTCACTCCAATCTACCCTCCATTCAGCCACTAAGGAGATTTTTCCTAAAATTCAAGTCTGATCATGTCATCCTCCCCCTCACCCCTACTCAGTAAACTCCAATGGTTCCCTATTACTTCCAGAAAAAATACAAAATGCTCTGCTTGGCATTCAAAGCCTTTCATAACCTAGCCCCCTCCTACCTGGCCAAGTCTCCTTATACCTTACTCACCAACACGTACTCTTCAATCCAGGGACACTGGCTTCCTGGTTGTTCCCCAAACAAGACCCTCCATCTAACAGCTCTGGGCCCCATGCTTGGAATGCTGTCTTTCTTCTGCTCTGATTATTGCCCTCCCTGGCTTCCTTCAAGTCCCAACTAAAATCCCACCTCCTACAGGAAGCCTTCCCCAACTCCTCTGAATTCCAGTGCTTTCCCTCTATTAATTTTTTCCTGTCTATCCTGTACATAGCTTGCTTTGAAGATATTTGTTTGCATTTTGTCTCCCCCATTTGTCTTCCTCATTAAGAGGGCAGAGAGGGTCTTCTGACTTTTTGTATCCCCAGGGCTTAGCATAATAGTAGGCACTTAATAAATGTTTATTGCATTGAGTTGAACGGAACAAAAAGTGAGTACAGAAATAAAAAACTGGAATGCCTAATTACTAAAAGCTTTTCAAAAGATGGTCACCTAAGCAGGCTCAAGCAGGAACATTAACCAGAAATTGAATGCAAGATTGTTCTAAGTTTTAAATGAGATAATGAATGTCTGAACACTCCACAAACTATAAAGTGATATATAAAGAGAACTTATTATGTAATTATAGAACAAACCAAAGCTGTATAATAAAAAATACTAGTTAAGGTGTGAATGAAGCAGATAAATATAGTCTGCATATCCTACATGGTCTTATATCCCTAATGGGGCTTATCACAATATTTACATTCTATACTTTGAAAGCTCCACTTTCACTTTCAGTCCTTGAACAACCATTTGTTAAGCCCTTTAGGCAGCACACTGCTAGGAGCAGTGGGAGACAAAGAATTTGCACTTGCCCCACTCCTCTTCCCAGAGGCAGGTGAAGGGTGGAGAGTAGGATCAAACAAGTCACAAAAACAAATAACATTAATGCACCATGTAAAAGCTACTTCTGAAGAACTGGGGGATAAAAAGAAGACTGCAAGGGGATAAGAAATAGGTAGGGAGAGAGTTGGAGAGGATAACAAATGTCGTTCAAAAAAATCTGGCAGTCAAGGGAAAGATAGGGAATGGGAGCTGGGATTGAGAGAGCTGCTCCACTATATCTGGCAAAACGATCCAAGCAACCCCTGAGAGAGAGCCTCCTTTTCCAGGTCTCTGAATTGAGGAAGGAAATAACTACCTTTAACTATTACATAAATGCTACTTATTATTATCATTAAGCATGGACTGAGATTGGAGCCTAGGCCATGGGTCCTATGGATGAAAGGCCAAAGACAAGCAGTGAGTTCCCATCACCAAGCTGGGGTCATCTAGTAAAGGACATGAAGACCAAGTCCTTGGAGTAGACCTTTTTCCTGTTTCTATCAAGGAGTCTGAGATCCTTCTGGGGCCCTCAATAAAAATGAGGCTCTAAAGATCACACTTGATTAGAAACAAACCTGAGCTGGTCAGTCTACCGATTTCAAGGCTACAATGATCATTGGCATAAGTGTCAAGTGTTGCAAAGAACTGGCTATTGCTAGCCCTGCTGCTTTCATACTTGCCGAGCTGTCCACTGTTCCTGTGAGGCTTGGCTACTAGGGGAACACAACTGGCAAATCTCACTCAGTGCTGGCTTTGTCTTGGATGGTCAGAATTGATGATGGCTATGCTTCTGCTAGGGCCTGTACTGCAACTCTGGACAACTGCTAAAGCTACCTTAGACACCATCTCCAAAACCTAAAACCATTTAATCCTTGACCTGTATAACAGTAAGGGAATTTGAAGATATTCTCTGCCCCTTAATGGACTTCACTTGGAGCCCAACAAGAGAAGCTTTCTTAGGGGAGGTTTGTTTTTAAGGAAGAACCACATCTAATTACTTTGTAATTAGGCAGTGGGTCAGGAAGGTTGTGATGTTCTCTGATACTGAAGAAGGGTATTTATACTCTGAGGTAAGGTTTTGCTTTGGGACTCACTTATGGGAAGAGTTGTATGATTTGGCCAGATGAGACGCTGGGCAGCCATTGAGTCCCTCTGACTTTCAAAACCCAAATGTTGGTGCTTCTCTCTCTGGTAACTATATATGCATGTAATGATGGTCAAACAGCTAGAAGCCCTGTCTACTGGTCTGTTGAACTGTGTTATTTTCTCTGTTTCTATTTTTTGTCTACTTGTAATTTCTGTTTGCATTTTCTGAAGTTCAGGGTGCTGACTTTTTCTCCTGAACTAAGTAAATGATACATATATTTGATTAAAGTAAGACTGTTAACCCTTTTTGAGTTGCTTTCCTTTAGAAAGGCAGATCAAAGAACTGGGCTAGCAGCCATCCTGGGTCTGTTAGGGTGCTTGCTGTTACAATCTGTAGAAAGAGATTATATTCAATAAGTCTCCTTGTGATATATTCACTGACTATCTTATAAACACTCAAACTTAAATATCTGTTCAGAGAACCCAGGCAGCACCTATGGCTACCACATAAACATTTTTGTATGAAAAAAGAATAAAGCTAACTCTGACTAATAAGTCTTAAAAGCATTCAATAAATGTTTGTTGACTGACAAATTGAAATGTAAGCCTAGGTGAAGTCGAATTAATTTATAATGAATGTAGTGAAAACTCTTCTTTGACAACAGTCAAGTAACTAAGGAAAGGGGAAGAACAAATAAACTGTGGGATTTTTTCAAGGATAATGATTACATGTGGGAACACTGGATTATTGAGGAGATAAAGGTTATTATTTATCTCAAAGGGCTGATCATGGCCTTTAAGTTGAATGAGGAGGTAAATCAAACCTGAACAGCAGTAACAAATGGGAAAATAGGGAAGAGAGAATGGATCAGAGATCAGATATCAGCTTCTGTAAGAACTAGGAGAGGTAGAAAGACAGGAAATTGTGGTCAAAAAAGGAAATTTCAGAATCCAAAATGTTGATTCCACACTGGTATATAAAGTTAACTAAAAAGGAGGGGCAATGGGAACTGAGGAATCATGAAGTCAGGATATCATGAGAGTTGTCAACATGGAGAATGACATATAAGATCAAAGGTTCACAGATCCTACTCACAATTCATTCATGTTGAGGTATCAGTGATTAACATTTATAAGTTCTTCTCAGGAAATTCACAAGGCACAAGTCTGACCTGAACCAGGACAGAACTAGAAATAAAGGTGGATAAATAATGTAATAGAAATCAACAATGGTAGCTAGAAAAACAAACAACATAGGAATAGATAAGTACTATGAATCCAGGAAGATGAAGTATGGGAGCATCAACTACAATGAACTTGGAATCAAGGAACTCACCAATCAAGATTGGCACACACTGGGGCCAGAGACCCTGAAAAGGCTTTTTTAAAACAATCTTTAAGATACAGGCAGGAAAAACTAGTATGGGCACCATTTGTAAGAATGAATCATGGCAACTAGTAAAAGGATCTTTGAAACAGAGACTCCCTCCCAAAATTTATGACCAAGGATAGTACTGGTTGCACAATTCAAACTATGACTGAGTCAACAGGCAAAAGCAAGCATGTGTACATAGTACAAGTAAGGAACGCTCATTCTGTCTTGGGCTACATTGAGAGGGCCCTGTCTTACAGGATTGGAGAGAAGGTGGTCTGATTGTAATCTGCCCTTTACAAACCTCATTCGGGGTATTGTGTTCAGTTCTGGACACCACAGTTTAAGAAATACCATGAGGGCAGCTAGGTGGTACAGTGGAGAGAGCACCAGCCTTGAAATCAGGGGGACTTGAGTTCAAATCCGACCTCAGACACTAACTGTGTGATCCTGGATGAGTCACTCAATCCAGTTTGCCTTAAAAAAAAATAAAGACACTGATAAATTAGTTAGTGCCCAGTAGAGCATTATCTACTGGACCATCGAAGTGCTTAGATTTTAGCAAAGCACTTGACCATCTCTCATGCCATTACTGTAGATAAGATGGAAATGCCTACTAGATGATAATACAGTTAGGTGAATTCAGAACTAGTTAAAGGGCTAGATCCAAAGAGTAGCCATTATTTATTCAAAGGAAAAGGTCGGTCTCCACTGCAGTGATCTGGAATCCCTGGTCTTGTGCTATTTCACATTTTTTATCAACGACTAGCAAAAGGCATGTTTATCAAATCTTTAAATGACAGAAAGCTAGGAGGAAGAACTGAGATGACATAATATAATCAGCAACCAGAAATACCTTGAGTAGCTAGAACACTGGGCCAAATATAACAAGATGAAATTTAACAGAAAAAATGTAAAGTCTTACATTAAAAAAAAAAAAAGCTGGGAATTCTTGTGAACT
Source organism: Pseudocheirus occidentalis (assembly GCA_028646575.1). Taxonomy (NCBI): domain Eukaryota; kingdom Metazoa; phylum Chordata; class Mammalia; order Diprotodontia; family Pseudocheiridae; genus Pseudocheirus; species Pseudocheirus occidentalis. The sequence continues at coordinate 299,693,723 of CM053594.1, read as the reverse complement.
ACAAATTCGGCGTGACTTAGCAGCAAGCGATGGTAGGCGGACAAGTTAACAGAGTCTTTGACTGCATTAAGAGATGCCAGGATGGGGCGGCTAGGTGGTGCAGTGAATAGAGTGCCGGCCCTGGAGTCAGGAGGACCTGAGTTCAAATCCGACACTTAGCACAAAAACTAGCTGTGTAACCTTGGGCAAGTCACTTAACCCCAACTGCCCTCCAAAAAGCAAAACAAAACAAAACAAAACAAAAACAAAAACAAAAAGATGCCAGGATCAGAAAGTACACATGGCTCTGCTCTGCCTTTACCCACTGCTGGAGCGCTGTGTTCAGTGTAGTGCACCACATGAACAGCTTTAAGATCACACAGATCATATAAGGGTCGGATGAAGGAACTGGGGACGTTTAGCCTCAAAGAGAAAAGGCCTAGAGGGCCCATAAAGACACAGTGTGGTACAAATGTAAATGTGCTAAATTTGGAAAGAAAAAATATTACTAGAAGTATGCTATGAGACTCTGGACAAGTTCTTTCAACCCGTTGGTTGTAGGAGCCTCCTCTATACAAAAGAGTTTATTAGTTGTTGTTCATCCTTCCTTCTCAAAAAGGACCAATAACATCATGCGGGTGATGTCTTGACTTGCAAGTGAATTGGATTTAAGCAAGGCAGAGCTATGCAGTCATCAGCCTCACTCTCTCCTCCAGAGTCATAGGATTCCAGCGGCAAGACATAGGTTAGGATGACTGGCAATGGGCCTGGATACAGTGGGAGGCCTAGGCTTTTTTAAGCTAAGGTCTTTCCCAGGTCTCAGTTTTTCTGATGCCAACACTCATTCAGTAATTAAAGGTTAGGTAAGAATTGTGGCAAAAGATGGCTTAGTTTGCCTTCACACACACAAAAAAATAATAATCTGGGAAGGGAAGACACAGAGTTTCTGGCTAGAAGAGAGACAACTGCTATTTACACTCACTCTGAGCCATCAAAACCTAAACAATGAGCAAGTAAGGCTTGGGCTGGGACCTATTATTGACTAATCAGTGAAAGTCAGAGTGATTTGGGTTTAAAGGCATAGTTAAGTAGCAAGTAGCTCCACTTAAATCCCAACAGGCTTTATCAAAGCCTGGTTTTCCAGAACTGTATTTCAAGAAATCATAAATGAAAACTACATGAGACAAAAGAGTTAATTTTCTCAGGTTTTCAGAAAAAAAATAATACAGTGACAGAACAAATAAGTAGGGAAGAAAAAAGGCTGGTTCCCAAACCCCAAGATACTTTGGCAAAATATAAGTGACCAAAATTTTTATTCCTTCAGACAAAGCACCCACATGAAAGGGTCTGACTCTCAACATGGACAGAGGGAAGGGAGAAGGAAGAGGAGAGACCAAGATTGCTCACTGCCTCTTACCACTGGACTCTGATGACTGTGGAGGACAGAGTGAGGCTGATGACTTTCTACATCTCGGCTTGCAAGTCAAGACAACGCCCTCCAGACGTCATTGGTCTTCTTTGAGAAGCACAAAGGTCAATGTGTGAGTAGTAGTGACTGCCCCTGAGGACCCAACTGGCCAGGTCCAGCTGGGAAATACAGCCTATTTCTTCTTCCTTTCTTCCTCCCCCTTACTCTCTAAATCAATGAGAGTTTATAATATGGATTAGAGAAGAAAGGGAACACTAAACTACAAAAACATTAAGTATGAAAGCAAAAGTTATTTGTGAAAAGGTCTTTTTTCCCTATCAGGTTATAAGCTTCTCACTAGGCTGTAACCATGAATTAGATATCTTTTTTATTTTCCCCAGAGTTTAGCACAATGCTTACTCATGGGAGGCCCTTGTTAACAAATATCTGCTGAATTAAATTCGACGCCTGAAATTAAGAAAAAAGAACACAACACTGAGGAGTTTTAATAAACAGGCCACTACATAATAAAACACCAAGCCATACATTATAGATAATGGAAGATGGGTGGAAGGGTATATGGAGGAATAGATTATGACTGTATTCAATATCCTACCAACAATAATATGTACACATAAGGTTCAAATAATCTCAAATCATCACTAGGAATACCAACTCTGGTTACAATGAATTAAAAGTAGATTTGAAAAAGAAAGAGACTTGCTTGCAGACCAACAAAATGTTTCACATTTTTTGGCTCACATTTTACTTTCTGTATATAAAAGCATTACTAGTGGCACTATCTAGTGAACATTAAACATGTACTATTTTGTTTATAATAGTTAAAATACTGATGTTTGGCCTTGTAGGCTTACAAAATAAATTATACTGTCTTAAAATTCAGAAACAGAATTGAGACAGTCATCTACTACACTGAGATATTCCTTATATAGGCTTTAAAGGGTTTCATAGTAGCCCCAAAGTGTCTGGTCATTTATTTTAAAAGTGTATAAGGCTTTATGCAAGCATAAAAAATAAGATTAAATATTTTAGGGGTTCAGCAGCACAAAGTCTATAATAACTGAAAAGAATTAACAATGTAAATAAAATGTTATAATTCCAAACATAACAAAAGCAAGATCAAAGACAAAATTTGTTTTAAATGGAGTAAGACTTAAGTAGCTAAGTGATGACTTATAATTTAAGAAACTATATTATTTTTCACTATCATTCCTTCTAACTTGTAACTATAATGAAGAATAGTTTAACAAGTTCTCTTACTACCCAAATTTAAACTACTCTCAAATTAAAGGCTCAACACTTTACTTAAAAGATATTTTCCAGATAAATCTAGATAAAATATGCAGTTTATAGCAGGCATTTTTAAGAAAGTAAGCTTCTTATATATAGGGATTTTTTCATTCATAGTATTTATGTTCCTAGTTCTAGCACAAAGCCTGGAGGACAGTAAATGCTTCATAAAAACTTGCTGAACAAATATTTGGTGACTTCTAAGTACAGAAGGCCACAGTCCAATGTGGGAGAACTTTGGGATTCCATACATAACTAGGGGAGAGTATGCTAGCAGGGAACTATAGTGTCACAAACCAACAGGACAGGCATATTTTTAAAAAAGCAAAGGCTTAAGGGGTGGAGCCAATATGGCAGAGTAAAAGCAGGAACTTGCTTGAGCGTGTCCCCCCAATCACCTCCAATATGTATAAAAAATTACTATAAACAAATTTTAGAGCTAGAGAACCCACAAATTACAGAGTGAAATGCATTTCTAGCAGACGTCGGCCTGGCAAGACAAAAGGCAAGACAACCGGGCTAGGAGCAGAGCACAGTCCCATGGGGGTCATGACAGCAGAGACTGGCCAAAGAAGACATCAGGGTACTGAATCACTGGCAGCTGTGGCAGTTTCCAGTTTTTATGGGTTGAGACCTCCGCTCCATGCCCCAAATGATTTTGGGTCCTGCCTGTTTAAGGGGGGAATGATGGGGAGCTGAGGTACCTTTGGAAAAAGGCATAGGCTCCTATTTAATAAGAGGCCTCAGACCCAGGCCCGATTTTGAACTGGTAGATAAGCAAAAGCCTTGCCCAGGGTCCCAAATTTCTCTGAACATCTCCAATGGCCTCCCTCGGGGACGTGACCTACCCTAGCCAGCCCCAAGGTGAGGGCGTGGAGGAAGAATCCGGAAA
>CM053594.1:299673090-299689633 GCA_028646575.1 Pseudocheirus occidentalis | reverse complement strand
TATACAACCAGACGATTGTACAATGTGAAGGAGTTTGCAGATCCTATACATGATTGTATGCCACCATGGGGGGGAGTGGGGGGGGATGGGGAGGAAGGGGAGAAAAATCTATAACTGAAGTGACTGTGGAACAGAATCTTGTAATCTAAAAGTAAACAAACAAGTCAATAAAATTTAAAAAATAAATAAATAAATAGAAAAAATGAAATAAAATAAAAACCAGTATTGACCAAACGGAAAAGGAGAACCATAAGCTCACTGAAGAAAATAATTCCTTAAAAATTAGAAGGGAGGGGCTCCCAGGTGGTGCAGTGAATACAGCACTGGCCCTGCATTCAGGAGGATCTGAGTTCAAATCCAGTCTCAAAACACTTACTAGAAGTGACCTTGGGCAAATCACTTAACCTCAGCTGCCCTGCCTTCCCCCCTCAAAAAACAAACAAAATTAGAATGGAGCAAATTAAAGTTAAGGACTCTATGAGAAATCAAGAAATTATTTTTAAAAGAAAAACAATGAAAGAATAGAAGACAATGTGAAATACCTCGCTGGAAAAACAACTGACCTGGAAAATAGATCCAGAAGATAATATTAAAATTACTGGACTACCTGAAAGCCATGATTAAAAAAAGAGCCTAGACATCATCTTTCAAAAGCTTTTACAGTAGAGGGGAAGAGGGAAGAAGTAAAAGGGAATGAGTGAACCTTTCTCTCACTGGATTTGACTTTAAAACAGAATCTCACACACACACACACACACACACACACACACACACACTCATTTGGGTATGGAAATCTATTTTACCCTACAGGAAAGCAGGGACGAAGGAAGGGAATAAGAGGGTGGGGGATGATATAAGGGAGGACAAATTGGGGGAAGGGATAATCAGAAGCAAGTACTTATAAGAAAGGGGCAGGGTCAAAGGAAAGAACAGAAAAGATGGGGGGCAGAATAGAATGGAGGTAAATATAGTCTTTCCCAACATGACTGCTATGGAAGTGTTTTTTATGACTACACATGTATAGCCTATATCAAATCATGTGCCTTCTTAAGGAGAGTGGGTGGGGAGGCAGGAAGGAAGAAAATTTAGGACTCAAGGTTTTAAAAACCAATGTGAAAAATTGTTTTTACATGCAACTAGGAAATAATATATACAAGCAATAGGGCACAGGAATTTATCTTGCCCGATAGGAAAATAGAAGGAAAGGGGATGGAGTGGTAATAGAAGGGAGGGTTAATGGAGAAAGGGGTAATCAGAACGCACAATGTCTTGGGGCAGGTGAGAGGAGAGACAGGGAGAAAATTTGGAACTCAAAATCCTGTGGAAGTGAATGTTGAAAATAAAAATCAATTAATAAAAAAGGAAAAAAGAATATAAAACTGCAAGCACATACTTCCTAAAATATTATTTGTTGGTAAAAAAAATACAAGGCCAAAAAAATAAAAAAGATAATATGTCACCCAATGACAAATGTTCAAAGTGATATAAATATTTGAGTGAAAAGGAGATATGGGGATTTTTGTGACACAGGTAGAAGTTTGGTTAAAATACATTAATGATATTCTTTGCAGATGATATGATGATATACTTAGAGAATCCTAGAGAATCAAGTAAAAAACTACTTGACACAATAAATAAATTTGGCAAAGTTGCAGGATATAAAATAAACCCACATAAGTCATTGGCATTCCTACATATCTCTAACGCAACCCAACAGCAAGAGTTAGAAGGAGAAATGCCATTTAAAGTTACTGTAGACATAAACTATGTGGGAATCTACCTGCCAAAGCAAATCCAGGATCTATATGAACACAACTACAGACCACTTTTCACACAAATAAAGTCAGATCTAACTAACTGGAAAAACATCAACCGCTCATGGCTAGGTCAAGCTAACATAATAAAAATGAATATTTTACCTAAATTAAATGACATATTTAATAACATACCAATCAATCTACCAAAAAAATTACTTTATAGAGCCAGAAAAAATAGTAACAGAATTCATTTGGAAGAACAAAAGGTCCAGAATATCAAGGGAATCAGTGTAAAAAAAATGCTAGAGAAGGTGGCCTAGTCATACCAGATTTTAATCTGTATTATAAAGCAGCAGTCATCAAAACTACTTGGTACTAGGGCAGGTAGGTGGCGCAGTGAATAGAGCAACGGCCCTGGAGTCAGAAGGCCCTGAGTTCAAATCCAGCCTCAGCCATTTAATACTTACTAGCCATGTGACCTTGGGTAAGTCATTTAACCCCAATTGCCCTGCCCTTTCTCCTCCTAAAAAGCAAAAATAAATAAACAAATAACTGCTTGTACTGGCTGAGGAACAGAGTAAGTGGATGGAATAGCTTGGGTACACAAGACTCAGCAGCCAATGACTTTCGTAATCTACTGTCGGATAAACTTAAAGACCCCAGTTTTGGGGATGAGAATGCACTCTGCTGGGAAAACTAGAATATAGTATGGCAGAAACTGGGCCCAGATCATTATCTAACACTGTGTACTAAAATCAAGCCTAAATGGGTACACGATTTAGGTATAATGGCTGATACTGTAAGCAATGTGGGAAAACAAAGATTTGTCAAATTTATGGAGAAGGGAAGATTTTATGACCAAACAAGAATTAGAAAGCATTATAAAATACAAAATGGATAATTTTGATTACATTAAATTGAAGTTTCTGTACAAAGCCAATGTAACCAAGATTAAGAGGGAAGTGGGAAATTGGGAAAGAATTTTTACAAACAATAACTCTGATAAAGACCCCATTTCTAAAATATACAGAGAACTGAGTCAAATCTATAAGAATACAAGTCATTCCCCAACTGATAAATGGTCAAAGGATACGAACAGCAAAAAAAAAAAAATAGTAACAAAATTCATTTGGAAGAACAAAAGGTCCAGAATATCAAGGGAATCAGTGTAAAAAAAATGCTAGAGAAGGTGGCCTAGTCATACCATAAATAGTCAAAGGATATGAACAGGCAGTTTTCAGAGAAAGATATTGAAGATATCCATAAACATATGAAAAAGTGCTCTAAATCATTATTGATTCGAGAAATGCAAACCAAAACAACTTTGAGGTACCACATCTCATCAGTCAGAATGGCTAAGACAACAAAACAGGAAAATAACAAATGCTGGAGAGGATGTAGAAAAACTGGAACACTAATGCATTGTTGGTGGAGTTGTGAACTGATCCAACCATTCTGGAGAGCAATATGGAACTATGCCCAAACGGCTATAAATAATTGCATACCCTTGGACCCAGCATTACCACTTCTGGGGTTGTATCCCAAAGAGATCACACAAGAGGGAGGAAGACCCATATGTATAAAAACATTTATTGCAGCTCTCTTTGTGGTGGCAAAAAACTAGAAATTTAGGGGCTTGCCCATCAATTGGGGAATGGCTAAACAAGTTGTGGTATATGAATGCAATGGAATACTATTGTGCTATAAGAAATGAGAAGCAGATGGACTTCATATTTACTTGGAGAGGCTTATACAAATTGATGCTGAGTGAGAAGAGCAGAACCAGGAGAAATTTGTACACAATTACAGATACAACATATGTGTGATGACCAACTTTGATAGACTGGACTCTTCTTAGCAACACAAGGTTATAAGACAACAGCAAAAGACTCCTGATGGACAGAGATGTCTACATTCAGAGAAAGAACTAGAACTAGAGTTTGAATGCAGATTGAAGCAAACTACCTGCTCTCTTTCTTTTTCTTGTTTGGTTTTGGTTTTGTTTCCTCTTCCCCGTTGTTCGTTCCATTAGTTACAATCCTTCTTTATAACTTGACTAATGTCTAATATGAAAGCATTTGCAGATCCTATACTTGAATGCATGCTGCCATGGGAGGTTGGGGGGCTGGGGAGAAAATTTGAAACTCAAGGGATTGTGGAACTGAATCTTGTAAACTAAAAGTAAACAAATTAATAAAGACCAAAAAATAAAAATAAATAAAGTGCATTAGTGACTGCCTGTTTCCTTAACTTTTTATATTCTAGCTTCCAACTCCATCATTAAACCAAAACTGTACTCTCCAAAGTTATTTTGTTACTAATGATCTCTTAATTGCAGAATCTAATGGACTTTTTTCAATCCTCATTCTTCTTGACCTCTCTGCAGCCTTGGACACTGTCAGTTACCCTTTTCTTCTTGATGCTCTCTCCTCTCTAGGGTTTCAGGACACTTGGCTCACCTGGTTCTCCTCCCACTTGTCTGACCTCTCCTATGTTGCCTTTGCTAAATCACCAACCATGCAGGGTCCACGAACCATGGCTGTTCCACAGGGTTCTATCCTCAGCCCTCTTCTCTTCTCCCTCTATACTATTCCACTCGGTGATCTTGTGTGTTCGCATTTCAATCATAATTTCTATACAGATGACTCTCAGAACTAACTACCTGTCCAGTCCTAACCTAACTCCTGACCTCCAGTCTCCCATCTCCAAATGCCTATTGGACATCTCAAATGGGATGTCTCACAGACATGAAACTCAACATGTCCAAAACTGAATTCATTATCTTACCCTTCAAACCCTCCCTTCCGTAGAGGCTACCACTCTCCTACCAATCACTCATGCTCAAAACCTTTGAATCCTCCTTCACTCTCTCACCCTCCATATCCAACCAATGGCCAAGTCCTGTCATTTCTACCTTCATAACATCTCTTGTATATCTCCTATTCTTTCCTTGAACACTGCCACCACTCAGGGGCAGGCCCTCATCACTCCACTCCTAGACTACTATAACAGTCTGCTGGTTGGTCTCCCTGCCTCGAGTCAATTCCCTGCGTAGCTGTCAGACTGATTTTGCTAAAGTGCAGGCCTGACCATTTCACTCTCTCTACCACTCCAGTGTCTACCTCTTACCTCTAAGATCAAGTAGAAAATTGTAGTTTGGGCTTTAAAGTCTTCCATAACTTGACCTCTTCCTACCTTTCCAAGCCCTCCATGTCCTGTGCCATTCACACTGTTTCTCCCACGTGGCACTCCATCTCCTGCCTCCCATCATTTTCACTGGCTATTTCCCATGCCTTGAACTTCCTTCTTCCTTCTTCCTCCATCTGCTCCTCCTCCTTCTCCTCTTTCTCCTCTATGCCGTCTTGCTGCCTCCACTGCCTTCAAGTCTCACCTTCAAGTCTCCCCACCTTCTGCAAGAAGCCCTCCCTCCCTCCCTCTATTTATCCTGCATGTATTGTGTGTGAATATAGTTGCTTCCATGTTCTCTGCCCCATTAACCTATGAGCTCCTTGAGAATGGGAATTTTTATTTACTTTTCTTTGTATCCCTGGCACTTAGACCAGTGCCTGGCACTCAGCAGGCACTTAATAAATGCTAGCTGACTGAATAAAGGAAAACTACATTGTGACAACAATATGAGAAATTTACATTTCTATGTAAGTTTTAAGAAGTATAGGCCTAAAGAAGCACAGATCTTTCTGGCTGACATGCAAGGACCATGGGTGAGAAAATTAAATAATATGCTGATAACTATTTCCTAGGGTTTCAAATGAAACACATGATTATTAATTCAAAATAACATTCAAACACAATGAATATTTTAATGAAATAATTTTTAGAAGTAATAACAGTAACAATTGGAGTAAAAGGACCTAAATTTAAATGTCTGCTCTGCTGCTTATTCTCCACACAGTCATGGGCAAGTCACATAATCTCCTACACAACAGCTTCCTCATTTGTAAAATGAGGGAGTTGAGACTATATGACCTCTAAAACCCTGTCCAGTTCTAGATCTATGATTCTATGATATTTTTGGCAATAATCTGAAAATGAGTATAGAATCCTCTCTGAGACTTAAAAAAAAAGATCCCTTTGCTTTTACATCACATTAGTTGCTATATATATATATATATAGAGCAACCTTCCCCTTCCCCAAAGTCCTAAGCTAGAAAAGTATAGTCATTTCTTTGGATTAATTATAAGTTATTTTACAGAATGACTCACAAATTCAAAGCCCCACCTAGAATGTATTTGTGTGCCTTTCCCTCTTTAACCTCTCTAATGTTATTTCCATATTTTATCATATTTGCCACTTTGGTGGGACAGAGTTGAAGCTTCAGAATTATTTTTATTTACATTACTTATTAGTGCTTTAGAAAAAAATTTTCATATTGTTTAGAGTTTGCAGTTCTTTTGAGAAATCTTTGTTAACATCTTTTGACTACATATCTATTAAAGAGAAAGCCTTCACTTACTGGTTATCCAGTTGTGTCCAACTCTTTGTGACCCCATGGACCAGAGCATGCCAATACTGTCCATGGGGTTTTCTTGGAAAAGACAATGAAGTCGTTTCCCATTTCTTTCTCCAAAGAATTAAAGCAGACAGAGGTTAAGTGACTTGTCCAGGGTCACAGTGCTAGTAAGTGTCTGAGGGCGCATTTGAATTCAGGTCTTCCTGACTCTAGGCCTAGCTCTCTATTTAGTCGTACTACCTTCCCTTACAACAAAGTTCAGCAAAATCAACCAACATAAAACCATGACTAAAGAATATATAACATTCTATATTTGAAGATGCCTATCTCACTATCTAAAGGAGGGAGGCACATTTTCTTACCTCTTCTCCAAAGTCTACTGGTCACTATAATTGCACAACATTCATGTTCTGTTTACAATGTTGTCATCATCAATCAACAAGCATTTGTTAAGCACTAAGAATACAAAGAAAGACAAAAAAACCCCAAAAAACCTAGTTCCTGTCCTCAAAAATCCTAATGCAGGAAACATGTAAGTAATGAGTGACACAAGATATTACACAGAGCAGACGCATGACAATCTCAGAGGAGAAGTCACTAGCAGCTGGGAAGGATTGTAAAAAGTCCCCTGCAAAAGATGAGATTTCAGCTGAGTCTTGAAGGAAGCCAGGGAAAACTAAGGTGAAAGCAATGAAGGAAAGCATTCCAACCAAAGAAGACAATCAGTGCAATAGCACAGAGATGGGGGATGGAGATGGGGGACAGAGGCTGTGGATCAAGGAATGCCACCACAGGCCAGTATCATATGTATGTGAAAGAGAGTAACTGTAAAAAAGACCTGAAAAATATGATGGGGCCAGAGTTCTAATTGTCTACTTTATCTCAGGGGAAACAAGGAGCCACTGGAGTTTACCAAGGAGGGGGCTGACATAGGCAGAGCTAAGCTTTAGGAAAATGACCTTGGCAGCTGAGTAGAAGAGGAAATGAAATGGGAAGAAACCTAGATACAAGGACTCCTTTGAAGGCTACTACAATAATCAGCATGGAGGTGATCAGGGTCTGAACAAGGCCTGGCTCGGTAAGCAGAAAGCAGGGAGAAGAGTGAAGTACCAAGGATGACGTTCTGGGCCTGGAAGCCTGGGTGAATGGGGGGGGGGGGAGTTCTAAGAGCACAGTAATAGGAAATTCTGAAAAGGGAAGGTTTGGGGAGAGAGAGGAATTCTATTTTGGATGTGTTGAATTAGAGATATCTACACAACAACCAGCATGAGATGTCTGAAGGATGCTGATGATGTATGACTGGAGCTCAGGAAAAAGACTAAGGCTGGAGGCATGGATCTAGGAATCACGGCACAGAGATACTGAATGATGGCTGCTGAGATCACCAAGAGAGATAGCCAAGAATAAACACAAAAGGGGGTGAGGGTGACAGTATAAATCCTTACGGTACATCCACACTTAGTGGTCACAGCATGTACAAAGATCCAGTAAAAGAGACTGAGAAGGAATAATCATAAAGATAAGAAGAGAACTAAGACAAAATGTGATGACAAAAACCTAGAATCCAGGAGGTGATAAATTACGTCAAAGGCTGTGGAGAGGTCAAGAAGCATTTAATCCATCACTACTACATGTGAAGTACTATGTTAGACACTGAAGAAGAAAAATGATGAGTCAGATAGTCCATGTCCTCAAAGAAATTACAGTCTTGTAGGATGGAAGTAACACAAATGCATAAACACATAAAGTGAAACACAAAGCAGCACACAAATGTGTAAGAGAGACTGAAAATGCCAGGAAAATTCACAGTTGGGAGAAATCATTGGCTGAAAAGTTCTGAAAAGACTAAACGAAGAAAGACACATTTGATTCATATCTTGAATGGCAGAAGTTATTTAGGGAGGGAGGGAAGAGGGAAGAAGAGAGAGAGGGAGGAGAGAGGGAGTGGCATATCCATGTAATAGAATGCTCAAAAAGGGCATTAAGCTGGTAGATATAAATAAATTTGGAAACAGCATTATGAAGTAATGTGAAGCAAAAAAAGTGCAAAATCATAAGAATATGTATACATATATATACATACACACACATATACACAAGTACATATACTGACTAGAACTACATAAAAGGAAAAATAAAAACATCCTCAAGGAAAGAGATGAACAGAAAAATAAAGTATACAAAGGATTTAAGCTATCGGGGATAATGACAATAATTAATTTTTAAGTCTAAATAGTTGTATGGTGAATTAATCTTATGCTTATAATTATACACACAATTAATTATAACGAATGAATAAAGTTTAATAGAAACAAATTTAATCTTCTCTACCTTCATCTTCCTGCTTTGTAGGACTGGAGGTGAATACAAATCAGCCTATTTAATAACCTGTAATTGATTGGGTAGGAGGAAAAACTAAAATCTATTGCTAAAATAAGTTTTCTGCAAGTAACAGAAATAGTTTCTATACATAAGAATAATAGATAATCAATGATATAAAAAGATTTTAATTTTAGAAACTACAATTCAACTTTTTAAAAAGTGAACATTTAAAATCTTAATATGCTATACTTTGCAAAAATAAGATGTATTTAAGAGGTTAGATTTTTTTTTTAGAAAAATTACTGACAATGACTGTAATTGTCCAGCAATTTTTCTTTAAAAAAGTTTTGTTGAACTTCATCAAAGTGACAAGAAATCAGAGCTCCCTTTTTGGCCTGCAGGTAATCTGGTCTTATGGTACACTGCCTAGGTACATAACTCTTTTATTCATAAATGAGATCTTTATGAAGTGACTATCTTGTGCCTAGCACTGAGCCTGGTGTTTTTCTCAGAATAATAAATCCATTTCATGTTCTTTAAGTCTTTCACAAATGATTCAATGATTGACTTTACAGATTCTCTAATATGAATTTGATAAATTATACAATTAAAATATCTAGTTTCATTATTTAAAATATCCACACAAATGGTGTAATACTCCCAAAACAGACAAGCACTGTTAAATATTTGTTTTAATCTTTTCAGATTCATACAATCAGTTATCCAAACCAATTTTAGACCCTATGAGCACATAATTCAACTCTACTCCACTCCTATTTCAGAGACATAAAGACTACTCTTAAAATTTATGAAGACTTGTACTAGTGCATCTGTCAGACACCAACTCCTTAATTTATATGAGTTTTTATATCAGTTGGCTTTTCTTTCCAAATTAGAAGAAAAATATACTGACTAAAATATTTATTGCTACTGTATATCTACAAATCATTTATTTCAAAAGCTTCACCAAATGGAAAATATTTATGTTAAGTATTAAAACTATATCAACATAACTTAAGCTTAGATTGTATATTTATAATTCAGAAGTATGATTTGAGAATTTTCTTTGGCTGTCAAAGAGACATCATTCATTAGCTCTGAAAGTTATTATTCAGAAAAAAGTCAGAAATTTTATAGTTTTACAAGTAGTAGTACAAATAAAAGCTCCATTCTTCTGTGACTATTTTTTATTTTTCTTATTTAAGCAAGTGGCATATTGTCCTACCTTTCTTTATCAAAAACTACCATAAGAAATATAAAATAGTTATCAATAAGTGGTTTATAAAAAGGAAGATCCTAGGTCCTCAGTACATTCAAAATAAATTCAAAATTGTGTCAAATGCAGATTTTTCATGATTCCTCCAATTAAATTAGGGTTCCTGTGGGGAAAATAATAATTTCTCAACATTTACAGCATGTTCTTCAAAGCAAATTTATTTTCACTTTTATGCCTTTACCTTCATTGAAATGTCCTTTCCCCCAACTCACATTAGGAATTTCAGTATAATAAATTTAACATTTTTTGTAAGTTAAAAGCTGGAAATTATTGCAAAGTTTATGATTAGAGGCTGAAGAAAAAAGGGAAATGATCCTGGAAAAGCCTATAAGAGTAAACACTATAAATATAATAATAGCCACTGGAGATTGTGCTTAACAAATTAAAGCTATCTGATGTACCATGACAGAGAAGGGAAAATCCAAGAATCTTGAGCAATTAGATTCCAAAAAGCTCTCAAATAAGATTATTCTGAGATTTCTTTTTTGTTGTTGTTGTTTTTGGAAGGCAATTGTGGTTAAGTGACTTGCCCAAAGTCACACAACTAGAAAGTGTGTCAAGTGGTTGAGGCCGGATTTGAACTCAGATCCTCCTGATTCCAGGGCCAGTGCTCTATTCACCTAGACGCCCCTTCTGAGATTTCTGAAGGAAAAATACACATGAATGAGTTCACAGATCCATTGGAGTATGTGAGAGCTCTAGATGTTTCTGAAACTTCATAACAAACATAAAAATAAGAAAAAGGCAGCCAGAAACAGAATATCAAAAAAACTGGCTGCTGTTCTGAACTGGTGTAATTTTATGCTACTCTTGGAAGAGTATACTATAATTTAGTAGAACTCTTATGTTACCAACAGAATAGAATATAAACCTTAAGAGCCAACTGTATCATTTTTTCCCTCTATATTTCCAAAGCCTAGCACAATGCTGTAAACACAGTGGTGCTTAATAATTGGATGATGCCTGATTAATTATCAGCAAAATGTCAGAAGTCAACAATTAAATTAAAATTTCCCCCAAGACAATACATATTTAAAAAGAAATGATAGAGAACTAAGGAACTCATGAAAGATACTGATTTTTTTGGTCCTCCTCCCCTTTCCTGGGGGATTGGGGGTGCCTGGAGGGTGTGGGTAGAGAGAGGAACTAGACCAATGATTTCACTGACACAGGAAACTGTCCATGAGAAACTACCTTTCCCAATGCAGATCAGCACCAACTCTGTAACTCAGAGTTCCTTGTGGCACTAAAAACCAGGGCTTGCTAACTCCCTGGTTAACTCTCTTAATATATCTTAATATATAATATATATCTTAATATAGCTCTCTTATTTAAGGATTTTTTAAAAAAATCAACCTAAGAATATGTCAAACATTCTATGCAGAGTGAGGGAAAGGTAGACAGGGAAAATTATCTCAAATAACTAATTAAAGTAAGCAAATACACATCTAATATAAACAAGGGGCAGTGATAGTATCTAACACTTGTAATCACTCTCCTCTGAACTGGTCAAAGAAGGAAAGAAACACATTTAAACACATATACACACACATCCTAAAGTACAGAAATGATCGTGTGTGTATGTGTGTATGTGTGTCTGTGTGTCACACACCACCACCACCACCCAATAAAATCTGCAGGCTTCCTATTGCCTCCATAAGTAAATGCAAAATGCTCTCTTTAGCCTTCAAAGCCCTTTATAACTTAGCCTCCTCTGCCTCAGTTCTTTCCTTCTTAGAGTCCTTACACCTTCACTGTTTGGGTCCAGATTTGCTAAGAGTAAATGTAAATAGCAATTGTGCCTGTTCTGGCCAGAAACCCTAAAGGTCCTCCTCTCCCAGACTGATTTTTTTTTTTTTTTGACTATGTAAAAGTCATTCTTCTTCTCATTTGTTACCTAGCCTTAATCACTGAATGGGCCTTGCCTCAGTCAAATTGAGACCTAGGAAAGACCTTAGCTTAAAAAAGCCAAGGTCTCTCACTGCATCCCAGGCCAGCTCCAGTTGTTCTGATCTATATCTTGCCACTGGACCCAGATGGCTCTGGAGGAGAAAGTGAGGCTGATGACTTTACACAGCCCTCCCTCCCTTAAATCCAATTCACTTGCAAGTCATGCCGTCACCTTCCTGATGCCATGGTCCTCTTTGAGAATGAAGGACAAACAACCACCCTGAAATGTACTCTTTGATCCAGTAACACTTTTAGCTATTCCACAAACAAGATGCTCCAACTCAGCTGTAGACATTCTTTCTGGTTGTCTTCTACATCTGGAACATTCTTCTTCCTTTGCCCTGCCTACTGACCTCCCTGGCTTCCTTTAAGACCCAACTAAAATCCCATCTTTTACTGGAAGTCTTTCTTAATCCTTCTGAATTCTAGTACTTTCCCTCTGTTAATTATTTCCTATTTATCCTGCAGATATAGATATAGATATATAGATATAGATACAGATAGATATACAGATATAGATATAGATACACACATATATAACTTGCTCAGTATAGGTTTGTTTGCAAGTTCTCTCTCCCATTAGATTGTAAGCTCCTTGAGGGTAGGGGACTATCTATTTGTCTCTTTATTTCCCTAGCCTATAGTACAGTGCTGGTACATGTGAGGTACTTAATGAATGTTCAGTGACTGATTTCAATTAACAGGAAAATAGAAGATAAAAGAGAGAATAGGTAATTTGATTCGGGGAAGATTAAAAGGAGGGATTAGTTCTAAGCAAAATAAATTTTAACTAAGGATGTACACAAATGTTTATAGTTTTATTTTTTTTTGAAGAGGCAAAGAATGGGATCCATGGAATGCCCATCAGTTTGGGAATGGTAAACAAGTCATGGTATATGAATGTGACAGAATACTATTGTGCTGTAAGAAATGCTGAGGGGGATGGTTTCAGAAAAACCTGGGAAGGCTCATATGAGGTGATGCCAAGTGAAATGAGCAGGACCAAGAGAACAATTAATTTAACAACAAAACGTGGTAAAGTCAAGTAACTCTGAAAGAAGTAGGGACCCTGATAAGCATAATGACCAACCAGAATTCCAGTTCAGGACAAGACATTTTTTTTGGACGTGCCCAATGTGTAAATATGTTTTGCTTGACTATACACATGTGTATCAGGGTTTTGTTTTTTCTCAGGGCGGGGAGGGGGAGGGGAGGAGGAGACAATCATTCTGAAAACAGAAGGCAAATTTTGGCAGATCAAAAATACACACACACACACCCCTATATAATTTTTAAAAAAACAAGCCTCACATTCAATTTACTGATCTCTAAAGTCTGGAAAACTTTATCTGTAGTGATTTCCTCACATGATTACTGTGAGATTCAAAAGTGATTGAGTATATACATCTATGTATACATGCCAACTTTAAAGCACTATACACTACATAAATGTCAGTGCTTGCTACAGCTATTTTATCCTGGAGGCAATGAGTCACTGAAGCTTCCTGAGCTGGGTCAGACAAGTCCTTTGGGAAGATTATTTTGGCAGTTCTGTGGAAAACTAAAGAAAGAAGAGAATAGGAAATCCAGAAGTACAATTCAGAGATTGCTGCAATAATGCAAATAAAAAAAGATGAAGGGCCAAATTAGGATAGTGGCCATGACTAGAAAGAAGAGATCAAATGTGAGAGATGTTATAGAGGTAGAATCAACAAGGCCACACTTTTTGGGGGGGGGAACTTGAGGGAAGTAGGGAATGAAGGAGAGGAAAGAATGCTTTTGAGGTTCTGAACCTGATTAACAGGAATAACGGGAGCACCTTTCACAGAAAAAAGGAAGTTCCAGTAAGGGACGGTGTGGTGGGAGCAATAGCCTAATTCCACTACTTTCCCTCTCAAGTTAGGTTAGTTTTTGCTGAAAGGTACTGAAACTATTATTGAGGTGTAAGTCGCTCAGAAGAGGAAGGCCTGGGTCATTAACACAGCTTTCTTTATCATACAGGTACAAAAGAGCTAGGATACCAGCCCTTTTAACAGGCCAAGCTCTTTGACTAGCAAGATGTTGAACACTGAGGTGGGAGAGCTCATGTTGCTGTTGCTCAGCTGTTTCATTGTGCCTGACTCTTCATGATACCATTTTGGGGTTTTCTTGGTAAAGTTTGCTGTTTCCTTCTCTAGTTCATTTTACAGATAAGGAAACTGAGGTCAACAGGGTTACACAGCTAGTGTTTGAGTTCAAATTTGACCTCAGGAAGATGAGTCTTCCAGACTCAAGCCTGACACTCCATCCACTATGCCACCTAGCTCCCAAATCAAAGACATATCCTGGATGAATCACCTCCTGGTTCTATCCCTCTGCTACAGAGAAAGTAAGTAATCTTTTTATTAAATGTTAGAAGGATGGTGAATATCTCATTTTGTTCCAATTTCCAGAATATTTAGAGTCAGTTCTGAACTATCAAGGGACTACCCTGAGTTAGACCCTGCTGTTAACAGCTGCTTTAGGGGCAAGAGGTGATGAAGATAATGAGTTCCATTTTGGACCTGTTTGAGGTGCCTAGAAGACATACAGCTGTAGATATCCAAAAAGCACTTGGTGATATGAGACTGGAACTCAGCTTAGAGATTAGGGCTAGATACACAGATCTAGCGGTCATTTCCATAGAGACTATAATTGAACTCAAGGGAGCTGATATCATTTAGCTCCTTAAGCCCTTATATATTCTCTAAGAGTTGATTCACCATTAACATAGTTAGCAAAGCAGTTTCTTCAAGGACACTCAAACTGACTATGTCCAAAAGAGAACTCATTAGATTTCCCCTTAAATCCTCCTTCTCACCACCACCTTCTGCTTTCCCTATTGCCATAGAGCTCCCAAGTCCCGCAGGCTCATAACCCAAGAGTCATCCTGGTTTCTTCACTATCTTTCATATCCCCTAAATTCAAGCTGCTGCTTTTCTCATCTTTTTCACACTTTACTTCATTCTTAATGCTCTACACATGAGTGATGCTGGCTTTCTTGCTGTACCTCTCAGATGACACCCCATCTCTACCTCCATGCATTTTCACTGGCTTTTGCCCATACTGGGAACCCTCTCCCTTCTCTCTCTGCCTCCTGGTTTTCCTATCCTCCCTCAAGTCTCAGCTAAAGTCCCACCTTCTACATACCTTTTACAATCCTTCTTAAGGGTAGTATTGGACATCCAGTAGACCTCTCAAACTCATGTCCAAAAGAGACATTATCTTCTCCTTAAATCCTGGCATCCCCTCACCCTCCACCTTCCCTGTTACTGTAGAAGGCAATGTCATCCTCCCAGTCCCTCAGACTCATAACCCAAGAGTCATCCTGGTTTTCTCACTATGTTTCATACTCCCCCCCATTCAAGCTGTTGCCAAGGCCTGATGATTTCACCTTTGCAACATCTCTCAAATGTGTCCCCTTCTGATACTGGCACCCCTCTAGTTCAGACCCCCATCCCCTAACACCTGCGCTGTTGCACTGGCCTGCTGGTGGGTCTGTCTGCCTCAAATTTCTCCCCACTTCAATCCATCTTTCAGCCACTGAAGTGATTTTCCTAAAGCAGGTCTGATCATTTCAACACCTTACTCAATAAACTCTTCCAGCTCCTATTGCCTCCAGAAGCAAATACAAAATGTTATTTGGCATATAAAGTCCTTCATAACCTAGCCCTTCCTACCTCTGCAGACTTCTTACACCTGACTCCCCATCACATACTCTTGAATCCAGTGGCACCGGTCTCCCGGCTATTTCCCAAACAAAATATTCCATCTCTCTGCATTTTCTCTCCCTGTCCCAGGTCTGAAAAGTTCTTCCCTCTACACTTTGATGACTGACCTTAAGTCCAAACTAAAGTCCTACCTTCTACTGGAAGCTTTCCCCAACTTCCGTAATCCCTAGTAATTAATTAACTCCTATTTACCCTATATATAATTTGCTTTGTTTATACTTATTTGCATGCTGTCTCCCCCCATTAGACTGTAAGCTTCTTGAGGGCAAGGAATGTCTTTATCCCCAGTGTATCCCCTGTATACTGTATCCCCAGTGCTTAGAACAGTGCCCCTGCATAGGAGATGCTTAATAAATGTTTACTAAGTGATTGTAAAGCCAATCAACAGTAGATTCCTAAAAGAATGCTACTGTGAACAGCTTTTAAGATTCGGATTACACAGTATTAGTGAACATTCTGTTTATTCCATTACATATCAAGATTCAGTACAATATTCACAGTATCAACAATTCACAATATTATATACAATATTTAGAACAAGGAAAGTCTCAATATTATATCTTATTACAGAAAGTAACAAGGAACAAGAGAAGACTCACCTGGTTTCCCTAAGGGGGAAACCAGCTTTACCTTTAAAGATTTAATCAATCCAGATAAAGATTCAATCAATCAATTAACAAAAGGAATCACCTAGTTTCCCTGAGAGGGAGTTGATTCAATCAACAATTCACAATATACCGATCTTCCACTCGTGGGGCAACCATTAACTTTAGTTTCCAAATAAAATTCTTAGACAGCCACACAAACTTTCCACCCCTTGATTTCCAACAAACCTCAGTTCAGTCCAAGGGGAGGCCTTTTCTTCATTTTGACTCTGGCTAGTCTCTCTGATTCCCTGGATCTACTTCCCTGGTCACAGCTCCCTCCTGAGTCTGTCAAACAATCACCTAGAGTCAGGAGCAGAAAGCTGGCAGGTTCTCGTCCAGTCCTCAGAGATGAACAGCTCCCAGGTCCTTG
>CM053594.1:299631839-299672590 GCA_028646575.1 Pseudocheirus occidentalis | reverse complement strand
ACATCTTTTCACCAATGGACAGAGTTCTATACTTAGCCCTAAGTTACTAGGTGCTACTTAGCCCTAAGTATCTGATCTACTTAACCCTAAGTATCCTATCCACTTAGCCCTAAATATCCAACAAATTGATTATCATTACAGTGATTGAAGAACACTGAACAAAGTAATTTTGGCAATATCCCTATGCAAACTATCAGAAATTCTGAATTAGTGGGAATTTGGACTAATGAAATTTTACCAAAAAGATATTTTCTGTTACCAAGCAACTCTAGAGTACAGATCACATTTTCCTATATTATTATTTACAATTGGGAAACATATTCAATGTATACTGCCCAAAATTTTTACTCAAGATGGTTTTTTTTTCAGTAGAGCAACAACCATACAGCACTTAGCAAGGCCCCTGTGATGTCTGCTTTATTCTTTTCACCCTATTCTGTTTGTGGAATTGTGACTGGAGAAACAGCTAATGGAGGTCTACTACCCAAAAGGCACTTCCTTTGGCTTTCTATCCTAACCTCCATTTGGTCATGGTCAGTCTAAAGCAGCAGCAGCAGCAACAACAACAATTATGATTGTGGCATTACTACAGTGGGGTAATTAAGTCATGAAACTGAATATACACCTTTGTCACCACCTGTCAATGGGCTGTGTTAAAACCCAACTCTTTCCCTGGCCTTCGATGCTGCATTCCAGTCTCTTCTCACACATGCAAATCTATGTTCCCAGATATATGCCACCACTGCACAGTGACAGAAAAATGTTCCCAAAGTCCTCAGGGTAATGTTGTTAGGGGGGGAAACTCTTCCCCAAACACCATTTATTCTGTCTCTGGAGCCCCCATTCAATGTGTTTTCCATCTATACAACCAGCAGCTCATAAGATAACACATCCAAATAGTATGTGACTTTCAAAAACCAACCACTCACAATAATGAATCATTTACATATCAAACATTAAAATTTCCTTAACAGGGCAAAATAAATTATATTGCAGATAATATATTAAAGCAAACAAATAATAAAATACATAATTATACATATTTACATGCATATTATACTCAGATCATACTCCCACACCAATGTACTCATTACATACTTATAAGAACCTAGCAGGGAAGCACATAAATGAGCTTTGAAAACTTTATTTTGGCTAACTCACAACTCTGAACAGCAGGCTTCAATGTTATTGGTACACTTAGAATATAAGTAATACAGTACACAAAACTGATTCTCTCTTCACCTTTGCCTACAGATCATCATCACTCTTCAGTGATGGAAATTCACTTTTCTCTACTTGAACAAAGCCTTTAAAAACTGTTTCAGTTAATCATAACCCTCTAAAGAAGGCTTAGAAAATGTTAGCTCTTACACAGCAATTCTTGTTAAGCTAGAGAACTACCAAGTGCATCCGACTAGCTACCTCTGGGTTTCATTGAACAGTTTGGCCAGTTGTTCACTCACCTAGATGCTGCACTGTCCAGTCATAAAGGAATCCAAGACAAGACAGCTGGGGCCCATTCTTGGAGTGAGCTCCATGGGATAGCAAGCAAAATTAAGAGCCCCCTCTCCTTTTCCTTCTCAAGACAGAAGTGGCAGCAGAAAGGAACAAGCCCTTAGGAAAAGCCTGACCTTTCTCCAACTCCAAGTGGAGATGAAGGGCAAGCATGAAGTCAGTTCTTTATTGAGAGCCTTCTCCTGTCCCAGGTACTGTGCTGAGAGCTGGGAAAACAAAGAAAGGCCAAAACAACCCCTGTTCTTGAGGAGCTCAAAGTCAAAAAGGAGAGATAATGCATAGATATCTATGAACATACAAGCTATATGCAGATACATATCTATATGATAAATAGGAAACAATAGCAGAGGACAGGCACTATCAATCAATCAATATTTATTTATATATTTATTTATATGTTTATTCATTTATTTATTCATTCATTCACCCATTCATTTATTTTGGAAGGGGGAAGGCAAGGCAATTGGGGTTAAGTGATTTGCCCAAGGTCACATGGCTAGTGTGTCAAGTGTCTAAGGCTGGATTTGAACTCAGGTCCTCCTGACTCCAGAATCAGTGCTCTATTCACTGCCTCACCTAGCAGCCCCTCAACAAAGGTTTATTAAGCACCTACTATGCTCCCAGCACTGTGCCAAGCACTAAGGATACAACATGAGGCAAAAGACATTCCCTGCCCTCAAGTTGCTTGTTCTAATGGAGGAGGCAACATTCAAACAAATATACAAAGCTAGCTATAGATGGGTTAAATGGGAAATAATTCAAAGAGAGAAAGCACTGGAACTAAGAAGGGTTGGACAAGGCTTCTGGTAGAATGTGGGATTTTAGTTTGGACTAAAAAGGAGGCAGGGAGGTCAGTAGTCAGAGTGAAGGAAGGAGAGCTTTTCAGATGTGGGGAATGGTCAAAGAAAAAGCCCAGTGCAGAGAGAACAGCCAGGAGGCCAGTGTCTCTGAAGCGAAGAGTGTATGGTGGGGAGTAAGGTATAAGGAGCCTGGAAAGGCAGGAGGAGGCAAGGTTACAAAGGGCTGTGAATGACAAACACAGCATTGTGTATTTGTTCCTGGAAGCAATAAGAAGTGACTGGAGTTTACTGAGTAGGAAGATAATGTGATCGGTCCTACATTTTAAGAAAATAATTCTAGTGGCTGAATGGAGAATAGTGAGGAGTAAAGTGAGACTTGAGGCAGACAGACCCACCAGCAGGCCATTGCAACAGCACAGGTGTTAGGGGATGGGGGTCTGAACTAGACGGGTGCCAGTATCAGAAGGGGGCACATTTGAGAGACGTTGCCAAGGTGAAATCGTCAGGCCTTGGCAACAGCTTGAATAGAGGGGGTATGAAAGATTGTGAGAAAACCAGGATGACTCTTGGGTTATGAATCTGAGGGACTGGGAGGATGACGTTGGCCTTCTACAGTAACAGGGAAGGTGGAGGCTAGGGGATGCCAGGTTTTAAGGAGAAGATAATGAGTTCTCTTTTGGACATGAGTTTGAGAGGTCTACTGGACATCCAATACTACCCTTAAGAAGGATTGTAAAAGGTATGTAGAAGGTGGGACTTTAGCTGAGACTTGAGGGAGGACAGGAAAACCAGGAGGCAGAGAGAGAAGGGAGAGGGTTCCCAGTATAGGCAAAAGCCAGTGAAAATGCATGGAGGTAGAGATGGGGTGTCATCTGAGAGGAACAACAAGAAAGCAACAGCAATAAAGAACAGCACAAACCAGGTTATGAAGGATTTGAAAAGCCAAACAGAGAATTTTTTTATTGACTCCAGAGGTTATAAGGAGCCACTGGAATTTACTGAATAGGGAAGAGACACAGTTAGACCTGCCCTTTAAGATCACTTTGATAGCTAAATGGAGAATGGACTGGAATGTGGTGGGGGGGGGGGGGAGGAGATTGGAGGCAGGAAAACAAACCAAAAGGTTGAAAGAATAGTCCAATTATGACATGAAGATTGAACCATGATGGTGGCAGTCGAAGGCAAGAAGCTAATGAATGGTAGGAATATTCCAAGACCAAGGATTGGCAGGAAAAGATTAGCTACATGATATGTGGGCAAGGGACTCAAAGGAAGGGGACAATGTAGAGTTGACCTAGCTGACCAAAGGGTCATCAAGATGGAGAAAAGAGGAGAATATGGCCAGTGCAGGTGGAATAATCTGGTAAAGAATTAAGAAGTAAAGGATTAAAGCGGATTGACAAGGCCAAAGAATGGATATCCTATCAGGAAACCATCACTAACAAAGTGCATCTACAGTATTTCAGGCACTGTGTTCAGCTGCCAGTCCCTATTTATCTTCATGGAACTTACATTCTAACAAAGGGAGATGTCACATAAAGTATACTGGTAGCCTAAGAAGGAATTTTGGTCTGAGCAGTCATGGGGAGGGTATCATACCACCATTCCCATTCAGTCTACTTCAGTGGTTACCTATCATCCCCAGGATCACATATAAAATCCTCTGTTTAGTAATAAAGTTCTCTGTAACTGGGCCCCTTCCTACCTTTCTAGTCTTCCTACACCCTACTCCCCTCCTTGCACTGAGATCCAATGACATTGGCATCCTTGCTGTTCCTTTCACATGACACTCCATCTCTTGACTTTGACCCTTTCCACTGGCTTATCCTCCATACCTAAAACTCTTTCTCTCCTCATCTCTGCCTCTTGGCCTCCCTGGTCTCCTTTAAGTCTCATCTAGTCTCATTTTCTCCAAGAAGCTCAACCCAATCCACCTTAAAGGTAGTGTCTTCTCTTTGATTATCTCCAATTTATCCTGTACATATATTTATGTAATGCTTCCCTTATCTGGCTGTGAGATGCTTGCGGGCAGAGACTATGTTTGTCTTTTTTTGCATCCTCAGCATTTAACACATGCCTGGCACACAGGAGATGCTTAATAAATGATAGCTGACTGAGTGACTAAAAATGACAGCAGAGCCACAGGCAGTCAACTTATACTCTTTCCAAGAGCAAAGGTAGGATTGCTTTCATTATTGTGCCCAGAGTAAAAGGGTGCAGGAAGGGAGGAGGCAGGAAATACAAAAAGACTCAAATTCAACGACAAGATGCCCACACTGGTCAAGTCCTTTGCCCTGCATGATGAAATGTGAAGCGTGCTTTGGAACAGGCTAGATATCATTGGCTAGGTGATTGTGCATTCCTTCACACATTTACAATCAGGGTGGACCCAAAGCTGAGTGAATTGACTAAACCAAGAAACAAGAGGGTCTTCTCTGGAGGTGAGGTTAAAAGGAAGGCCGGTTCAGATAAGAAGAGAGTAAAGCAGGGCAGTCTAAATGACAAGACACCCAAGTAGGCCCTGGATTCTTCACAGATTCCTGAGTGAGATGTGAAGCACAGTCTAAAGCTGGCTAGAACAGTGATAATTGATGTTTGTAAAGAGTAAACAAACATCCTAAAAGATTCTGGGGCATTGTGTAATCATCAAAGTGATGCAATCTATGGGATATAGAATCTTAGAACACACATGTTCCTTGAAGGCAGTCTTGTTTCTGTCCATATATTCCAAGTCATCTGTATTATTGTGATTCCATACTTGAATTCTTTCTTTCTAGATGCTTGCTATCTACCTATCTGTATCTATATATCTATATCCATATGCAAATATGGATCCATCTATCTAATTTCTGATAGAAAAATTTTGGATTTTGGCTATGACATTCCTGAGAGTTTTCATCTCTGGATTTCTTTTAAATGATTAGTAAACTCTATTTTCACTTTGTCAGTTAAATTTTAATAGTTCCAGGCAGTTTTACTCATGAGGTCCTGAAATATAATAGTTAGGCTTTCTTTATGGTCAAGGTTTTCGGGCAATCCAATAATCTGTAGATTATTTCTCCTTGGGGCGGCTAGGTGGCGCAGGGAATAGAGCACCGGCCCTGGAGTCAGGAGTACCTGAGTTCAAATCCGGCCTCAGACACTTAACACGAAAAACTAGCCGTGTGACCTTGGGCAAGTCGCTTAACCCCAACCTGCCCTCCAAAAAGCAAAAAAAAAAAAAAAGATTATTTCTCCTTGACCTGCGCCTGCTTTTTAAGTCAGTTGTTTTTCATAGGGGATACTTTATGTTTTCTGGTACATGTGCAGTCTTTTGATCTTGTTCTAGTATTTCTTGCTTTTCATGGACGATCTTTGTCCAGCCTATTCTAACTTTGAAAGACTGTTACTTGCATAAGGTTTTGTGCCTCCCACACTAAGGCAGCTGTTCTCTTTCCAATTCTTTCTCTTGAGCTCTTTTCTTTTACTTAACTCTTGCTTCATTTCTTCCAATTATTCCAGTAGAGCTTGTGACAACTCAAGTGGGTCTCTTTGAGGCTTTACTTGTAAATAATGTGGAGTTATTTTCTGCTTGTAAGTTTGAATATTGGGAATCCTTGGCCCCATAGTATTTTTATATCATCAGTGTTTTCTTCTGTTTATGAATTTTTCCAGCCTTACTTACTGAATTAGGACTTTGTGTAAGAGGCAGGCTCAGTATTTCTGGAAAGAATAGGACAGGGAAAGTGGAACTTTGTTTGGTACTGAGTCGTAATATCTGTGGTCTGAGTAATGAATTCTTTGCTCTTCATGGACTTCAGGGGTGGCTTCAGCTAGTAACCTAAGGCGGAAGAGCAGTCTTTATTATAATGGTCTGATATAGGAAAACCCCTGATTGGCATATTGGTCTAAGCCCTTAAAGGGGCTACTGAGCCCCAGTTCAAGAACAAAGAGACACAGCTACAGGGTCCAAGTGTCACTAGCTAGTCCCTGATCTGGACTTCCATCTCTCTGCCCCCACCTATACAGCAACATATTTCAAGTTTTCTGACTTGCCTCTTGTCCCTGATATGGCAGGCTTTTGGCAGCTGACCACCCAGGCCAGGCATTTTTGGCCTGCAAGTTTCTAAATTTCTCTTTGTGTAGAGCTGGCCTGGAAGAATTTAATTTACTACTGTTTCTTCTTGGATTTCTGGATCATTACTCAGTCTGGTGCGCTTTTTCATCCTGGATGAAGTAATTGTAAGAGAGCTATTTCCACTATTCTGTTTCCATTCATTCTACCACCTTGAAGAGAAACCATGAGTATGGTGACCACACTTTTTAAAAATTGCAAATCAAATCACAAGATCTATAAAATGATTTTTCTATTTGTGACTAAAAACAAATATTTTAGATCAGGATTGCACCAGGAAAATCAGGGCATACATTCCCCATATCCATGGGATGCCCAAAAAGGAGGAATAAACAGATGGAAAAGAATGTGGAAATAATAGAAAATGGAAGATGGATGTGGACAAGAGTCAGAGAAAAGGAGAAAAAGGGGCTCACAGAAGATGAGGGGGTCTGGGGAAATCACCAAGGGAGAGGAGAACAGCAAGAATTTTGTTATGGTTGCAGAAGGAAGACAGAAGTAGTAAGGCAGCATAGTGATAAAAAGAAGCAGAGAAAGTTGCTCTTAAGATCAGATTCATGAGTATTTCCAATGTGGGACTGCTCCATGATACTAAAGGAGTCCACAGAGCCTACTGTGAGAAAAGCTGATCTGATGAGACAGGAACTCATCTAGCACACCATAACAAAATAAGATGCAAAGTAGCAGACCATGAAGAAAGTAAAGAGAAAGACAGGTCAATGAATGAAAATAAGTCATTCACATAAATCAAGAGCAACTACATGCTCCTTTAGATTACTGTGCGCTTTTTTTTTTTTGGTCCTTATTCTGGTGAACAGGGAAGAGTAGAAGGAAATTAAATTGTCGTTTAAAGGAAATGTCATTTAAAGAAAGTGTCCTCTTATTGAGGAATATGTAAGCTGTAGTATATGAATGTAAAGGAACATTACTGTGCCATCAGAAATGATGAATGGACAGTTTCAAAGGAAATTGGGAAGAGCTCTATGAAATGTTACAGAGTAAAGTGAGCAGAACTACAATAACTTACAAAATTATAATAACATTTAAAGAAATCCATTTTTGATACCTACTTAGAACTCTGGTCAACACAATGATAAACCACAAGTCCAAATGAATAAAGATGAAACATGCCACTCACCTTCTCTTAAGATATGATGAACTTAAACTGCTGAGGCACACATTTTTGGATATAGCCGGTGTGGAGGTTTGTTTTGCCAGACTATGAAACTATGTGTTAAGGGCTTTATTTTTAAGTTTGTTTTTTTTTTATTTTCTCAATTGGGGATGGGAGAAGAAGAGGGAGGAACAGATTAATATTTTTAATCAAAGGATATTATGCTATGATATGCCATTTATTTCACCATTGTTTACTGCTATGCAATAATACAGCTCTAAATTAAAACTCAGGAACAGAACCACACTACCAAAAGGGAATGGTGAAAATATAAATTCATCATCTTGCTACTAAAAAAAAGTAGTACAGCACATGAGAGAAGGTGCTCCAATACAAGATAACAAACTCTAGTTTTTTAGAGAGAAATATCCCATAAGTAGAAAAATACAATAAAAAATGCTACAACTGTT
The DNA here is from genome assembly GCA_028646575.1 of Pseudocheirus occidentalis. Classification (NCBI taxonomy): domain Eukaryota; kingdom Metazoa; phylum Chordata; class Mammalia; order Diprotodontia; family Pseudocheiridae; genus Pseudocheirus; species Pseudocheirus occidentalis. Next base: position 299,664,577 of record CM053594.1, on the reverse strand, counting down.
TGATAAGAAATAGTGCATCAGAATGTCCAACCTCCTTTCTTCTAATTCCATGTTCCTAGATACACATGATTTTTATGACAAAACCATTTCTGTCCCTCTTTAAAAACTAATAAACTGGTGTTCTAACAAAAAAAGGAGGCATTGAAACATTTTTAAAAAGAATATATGGGACAGAATAGATAGTAGGAAGACGAGAAGGAAATACAAGTAAGTGGTATGGCTTTGAAAATGATATGTTAAATTTATTATATACTTAAAAGCAAAAACAACAAAATAAAGAATTTACAGTTTTTCTATTCTATTTGTATATAGAAATCCTTATTTTATTTAATATATATTAAGTTCAGAAATTTTAAAAAACAAATCTGTATTCTAGTTTATAAATGGACAGTTTGTGTCATCATTGGAGGAAACTCCTGATCTTTGAAATCATGGATTCATTTGAATTACTGAAGTCTACCCATAAATCACAAGTCACTGTTTCCAATCAATTCACCAGAGCCCAAGTACTCTAAGGGAATCAATACAATCAAGTTTCTTAACACTCAAAGATGAAGGCAAGTTTTAGGACTATGGCAGCCCCACCAGGTCCACAAAGCCAAGCCTGTAGTACTATTCAGTCTCATTTTTACTTTACTACAATCCACCATTAAGACAAAACTCCACTTCCTTTTCCAATTATACATTATAGTAAGCACCAAACAACTCAAAATATAAACAGATGGTTAATATATAACAGATGGTTTAAAAAAATACTAGCTAGTTACTTATATGAGAGTGATTGCTTATTGTCTATATGCACTTAGACTTGTTAAAATAAAAAAAATCAAAATGAATTACAAATTGCAGGGGAAAAGAATCAAATTAAGATATATCATTATAATATGTAAGATATATTATATTAGAACAATATATGAATACTTCAAGCATCCAAGACTTTGTCAAAAGTACTCCCTCTACCTTTGCAAATATATCACATATCTGAAACAATATAGGAGATATTCAAAAGTTCCTATGATCCCCAAACTGATAACCTCAAGCCAATAAACCTCTCTTAACTTAGCTTTTGTTACTGTTGTTCAATCATTTCAGTCGTGTCTAACTCTTTATGACTCCATTTTATTGGGGTTTTCTGGGCAAACTTAGCTAACCTAGTCCTTCTGTGTTATACATGTAATCCAATAAGGGGCCTGTACTTTGATGCCTTTCCATCTTAAAGAACTTGCGCTCCAAAGACACATGCTTTGAGAAACTGAAGTTAATTCCATGCCATGATAACACAGAAATTTATTGGAGCAAAAAATTAGATCGATTTTATTTCTATTTCATCTTCTATTCAACCAACTGCATCATTCATCCAGTGCTATAGTTCCTGCTACTGTGGGCCTGAAACAGTCAAAAAGCTGGCCTATGCAAATTACTAACCAGAATCTTCCTGACACCAAGCCAGGTCAACAACTACGGTTATGGCAATGTTCCTGTCATTCTTTCTACACAAATATTGCTTACACTTTGGCAGAGTTGGCAAACCAGAAGAGTGGCAACAAAAAGCTGGAGAAGGCCAAAAGCATCTTGCATTCATATGCTAGTAAATTATTTACCTTCTTCAGCCCAAGAGTACCCCAAGAGCCCCTCTTGCATCCTAGTCAAAACCTGGAAGAAAGCAAAATTCCCTATCTAGTACAGGAAAAAAAATGTGGCAGTTCAAAGTCTGGCCTCCAAAATACTATAATGATGCAAATATAAATAGCTTGCCTTATAAAATAGTTAGAAATTTGTGAATGGTTAACAAATGTCAGAAAGCATCAACACTGTTTCTAGTAGGATGACAAAGAAATGCTTATTTTTTTTTAATCATTTCATTGTTTTATTTCTGGAAAATACCTTTGTAGAGCTACTTACTAAACAGTAAATGGCTGGCTGGCCGGTTGGTTGGTTGGTTGGTTGTCCTTCCTTGTCGAAGAATATGAGAATGACATCTCTATACTAGAGTCAAGTTACAGTGTACCTTACTGTAGCTGATCAGACCAATATGAGGTTGGGCACAAATAACCCATGTAAACATTTGGGGAGGATTCTCTAAATTTGTGCATCACTCGTTTCTTTTGAGCTACTTCAATTCTGCTCTGCTCATAGAGCACAGCACCTTCTCTGATGGACACGTCATGCTAAGTGGTCCTCTGCCAGTGTCTCCCATGTCATGCAATCAATTTCAAAGTTCTTCAGCGAGACCTTGAGAGCGTCCTTGTATTGCTTCTTCTGACCTCCATGTGAGTGTATGCCTTGTGTGAGTTCTCCATAAAAGTCTTTCAGACAAGCATATGTTTAGCATTCAAACAATGTTGCCAGCCCGTCAGAGTTCCACGCTCTGCAGTAGAGTCTGAATGCTTGGCAGTTTAGTTCAAGAAAGGACTAGTGTCCAGTATCTTATCCTGCCAGGTGACCTTCATAATCTTCCTAAGACAATTTAAACGGATGCAATTCAGTTTCCTAACTGAATATGCCATTCAGGTTTCACAGATATACAACAATAAGATCAGCACAACAGTTCTGCTGACCTTCAGCCTGGTAGTCAGTCTAATATACCTCTTCTCTTGCACAGTTTGTTTAAAAATTCCCAAACACTGAGCTAGCTCTGGGTAGCTAGATGACACAGTGGACAGAGCACCATCTGAGGAGTCAGGGGGCCCTGAGTTTAAATCCAGCCTCAGATACTTTCTAGCTGTGTGACCCTGATCAAGTCACTTAACCCCCAATTGCCTTAAACAGCAAAAGCCACATCTTTTTAGGAACTCACAATGCGTGCATAATTAAAATGGAATAAAATGAAATCACAAGTTGTTTTTCCTCATCTTAAATAGTTATATTATGTAAAGAAGTTTCCTAAGTGTCCCCACCAAAACAATTTATCAACAGCATAAAAAATCTTATATCATAATCATCATCACATTCAACTGTGTATTATTTAGTTATCCGCTCCTGTTTCATCCCTTCTGCATTCTCTACGACTAGAATTCACTAGAGTCAAATACAGTTGCAGACAAGTGCCAACCTGCACAAGCAGTGGGAGTTTCCTTATCCAGGAGTTCCCTACACCAATGAAATCAATCACAAGTTCAGTTCAGAGACAGACAGAGAAACTCTGCATCTCCCCCATTTCTTCCTTTTCCACCTGGCTGCACTCCTTTATACTTTAAGAACCTCATCCCCCTATGAGATCACGTCCCATAACGCGTCATAATTACTCTCCTTCCCTGAGGACCCCTCTGAATGGACAGCAAGGGCTCCTCCCAAAACCTCCACTTGGGGAGGGTGCCCACCAGGAAGGTGCCCAGTGCTCTCTTCCCTGCCCCCCTCACCCCTTTTCAGCTTCCTTCTGTGTGTAGTCTTCCCCCACAAGGTCATAAGCTCCTTGAGGGCAGGAACTCTCTTAGTTTTATTTGCATTCCCAGCACTTAGCAAAGTACCTGGTACAGAGTAGGTGCTTAGTAAATGTTTACTGACTTCCTGACTGACCACTGTCCAGGGCAATATTCTGCACAATATGTGCTTGGCATTCATTTTATCTTTGTATCCCTAGCAAAGAGCTTTATTTAATAAATGTTTACTTAGTAAGATGCATGCAATTTTATATAACAGCATGACTATTTCTAAACAGTTACTTATTGCTACTTATACAGTAACAAGTTATTTTGAGAAATGTGACTGTACACTTTAGTAACTGACTCACCTCCATATCACCAAAAACATAAGAAGTATTTCTACTTATTTGGGTAATACTGCATTATAATAGAATATATCCTCCTTGAAGGCAAAAAATGTGGTACTTTCATATTTATATACCTAATAAGTAGCAAATGGTAGACATTTAATAAAAGTTTGTTGATGGGTTATTAATAGTTCAGCCACTCCCAACTGCTAAAAATGCTAATGGTGTAACACCTGATTGTCTTTTAAAGCACTTCACCTCAAAAATTTAAAATGCTCACTCTGACATATATTATTAGCCTTACTGAACACATATCTGAGTTTTTTTAAAAAGTGAATATATCAAATTGACAGACTTTCATCATCAAAACACAAGAAATAAGCTCAAGTAAACCACCTCTTTTAAGAAGGAATGGTTCAGGGGCTACCAGGTGGTGCAGTGAATAGAGCACCAGCCCTGGAGTGAGGAGGATCTGAGTTCAAATCCAGGCTCAGACACCTGACCTACTTACCAGCCACGTGACTTTGGGCAAGTCATTTAATCCCAATTGTCCTCTAAAAAGCAAAAAACAAAAACAAAAAAAAAAGAAAAAGGAATGGTTCTTTTAGAGTAAGAGAATTTATCAGCTGTGGGCAAAGCTATATTTCTTAGAGAAATTCTGTTCTACTCAACTGACTATACTATAGGACTAGATCCAACATGAGTATTATACATACATACTAGTTTTAAATACTATACCTATATAACACAAAAATAAATTATATACTTGCATAATTTGTTTCCTTGGCTGATGTATAAGAAAAAGACTGCCATGTTAATTCTCATAAGTCCTTTATGTTTCATTTTTAGTCAGTGTTTCTCTGAAGAATTACTGTCAGAAGACTGAGGTAGTTGTGGATTTCTTTGTTTTTCCAGGAATCTATTTTCAAATCAAATTGTATTTCTTCTTAGAAATTCCTGCTCCAAGTTTTACTTTTCTTCTTCATGCATGTATATATGCAAGTCAGTGAAAAAGAATTACTATGATGAAAGGAGTCTGTGCTTTATTTAAATATGCAACTGAAGAAAACAAAACTTAAATGACAGATGTGAAAATTCTTCCTGATTATACAATATTAGAATCATAGAATATTATAGCTGGAAAATACCTTAGATACTCTCTATGCCAGCACTTTTTAAACTGTGGGCAACAACCCCACATGGGGTCATGGAAAACTTGGCAACAGTAAAAGGCAATGCCCCAAAATGCATGAAATTAATTTAGTTTTTAAATTTTAAAATTGTAATTAATTTAATTTTAAAATACAAATGCATAATGAATCTGAGGTGTTTCTGACAGCACTTGCCTGTGTTGCATTGTGTGACTTCACCGAAGCCATGGTTCTGAACACAAAGCACGCACATTTGTGTCATACCACACAACGCCAAACAAATGCTGCCAAAAAGCAAAAAGGAGAGGAAAAAGATTTAAGAAGTCCCCCTCTGTGCTACTTCTCTGGTTAAATCTACACATGTAGCCAACACAGGAGAGCACTGCCCCCAAAAGAACACTCAAGCTGGAATCAGGCCGCTACTCTACTCTGCTGGTTTGCTATGTATTGCCTATGTGACCTTGGCAGACGTTTAAAAACTGTTTGGGGCCTGCATTTCCTCTCTCATCTGCAAAATGATGTTAAATGAGAAGAACTCTAAGGTCCCTTCTAGCTCTAGATCTGTGAGGCTAGGAGTATATGAAAGAGGATGTGTAATAAGAGGCACAGGGTTTCTAAGAACCAATGCAAAGATTGTAAATACATTCCAACATGAAAGCTACAGGTTAGCCCATTTATAATAGGATAGCATTATTTAATAAAAGTGTTTAAAAGAACGATTTTGAACTTCATCAAAGTTTTAAGTTGGAAAAAGAAAACAAGCAACCTAGATATCTTTGGGAAGATCAGACCAAGTCTGTTTTCTTAGGGTAAGGAAAAGCACAGAAGTGGGGGGAGAAGAGCGCAATGACCACATCCAAAATACTTTTGGTATTTTCTGTTTGTCAGCTATTTTTATTTCTGTTTTTATCTCTATTATAAACGCCATAAAACTTTTTAACAGCACAGAGATTTGAGAACCCCTACAAAGTGTAAACTTTGTTTTTACAGAACAATAAATTTTTAAGTGACTGGCTTTCATCGCTTGTATGTGCTGTTCATTTAAACATAGTACTAAAATATTAAGCTTTCTTCTGTAGCTTTAAGAGTACTTAATACATTTGGTATTTGACATACGCATTTGCCTTTCCCTCTGAACCTGAAAATGCACTTGATCAGCACACCAACAGGTGTTTACAAGACTACACAGAGATGATAAATAATGATCTTAACATATGTCCACAGTACCACATCCTGGTGGTGTCATCCATAATTCCCAAGATAGGCCTATTAGGCCATGATAGATCATATAAAATTAAGTAATTCATCCATACATGATAAATACACCAAAATGAAAACACTGCCATTACTGTACATATTTTCCAAGGCATTATTTTTACTATTTGACTTTACTTCTATATAGTCACATAGAAGCAATTAATCACATGCACTTAATTACCTTACCATGACAAACTTTATAACATGAAATGAAAACGAATCTTCTAATGTCACTTAGTCCAAATGCTTCCAGATAGGGTACATATATTCATAAAGGAATGCACATATTAAGTATAGGGTAATAAGGTGAAGGCATTGGGAGCTGAAGAAACCAGTAGTTTTCTAATTAAAGTTTGGTGAATAAAGTTTCAAATCACTTTCAAATGAATGCCAATATAGATAGTACTTTTAAATGATCAGATTTTACTATGGGTAGCATCTCATTTTTCTTTACTTTTTGTTATTGTTTTGCAAGGCAACTGGGGTTAAGTGACTTACTTGCCCAGAGTCACAGAGCAACTAAGTGTCAAGAATCTGAGGCCACATCTGAACTCAGGTCCTCCTGATTCCAGGGCTGATGCTCCATCCACTATGCTACCAAGCTGCCCCTGGTAGCATAAGAATAACATTTAAGATTCAAACAAGGGGCAGTTAGGTGGCACAGGGAATAGAGCACCGGCCCTAAAGTCAGGAGGACCTGAGTCCAAATCTGACCTCAGACACTTGACACTAGGTGTGTGACTCAGGGTTGATCACTTAACCCCAACTGCCTTACCTTCCACCCTCCAAAAAAAAAGGGGGGGGGAAGGGTGGCTAGGTGGCACAGTGAATAGATCACTTGCCTTGAAGTCAGGAGGATCTGAGTTCAAATTCTGCCTCAGACACTTAACACTTACTAGCCATGTGACCTTGGGCAAGTCATTTAACTCCAATTGCCCTCCAAAAGGAAAAAAAAAAGATTCAATCAAAAAAACATTCTGACTGCCTAGTTCAAAATATTATAATCCACTTTTCTCCAATAGCCCACTATTAGCACATATGAATGATAAATAAAGTAAGGGGAAAATGCTATATAAAGGATATACAAAGCATGGTTGTACATCAGCAGTTTTCAAACTACATACATATTAATGTCCTTTGGTTAATATCTATGGAAATGATTCAAAAGCCTTTTAGTGAATTTCTGTAGGAATGAAGCAACTATTTACAAGTAAAATGCAGTCAGGTAACTGGTACTGTCAGACAATCAATGGAAGAAGATGGGAGTTTGAATTCTGGCTTCAACAATGCATTCCCCAACAACAAATTCCTCAAGTGTGACTTGGGGAAAATTCCTTAACTTTTCTGAGTCTTATTTCTCATCTTTAAAATGGAAATAATAATACTTACGCCACAGGGTGGCTGTGAAAATACAATGAGATAATGAATGTAAACTTGCTTTGTAACCATAAAATGCTATTTTAATGTATGCTGTTATTATCAGAATCACATATGTCTTGGTCAAAAAGGGCAGCTCTATTCTTTACGGCTTAATAAATTTGATCTGGCATTTTAGAGATTAATAAACTTGATCTGGTATTGGCAATAAGACAAAAACTTGGGCACTAGATAAAGGTTTCAGCTTTCAGAGTTTTACATTTAAATGACGGTCTCTGAAATGTTGCGATTCAGCTGTTTTGATTTCTTCTAAAGAATGAATTTTTTGTTGTTGCACGTTAGCAAACAAATTAATCAGTTGCAAATGTTTTCCATTTTCTTGTCTCTCACTTGCTGTGACATACTTCATCTTTACAGTATCCATGAACAAAAATGAATATCACAACGGACAATCCTACCCTTCGTTCCCTTCTTCTAATCTAGCTCTCCCCCAACTTCCCTCATTCTCTGTGATACCCTTGAATCCTAACGCCCATCTCCTGGTATCTCTTCTCATTGTACCTCACTTCTCCTACCTAGCCCCACACATACCCATCCTACATCACCCCTACATTTGTACCCCATTTTACTCATAACCCTATCCCCACATGGCCTGCTCAGTTCCCACAGTTCAGATTCTCTCACTCTTCAGGTCTCCCTACTATAAGGATCAGTCTCTAATCTATGTCACGTACAGCAAAGCAGGGATAGTATACAGCTTAATTCATCACCCTAGTTTTGAAAGAAGCTCCAGTGACTACACACAAGAGTAAGTATTATCCCCAAATGACTGGAGCATCTGTACAATCTCTCTCTCTCCATGGTCATGTGCTGCTCCCAACATGGACCCACAGCTCTCAGTCCTCTTTGGATGATGGCCTACTTTCAATCTCTTCTAGTTCTGTCTCTTAAAAAGGTCAAGGTACTATGGCAATGTAGGCCAGAATTATTTGTATAATCATAAAAGTAAGAATGGGAAAATATGACTTTAATAATTTTGGGTATTCCATCAATGAAAACAGGAATGTTTTTAAATATACTTTTAAATTCTCTGTTAAGTTATGCCATAATTTTGTCATATTTCTCTCTTTCAAAATCTAATTAAAACCAAGAACCTCAAAATGCTTTTCTAAATTTGTTAAAATCCTTTACTGTTTATAAATGGTGGGCTGGAAAGTTTGTTGAAAATGCTGTTTACTGCAAAAGGTCCAATGTTTGATCAAGTTAACACAGGTTTCAATTTAAACTAAACTCAGGAAATTCACCTTCATAACATTTAACGTTGTGTTTGTCTTATTAAGGTTATGATATTTAAAAAAAAAAAAAAAGCAGATTTAAATGTCCTTACTTACACTCATATTTCTGTCCCAAATCTGGATGCTTCCATCCTGACAGCCAGCTGCAATGAGCTTCCCATCTCTACTGTATGTACAAGTGGTAGGAATTACTTTTTTCCCCTGAACTGTTCTTGGTTTAAATATACTCTTGTGCTTCTTATCATTGTCCACATCCCAGGTTCGCACAGTCCTAAAAATGGAGACAGAACGTTTCATTCACAAAAGAATTAAGCAAAGAAAAAGGAGAAGTTCACATACACTATTCAGAAAACTTTTTAATAGTGAATCTGACATTTTATTTAAAAACCAAAATTAAATGTGCAAAGGTAGAAAGGAGTGACTTTGTTTAGAAAGTAAGACTGTGAATATCATTATGCTGTTCCTGACAGTTTAAGATTGACTACAACTCCATTGTGTTTCCAAGGTGCTTTATAGTTTAATTAACTGATTCCTGACCATTCAGTTCATTGACTTTCTGATGGACAAAAGACCTAATTTTCATCTTATTTGCCTACCTTTTATCTCTCGGATGTTTGCTCCATGAAAGGAGTACTACATGCAAATTCACCACCACTACTGGCAGCAGATCTGTGCTGATTTATTCCTTCCTGTACAGTCATATGATGGTGATGATGGTAATAATAATTATAACAGTGATGACATCAATAATAATAATAACAGTAGCTTGCATTTATATAGTAAGTACTTCAAGGTTTGTGAAGCTGTTTAAACTTACCTCCCTTTCCCCTTACAACAACCCTGGAAGGAAGGTGCTATTATGATTTACACTGTTTTAGACACAAGGAAACTTAGAGAAACAGAGGTTAAGTGATCTGCCCAGGGTCACACAGTTAGTGTTCAAGGACAGATTTGAACTCAAGTCTTCCTGACTCCAGGCCCAGTGCTCTACCCACTGTGCCACCTAGCTGCCTACATCAATCTTGTCTATGAAATGGGCCAAGAACTTCCATGAGGTGCTGTGCTTTCTTTGAAGTCTTCAGCTCAGAGGTCCCTCATAAGCATCACCTTTTGGCTTTCTGCAAAGCTAAAAGAACACTGAAACACTAAGACTAACATTTGATAACCCCAGAATCTCTACTGCACATCTATGAAACTGGTATACAAATCAAGTGGGCAGATTATCAGAACTTGGGTTGGGAATATGAACTGCTAGCCTTGCAAATCCATGTGTAAAACAAGAATTCACGTAGAGTTTCCTGGTGACTAACTGCAGTGTGATTTTACTGCTCTGAATCCCTGAATCCGTGCCCAAAAAACGGATGGTAAAGTGTGAGGCCATTAGGTGTCTGTCAAAACATTTTACGTTGAAGTGCACATATTTTGAAAGCTGGAATGAAATCTGGTCTTATAAAATTAAAACTTTCATAAACAGAGATTTAAAAATAGAAGTATGATCTGCCCAGGCCTTTCTGGCCACAAAATGAAAACATGGAAAAGACAAGAACAAGATACAGGTGGAATCATTGCACTGCCCCAAGCACAAATGTTTTCTGTCTTAACGTTTTGAGTTCTTTCCAGAAAAAAATTCAAAAAACTGCTGGCGGCATCTACTGCCTAAAAGCATCTCAGCTTTTGGCAGAAGTCAAGGAAAGCATTAATTTTGTATGGAAATCACTTAAGAGCTAGTGGTTTAATTTTCCTCCAAAGACTACACAAATAATTTTGGTGATGTAAGAAACTAAAATTCACTGCCTCCCTTACCATAAGAAATGCAACCAAGAAAGCCCACAAAAAGGACTAAATACTAATGAGCAGATGAAAACTCCATGTGAAGTCAGAGGGCCTGGATTCAAATCAAACAGGTACTTGCTACCTCTAAGGCCTCAAGCAAGTCACCTCCTTTGTGTTTCAGGTTCCTCATTCATAACATGAGGGGGATAAACCAGATGACATCTAAGGCCCTTCTACCTCTAGAGTATGTGATTAGTTCCAATGAGAAAAACAGTCCAACATTCTGTCATACATAGAACTGCTGGTAAAGTCAAATTTATCTAGTGTTCTTTTATATTTGTATGAATCTCATGATCATCAAAAGGGTGAGGAATTCACCATGCAAACTCACTCAAAAAAAAATGTTGCTGCTTCAATCATCCACAAAAGATAGACAGAACAGAACAGAAAAAAAATTTCTAATTTTTTTTTTTTGCTTTTTGGAGGGCAGTTGGGGTTAAATGACTTGTCCAAGGTCACACACCTAGTGTTAAGTGTCTGAGGCCGAATTTGAACTCAGGTTGTCCTGACTCCAGGGCCGGTTGCTCATTTGGTTCTATTATTCTAATATTAAGAAATGTGTTCATGTTTTGATTTTGGCACAAAGATCTTGAGGTATCCAATCATGATCTTTCAAGCCTTATAAAAATATAAAGAGAATTACTATTACATAATTACATACACATTTACTGATTTATTAAATCCTTTAAAAAGAGCAATAATTAAAAGTCACTGGGGAAGAATTTATCACAGATATAGATGGACACTGCTAAAAAGTCAATTACAATGAGAAAGACTTTCTAATTTCAAATTTTTATGCCACCTTCCCCTTTTCTTTTCAAGGACCTGTGATTTTACTATTGCTGCTATTAAAGAAATTCATCTCCTGATAGCCAATCTGGTGAACATTTCCAATTTGCTCTATGAAGTTTGGATTCAGTCAAAGGGCTAGACTTGAGGACCTAGAGGGCCACATGTGGCAGGTTCCCCACCCCTGACACTAGAGTCTTCTAGCGGTGGCATTCCTTTGCTGGGGCCTGCTACAGTACCCAAGAATGGTCAAGATGGTCATCAAGAATCCAAGACAAAGGCCACCTCTATGCCACGAGACACAAAAGTGGGTCCATGATGGTCCACCAATTGTCCTACCTCACAAAAATCACATGATGTCAGAGTATATATCCTACAACTCTATGATAACTATCCACAGAGGTGACAAAAAAGGCATGAAAGACTTCTAAGGTATCACTAAAAGTTAGGTAAACTATAGTTACCGTATTCTCCTGATATGTCAGTCTAATTATACTGTCCAAACAAGTAAACGAAATTTTTGCTTGGGTAAAAGTTGTTCTTAATAAAGCATTGCTGACTGTGATTACGGCTTCCTCTTCTAGTTGCTCACAAACCATACTTTTGATCATGTCTTCAAATAAACTGTTAGGATTCAAAATCAAGCACATTTTGAATATAGTCTGTAGATTCCACTCTCTTCTCTTACTTGAAAACAGGATAAAGATTTCCCTTTCTCCAGTCTGGCAATACTTCTCCCATTTTCCATAATCTTTTTACAGATCACTGACAGTATACCAGCAATCCCATTTACCAGTTCCTTCCATACCAAGTTGACCTTTGGGTCTAGTGATCCTGACCTTCCCTTATAAATGTCAAAATACATATGATTCTATGTTAGGAATCGGAGTCAGAAACTATGCTACATAGCTTTATGCTTTGCAAATCACCCCAGGAGATCAAATCAACACTTTTCTACCAACATTTGAGAAACTCACTAAAGTCACGTTTTACTTCTTAAAAGCTTGTTCACAGGTACAGAAAAAGCCATTAGCATCAGCAATTAGCTATGAAACATTAGAGAATCTATAAAGAAAATATCCACACACTCTACGCTCAATTATTTTTGTCGATGGTCATAAGTAAGAGTACTTATATCATTTTAATAAATGATGCTGTAGCTGAATTTACACATATCTCATTTACTCCTCATAACAACACTATGTAGGACTTTTCACGGTCAAACAATCTACAAAGCAACAGAAACATCACAAATTACTACCAACTTAGCTAAGGAAAAAGAAAAGGGGTGGGACAGATGATAGCCCTGCAGAGGTTTGTTCTAAGTGGAAGTAACAAATGTTGCTTGGTAAGACAGACAGATTGTGGATAGGTGGAGACCCTCACCAAGAGCCCAACTGGCTTGTTTAGGTCCTGGGTCATTCTGGTGACCCAGATTTCCCCTGGGGACAAGGAGGACATTCAGTTACTTTTTATGTCCAACAGCCTGAGTCATGACTCCAGAAATGACAAGAAAGGAACTAGAGGAATGAAAAAATGAGGAAGCACTATTTTCTGGGTGAAATTATGTCCACAGCTGTTTTCTTTTTTTTTTTTGCTTTTTGGAGGGCAGTTGGGGTTAAGTGACTTGCCCAAGGTCACACGGCTAGTTTTTTGTGTTAAGTGTCTGAGGCCGGCTTTGAACTCAGGTACTCCTGACTCCAGGGCCAGTGCTCTATTCGCTGCGCCACCTAGCCACCCCCACAGCTGTTTTCTACTACTATATTGTTCATGCCTCTGAAAGATGAAGTACATAAGAAAAAGAACTTAATGCATTCATGAGCAAAAGGACTTTCTCTTCAAAACATGTAATTTACTATAGAGTATCAAACAATCAATTAATAACATTTAGTAAATGTCTACTATGCACCAGACACTGCACTAAGCCCTGGGAATACAAAAAAGGGCAAAAGACAGTCCTTAATCTAAAGAAACTTACAATTTAATGTGGCACACAACAGGCAAACAAATATAAACAGAGAAGCTATACACAGGAAAACAGGAAATAATTTTTAAAAAGGAAAGCACTGAAATTAAGAGGGGTTGGGGAAGGCTTCCTGTAGAATGTAGGATTTTAGTTCAGACTTCAAGGAAGGCAGAGAATTCCAGGCATGGGGGACAGTCAAAGAGAATGCCCAGAACCAAGAAAAGGAGTGTCTTGTCTGTGGAATGGCAAGAAGGCCAGTGTCACCGGATCCAATTCTCCAGTGTCACTGGAGGAGCAAGATGTAAAACTTATGGAAAGGTAGGAGGAGACCGAGTTCTGGAGGGCTTGGAGTGCCAGACAAACCATGTTGCAGCTGACCCTGGAGGCAAAAGGGAGCTGCTGGAGCTTGTAAAGTAGGAGGGTGACATGATCAGACTTGACCTTTAGGAAAATCCATTTAGTGACTAAATAGATGGACCAGGTAGAGAAGAGACTTGAGACAGGAAGACAGAGCCATCAGCAGGCAGGGCCTGGACCGAGGTGGTGGCAGCATCAGAGGAGAGAGGGAAGCACATTGGAGAGATGTTACAAAGGCTAAAATGAGAGGTCTTAGCAACAGCGTGGATATAGGGGAATGAGAGATAGTGAAGAATCCAGGATGACTCGTAGGTCATGAAATGACGTGCATAGAGATAGGATATTGTCTTTATGAGTAACTGAAATAAAAACAAATATCGACCATATATGGGGAAATAAAGTATCTATTCTACACTTCTGAAAAACACAGCAGAGATTTTCTTTCTATTAAGAATAAATGTACATTTTACAAATACAAACTGTTTTAAGCAGAGTTGTGTTTTTTGACTTGATCCACACCTGACTAGCTATAGATTAGTACTTTATCACAGATAAAAATATTTGGAATTTCAATACAAAATTGCTATTTATATAATCTAGATTTATATACATTTCTACAATTTAAAATGGTATTGATAGGAAGGCACCAATAAAACAAAAAAGGTCAGAATGTGCTAGTACTTGGATTTTAAGGAAAGCCATTTTGCTATGTTCAATATTTTATGACATTTTATATTTACAAAGTTATTGATAAGCTTGTATCCTAAAAATAAGACTGAGACTCTCTTTCCTCCTCACATAACCAGAATGTGTCACAGGTCCTGAATACAGGGCAGCTTCCTGACTCAAAGGCAAGCTATCCACTATCAGAAGTTAATATCATAGCTATTTTGCTTTCTTTGGGAAAAGAAGATTTCACTCCAAAAACTATGACGCACATGACACATAGCTCAGTGTTTCTAAGATAAAAATTATTTACTGCAGCTCTCTTTGTGGTGGCAAAAAACTGGAAATTAAGGGGATGCCCATCAATTGGGTAATAGCTGAACAAGTTATGGTATATGAATGTAATGGAATACTACTGTGCTATAAGAAATGAGAAGGAGATGGACTTCATAATTACCTGGAGAGGCTTATACGAATTGATGCTAAGTGAGAAGAGCAGAACCAGGAAAAATTTGTACACAGCCACAGATACAACATATATATGACAACCAACCTTGATAAAGTGGACTCTTCTCAGCAACACACAGTTAAAAGACAATTCTACAAGTCTCAGGATGGAAGGAGATGTCTACATTCAGAGAAAGATCTAGAAAGACCAGAGTTTAAATGGAGACTGAAGCAACCTACATACTATCATTCTTTTTCATGTTTGGTTGTTTCTTCTTTACCACTATTCCCTCCATTGGTTACAACCCTTCTATACAACCAGACTAATGCCCAATATGAAAAAAATATTTGCAGATCCTATACTTGACTGCATGCTTCCATGGGCGGGGGGGAGGGGAGGAAGGGGAGAAAATTTGAAACTCAAGGGATTGTAGAACTGAATCTTGCAAACTAAAAGTAAATAAACAAATCAATTTAAATTTAAAAAAGAAAATAAAAATACACACAAAAAATTGTTTATATTAGCCCATGTCCTTAAAAATACTAAAATCTAGAGATCAGTAAATACACAGGAATAAATACAACATAAAATAGAAATTAGCGTGTAAAAATACATGAAAAATTAAAAGGCTGAGTTGAAAATAGGAGATTACTGCTAGCTGAGAGAACAGGAAAGGCTATGTAAAAGGCTTGGCATTTTACCTGGTTCTAGAGGAATGAGCAAAGTTTTACAGAGGAGGTATGTGGGAGAAATGTTTCAAGTATAAGGAATACCATGAAAAAAGAGAAAAGAAGTAGTAATTGTGCAAGGCTCCACCTCCTCCTCATTAACTGCCCACCACATTGCCATTCCTACTACAGCTATCTTTGCTCTGGTAGTCTCTTCTCCTCACTGGCGACTCCCTCCCCAGAACCACCGTTTTAGGAAGGACCTCAGCCATGGTTCACTTCAATCATACTCTGAACTTTTCCAAACTCTACCTCCCTCTCCTTGACTACCACATTGCCCCTGATGGTAGCCTTCCCCCAACCTCACTTTCTAGCATCCCATCAGAAAGCAGGCTCTTTAAGGGAAAGCACTGTTTTGCAATCCTAGCACTTATTATAGCACCTGGAAGGAGAGAAGTGAAATATAACTGCAAGGGTAAGTTGGACCCAGAATGCCAAAATAAGAAATTTGGCCTTTACCAGGAGTCACAGGAGAGTCAGGTCTTTAGGCTCAGGAGTGATCTGAGTTGACCTCCACATCCTCCATATTAGGAAGACTAATCTGGTAGTAGCATATAATATATCTGAAGAGGGAGAAACTAGGAATGAAGAGATAAAACAGAAAGTAGCTATTTATTTCCCCTTTCTCTTTCTTTCTTTCTCCCTCTCTCCTTCCCTTCCTCCCTCCCTCCCTTTCTTTCCTTCTTTCCTCCCTTCTTTCCTTCTTTCCTCCCTTCTTTCCTTCCTTCCTTCCTTCCTTCCTTCCTTCCTTCCTTCCTGACCCTTGCACCAATGATAATGGTCTGGAATCATCTCAACTTTTAAACAGATGCATACACTATAGAACATGTATCACCAGCCCTATTACTTCACCTGTGAACACAGATACATAAAAGCGAATTCTTCAGCTCTAAAACAGCGGTTCTCAACCTGTGGGTCATGACCCCTTTGGGGGTCGAATGACCCTTTCATGGGGGTCACCTAAGACCATAGGAAAACATGTATTTCCGATGGTCTTAGGAACTGAGACACCGCTCCCACCCACATGCAGATACATGCACATAAGAGTATTAAAGGGTCACGGCATTAGGAAGATTGAGAACCACTGCTCTAAAAAGACAGTGGGAACAGAGTAATATATCACTCTCAAAAATTTGATTTTTCAATTTCAGGTATGCATTTGTTGTATATGTATGTACACACACAGACACACACATGTATATATATATGTGTCTTTAAATGTGTCCTGTTAAGGAGCATATAAATATGATTCACATGCTTTGCTTCTGTAAGGCTAAGATAAATTTTAAAATGAGCTTGAAAATAATAAAGAAAATACACTTGACCTTTATTAATAGTTATCATATCAGTTCATAACTATGTTGAAAAATTCTGGCACATGAATGTAATCCAGTATTTCTTTTCATAAAGATAATTTCAAAAAAAAATTTGTTAAGTACTTACTGTCTTTAAAACACCATGTTAAGCAGAAGAGTATATAAACACAATCAAGTAAAACATTCTCTGCTTTCAAGAAACTTACCTCCTAATGAGGGAAGCCATCACATTAAAGGGAACTAGAGGGGAGGGGTCCACATGCTGCCACACGGCAAGAAACATGGGGACTGTGTCCCAGTAAGATAAAGCAGAAGTTGGCCTGTCCTAACTGAGGGACTCAGGAACAGAGTGCAGATTGCCAGTGGGAAGGAGATGGAGTTCATGGTCTCAAGAGAGGCAGAGGGGCACAGAGAAGCACGGGAAAGCTTATGAGCTGAAGCAAAGTAAAGTAAGCCTACCCAGGAAAAACAACATGCACAATGACAACAAAGTAAAGGGAAAGAACTACAGCAAGGAGGTAACACAACAGCACACAATTACAACGACCAAGCAGGGCCCTGAAGAGTAGATATAAAAATACAACTCTATTCCATTCCTTGCAACAGTGGAAAACTAATTGTGGTGTTAGATAGAGAGGCGCAAATACAGATAGAGCTAGAGATGTATCTGTACATGGGTATGTATATATATTTATATATGCATACATATATATGCACATGTACATGCACATGTATACATATATGCACACATTTTTAAAGTCACTCTATGTTTTGGCTGGTTTTGCTGAATTTTCTTCTTTTTTGTAATAAAGGGTGGCTCTCTGAGTAGAAAAAATGTACGGGATATATTCAGAAATGCAAGTGATATAAAAAGAAGAGACATCAATATAATTATTTTTTAAAACATTATAATAGGAGAGAAGGCAACTGAAAACAATATATCAGTGTTAGGAAAGGTCAGGCAATAGCTAACAATAAACGCAATGAGTTAACAGTATAAAATGACCATTAAAATGAGATATTAAATAGCATGAGTAAAAATATAGAATATATAATATGGAATCATATTTTAGAATCAACACTGGCAAATATGTACAAGATTGTAAATGACCAGGATGGGGTGAAGGAACTTGAAATAAAGGAAGAGGGAAAGGAAGAGGAGTGAAGGGGAAGGAAAACAGAGAGAAGGACAACACGGGAGAGGGAGGAAACAACTGTCTTCAAATATCTGAAGGGCTATCAAAGAGGAGAAAGATGACATATTCTGAGTTGCCAGGAGAATTAGGAACAATGAATAAGTTAACAGGAAAAGAATTTTGACTCAAAAAAAATTTTTAAAGAGATCTTTCCAAATAATAGAGCTATCCAAAAATGGAATAAGCTGCTCTGTTTGGGAATAAGATCCCTCTTGCTAGAAGTATTCAATTTAACAAAATTCAAAAGTTCAATTTAATAACGCTTTCTTAAGTACTTGTGCTGTGCTGTTCACTGTGCTAGGTACTGAAGACAAAGACAAAAACAAAACAAGCCCTTGCCATCAAGGAGTTTATTGGAGGGAAACAATGCATACATCAAAAATAAAATGTAAAACATACAAAATAATTGGTTATGATAGAGTGTGGTTATGATAGGGTTCCTGTAAAAGGTGGAGGAAGACAAAGATTCTATGAGTCAGGGGAAATGAGGAGAGAGGCGTTGCATGTCTGAGAGACAGCAGGTGCAAAGACAAGGAGGAAAGAGATGGAACCTCCTGTATGAGGAAGAGCACAACTAGTGTGGCTGAAAAGTAAGCCTATGATAGAGATGTGTAACATGCAATAAGCCTGGAAAGACAAGCTAGAGCAAGACTGTGAAGGCTTTAAAAGTCAAACAGGAGTTTGTCTTTTATCCTAAAGGCATGAGGGAGCCACTGAAGCTTCTTAGACGGAGGAGTGGTATGGTCAGACCCGAGTGCAATATGGATTAGTGAGAAGAGAGACTTGAGGCAGAGAAATCACTTAGGAAGCTACTGCAATAGTCTAGGCTAGAGGTGATAAGGGCCTGAACTAGGTGGAGGCCCCAGGAGTGGTTAGCAGGGGACAGATGCTAGAGATGTTGTGGAGAACAAAACAAAACAAAGATTTCAAAAACTAACTGGATGTGAGGATGTGTGGAGAAGGAATTTTTGAGGATGACTCTGACATGAAAGTAGGTGAGTAGAAGAATGATGGTACGTACCCTCAAAAGAAAGAACCAAATTGAGAAAAGGAGAAAACAGGAAGAGTTTTGCAGACTTTGAGACACCTACGAGGAGTCTAGTTGTAAATGTCCAATAGGCAGCTGGGGATACAGGACTGGAGATCAGGGAAATAGGGCTTCAATATGGGAGTGCAATAAGGAAAGGGTTGTTAGGTGAATCCATTGAATCCATGATGAAATCATCAATACAGAATACAAAGAGGTAAAGAACAAGAGGGCCCAAGACTGAGAAAGCACTTGTTGGAAATCCTGCTTCTAAACAGGGGTTCGGAATGAATGGGATGGGATCTTCAAATCATGCAGATAGGTATAATGGGTCAAGAGCAGACAAATTCAGAGAACAAAGGGAATGAATCTCCTCCACATGATCCACTCTTCCCTTATTAGCCAGCTTTTGAGTTTTGAAATATTTACACACAGGAGCAAAAAAGAAACATGCGAATTTGGCCTTAGAAAGAAAAGAAGGTAAAAGAAAGGCAATTTGCTCATAAATAACTGTTTAGAACAATTTATAACCCAACTGCATGAATATGTTCTTACTGCATGATATTTTTGCATAAAGCTATAACAGTGAATTCATGCATGAGTTAGGCTGTCTAGTTACTTGATCACAGTTATGGAGTACAGGATAAGACTGATGAAATAAATTCTCAATAAAGCAGGACCTGATATCTTTATCCTGTCCCACAAAGGTTCATTTGGGCCTTTTAGGAAAATTTCTCACTGGACACTGGAATTTATAACCTAGTTTTCTGAGAAATTAATATAATGAAGGATCATGGGATCAGGGTATATTAATTTTTCCTGAATCTCCAGTGAAATTCAGTCAAACAACTTTTAAACAGTAGATTCCACATCTGCAAAACAGATTCTATTTTTTTTTTCTTTTAAAGTGCCAAAGAGTGATTCAAAACAAAGTTGAAAATGAGATACTCTTTTGGAGAGACAATGGGAAGGTTGGATGAGGACTGAGAAGTTAAATAGTGTTTAATCAAGGAAAGTAACGAGGTTAGCATTAAATTCAAAGTATATTAGAAAAGTAGCATATTTTAAAATATTTATCATTAAAATCTTTTGAGAGCAGAACGCTTCCAAGAATAAAATAATGTTAGTGTTGGAACATATATTACATAAACCAGAGATCATGCAGTCCAATCCTCCCAATACCCAGATGAGGAAACTGAGGTCTAGAAGGCGAAGCTGCTTGACCATAGTCATACATTAAATAAATAGCAGGGCAAAGAGAAGAAATTACATCTCCTTATAAGAGGTCCAAAGTTCTAGGCATACTGATATGATATCTTTACTCAAAGGATCATCCATAGAGATTAAAGAATACTGAATTCCACCAACTTGAGAATGAACTCAGAAAACTGAACTCATATTACCTTCAAATAGAGACAAATCAATTGCTATCCACGTACAACATATTTATCTCACCCTTTATAGAGTACTATATGTCTATGTGTATGTATACTTATATGTACATACATATCTTCATATGTATGTATGTGTTACTGTCTACACATATATGCACATATATACATCTTTCACTGGGAAAGTGCATTTTGTCAAAAATCATCTACAATTTGCTATCCTGTGGCTCACAAAAAAAGAGAACAGTCATGATAGCCAATGCAGGTAACTTTCAACAAAATTAATCTCTTTTTTTGCCTTTTTGGAGGGATGAAGGCAGGGCAATTGGAGTTAAGTGACTTGCCCAAAGTCACAAAGCTAGTAAGTGTTAAAGTGTCTCAGACTGGATTTGAACTCTGGTCCTCCTGACTCGAGGGTCAGTGCTCTATTTACCATGCCACCTAGCTGCCCCCAAATTAATTTTTTAACCTATAAAACATTGGATTAAAAATTATAATAATACTAATTTCCTTAGGAGAAAAATATCCCTATGTTTTAGGTTAACTTTAAGCCTAATTGGAAGTAAAGTTGAATATTATTTATTTCTTATATATTCTTTAGTGCTAAACTTCTTTTGCACATCAGATTACTGGGTACTCTGGTTTCAGAAGGAGAATAAGATAGTTCGAAAATGAAATTATTTTTCCAAACCCTCCTTGTTCCATTATACAGCCTTTTCCTCATAGCAAGTTGTGACGCAGATAGCACACATGTTATGAACCCTATTTTATAGACAATAAAACTTAAACTAAGAAAGGTAATGACTCATACATGGAAGGAGGAAGAGCAAGAGGGAACCTGAACCCAAGTCTTGTGATTCCAAGTCCCAGGCACCTGAAATCCACATATCACTACCTCTCATTAAGATTGTAAAAGAGGAAGAATTGTTTTAAGACTAATTTTTATTTTTAAAGGTACCATCTGTTTTTACAACACATACATTTCCAAATGTATCTCTAATCATTCTCCTACCTAACAAACCATCCTTTGTAACAACAATTTAAAGGGGGAAAAAAGTTCAGCAAAATCAAACATACTCAACAAGTCTATGTAATATTCCACACCCATGATTCCCAAATCTCCAATGAAGATGGAGTGGTATATTTTCCCAACATTCATCTAGGGCCAAACTTGGTCATTCTAAACAGTTTTAAGTTTCATTTTTAGCGTTCTTTCCACTTAACATTACTCTAATTATTCTACATATTATTTTCCTTACTCTCTTGAAATTCTTCGTACTTATTACATCCAATGGCATAGTAATGTGTGTTATAATTTCTATAGCCATTCCAAAAGGCTTAAAAACACTGACTTTGTTTCTAGTTCTGTATCACCACCAGAAATGCTGTTATAAATATTTTGATACATATGGAACCTTTAGTTTTTGATCCTTTGGAGTATATGATTAGCAGTGGGATTTCTGGTTCAAAGAACATGGATATTTTATTTCTAATTTCTGGAAAAAAACACAATTTCTAAATATATTGTACAAGTTAGGTATTATTATTATGCCACCTCACATCCACCCTTGAACAACCTTTCATAATTTCACTGACCTAGAGCTGAAAAAGACCTTGTAGTACATCTAATTGGATCCTTTCCCCCTCATTTATTTTTTTTACAGATGAGGAAACGAAGGCCCAGAGAAGTTAAGTGATTTGCCCGAGGTCACAGGTTAAGTGTCACAGGTCAAGATGTTCTAAATACTGTTGAGTTAGTTCATGTTCTTTCCACTTAACATTACTAGAATTATTCCACATATTATTTTCCTTACTCTCTTGAAATTCTTCATACTTATTACATCCAACAGCATAGTAATGTGTATGGGACTAGAGTGCAGGAGACTAAATTTGACAACAGAAATCTGAGAGTCATTAAAATAACCTGGGAGACGATGAGATCACAAAATTAGGCAGTATAAAGGGAAAAGAAAAGAGAACGCAGAACACAGTCTTTGGAGATGCCCAGAGCCTTGAGGCGAAATGAATGAAAATCCAGCAAAGGAAAGAAGGAGAAGTAGTTAGAAAGATGGAAGGAAAATCAGAACAGAAAAGTGTCATAAACACCCAAAGAAGAGAGATTATCCAGGAGAAAAAAAAATACATATATATATATAGGTAATCAGCAACATAAATATGAAATATGTAAAATAACATTATCTGTGTGTAAATTTATATCCAATGTTTTATATCACTTAATAAAAAAAGGTTCAGTCACTGTTAACTGGGTAAACCATTCTTCTGACTATATTGCAGGTACGAATTAGTACAAATCACAAATTAGTCACGGACAGTTGTAATTTATTTATGGGAACTGTAATTCACTTCATGTGAATGCACCCAGTAGAATACTTCTAAGGAGTTAAGTGATAAAAAGGAAGTTTCCTTATGTACCAAAAATAAACTGAGCAGCACTTTTTGTGAAAGAAAGCAGGTGATGACTAAGTGGTTTAACAGCGGCTTAATGAAACACTAGATAGCTTAGTGTACCTGGACCCAGGAAGACCTAAGTTCAAATACAGCCCCACAAACTTACTAGCCTTGCACCTTGGACAAGGCACCTAGATTGGCCTTTAGTTTCCTCATCTGCAAAATTGCGATGATAATAAGAGCACCTACTCTCCTGGGTTGTTCTGAAGATAAAATGAAATAATATTTGCAAAACGTTTTCCAAAACTTACAAGTGCTATATAAATGTTATTATTAACAAACTTTTGTAGTAGCAGTAGTAGTAGTAGTAGTAGTAGTAGTAGTAGTAGTAATAATAATAGACAATATTTATATAATGCTTACTATGTGCTAAACACTTTACAATTATCTCATTTGATCCGCAAAAGAACCCTAAGAAGCAGATGCTTTTATTCTCTTAATTTTGCTGATGGAGAAACTAGGGAAGACTTAAGTGACTTGTCCAAGGTCACAGCACTAGAAAGTTTCTAAGGATATATTTAAACTCAGGTCTTCTTGATTAGAGCCTGGAGTTCTATCTACTGCACCACCTTGCTACCTGTATAACACGAAAGTAATGCAATATCACTGTACTGTAACAAGCAATGAATACGAGAAATTGAGAGAAACAATGGAAGATAAATATGAGGCGATTTAGGATACAGAAATATGAGCCAGAAGAATTATATATACAATGATTAAAGTAATGTATGAAAACAATATTTAAAAGCAAATGAACTGAGACTAAAGGCCAACACACTAGTTACCAAGGATAAGTAATGAAACACACCTCTCTCCACAAATGGGGATTAAACTATCAGATGTAACTGCTCTGGTATATTTCACTTAACCCCTTTTCTTTTTGACAAAGGAAGACTTTATTGGTTGGAGACAGAGGGAGAAAGGCTGACATCAGGAAATGTCAGTGGTACTTTAAAAAAGTAATTAACAAAACCAAAAAGAAATTAAGTTCTCACCTTGGTTTTACCTAATTTCCAAGATTCTCCACTTAAACTATGAATAATGAATACGGAAATTTTAGAATTTATTCAGAAGGGAGGACCAAAATTCATATCCAATGAAGATTATCAGTCTTCAAGTAGATTCCCTAACATATTCAATATCCAAGTGAAGTATACAATTTTCATCAAAATAATTTAAATTATACCTGGCATCCAGTGAAATCTCATATTTACAATATTAAAAGATATCAATAGACTCAAGCTTCGGAAATAGGTTTTGGTGTATATTCTTACTGCCACATAAGGTATCATTCTGTCAAGAGAAACTAAATTATTTGGCTAATACATATATAGCATAGGATCTAAATTTTTGCACTCTGAATCATTTGTTTACTGAGTCAACAGAATATTTCTTGAGTTTTCGAATTAAAAGAAAATAACCAATGTTCAAAACTCACTTAAACATCCTCCTCTGTTGTTTGATTATAGCCAGAAGGTGGCTGTGCCAGTAAAGCACAAACTCAAAGTTCTTTGGAAAGTCTTTGTGTGTGGAACAAATGGAGGAGATGTCATGGCTATTACCCAAGGGATAGTCTAGCTAAGTTCAGGAACTTAGCCACAGCTTCATTGCGGGATAATGAGTTTTGTGGTCATGGCAATTCTAGAATACTGTATGTAAAATTATAGAAGAGCTCCTATCTGAGTCTATGGAGGACTATCCATACCAGTAAATATTACAGATCATTGAAATACAGTAGTTTAAAGGTCTTCGGCTTAGAAACTATGAATGTAATGGAATGGCCCAGCATCTTCAGTCTTTTGGAGGAACGTGTAGATGAACACGTGCATGTTTACGTTCAATAATTTAACTCCTGGATTTCAGTTGTCAACATTTTTAAGAGGTCAAAACTACAAATTCACAATCATGGTTATATTGCAATAGATGACAGATAATGTTTACTTGCCACTGGAAGATGGGCAAGTCTCCTAACAATTCTGAATCTGCTTCCTCCTTTATGGAATGAGAATAATACCATCATTATTTGCCTTACAAGGTGGTTGTTGCAAAGATCAAATGAGATATGAGATAAAGCATATAAACCTTTAAATGTTATATAAACACAAGTTATTATTATTCATGAGGAATGCAAAGAATCTGTTATTTCTAAATGGATTCGTCCCTCACTGGTAGCGCTAAAAATATGAAAGATAGCTTTAAGACCACAATATGTTCAGAGCCAGCTGAATGGAAATGCATTGTAGCTGTCGTGTGTGGAGCACATGGGACACCAAAGGGGTTGTGTTGTCTGCCAAACACAGAAAGGAAAAAAAAAAATTAATGCAAGCCAAAGAAGCTTTCCATAGTTATCTGGCAATACAGCTTCTAAATAAACTATCTTAATTCAATTCACATGTGCAAGGGTGGAGAATTTGAAGCAGGATGTGTTTTAAGAAAAAATATTAAGCCGATTCATTAGGTAGATAAAAAGTATAAACCAGTACCTAGTGGGGTGGGGGAAGAAGTAATTCACAAAAACATAGATATCAAGATATCAAGAATAAGCAGCATGGTTAGTGGATAAAAAAGACAAAACTTGAAATCAAAAGATTGTATATTCCAAAAGCTGCACCAGACTTAACGTAATCATGGGCCTAACTTAACCTACACTAGCCTCATCTTTCTCATCTGTAAGATAGGGTAAAAATACTTGCACAAACAGTATAGAAAGTATTTATGGGGGGAAAGCACTTTGCAAACCTTAACTCTTTTAATGTGATTTTTTTGCATTATTATTATTGTATGAGGAGTAGGAGGTCAATTGAGTCAATTAATGAATGACCACATTCCACTTAAAGTAAATTCTATCCCAATAATATGGCAATACCTTTAACAGGTTAGAATACTTCTCAACTAAAATAATTAATCATAGGTCTGAGGTTGTTAAATCATTTTGGGTGTCTAGGGAAGGCCTTTTCAGAATATTTTTAAACACATGAAAAGAAATAATTTAGGATTACAAAGGAATATATGAAAATATGGCTACAAAAATATCTTTAAAATAAATTAATAAATTCTAGGTTAAGAATCTCTGCTTTACACTGAATGTAAAAATCTCCTTGATTAATTTAGATGTCCCTGAAAGCCACTGGTTCAATGAGGGTGCTGCTGCATGGGAAGTGTGTTCCGATTGACTGAGGAAGTCTGGTGGTCATGCCCTGTGGTACACAACATATTCAGAAATAAACTCATTATCTTAGCCTCAAGTCTTTTTCTCCTCCTAATCTTCCTATTACTGTTAGGGCACCACCATCCTCACAGTCAAAAAGACTTACAACCAAGGTGTTCCTCTCCACTTCCCACAAGTAACAACTAATGTATACGGCCTCTTCTCTCCCTCCACCGTGCCAGCTCTCATCCTCTCGCACCTGGACTATTTTACTAGCTTTCTGGTTGGTCTCACTGCTTCACTTCTTCCCCGTTTAGTCCATCATACATTAAGTTGTTAAACTGACCCCCCCAAATTGTACATCTGTTACTGTCTCCAACTTTAGGCTGGAGTTTCTTAAGCCGCTGTGGGGTTAAAAAAACAAGTTTTGAGTCAGGAGAAGGAATCAGTTGGGAAGCAGGGGGTTCTTGGTTTCCTCCTTCCCCACCCACCTTGGCTAGCAGGGCTCCTTAAACTTTTCCACCTATGACCCCTTTTCAAGTTTTGACAGCCTGTTAGTGTTGTGTGACCTGAGGGTATGCACGGTGCAAAGTGAACATGCTCTAAGTACAGAACTAAGGAGAAGCTGTTGATGTAGAACGCAGGCAAGCTCTGCCTTACAAACACCTCGTGAGTTCAGACACCTTTTACTGTTGGCCAAATTTTTCACAACCCCATCCGAGGTTGTGACCCACAATTTAAGAAGCACTGGGCTAGAGACGACCTTTGGAAACTTCAAGAGGCAGGAAGGAGGGTTGTGAAATCCCCCTAGCTATCTGGCAGTAGCCCCATAATACCTGACAGGATTTCCTAGGACGGACCGGCCTCAGTAAGGAAAGGTAGACTGAAGGTTGTAGAAGGAGCCCAGTAAAAGAGCTGAACTGTATTTAAGGGTCACATCATAAGAACCCACAGCAAGACGGAAAAAAGGACTTTGAGCAACCAGCAGTGGTGTCTTATCCCTTTGCACCATATGGGCTTTAAATCTGAGCCCACTTTTCCCTAAACTATGTTTGTGTCTGTGGGAGAATGTGGCACAGACTTGAGGAGAGGGTTGTTTTGTACCACTTATTCTTATTATACCACTTTAGTAAAAGCCCCTAACTAAAAGTTAATTAATTCTGGCTGACTAATTGATATCAACTCATAATCATGGAGGCAGGCATACCCACAAGAGCTTTAGAGCATTAGAAAAGCACCCCCAATCCCCTCAACAAGACTGAGGAGAGATTGGTAGCCTGGCTCTGGGGACTCAACCTGCCAGTGCACACAGCGGGTTGGGAAAGCAGTTTCTAGAATACTTGCAACAACTCATTCTTACATAGAGTAATTCCTTACACAAAACAATGTCACTCATTCTGTCCTTTTATAGTATATTGATGCACACACAAATTTCGAGAACCTGTATATATAAGAAGAAATAGGGAAGCTATGGGTAATCAGAAATACTACAAAATAAATTTGAGTGGATTTTCAAAATAAATGCAATGCAATGTATTCTTAAGAAAGGAAAAATATACATAATGGAATGAGGAAGGCCTTAGTGAAATAAACACAATAAAGCAGGAAAACATGCTATATATGTCTTTCCAATATAAATTTATATTAATTTTTATCACTGTTTAGGCAGATTAGGAGATTTATTCTTTTTTATATTAAGCTAATATCTATAGAAATAGACATCTATTTCTTTGCCATATTCTTGAAGCTTAAAGATTAAAAGGGATCCCATTTTTAATTATCCATGACAAAAGAAAAGAGAGTGGAGACAATTTCTACCCATTGAAAAATAAATAATTAATATTGCTTCATAATACATGAAATCCTTTGCCAAAGCTACTGAAAAATTGACAGATATAAGTTTTATCTCACTTTTTCCCTTTCTGTCTACCTTGAAGAAAATATGACAACTCGGTCAGCAAATATTTATTGCCTACTCACTATGTATACGACACTGTCCTAGGTATCACAGAGGACAAAAAGATAAATGAAGCATAATATTCATTTTACATTACTAGGAAAAAAATGTGACTAAGATATGGACATGTTTACAAGTATTCCAAGTTATTTCCTTTATTCACACAATAAATTATTTAAAGACCTGACAAATTAAAATAAATATTCTATAGAAGCTGAATTCTATATATTAATCATTTAGATGTTACACTAAGATTGGAATGCCGAATAGCTCACAAAGTCTAACTATTCTAATTTATAAAATACTATATTGAGTTGTATATATGACCTCCTTAGCATGAACTGAATTAAGACGAGATGAGCAAAAAAGGACAAAAAAAGAGATCTCATTAACCTATTAGTAATATTTTTCAAAGTGTGATTTTGTTGATTACTTAGATTTTAATATTCAGAACTACAGAAGGAGAAAAAAATGCATTCCAAATACAAATAAACATTCTATTACAACCCATATAGAAAACATTCTTTTTAAGTAAATACCCATTTTATGGGAATTAATATGCTACCATTAAAGGCTTTGACAGAAAGTGTATATATTTACAACACTGGGCATAAAAGGAATAAGAAGTTAACACTTGCCAAATATAATAGTTAAAATAATTTGGGGATAATTTGTATAGCACTGATATCCATTGTTCTTTAAAAGTTTGAGAGAACTCTCTTATGAACTTATCAGAACCAGGAGTTCCCAGTCCCCCTCTCCTAATCTGGTAGCTCATTTACAGCTAGTTCTATTTCCTTTTCTAACATGGTATTGTTTAATATACCTATTTGGTCTTCTGTTAGTTTGAATACAGATATTTTGAAACTACTGCTCTATGGTTTTCATGTTATCAGATTTTTTAGCATATAATCCTGCACAGCGGGTTCCAGTAATTCCTTTTATTTCTTCTGCCATTTTGTGATTTCACCTAGTTCATTTGCTATTTCATTAACTTGATTTTCTTTTTCAATCAGGTTGACCAAAGGCTTATCAATTTGATTCTTACCAGCTTTTAGCTGGGATTATCATTTATGTAGTATTTTTTAATATTTCTAATTTA
Source organism: Pseudocheirus occidentalis (assembly GCA_028646575.1). Taxonomy (NCBI): domain Eukaryota; kingdom Metazoa; phylum Chordata; class Mammalia; order Diprotodontia; family Pseudocheiridae; genus Pseudocheirus; species Pseudocheirus occidentalis. Next base: position 299,635,395 of record CM053594.1, on the reverse strand, counting down.
CTAATTTCTTCTCTAATTTTCAACCTCTGTCTTCTTTTTTGCTTATTTTGGATTTGCTTATTTGTAGGCATTCTGATTTTTAAAAATAATATTCAGTTTATCAATTTCTCCTTTTCTATTTTTATAAAGTATAATTTTTCAAGAATATAATTGTTCCCTTTGGGGGATTATTTTAGCTATATCTGATATGTTGTTTCATTATGTTTTCCCCACAAAATTACTTATTGTTCCTTAACCTATTCTTTGTTAAGTTCTCATTTGAGATGATCCTTTGTTTGTGATGCTGGATCTGAATGCTATTTTTTAAAATTATGGACTATAAAAGATTTTTTAGTCTTTTTACACTGTTATATTTCTGTGCCTTGATAGTCAATTTTTACAAAAGTTCCCTGTGATGTTAAAAAAAATGTACATTCTTTAGAAATCCCACTGAAAAGATAAGTTTTTTAGCTATGGTATCTACACAACTATACAGTTTTTAGTTACAATTTCTATGCAGGCTGATGGCACTGTAGGGAGACCACAGGGTCTAGAGTTGGGAGGACCTGATTTCAAATCCAGCCTCAGAAACTCAGTAACTAGGCAAAGTTACTTAACTGTCTAAAATGGTAATAGTAACAGCACTTAATATTTGTAAAGTATCTGGCAGATAGGAGGTATTTTAATAAATGCTTGTTTCCTTCCTTTTCCCCATAATTTGTTCAATTCTGTATTTTCCTTTTTCTCTGTTAGATTTCTCTAAAACTGCAAGAGGGATATTAAAATCTCCAACTATTAATTCTGTTATTGCCTCCTTCCTGTAATTCAGTTATTTTTTCTCTTTGTAAATGTAGATCATTAAGCATTTGGAACACATAAGTTTAGAACTGAAATTGATTTGTTGTCTAGGATTCCTTTTAGTTTCTTAATTTACCTCTACAGGTATTGTGAATTTCTGGTTTTGCTTCATCTAACAGCATCTGGCTTTCAGGATTCATCTGATTCATAGTAAAGTTTGTTCCAGCCCCTCATTTTTATTCTGCGTTCATTTTTACTTTTATTTGGTGCATATCTTATAATCAACAAATTATGACATTTTGTTTTCTTACTCTACTGTTCAGTTTTATTATATTGTTTCATTTATTCACAATTAAAACTATAAAGATAAGGTTTATATTTTTCTCTATCCCTAATATTGCATTTCCTTAATTAGAATTATTTTTTGTTCCTCTTCCTCGGATATTTTATCTCTTTAGTTACCTTTACTTACTCTAATTTAAGGTAACCCTTCTCCCACTCTCTAGAAGTCACCCTCAAGCCTTCCCTCTGACCCTGAAATTCCTTTCCTTTTAGAATTGCACTTTGCTAATTCCTTTTGTCTTCCTTTATATATTTATCTAATCAAATTCTTTTTTTCTCTCAGTTAATTAATTTAAATCCTCCTTTCCTCTTTTCTCCTTTGACTTTTTGTGATCTTATTTGTTTATTATTTTATTTGTTAGTATTTTATTTTTCATTTTCCGTGCCTTTTTTTCTAAAATACAGTTCTTTCCCTGTTCTCTTTATCTTTCCTTTCTTTATAATCTACACTTTTATTCTTTGATTCATGATTCAATCATTTATTCCATCTCTGTAATCCTCGTGGAATTAAGGCTTCTGAATTGTCTATTTTGAAGCTTCTCTCTTCAAAAGAATTTCTATGCTATGGCTTGTAGATCTTGCCTCACTCTCTGCAGTGTTTAGGTTCATCTCAGGCATAACAGATTTTACTCTAACTCTGAGTTATGTTTTATATGTGTTTCTTGTATACATATTGATTAGATATTGATGAATTTTTATTTCTAATCCAATCTGATAACTTCTGTTTTATGTGACAGTTCATCCCATTCTCATTTACATTTGTGCTTGTTAATTGGATCTGAAATGTTTTCTTCTCATTATTTCTCTTCCTGTTGATTTCGCTCTTTTCTTTTTTTCCCCTTTTAATCTTCTCTTCACTATCCCCTCTGCAAACTTAGTTTGTTTTGCTTATGAATAATTCCTCCCTGAATATACTCTCTCCTTTACAGGGTTCTTTCCCTTCTTCATGTTCTTATCTATATTCCTACTGAAGCAAACTCTATGTCTGTGATCTATGTCTTTTGACTCATTTAAATGAAAGTTCAACACTTGCTCCCTTCGCTCATTCCATATTTACATGTAGTTATAACCTGATTTTGACTGTTCACAAAGCCCTCCATCTTTTCTCATGTTGACAATGCATCCTCTCCTCCCTTTTTCTTTTTTCTTAAAATATAAGAAAACTACAGTTCTTGTCTCTTAACTGACTACCTCTACAACCCTTTGTGACATTATGATTCTGAGAGAACCCTTTTAACACCCTCCCCATTTTTGTAAACAGTTAATTCTTACAAAGTCCCTTTTGATTGTTCACCTCTGGTTCTCCTTTTCATTTTTCTCTAGATTCCTATATTTGTACTTCAAAGTTCCTTTTCAGCAGTTTTTTCCCCCTCCCATCCTCGTAAGATTATACTCAGTTTTGCTGGTTAAATTATTCTTGGTTAAAGACTTCCATCTTTTTGCCTTTTAGAGTATCTCACCCACAGTAAAGATTCCTTTACAGTGACAGGTGCTAAATCTTGGGTGGTCCTGACTGTGGTTCCTTGATATTTTAATTCTTTTTTTCCAGCTGCTTATACTATTTTTTTTCTTTTGTCTAGGAGTTCTAGATTTTGACAATGATATTTCTAGGAATCTTCATACTGAAGTTCCTTTCAGGAGGTGACTGGTGAATTCTATTCTCACATTGCCTTCTTCATCTAATATTTCTGTGCAATTTTAACGATTTCTTGAAATAGAATATGCAGAATATTCCTTAAAATCTCCCACACAAAAGGTATCCATTGTGTCAGAAGTTTTGGACAGAAATAGACAAACTGCTCTCCCCCTGCACAAGAAACATTATCAAATGACCACTACGTACAGTAGCTGTGACTGGAAGGGGAGTATAATTTCACAAAGGGTACTTAGAGCTACCCATAAGAAAGTAGGTTGCTTATGTAAGTGATACTGAAATAGTCAGATGCTGGCCTGGATATTATGATTGGAGGATATGATAGGAGAGACATAAGCTGGAGTACATGATTTGGGATGAGAAAAAAAGACTACAAATCAGTAAGTATGGAGGTTGTTGATTCCCTTGGATGGCTCATGATATATAGGAGTGCATAAAGGGTTTGTTTTCTGGTCTTGTTACCAGTACCAATCTGTCAGTTTATGCCATTATGAAGCAAGAAATGTTAGGAAGCATTAAGACCTGGTTCTGTGTAGAACAGTCTATACAAAGAATGAGTAGTAAACTAGGTTCTAGGTTTCTGCTACCAAAGGAAGCTCCATGAAACTTAACATGTTGTTTCTTCAAGATTAGGAAGGAGGAAGAAGCTACCACCAGTACTAGAAAACTTAAGAGTCAGAAATCCTCTAACTTAACTGCTTCATTTTGTGAATGAAGGTGAGGGTGAGAAAGTAAAGTGATATGTCAAGTGTCACAAAACCGCAGTAAGTGGCAGAGTCAGAA
>CM053594.1:299565464-299631739 GCA_028646575.1 Pseudocheirus occidentalis | reverse complement strand
TCTATTTGTGAAGGCTTGGGAATGTGGGTGTCCACTGCATTAACTATGTGTATCAACTTTGTGACCACTATAATGACTTTGGCTTTCTTTTCTTTTCTTTTCTTTTCTTTTCTTTTCTTTTCTTTTCTTTTCTTTTCTTTTCCCTGCCCTGCCCTGCCCTGCCCTGCCCAGCTTACACAGCTACTAAGTTTCTGAGGTCTATCTACCTACTGCTTCAAAGCCCCATTCAGCTGTCTGCAAGATATGGAATAAAACAGTGTCTGAAGAAATAAAAATGTATACCATAGGAAGCAATGGAAAGGTGAACAAAGAGCATGAGCAGGCTACAGGAATACTTGAGAGATATTGTTGTCTGGGTTCCAGATCACTGCAATAAAGTAATTACCACAACAAAGTGACTTACACAAATATTCTGGTTTCCAAGTGCACATAAAAGTCATGTTTACCCTATACTGAAGTCTATTAAGTGTGCAACAGTGTTATGTCTAAAAAATGCATATACCTTAATTAAAATAATTTATTGCTAAAAAATGTTAACCATTATCTGAGTCTTCAGTGACTTATAATCTTTCTGCTGGTGGAGGGTCTTGCCTTGATGCTTATGGCTGCTAACCGCCCAGGGCACTGGTTGCTGAAAGCTGAGGTGGTTGCGGCAATTTCTTAAGATGAGACAACAATGAAGTTTGCCACATAGATTGAATCTCCCTTTCATGAAAGATTTCTCTGCAGCATGCAATGCTGTTTGACAGCATTTTACCTACAGTAGAACTTCTTTCAAAATCAGTCAATCCTCTCAACTCCTGTCACTTTTAAGTTTCAATTAAATTTATGTAATATTCTTCAATACTGTTGTGTCTCAGGGATTAGGAAGACCTGAGGGAAGGAGGGAGGGAGCAGAAGAGAGGAAAAAAGGGAGAAGGAGAGAAGAGAGAAAGAGAGAGAGAGATGCAAGGTCCGGTCTGCAGTGCAGTCAGAGCACATAAACATTTATCAGTTAAGTTCTACCAGTTTATAGCATCCCAAAGCAATTACAATATCAATACCAAAGATCACTGATTATAGATCACCAAACAAATATAACACTGATGAAAAAATTCAAAATATTGTGAAAATTACCAGTCTGCTTCAATCTGCATTCAGACTCCATGTCTTTCTTTTGTTGTTGTTGTTGTTGTTGTTGTTGTTGTTGTCAGATGTTAAATTTATTGCAATAGTCTCCATTGTAGCTTTTAGCTTGCTGCGTATTCAATAGCACCACTATTGATGTCATCAATGACATCATGAGGATGTCAGCCATCAATGTTGCAGCCCACAGACTGGGCTGTCCCAAGTATTTCTTTAATGGTTCCAGAAAGATCTCTTGCCAAGGATCGATGCCTCATCTGTCGACCAATGTTGACAATCTCATTGAAACAGATGTTTCCATTGTGTTTAATATTTTTCTGCTTCTTTCTGTCCCGAGGAGGTTCCTTTAGGGCTTTAATGATCAAGGCTGAGGCAGAAGGCACGAACTCAATCTGGGCCTGTCTGTTCTGAATGGTAAGCTTCACTGTGATCCTTAGTCCTTTCCAGTCACCAGTTGCCTTGGCAATGTCATCACCAACCTTTTGGGGAGACAAACCCAAAGGACCAATTTTGGGGGCCAGAGCTAATGTGGCACCAACTTCACCACCAGTGCACCTTAAAAACACGACTTTAATTTCATTAGGGTCAAACTTGGGCGGCATGGCAGCGATGAAGATGGAGACTTGGCCTGGACACTGAGGGATGACTGCCAGTGTCGGATGAACCCGGATTCGGGATGACCAAAAGAAGTTGCACCTTCACCACCACCCTCCATATGCTTTTCTCTGGATATGGATGGCATGAGTCTTTTGAAGTTGTTTTCGGTCCTTGCACTGCTGAGAAAAGCTAAGTCTATCAAAGTCTCTCACTACACAATGTGGCTGTTACTGTGTACAATGTTCTCCTGGTTCTGCTCACTCCACTCAGCATCAGTTCATATAAGTTTTTCCAGGTTTTTCTGAAGTTCGCCTGCTCATCATTTCTTATAGCACAATACATTACATTCATATACTACAGTTTGGCCATTCCCCAATTGATGGGCATCCCCTCAATGTCCAGTTATTGGCCAACACAAAAAGAAATGCTATAAATATTTTTGTACATTTGGATCCTTTTCCCATTTTTTTTTATCTCTTTGGGATACAGCCGTGGAAGTGGTATTGCTGGGTCTACAAAAACATTTAAAGCAGTATTTTTTTTTATTATACTGAAGCTGGAAAAAAGTGAGTACCTATCAATTGAGGAGTGCATAAACAAATTATGATTTATGAATATAAATGCATATTATCACAATGTAAAAATATGACAGAAGGAAATAATTCAAAAAAATTCAGGAAGACTGGTATGAAGTGATGCAAGATTATGTGAACAGTACCAAGAAGACAATATATATATTAACTACAACATGAAAACATATAAAAAATTTAACCAAATATGTAGCTCCAGAAGACTGAAGACGAAGTATGCTTTCCACAACTCTTGGTAGAGGAATGTTGGGAGAGAGACACAGAATGAAATTTTCATTTTCTGACACAAACAACAAAATACAAAGTGTACTGCTCCACTATCCATACATGTTATAAGAGAAGGCATTTGAAGGGGGAAAAGAAAGTAAGATGGGTAAGAATAAGGTTTAAAATGAGGTCAAAAAATTTTAAAGAAAAGCATATGAAACAGGTAAAAAAAAGTACACAGAAGAAAGTAGATGGAGACAGACAAGAACAGTGTTGGTTCTACCCTATTAAAGTAGATGTATAAAAGCAAACTGTATGTGGTTTCATATATAAAACTGTCTTTGTCAATTTAATATTCATGTTTGCTGATAACTGCTAAGTTCAAAAAAGGTTTTAGAAAAGACAAAAAAAAGAACAAAAGACATTATTAAGGAAATATATGATGGGGAGAGAAGATGGGTTTGTCACATGGTGAGGGTAGGAAAGACATATAGATGGCCAGATTCCACTGGTACTCTCAGAATGCCAGGAGAAAATAATAAAGACCTCTAACACATTCAGTGAATCTCCTGAAGACACAGATGAGAGCTGCTCAGGATAGGTAGACATGATAGGGTGTGATTTACATTGCTGGAATGAACTTCCAAACAGATGAGATCACAGATCCATTTAAGAATTTGAGTACACAAGGGTGATTGGGTGCATGCTAAAAGGCACATATTCCAATTTAATAGTAATGTTTCATCGAGCTGCCACATTGAATAATACGGCAAATAACATTGAAGAAAAAAAAATGTATTTTCTGGAGGCTGAGAAAAATCACTAAGAAGAAAGCAACTTCAGTTTTTCATTCACAAATTAATTTTTCAAAAAGTCAGCCACAGTACATTGCACAGACACTGGTACATATTTAATTAAAGCTGTAGGGGAAGGTTTAACTTAACTTAGAGGGATATTTAACTTAAAGGATTTAAGGCTGGATCATTTTGTACAATCTCCTAGTTTACATACAAGGGATATGACTTGTCCAAGCAGGACAGGCTGACACTCCCAGGATTCCATCCCAAGTCTTCTCATACTAAATCTTGCTCTTTTCCATTCTGTCATGTTGTAAATAACAAAGCTAAAATAAGGGACTTTTTCAAGTTCGCTACTTTTGTGGTCAATGCTCATTTAGCTCTATTCCATGTCATACTAGATATGATATATTATAGATAGACAGACAGACAGATATAAAAATAGATATAGACTTGGTAGCAAATTGGATATTTAATGTTAACAACTACAACCCTGGATCACCATAAACAAGGTTAAATTGTACTCGATAAATTTAAAAGGCATAGAATTACTACATTATAAAGACTTGAATATGATATGAAACAGTTCCACATTTCTCAGACAAATTACTTATCCAGGTTGATTAATTCCTGTTGATTCTGCATAAGTTGTTTTTTTATCAAGAAATGCCATAAATTATATTCACAAAAAAAAATCACCACAGGAAAGTCTAAAAAAGGTAGAAATGACAAGATTTAGCAAGTGACAAGATACGTGTGATGACCAAGAATGAGAACCTAAGTATAATATTGAGGCTGAGAGCCTGGATGACTGGAAAGTGTAAAAAATACTGGTGTTAAGTGATAACAAGCGCCAACCGCTGGCTTACGCATTTGTGGAGGAAACTATTTTCTCTATGATAACAAACTGAAAGCAAACAGTGTGTCTGATGCTGTGCGCCTCGGTTCCACCTTCCAAGCACCAGCCATGAAGGAGATGGCAATTCTGTAAAAAGTCTCTGTTTAAACATACACACATCTGATGGGCAGGGGAGAGCCCGAAGGTCACTGGAAGCTAAATGAGGGATTTTTTTATAGAAGATACATATAAACGTGGAGAGTGAAAGAAAATAAGAGGGAAATAGTGTGAAGAATGATAAAAAAGATAGAGGGGAAAAACTGAAAGAGAGCCACATTTCTGTAGCTGAAGAGGTGACCCATAAGGATCTTTTCATCAGCAGTAAAGACTATGTCAATTTGAAAAGACAAACAGAAACCTGACTAAATCTGAGGCAAGCAAAAGCATGCAGATTCTCAGACTGACATGATATTATAAGGTGTACATGATTCCTGAACCTGATTCTGTTGGGTGACCCTGTAATTTCTAAAAAGTGCCTCCTGACAACTAACTCTTCCAAACCCTAGCCTGGGAACTCTTAGCATTTCCGATGTGGATTGCAGAGACAAAGATAGAACACTAAAAGCTGCCAAAACTAAACAGGATATCACTTTCAAAGGTCAAAAAAGCCCCCACCCCACCCCACCTCTTGCCTTTCTCCCTTGACTATAGATAAATTATACGAACCAAGCATGAAAGTTAAGAACAGTGAAAAGGTGACTTTCTATAGTAGGATACCCTGCTATATATAGGAAGCTATACATGGTAATAAAATGTGGTTTTGGATGCATAATCATAGTGTCTATTATGCTTTAAAAATAATCTCAAGAACATGAAATTAAAACTTGGACACCTGACTATACTACTATCTCTTGCCATCAGGAAATTTTTTCCTGGTTTCCAAATAAGTTAGCATTTCATTTCTACTTCTGGAGTTATTCACTGATTTACAAAAGAGATCTGGTTGCTGAAAATGTCTATTAAAAAATGAAATTTTGTAAACTTAACAGTTTTCCTATGATTTTCGTTGTGAAATCCAACAAGCATTCCTATACAAAAGTATGCTTCTTTGTGCACGTTTTTTAAATTCATTCCTTTACTAACTTAAATCTTCAGAGACTCCCTATTGTCTTAAGGACAAAATACACTCTCCCCACATTAGCACTTGCAGCACTTTGCAACGTACCTCCAATCTGCCTTTCTGTGACTCTCCTTCCTATGCATAACTTTCCATCCAAACTGGTATAACTGCTCCTCCAACAAGATATTCCACCTCTTCCTCTAGCTGGGCCTTCATACAAGTTCATTCCCTCATGGACAACTGGAATGTTCTCTGCCTCCTCATCAGCACTTCTTACAACCCCTGGCTTCCTTCAAAGTTTCACATTACAACAACCACCACCACCACCTTTCCTGACTCTCAATTCTTCATGCTCTCTCTTTGCAAATTATCTTACATCTACTTCTCTGTACATTACGGCACCCCTAAGCTCCCAACTTCAGGACCTTTTAACTTCTTTTTATACCTGTATTCCCCTTAATTCCTTGTATATGGCAGGTTCTAGTATTTGCTGAATTGAATTCAATTGTCACAACAGAATTGTACGAGGCAACATGGACTGTTACATTTCACCATTCCCTTCCCTCTTCCCCAGGTGTCATGACAAGCAGTTGCTGACTCAAAGCTGCCTAACTCAAATATAAGACTGTGGCATGGTAGACTGAGCAGAGGCCTGAGCAAAGTCAGGGAACTTGGTTTAGCTCCTGGACAATCAAGCTGCTTCCCTATCTGACACTTGGTTGTTTTTTTTTTCATCTATAAAATGAAGGTACTAGATACACTGATTGGATGATCATTAAGGTTCCTTCTAGGCATGAATCTATGAACCTATTACTAGGTTATAACATTCTCTTTCAATTGTGCTGGGCATGGAACTGGGATACAAAGACAAAAGTAAAAAAGTCGCCTATCCTCAAGGTGATATTCTATCAGGAGAAATATCATAAATACATAAGCACATACAAAATGTATTCAAAGTTGTTTTGGGAGGAAGAACACTATCAGCTGGAGGGAATCAAGACAGGCTTCTAGTGGAAGGTGGTACCTGAGATGAATCTTGAAAGAAACCAGGGAGTCTAAGAGGTATAGAGAAGGAAAGAGGACATTCCAGGCATGGGCACAGGGAGAGAATATGTGATATGCTGTATTTTGTGGAAATTAAGACCAAAGAGGAGACAATGACAGTAGTCCAGGTGGGTAGAATGGAGATTTGAACCAGAGCAATGGCTATGTGAGTGGATGAAAGGGGAAACACATTTTGAAGGTAGAAATGACAAGAGTTAGCAACTGACTAGATATATGGGATGACCAAGAATGAGAACCTAAGTACAATGCTGAGGTTGAGAGCCTGGATGACTGGAAAAATGGTGGTAACATTGGCAGAAATGGGAAATTTGAAAGAGGACTGGTATGGGGGAACATCACCATCAATAAACATTTAAGTACTGGGGATACAAAAAAAAAGGCAAAGAACAATCACTACCCTCAAGGAGCTTACTATCTAATGGGGAAGTCAATCATATCCAACTCTTTGAGACCCCTCTTTCAGGTTTTCTTGTTTCGGTCATGTTCAACTCTTCATGGTCCCATTTGGGGCTTTCTTGGCAGAGATACTGGAGTGGTTTGTCATTTCCTTGTACAGTTTATTTTATAGATGGGAAAACTGAGGCAGACAATGCTAAGTGTCCTGCCCAAGGTCACACAGCTAGTAACTGTCTGTGGCCGGATTTGAAATCAGGAAGATGCATCTTCCTGACTCCAGGCCCAGCACTCTATGCACTGTGCCACCTACCTGCCCTCTATAACATGCAAACAAATACACAGTATACAAAGCAAGCTATATATAGGTTAAATAGGAGATAATTAACAGAGGGAAGGCACTTGAATTAAGAAGGACCAAGAATGGCTTCCAATAGATGCTGGGATTTTAGTTGGACTTGAAGGAAGTCAAGAAGGTAAGTAATCAGAGTGAAGGAAGGAGAACTTTTCAGGGATGGAGGGCAGCCAGGAAGAATATCTGGCACAGAGAAATGAAATGTCTTGTTTATGGAACTGCCAGGAGACCAGTGTCAATAGACTGAAGAATATGTGTCAGAGATTAAGTTGTAAGAAGACTGGAAAGGTAAGAGGTGGCAAGGTTATGAAGGGCTTTGAATGCCTGACTATTCTGCATTTGATCCTAGTGGCAACAAGCCACTGGAGTTCAGGGGTGGGGATGGGGGTCAGAGTAGAGTGACACGATCAGACCTTTGTTTTAGGACTTCATGAAAGTGGCTGAACAAAGGACAGACTGAAGTGGGGAGAGACTTGAGATTGACAGACCTACCAGCAGGCTATTGTAATAATCCAGGCATGAGATGATGAGGGTCTGCCCTAGAGTGGTATCAGAGAAGAAAAGGGTATGTATGTGAGACATGTTACACAGGTGAACTCAACAAGCCTTGGCAACAACTTCTATATGGAGTGTGAAATAGTAAGGTATCTAGAAAGACTCCTACACTGCTGGCCTGCGGTTTTGAGAGGATGATATTGCCCTCTACAGTACTTCTTATTTTGAAACATCCAACTCACATGGAGAGGCCTGTTGTCATGAGAGACCATGATTCATTTGCCTAACATGAGAAAGTTTTTTGGGTAGCTGTCTCTTGGCTTAGTTTAGAACAAAAGAAAAAGTAGAGAACGTAGCCTATCTTTTGTGACAAGAGCTACATGTAGAAGAATATTTTTATGGATCAATAAAGAAATACAAAATTAACAGAATAAAAATTCAGTACATATTGCTTAAAAAGTGGCTCTCAAAGAGTATAGGTTGGCACACTAGCTTCACCATGTGAACCTAATTGTACAGAACTTATACTTCCAATTTACAATCAAGTTTCTAACTCTCCAACAATGGAGACAATTTACATGTTGAGCATGCTATGACTTCTCACAGCAAAATCAACCAATAAGCATTTATTAAGCACCTACTGTGGTTGGCACTAGGAAAAGAAATACAAAGAATGAAAGTCTTTACTCTGAAGATGCTGACATTATATGATGGAGTCAATAAGAACATGTCTCAGTATATAAACAACAAATATAAAGAGATGTATGCAAACATCTTCAGTGAGGTAAAATGGTACACAGTTGTGAGGCAGGAGTTTACCTTTTCTGCAGGAATTTTCTCTCAAAGAATTTAAAAAACAAATAAAGAATTGTAGCTATGGTGCAATTTCCACAAGAACAAAAAATATAATTACACAGGAGGAAATGCTGTACTTCTTTTAACAGTATTTACTGATGGACACAGAGAAGTATGGGAGAATTAATACAAATTGATGAAAAGTAAAGGAAACAGACCCAGGAGAGGGACACACACACACACAAACACACACACGCGCGCGCGCGCGCCAAGAATACGGAAAGAACAATATGAACAAAATAATGGAAACTGAATGCAAAGAAATTATGACCTTGGCTCCAAGGAAGAGATATGAGAAGGCATCTCCTTCTACTTCTTTGCAAAGGTAGGTGGGTTCTGTGGATTGGAAAACTGCATCATGTCTGACTTTGTCTCAATCAATGTAATTTGTTAGTTTTACTGAGCTTCCTTCCTGACTTCCCTTTTTATTCTTTGTCATATGGAATGGTACATTGGGATTTGTTTTGTTTAGGTCATTTCTGTCGTGTCCAACTCTTCATGACCCCATTTTGGTGTTTTCTTGGCAGATATTGGAATGGTTTGCCATTTCCTTCTCCAGATAAAGAAAACTGAGGCAAATAGCCTCAGTCACACAGCTAGTAAGTGTCTGAGACCAGATTTGAACTCATGAAGATGAGTCTTCCTGACTCTAAGTCCACAGTGCTCTACCCACTGTGCTACCTAGCTGCCCTTTGGCAATCACAGATGATATAAGACGCATGATAGCAATAAAATTTACTTTAAAAATCATGTGCAGCAGTAATAATCAATTGTGACAAAAACCTATAAAATGGACTGTTTAATATAATTTTATTAGCTAATTAGAATCCTACATCTAAATGTAGAGTTTTAAAAATATTATTTATAGTACATTTGCATGAACTGTCAGTTTTCAAAATTAAAATAAAACTAAATTATAGACTCGATAGCAATTTATTGAATGCCTTTATCACACTTCACCAACTATTTTGACTAGTATTCTCTGGAAAACTGCAAAAATATAAAAATCACTTAAAGGTCTAAAAATGTTGAAATCTAATGGCTTTCATCAATTCCATACTACACAGATTTCTACAAGCACACACATACACACACAGTAAACAAAGCAACCAAGGAATCTGTATTCTTGGCAAGCCCAAAACCCCAATATTTTTAAAAGCTGGGTTCATTTAAGTGTGTTGGATATGAAATACTAAGATACATATTTTCCCCGAAATCAATTTTTGTAAATGCAGACATTAGTAATTTTACTTATCAATTCAATGTGTAATGAACTGAGTCAGCTCAAGTAACTTCTTTCATCAACATAACCAACTACAAAAATAGATGGCTACCATCCATCCTCTTAAGATCCAAAGGGAAAAGTTTTTACACATTTTTACTTTTATAACCTAACCTGCTTCCTCTGCTCAGTGACTCATAAGCTACAAAGGGAAGGAGAAAAGACTTCTAAAAAAACCTGATTAGTCAAAAGTGTAAGTAGTTTTCAATCAATCAATCAACATTTATTAAGCACCTACTATTTGTCAGTCCCCAATATATAGAGCAGATAAATATAAATAAAAACAAAGACAGTCCCTGCTCTTGAGGAACTTAAAATCTACAGGGGGAAAGACACCACCACCAAAGGAAGGTGAAAAGCAAGAGCAAGGCAGAGAGAGAAGAAGGAAGGGGCATGTTGGAGAGTTCCAGAGAAGTCGTAGGGAGAAAAACTGTGCTGTGCCCCCTCTTTAAATTATGACTCTCTTCTGTTTGGGTAATTTTTACATCCAGACAAATGTCTCTGAAGTGTGCTAAGAGAATTCCAACCACAGACACTAGCAATATTTTACAAGTTTATCTTCTATGCTTCACTGTCACTTCATCGCAAATTATCTTAGTCAACTTACTATAATTAGGTTAAAATAAATAACTATTATTTCAAAATGCAGACTGTCTTGTTCTGCTAACTAGTGAAAGATGGCTCAATACTTTATGACAACAGACTATAAAATGCTTATTATTTTCTCATTTTAAGTACAAATATGTATGTATACAAAATAAAATCTCTCCTTAAATCTTTTGGTTTTTTCTACACCAAATCAGAAATACAATCAACTGAAATAAAAGGAAAAAACTTTAAAACAAACAACCCCTCACCCCACAAATTAGAAACATCCTGAAGGGGAATAGCACTGAAAGTTTCAAAAATAGTGAAAAATAATAGGTGCTTTTTTACCTTGAATTTAATACAATGGTTTATAATCCATTACTGTTACTATTAAGTAAGGATTAGAAAACAATTCATAATTTCCAGGTTATTGTTCTTTGCTAGTCATTCTGAGCCTCTTCAGATCTCAGTTAAAATTACATAAGTAAGCATATACTTCCATTATAATCATCTTATGATTACAATGTTAATCAAGATATTTGCTAAAAATTTTTACTGTAACTCCACTGCAAATTTCTCAAATATTCTTTCAATAAAAAAACTAACTCAGTCTAAAAGTCATTTTTACAGCAGTGAGGAACAACTAGGTTCAAATCCTGTCCTTGAAAACACCTGTGATGTGACTTTGGACAAGTCATTTAAACTGCTCAATGTCCCAGACAACTCTCTTAAGATGTTTAGTTACAGATTAGGTACCTATTTGCATTAGTACAGGAAGTTCCCGCACTCAGAGTTCACTACAATGATTAAATCAGAGTCCACACCAAAAATAAAGACACACACACACACACACACACACACACACACACACACACACTTTTCAGTCACCCAGGTTCACAACCTTGGAGTCCTGCACCCTTCGTTCTCCCTTACTCAGGCTCATTCACTCTGGCCCCACGTCTCTCTCATCCATCACCTTCTGCTACTTACACAGTCACTCCTCTAATTCAGGTCTTAATGTGCTCTTGTCTGGACAACTGCAATAGTCTTTTCCCCCTCCAAACTGGACTCTCAACCTCAAGGCTCTCCCCTCTCCAATCTATCTTCCTCTCAATGTCAAAGCAATAATCCTATGCCCTAGGTCCAACCCGGCCCTTCCCTTGCTCAAAAGCTCCAGCAGTTGTCAATTGCCTCCAGTATCAAATGTAAAATGCTGTTTGGCACTTAAAAGTCCCTCACAGTCTGATTCCAGGATTATTATTCATTACTGCCCTTTACACAATGTACCACACAACCAAAATAAGCCCATAAATGCTGTTAAGTACAGAGACAAAGTATATGGATTAAAATGTAGTACACAGTTGCTAATGTTGCTAAACTGGTTTGGTCAAGGCAGTAGACTAGTTTATGTGCTTCATCTATGAAGCTAAATAAAACAAGGTGATGGAACCATTTTCTTCCAAATTCCGAGCTAGCATTGGGCACTAAAAGTTACATGGTGAGACAGAAAAACAAAAATAACAATAAACGATCAATTTCAATTATGTATATAAGTCAAATTATTTTGATAGATAAAATTTTTGGATTTGCTTTATTATAAAAATCCTTCTCTAAAGGCCTACACCAAGTCAAGACTCTGACATTTACTATCTGTTTACTCATAGGATCAGAGAACCAAAGACAGAGAGAAAAAAATCTCAGGGCTTCTCATCTAAATCTTTCATTTTACATAAACTGAGCACAAGGGTGCCAGCAAAAGGAAATGGGTATCAGAGGCCTGGAGTATTAAAGGATACATACAAGTGTTAAAGGGTCGTGGCATTAGGAAAGTTGAGAACCACTGATATAGGAACAAGGTAATTCTCTCAGAATACAAGAATTAAAAAGGATTTCCAAAGGCCATCTTAGTTTAACCCTTACAAGTAAGACAAAACCAGCCTATGCCAACCTCAATAAATGGTCCTCCAGACTCTGAAGTCCATGAGGCTCATTTATGAAAGGCTGCCTCTTTTCCAGATAGAAGGTTTGGCCCCATAACCCACCTGACAACATTTCCCTGCGATTTTCTAATAACCTCCAAACCCCATGCTTAGACTCTCCATTAGTTCACATTAATCAAAGCTGAGCACTTTCCTGTCTATGACATTAAAAAATGAGGGGAAAAAAACCCAAATGGGTAGACATAATTCAGAGTTACAATAGGAATGCCTTGAGAATCCTTTACTTTCTTCACACTTTATAGACATTAAGTTCTGTCTCCAATAGGAATCCTCCTCATTGCTAGTGCAAAAATTGTTTTATATCTCCAAAAATTTATCTGTATCTACTTTGAATAGATCCTGTTTTGTGTTTACATATATGTACACATTTATATACATATACTTATATATGTATATATATATTTATATGTTATATGTATATATACATACACTATTTCCTTTCAATGGGATTTAAGTGTCTTGAGGGCAAAAACAGTTTCATTTTTATCTATCCCTCAAACAGTATCTGGCACATAAAAGGAATCTGTTCAACAGATGTTTGTTGAATGAGTGAATATCAATGAATGAAATCACAGATCATTTAGCAATGGAATCTTCAGCAATATTCCTGGCATTTTCTCAGCTAGATATTCATGCTCCCAAATGAGGATAACCGTGACAGAAGACAGGAGAACAACAAATACAGAAGACCTATTTTCCTTATCAATCAGCCAATTAATAAATATTTATCATTGAGCCTACTACCTTCCTGACTCTTTGTGAAATCCCATCAAAGTCCCATAATTGCTATTATGAATTAGCAAATTTACTACTTCAGGAAAGGTAAAGGACAATTTAAATAAAGTCCTAAAACTCATTTGCCTGGAAAACAATTTGCTTCATGGTGTCAGTAAAACCTTATCTGTACATCTGTAAAATGAGCTGGTAAAGGAAATAGTAAACCCCTCCAGTATCTTTGCCAAGACAAACCCAAGTGGGGTCACAAAGAGTCAGATACACCTGAAATGACTGAACAAAAAACAACCACCACTACCACCAGTAAGAATCACGTGGACTAGACTAAATCATCTTAATAGTCTACCACCTAAGCTTTTCCTTTAAGGCAGCGGTTCTCAACCTGTGGTTTATATTCAATTTGTAACAATGAAAATACATCCTGCATATCAGATATTTACATTACAATTCATAACAGTAGCAAAATTACAGTTACGAAGTAGCAACGAAAATAATTTTATGGTTGGGGGGGGGTCACCACAACATGAGGAACTGTATTAAAGGGTCGCAGCATTAAGACGGTTGAGAACCACTGCTTTAAGGCAAACGAGCCACTCCTAAACCTTTCATTTGTACATCCAAACTGTCAGTGTCCTTGTTCTCCAATGTTTGCACATCTTACAAATAAGATATATTTATGATCCTTCTCTATATACTTTGATGACATGGAACTGGTTAAAGCCAACCTAGCTTGGACACCAGTGAGAAAAGAATGATATAAATAATGTCTGGAGATACAGGAAGGGAAGGTTGGCTATTGCTCAAGGTTAAATCAAATGGGGGAAGGGGGATGGGGAGATTTAAGAAATCTAAAAGAGAAACACATCCAATAAATTGACACTGAAAAGAAACATGTGGCAATAGACTGTTCCAAAGTAGCTATCTTCTAAAACAAAATGGTGACAGGTTAGGAAACAACTTCAAAAGTTTAGGGATTGTTTCTCGTTGTGAGGTTACCTTCTTTCCCCTCCTCATCCCTACCTTAGGAGTCATGGGAAGCTAGGCACTGTGCTCTTCCTGGCTGAGACAGTGTCAAATTAGGAAGGAACAGGGAAAGAGAAAAAGAGTGAAAGATAACCAAAACTGATTGAACTAAGTAGGAACATGTCAATTCTATACCATGAGGAGTACTGTCATCATCTTTTATCCTTCCATCTTTCCCTCTTACCTTGTAACTATTGACCCTGTTCTTAATCTTCACTGTCTAAACATGGCCTGGAATCAAGAGGACTTGAGTTCAAATCTGACCTCAGATACTTAACTAGCTATGTGACTCTGGACAAGTAACTTAAATCCCATTTGCCTCAGTTTCCTCATCTGGAGAAAGAAGCTGGAGAAGAAAATGGCAAACCCAGTATTTTTGCCAAGAAAAACCCAAACAATGTCACAAAGAGTCGATCATGACAGAAAAATGACTGAACAACTCTCCTGACTGCAAGTGCCAACCCAATCACTCCTCAGTGCCATCAGCCACAGTCATCAGACTCTGCTCCCTTTGCTATGCCGAGCCCTTAGCGACTATCCTCCACAATGGTGTGCCCTGCCAACTTATCCTACTGCTGATTGTGCCTTGCCAAGCTCCAGCCTTGGGTTTCTGCCACTCTCTGCTGCCTTCATTCCTATTCACATATTGTGGAACGGAGATGAGGAACATCAGGAAACCATGATGACTGAGTCCACTATAAATTTAAGTCACATGATCTCAACTGGAGACTCGCAGCAGCAAGTCAATCCTGATATACTTCCCTAACTAGTTTCCTATTGTGCTCACAACAGTGGCTACTTAAATTTTTTACCCTCCTTCAAACTTTCTACAGCACCACCTGCTCCTACTCTCTGAGGACCATGTACAGAGAAATAAAAAAAATATATGAAGCATAAATATGAAGCTAATAATAAAAATATACTCAAAGTAGATAAATACAGGGTAACAGCAGAAAAATACTAGCAACAAGGGGAGAATCAGGAAAATCTTTAAGCAGAAGATGGAGTTGAGCTAAATCTTATAGGAAAAGAGGGATTCCATGAGGCAGAAGAAAAGAATTGCATGCCAAGAGTGGGGGAATGGCTAGTACAAAGACACAGACAGAAGATAGTGTGTAAGGAGAAGAGAGAAGGCTAGTGTAGTTGGATTGCAGGTGCCAGAGAAGAAGCAGTATCCCAAGAAGTCCACCTTTAGGTTAAGGCCATGCTGTGTAGGGCTTTAGAAGCTAAACTGGGAAGTTTAAATTTTATCCTAGATGAAACAAGAAGGTACTAGAGTTGACTGAGTAAAGGAGTCACAGGGTCAGATCTGCACTTAAGGAAAATTACTTTGAGGGAATAGAGAACCTAGGTCAGTACCCACAATTGGGAGGTGTCACAGGGATGATAAGCCAGCAAAGGAGAATGAAAAGGAGTGGTCATTTGGCAAAAGGAGGCAAACCAAAAGACTCCCCTGTAGTTCTCTTTATCTCCCCTAGGACTTCTAAAGCCAGAAAATCCCTCATTGATCACAAGTCCTTTTGTGTTGTCTCCCTTAATTAAATATAAGTTCCTTTACGACAAAGACTGTCTCTCTTTCAAATCTGTATCCCCAGCATTTAACACAATGCTTGATACATAGAAAGCACTTAACAGTACTATTCATTCAATTATTCTCCCTTGGGTTCTATGACACAATTTCCTGGTTCTCCTCTTTCCTATCTCCCCCTGCTCACTTTAAGTCTCCTTTGATGGTTCATAATAGATTTCCTAACTCCTAAGCTAGGATGTCCCTCAAGGCTCTGACCTGGACCCTCTTCTATCACTTTAAAGCAGCAAGAAAAGCCAACATTTTCATCAAGACAAACTTTAGAAAATATTAACACAGGGAGGCATCATTTATTTTTAAAAATAGCCTTCCTGAAGCTTATATAAACATAAAGAATTTAGGAAGAGAGAGAGTCAAAAAGGACAATAGAGCCTTCTTTGTGTCATATGCTGCTAACTAACTACTCAGTCTTCATCATCTCTGTCAATAAGTGAGAAGAACAAGAAGAGGAACAACTCTTCTCCCCTACAGAAATACATAAAAGGGACACAAACGGTGAGGGAGTGAGAAGGTAAATCAGTATTTCTCTGACTGGCAGCACTGTCAGAAGTTCATCAGAGAAAGAATAAAAAGAAGACTGAAAAAGATAAAAGTTTTTCTACCCAATCTTTGGGTAAAAGTTGAAAGGGCAAACAAAAAGGATGGTTTCTGTTTCAAATTATGAGTTCTAACAGTCCACACAGACTATGTCATGGATCATTTTATTTTATTCTCTACTTCAAGTGAAGCCAACTCTTGAATTTTCACATGGAAGACATTCTTCTTCCTACAATCACTTTCCATAAACGGCCAGCAGGCCGACCACACACCACAAGAGCACTGGTCTATTAGTCACACATACAGATTTATTTAGTCATACGTTGAAATTGTACTAATTGTACTAATGGTACCTTGATTGACCTAGAACTCTCCACACCCAAAAACAAAAGTAACCAAAGCAAGGTAGCGTAAACACTGCAGCGAGCAACAGATTTACAGGATCTTCTTCATTATCACTATCCACCAGCCTCTTCTCTAAAAAATCATACAAGACTCCATCTGTGCCAATGATGGCATTCAAGACGACTATCAAGTAAATGGAGATGGTCAAAGGCAAAGACAGTAAGACATGTTTCCACTATGACTCTGTGCTCATACACTGGACCACAACAGGTTCCCTGCCCCAGCTCTACTTCATGGATGTATTTTGGGACCTCCTGCCTTAGAGTGAATGTCCAAGGTAACTGGACATTCTTTGGAATGGCAAGCCTGAGGGTCTCCCCCTCCCAACCTGATCTTTTTTCTTTTTCTGATTAAAGGAGCCATCCCTTGCCTCACTTCTTAAAGAGGCCTATTCACTGAACGGGCATTACCTCACTCTAAGTGAGTACCTGAAAAGGCCTTAGCCTAAAAGGGCCAGGGTCTCCTTTTGCTTGCTGGATCATCCCCAGTCATCCTGATGAATATCAGATTACTAGACCCAGATGGCTCTGGAGGAGAAAGTGAGGTTGGTAACCTTGCACAGCCTCCCTCACTCAAATCAAAGTCAACTGCAAGTTATGTCATCATATCCCTGATGCCACGGCCCTCTTCAAAAATGAAAGACAAACACAACAACAATACTGTACCCGTACCCAATAAAATACCTTATACCACTGTAACACTACACCACTATACCCGACAGAATCAGAGCTACAGTAAATTTCTGACCAGCAAATGTGAAAGATACCAAATGTTAACTGAATCTATACTATGTAAAATACACTAAAGAGGACAAAAATGAGAATTCCTCATCCCTTCCTTCCCTGACCAGGCTGAGAGGAGAGATCTCACTCACACTCACACACACACACACACACACACACACACACACACAACCCTCTACACAACATAACTTTAATATAACTATGATGCAATATAATATAGTAATATAAATAGGCAATTTATCTATAATAGAAACATGACATATTATATAATTTAAAAATACCATATTGTATGATACATTAAATATGTAATATTATATAAAATATAATATAAATATAAAATAATGCAAATAGGCAATTTTTAAAAGTAAAGTGTTCAAAGGAAGGAGGAAACAGTGCTTCTGGCTAGGGGCACTAAGCAATATTTCACAGAAAGAAGTGGCCCTGCAGCATGGTCTTGGCAAGCAGCATAGCATACTTGAAGGAATAGAGGACTAAGAGCAGGGAGAAACCTAGATTCAAATCCCACCTTTAACCTTTACAAGGTATGTGACCATGGAAAACAATACCCCTGAGTCATTCTCAGTTTTCTTTATCTGTGAAACAGGGATAAGAGTAATAGTTGTAATAACAACATCATAGGGAGAGGGAGGTAAAAAGAGAAGGGCAAGAGAGGGGAGAACAGACAGACAAAAAGCCTCAAGGACAGAGCCTTAGGCAACACCATCTGAAGTGTGGTGTGAATGATACCGAAGCAAAAGAGACAGGCTCTGACTGGGAGAGGGAAAAGAAAAAAAGGAGGGAAACGTCATGAAAATCCAGAGAAGAGAGCTCATTCAAAAGGAGAGGGTCGTTGACAATGTCAAACGCTGCACAGAAGCAAAAAAAGTTGGGACTGAACAAAAGCCAATGTGAGCAGGGGTGGGGAAATGGCTATCAGGAATGACACAATGTACAACAACAAAAAGCACTAATAAAACTATTAGAAAACAAGGAATTAGAAGAAGGAAAAGGTTTCTTGTGAGAAGGTGGAATGTCTCATTCTAGACACATTAAGTTCAGGCACTATGAGGGTAAACAGAAGACGTACAGGAGGCAGCAAGATTAGTGAAAGTGTGCTGATTTCCGAGAAATTAATTTCAAAAAGACTGAGATTAATCCAAGAATCGCCATTATATTTACCAACATTTACCAACTGTAAATTAAAAGAAATCAGGATCTTTCATGTGAGAAGAAATTATAATTTTCTGAGGTTTTGTTTTCTTTGGTATCAGTCTGCTCTAGGAATCAAAAATATTCCCTTTTTTTTTCACTTAAACACATGAGTTTATGAAATAGACAGAAGGGATAATGGGATGAGGTTAGAAAAGAAACACTGGAAAAAGGTGAAAAATCCAAAAACATGTCCTTTAACATTTTACAATGAAAAAAATTATAAAACACCCACCACATTAAAACAAACAAACAAAAAAAAACATTCCCATAAGCAAGAAAATATTTTTTAGAGTGCTACAATACGGACATAATTTGTTTATGGCTGGATTGTGAGGAGACACTTAAAACTGTGATACTGTCACAAACTAGATGGTAGAAGCTGGCAATCACAACTGTAAGCATGCAATTTAATTCTAAAATCATTTTCCAAATTAAGACTTTCTGGCACTCTTAAACAGAACATTTACATAACCTTGCCAGCTTTCCACTTAATGAACACATCATGATCTTCAACACAACACAAATAAGATACAGGTAACCACAAGCAAAGAGTCTGCTGTAGAAAGAACACAGTCATATGTTTATGGCAACACAAACATTCTGCATCATTTCTTTTAGTCTTCAACCTCAGGGGAAAGTAGAGTTTAGTAATATCTAAAGTCCAGCTACTGTGATATGGTGAGCCAGGGGTAGGGAACAAAGAGCTGTCTATCCATTCTTTCTTGTTTGTGCCACAGAACCAGCCCTCACCTCTCTTTTCTGCTCATTTTCTTTATAATACGTTTCATGCCATAGCTTTTGCACATTTTATTTTTTATAATTTGCTGTAGCTGATTTTCATCCAATATGTGCTCTTCATTTGAGCTTTGGGCAATCTACAATTTTAATTAAACTTTAGCACTTCCAGGGTTGTGGTATTACAGAGGTTCCAAATCTTTTAAAGACCCCATACCTCTTGGCTTTCAGTGAATCTTTACATATGCACTAGTCAATAAGAAAAGGAAATAAATTCTGGAGTCTACAACATGCATATATACATAAGAAATAAGATAATGGACTAATTACTCAAAAAGAAAGTTTCATTTGATACATAGCAAAAATCTTTAGTATTATAAAGCTGGAAAATGTTTATCAGAACAAAATCTAATTAGTGAGGTCCTTAATTCTTTTTCTTTTAGACTGATAGTTTTATTCTTAGGAGAGATTTTTAAAGAGGTGCCCACACAGCAGGTTCAAACTGTAGTTTACTTCCTGCTTTGGATTTGACTGAGAATCTTCATTCACAGAGGTCACTTGCTATAAAAATGAAAAATGAAAACCTTCTAAGTATATTTCATAAGAATGGGATATGCTACTTCAACAGTACAGCAAAAAATTTGTAACTTCATTGATGGGAAATCAATTGAGAGTTTCTGGTTATTACAGAGATTAATCATCTCATCTTTTGCTGAGATAAAAGTATCATCACCTTTTTCCTAGTTCAATACAAAAAAAAATTCCAATTCCAAACCTAATTACTGTCATTAGGAATTATTCCAACAACTGTCTCTTCCAAAATTTTCAAATGCGCTACAATACTCCCTTGTTTTCCCATCCCAATAGCTGTCCCTCACCTCTGCTCTTCAATCCACAGTTAGATCTTGTTTTTCAGTAGCATTACTACTTTTTTTCCAATATTCCAATAGGATAATATAGATATTAATCAATATTCTTGATGCCTGATAGATAACAAGCTAGGAACCTCTGGAGAAAGGCACTCATGCCAGATGGACACTCTATGGAGAATTTAAAAGAAAACATGAACAAGATATGTATAAGATATGAATGAACTTTGATCTGCCTTAGTGGAAGTAATTCTTCCAAATACAAAAATGACTAGCAGCAGCTTGTAATCGCAGTAGTAATGAATTCACTAGCTCTTGTCTTGCTTATCCAAGGCTCTGACTCCCTGTCTGTCATTTTTGTTCTGTGATTTCCAATGGAAAAGTCATTCCTCAAGACAGAAAAAAACACGTAAAATCAGAACAGTCACTTAGCTTGTCCTAGCCTTTCTCTGGGCCTCCTTTTTAGGTAGCAATTAAGAAAACTGCTTCTTCACCATCCTTAGTTTCCCTTTTCAGTCTCCATTCCAGCTTCAGAACTCTTGATGCTGCTTTGACATGGCTGTGCTATGCTCTCAGCATAGTTTTGGTTTCCTCTTCTATACATTTCTTCTTAAAATCTAAGTTGGTTGGTGAATTATTTCACTGACATCAGAGTCATTTATACAAATACCATTTTTTGTTCCTCACTGGAATTGTTTTCCTTAGCATCTGTGTCATCAGAATTTCATTCTCAAGCTTCTCCAATCCATCCTCGACTGGCTTAACCTGTACCATTTTAGTCCACATGATCTTATCTATCCTTCCTCCAAATCCTTTGAAATCTGCTTTCCCAAAATCTAGAAGATGAGACAAACTAGACATGGATTTCATCCCTTCTGTTACAAACTCGGGTGGGAATGGTCATCTCACTTCCTCAAGATTCTCTAATTATTTCAACTCCATCAATTATTCCTTATTAGTGAAAAATCAGACTAGAATTTCCCCCTTGCTATTTCCTCTCCCTCTTGAATCTTAGTAAGTCTTAGTCAATGTCATACTTAAACCTCAAAACACCACTGGATTCACTACTTTATCTGTCTCTGGCTGATTCTTAATATCCATCCCCAGTTCTGTCTTCTTTTCCAGTTTCTTTAGCTGAATCATTCCCCTTCTCTGGACCACAGAGTAGACTTTGTGCTATAGCTCACATTCAAGATCCTTACTTTTTGCCTCAAATCCTTTAATAAGTCTTCCCAGGCAAAATTACTTTTTTGCATATAATTCTCTTAAATCAACCTATTTATTTATTGTCTCCTTTTTTACATAGTCTATGGTTTTCTCCAAAGGTACGCCAGATGCCTAGAATTTTTTTTTGAAAATTTTTAGCATGCAAAGTAGTTAATAGCTTGTCATTCCTCACAATTCTACCTAGTGCCTAATATCAGGATATTTTATCAATCTACTTCAGTAAGGTGAGTATAATCCTAGTCTACAATTCTTCTATCTGCCACACTACTTGCTGAGCTTATTCGCCTCTACTACCTCACTAGACCACAATCTGCTGGGAAATCTCACCTAATCAGGTAGTGAAGGAGTGTTTTTCCACTCATTCCACTGTCAGAAGTTTTCAATCATCACTAGATTGCAGCTCCAGCTCCCTAATGAAAGGTTGCAAAACAGGTGCAAAGTGTCATTACATAATGAAAGCAAATTTAAAACTAGAATTCATGCCTTTGATGTCTTTCAATTGTTAAATCACAGCCACCCGATATCTATCTACTTTACCTATCAATTGAATTATGATTGATATGGTATAGACTAGAGGCACACAAAAATAACATGTTTTAGTTAAAACAATATAATATATACAAAATTTTCCTGTGATCTATGGGCAAACAAGACACTTGAGAGTTAGGAGCAATTCACTTTTTTAAAACTTAAGCAAAGTATGAGGGAGGAAAATAATTCATTTGGTAACCCAAGTGTGTCTCCCCAGACCCAACATTGTAAATCCCCATAGAACCTAGAAAGCAGGAACAATCTGAGATGCCAAACAGTCATTTAGGCTTCAAGATCAATTGGTAGATCCCATTAGCCCCCAATGTAAGAAGCATATTTTGGGATAAGATTAAGGAGTTTAAAGAACAGGGAGTGAAAAATTAGTATAAGTATAGATATAATTTTGTCAAAGATTTACTTCTAGGTAAAACAAATAAGAAATGTTACAACAGTCAGCCTGGTTAGGGTTTAAAAAAAAAGTCAGAAAGATTATGCAGGAAAAAAGACAGGAAAATTAATCTACCTTATCACCAGACACAACAATAAGAAGTCTTGTTTTTTAAAAAGTCAATTAAATAAATCAAAGAGCTTAAAAATAGAATTCTTATGCTTGTTGAGTAAAATAACTGAGAAAAATTATTTTTAATTGAAGTTAAATGTGATGTTAGTAGCAATTCCAGAAAAGTATTCAAGCAGCTATTTCTACTGTATCTGCTCAATTTAGATCAAAAAATGAAAAAAAAATATTACCCTGATTCCTCAAGATGGGAAAATTTAGAAATTAATCCAGAGCAGAAGGACTGAGTTGAAAAAATAAATCAAAGAATAAGGGAAGAAAACTAAACACAGGTATTCTGTTTCCTGAGACTTGCAGTATTTATTTCTTAGTGGAAACCTAAGAAATTCTTTCCACTTCCTAAACCCGAGGGTGATGTTTGTACTTTCAGTTCAGTTAGTGAGGACTTCAATAATATGGCTTACATTAAGTAGGTGCCCAACAAATGGTTCAGGAAAGAATACAACAGATCTTAAATAAAAGGAAATATGCCAAGATGGCAAAAACATTCATATTTCAACTACTGGGAAAACCCTAGGTAAAAATAAAGCATAGTTCAAAAAAATGTAACTAAAAGCTTCGTACAAAGCTTTTGTCCAAGACCTGCATGCGTCGTTTCTGTCCAAACTGATTCACTTACACTGAGTAACACAACTTAATTAAAAAAGGAGTGTATACTTTATAGCCTACCACTTTCAGAGTGGATCCAGTTTGGCTTTTTGGAAAAGCTCTATCACTCTATCCTATCTTTTCCCCTTACCTTTGTTCACATCATCATCAAATGGGATCTTTTCTGCTTGGAGAAAAACCTTTCTTCAGTGCCTAACTCAGGTACCTCATGAGCCTTCTGAGTCCCTCAGAAGAAGTGATTTGTCCTGCTTCAAATTTAGCATAGAACAATCCCAATCCCAATAGAACTTCCCTTATCACATTCTGCAAGGACAAGGGAGAGCAGCCCTCTCCCTGTCTATGTTATTTTGATGGGGGATGAGAAGCTGGAAAGGCATGCCTAGAGTTGTGATTTCCTAAGTATGGAATCTATGTAGTCTGAAAAACCTCCGTAACTTATTAAGTTTATGTGATTTGCCCATGATCACAGTTAGTATCTATCACAGGCAGGATCTGAATCCAAGTCTTTCTAATTACAAGGCTGGAGGACTAGCCACTATGCCAAGATGCATTCCATCTTCCATCAACTAAGCGCTTTATAAATTTTTGAATTTAACAGAATTCTATCCTCAGCAGGAATAAGTTCCACTTAGTTTACACTGTATAATTCACATTCTTCCCAATAACACAGGTAGCTGACAGGACTGAACACGCGATCTTGAACACTGTAAAGCTTTCACACACCCTCTACTTTAAGAGACAGCCCTGTGTCATATCACACTGGTGGGACTTCCAAGTTACATGAGCAACAAGATGGAGGACTAGACATCTCAAATCCTTCGAAAAAGAAATCACACACCAACACTGTCTCAATGGTTTAGGATATACAGAATCCAAAAGATAGTTTAAGAAAATCAAATAGATCCATACACGGACCCTCATAAACATGAGCTCACTCAGCATCCCTCCCCCAGTTCTCATACTACAGGCAGGGAGGCTACACTAGCTGACCCTAGGGTACAACAAAGACTTGCCACAAACCCCTTGCCTGACCTCATACTCTGATCCTCCATCCCTTTTTCCAGATGGTGGAGACACTGGCTCCAGACTTCAGAAATTTGCTTTGCATGGGAACGGGGAAGGGGGGAGGGGAGCATAGAGGAGGGGAAGGGTGTGTGGGGAGGAGCAATGACAAGACAGCCACAAGGCCACAGCCCTTCAGGAGCAAAAACCTCCTGGGGCCCACAACCCTGTAACACTGCACTACAAACACTGAACTGCCAGTGGGAAGGAGGATGAGATGCTTTTAGATCCAGCCCCTAAGGAAACCATCATCTGAGGGGACAAAGTCATAAAGTGTTCAAAAAAGGAAAAGAAGGAAAGGAAAAAAATCTGAAATTATCAAAGATCTCTGGAAAAAAGTAAACTCGAAGACCCTGAGCATAAGCAGATAAATCAACAGAAAAACATTAACAACTGAAGAAAATATGGCTCCAGATCTAGTAAATTGGTTTCAGGTATCTATGAATAAATGCTACAAAACAAAGAAAAATGATCTAACGCTTGATACAGAGGAACTGTGAAAACTAGAGAGATCATGGAACCACAACTTGCTGTTCCTTGGGTGGTTCAAAAGGGAAATGAGAATTAAGAGAGCAGAATTTATGTCCTGCACAGCAAAAATAATGAGTCTGCAATGGTAGATCTCATCAAAGAAACAGAAGAGAGAACAATAGACTGGGAATGAAAATACATAGTAGTGAAGCTAGAAGAAAGAAGCCAAAAGGGAGGGGGGGAGAGAGAGAGAGAGAAAACATTAAAAAAAAAATTATGCTCACTATGCAAGAAAAACATACTAAGTTCAACAGACAGGATGCACAGAGACAATCTAAGTATCACAGATCTCCCAGAAGAATAAAACAGAACTAAAAACCTTAAATCATAATGCAGAAAATAATACAAGAAAATTGCAGAATTTCTGAATATATAAAATGAAATACAATGAAAAGAATTCATAGATCACCTCCAGAAAAAAAAAACAAACAAGACAGCAAATTCCAAGCCACATTGTTAAATTTAACAATTCATTTCAGAAGCCATAAGTTCTCCAGGCAATCCAGAAAAAAAGACCTTCAAATACAAAGTGAGGGAAATTCTAATAACACCCAGTTATCTATTCTGCACCCACCAAAAAATGTAGGAAGGATTTGAATAATATGTTCTAAAGAGTAATAGAGTTTGGGATGCAGCCCAGGGTGACCCACCCCAAAAAATCTGAGTTTAACCAAAGGTGGAAAAAGATGGATGTTCAATACCAAAGAGGTGTTTTAAACATTTTTAGAAAGAAAACTGGAACTGAAGAGGTTTGCTTCTCAAACACCCCAAACAACAGAAATGCAGCAGCCAAGGAAAGCAACGGTAACAGAGTGACAACAGAGAGACCAGAAAGGAACTCTTTCGTATGACAGAAATGAATAACTGCTTATATATTAAACTACTTGTCACAGCTTACTTAGTCAAGTAATGTCATGGCCTCTTTAGTTCTCTGTGAAATTATAACAGTAAGTAATTTAGCAGGTACTTAGCCCTTAGTAACTAAGGACTAAGTACTTCTGTGAAAGAAACATAAGGTGTGAACTCTGTCCCGTGTTGCTGACATAACAGGAAAAAGATGGCTGAGACAGGAAGTGTGTGTGTTTAAGAAGAGCACTAGAGGAGAGACAGAAAGAATCAAGTATTTTTACTCCTGGTGAAAAAGCAGTGGGAGCTGGGCTGCTGCTGGGCTGCTACTGGACTGAGAACTGAATTGAAGTTTTCTATGAGACCAGAATCTAGTGAAGGACAAAGTGGCTGTTGCCACCTGGAAATCTGAGATTTATTCTGGGTCCTAGGGCCAGCTGAACTGCTGGAGGACTGAAGAACCACGACCGGGATAAGGCTTTGTTTGTTTGTGGCTTGGTTGGTCCTTAAGTTATCCTTAAGTTCTCGGTAACAGAACTTGTGACAGTTTTGAGATGTGCTAGACCCTGTGAACTTCAGTGTGTAACAAGAACTTCCCGTTGGACTGGAAGAGAACCTGAGAGCTGTCTGCTTCTGAATCCAGGTGACTGGTGGATTCAGGTAGGAGATGAGACAATGGAAGGGGATCCAGGGAATCTGAGAGACCACCCTGAGTCAAGATGAAGGAAAGGCCTCTCCTTGGATATTGAATGTATGGTGAAATTGAAGTTTACTAGACACCAAAGGGTGGAGGGTTTGTGTAATTTTTCTAATGATTATATTTAGTGATTAATGATACTTGATAATTGTGAATCTGGATAAGTGACTGATTAAGTTACCTTATGATTGCCATGAGTGGAAGACTGACTTGTATTGTGAAATGACTGAATTAAGTAAGAAGGGTTTCCTCCTTAGGGAAACCAGATGATTATTCTTTTGTTTCTTGTTCTAAGTACTGCAGCCAGTTTGGTCAAAACTACGTGGCCATTCTAATGTTAAGCTGTTGTGAACACTATATTGTGATTTTCTGTGATAAGATGTAATGTTGTGAATATTATATTGTGACTTGTTGTGAATGTTTGCCTTGATTTGTTGTGGAATAAATGGAGTGTTCAACATAATCAGAACCTTAAAAGATGTTCACAGTAGCATTCTTTTGGGAAGCTGCTCATGCATGGCATTATAGAAACTAATAATCACATAACAATAGAAGGACCAGTCATTCCTTGGTCCTTCAAGGTATTAAGTTCTGATCCTTAATCACATTTACAATACTTATTTGTTGAGATAATGCTGCCTATTTTATTTCTACTGATCCCTCATTCTACTGAGGTATTCAGAAACTTAAGATTTCTTATTTTCATTTGTAGAAATAACAATGAACAGGAAAAAAAATCAAGAAAGAGAGCATGGATTGCACAGAAGCACAAAATTTTATATAGCAATCTGTAAAACAAATATCTACAAAGAACAAATCCACACATTCTGTCTTTTGCAACGAGGAAGTTTTTTCTTCTCTGAAGTCATTTTATTAGCTAATTCAATAGCTACTGAAACTAATAAATTCTTCATAACTCTCTAATCTCTTCCCAAACACAGTCAAACATCAGAATATAGAAGATATCTAAGCTTTACAAAATCACTTTCACCTCTTCTGAGATCCAAAAATTCTAATGCATTACTCCCAAGGCATGAAAAGAGCAGGATAATCCTACTAGATATTTCAATGCTGTTAGATTTTTGAAACACTAGTTTAAAAGATTTGTTACTCAGTTTGGGGCTCTTGATCTGATTAGTGTGTTACTGTGAAAAATCAAACAATAAAAGCTGTTAATCCTTTGCTTTCTTGACTGGTTTATGTGAAGGTGTTGGCAGATTAAGTAGATTAAAATGGTTCAAAACTATTCTACTTTCTTTTGACCATTTAGAATTTAGACATAAGTCTACATGAAACTATCTCTGGGCTTTACATTCAGCAAATAATTGATGTTTAGTTATAAAGGACAGGCTAAGGATAAAACATCACAGAATGTTTTAGCGACTTACAACGCAAAACAAATATACATGTTGTTGAGTCACTGAAAGAAAATGTGTGCAGCCCTGTTCCTTTTTCCTGTTCACGTATCATGACAGTTCATTTCTAAAGCTTAAACCAAGAAAAAGAAAGCCATCTTATATAAATAAGAGCATCCAATCGTGGATATGGCTGTTTGACAGTAAGGCTTGAAGTCTTTTCAGATCAACATGAAAAAAAAGTGGCATCCAGACTGTGAACTGTCTGATGGACAACTTTTACCAACAATATAACAAAGTAGCATCACATTAAAGTGTATAAAATGCAAAGGAGATGTTGAAAAGCATTATTGAGCACCTATTACATGTCAGAAGACGATGTTTATAGATGTTATTTAATAATAGAAAACATTGTACAGATCAACAAAATAGGGCTGTCCTACTTACCATGGCTGGGCAACTAAAACCATTAACAGACAACATCCCCTGCTATATGGATTTTGTTCATCATGCCCAATTTTCTATGACACTATTTGGAGTTTCTTGGCAAAAATGCAGGAGTGGTTTGCCATTTCCTTCTCCAGCTCACTTTACAGATGAGGAAACTGAGGCAAAGAAGGTTAAGTGACTTGCCCAGAGTCATACAGCTAGTAAATGTCTAAGGTCAGATTTGAAGATGAGCCTTCCTGATCCAGGGCTCTTTCCACTGTGCCACCTAGCCACAATATGGATTAGTATCACCTAAAAGGCAGTATTGGCAGCTCTCAGAACTGGACAGGAGAGTATTTGTAACCATATATTAAATAGAGAATATTTTCAAAGACAAAATATATCACCTTATTATTAATATTTGTAAATAAAAAGTCCTGGTACATATAAAGAAATGAAAATACAATCAGAACTAAGGAGAAGGAGTAGTAAACATCTGCACAAATATATCTGATGAGTTTAACATCTCAAATCTTTAGGGAACTGACACAAACTTTTAAGATTAACAATCACATGTAATAGAGAGTAGTCAAAGTCAGCATATAAGGCACAATTACTTTCATTGTAAAATTTTGAAAAATAATTATCATAAATATTGCAATTCAAGATGACCAAATATCTCATGAAATAATCTTTCTTGTTGCCCTGGGTACATGATAAACATAACTTTTGAGACCTGAGCAAACAATTCTCAAGATAAAAGACTTGAACTATTAATTCAAATACTCAAATGAATCTGTTATCTCAACCATGTGTATGTTCCCACTAATGATGCAGATTGCAATCAAGTCAAGACTGCCCATCCCATATAGTTTACATTGATGTGCTTTCCTAAGTGTGCCAGAGAGAGTCCACACAACAAGCTAGTGGTCTTCTTTTATTTCTTACAACAATATACTGAAATGGCTCATCACCAGATGACTGGCCACTTAGTGACGAATTCTTTAGCCACAATAACCCATAAAACAAAGTACAAAATGACAATCGGTGACAACATAACAGAAAAGGGGAAAAGGGTATGAAGAACCCTATAGCTTCTGTTGTTACCCTTAATGTTGGTTTCTTTTCCAGCAGCCAAATGTACATATTTTTAGAGGAACTAAATCATGTCAATTAGATATTTTCACAATAAATGAAACCAGAAAAACAGAACTTCAGCTAAATGAAAACTTGGCAGAGAGCAGAGATTAACAGAAGGATAGAATGGCAAAGAAAGGAGTTGGAGAGTCTCTGGACATTGCCATTCCAAAGAGTAACAAAGAAAGAACTCAACAAAACTGGTTTTATCATATACCCAAAGACAAGAAAAAAGATTCTTGCATGGTCATCTTTGAAAACAACTGTACTTTATGTATCAACAATAATAAAAAGTTAGAGAAAGTCTATGAAAAATTCAGTAACACCTTCCAAAACAAATCAATATGCACTCCGATATGCAGCAACTTCCATTTAAAGATCAGAATAGATGAGGATGATAAAAAAAAATCTATCAGAAAGAATAGACTGGAAAGGAGTGTGAAAAGTCAAACACTTAGAAAACATACAGAAGCCTCACACTTTTAACTTCTTCAAGAAAGTAACAAAAAGATTTATACACAACAAGCACCCTAAAACAGGGTTAGGAACCTGCAACCTCGAGATCATATGTGATCCTCTACGTCCTTAAGTATGGCGCTTTGACTAAATTCAAATTTCATAGAACAATGCTTCTTTTTTTTGGAGGGCAGTTGGGGTTAAGTGACTTGCCCAAGGTTACACGGCTAGTTTTTGTGTTAAGTGTCTGAGGCTGGATTTGAACTCAGGTCCTCCTGACTCCAGGGCCGGCGCTCTATTCACTGCACCACCTAGCCGCCCCAACAATGCTTCTTAATAAAAGGATTTGTTCTTTAAAACCTGGACTCAGTCAAAAGGCTGCACCCAAGGACCTAGAAGGCCACATGTGTCTTGAAGCTACAAGTTCCCCATTCCTGCTCGAGAATAATATTAAAAAGGAAATTAATTATATCTTCACAGAGAGGAAAAGACTCATTATTGATGTGGAAGTGATAGCTAAATCAGCTAACTGATGAAAGCCAATGAACTGTTAAAGATCAAGATTAGGAAAAAAAAAAAGTTAGCATAATCCGAAAAATATATAGTTTGCAATCTAAACAATTCAATCCTAAACTATTTAAACAAGCAACTGGTAAATAAAAATGGAAAACTGAAAGAAATGACACTGACTATAATTTCATACAGAAATTTAATAAAATAAATTGCCATAAGACCAAAAGATCCTAAAAAAGCACAGGAACAAACACCTGATGCATCTGTCAGTAAATTAGAGATAGTGGCCAAAGGCAAGCTGGATAAAATTGTTTGTAAACTTAGGAAGAAGGATGTTGGAAGATCATGAACACTATTGCCTCATAAAGTGAAAATAAGCAGTAGAGCTTTTAACCAATTTAAATAGTGACAAGATATGCAAATGAGCAAAGTCATCCTGAGGACATTTAAAGAAAATGGAAGAACAAAGAATAAGAAATGGAAAAGACCTTAAAAAAAGTTTTAAAATAAAATAGTTTCACCACTGAAGAAAAAAGAACTACCACATCTGGACTTTTAACACCACAGTCCCAGATATGCTTATAGAGAAAGCAGAAATGGCATTAAAGAGATCAGATAGGAAAAGCAGATGGACTGGATCAAGTATACAGCCATCTTGGGAGGTGAAATAATTATGAAGTCTTTGAGGAATCCATTCCCAAAAGGAGAGAAAAATACCAAAAAGCATAGGGAAATTTACAGATTAATTA
Organism: Pseudocheirus occidentalis; assembly: GCA_028646575.1. Taxonomy (NCBI): domain Eukaryota; kingdom Metazoa; phylum Chordata; class Mammalia; order Diprotodontia; family Pseudocheiridae; genus Pseudocheirus; species Pseudocheirus occidentalis. Next base: position 299,600,866 of record CM053594.1, on the reverse strand, counting down.
ATTTTTTTTAAAAAGCAACTAAAAACATTGACAACTTTCAACCTATAAGCCTACTTCACCATTTATACAAATTGTCAATTACAGTCTTTAAAAATATTCAAATCATTAATAATTAGAAAAATGCAGATCAAAACAACTCTGAGGTATCACCTGAAAATACAATCAACCAACCAACATTTACTAAGGGCCTACTATGTACCCAACACTGGAAATATAAATACAAAGAATAAAATACTTGTGAGGTTACATTCTAATGTGGAACATACCTGGGACATACATAAATATATACTAAATAAAGAAAAAGGGAATAAGTACAAATTAATAAAATTAGATGCACTGAGAATGAAGGCACTAAATCTGAAGTGACTGGGAAAAGTTTTAATGTAGGAAGTGGTGTTTGAACTCTGTCTTAAAGAAAGAGAAGGATTTTAGGGTAAAAAGGGCAAAGTTGGAAGAAACACATTTGAGGCACAGGGGACAAACAGGGCAAAGGCAGGAAAGACAGGAAACAGTGATGTGTAAGAGGAACAGAGGAACTGGATCAGAATGTAGGAGGAAAAATAGTGGATAATGAGGGGGGAAGAGACAGGGAGGGACAAGGTTATGAAGGGTTTTAAAAGCTAAGCAGAGGAATATATATATCGGATTCTAGAGGCAACAGGAAGTCACTGGAATTGTTAAGAGGAGGAGTTCCTCATGGATAGATGTGTATGAAGAAAATTCTTCTGGCAGCAATGTGTAGCGTACAATGAAGTGTGAAGAAATCTGACACAGGAAGACCACAGTCAGGAAGCCAGTATGATAATCTAACAAGAGTTAATAACGGTCTAAACAATTTCAGTAAATTAATTTAATTTACATGATCCAGGCTCAATCCCTGAACATTCAAACTCCAAAGCAAGCAGTCTGCTCAGGTTAGGTTCATTCTGAGTACCATCTAAGCCCTACCTATTGGCTTGCCTGGGGTCATCACTCTCCTTCCAAGACCTTTCTTAGGACACCCAAGCTATGCCTGCCTGGGAAGACTTCCTGGCATTATGCTTGACTGAAAAAAAAAAATCAAAGCTCTTCCCCATGAGCTCCCTCTCTTCTCCTCCTCATCTAATATCACACAGGTACCTTATGTTAACTATCTCCTCCATCCCTGTTTCCTATGAAATAGCAACCTTTCTCCTTACTAAGGCCAAACCCTCTACCTGCACAAAGGATGCCTCTCTATCCCATCTTCTCCAGCCTCTTCTTTCTATCATCCTCACTCTCACACTTATCTTTATTCTCTCCTAGTCTACTGGCTCCTTCCCTACTGCCTACAAACATGCCCATGGCTCCCCTACCTTCAAAAAATCCTCATTTACTCTATCACTGCTAGATATCCTGTATCTCTGCTTGCTTTTCTGCTTAGACATCTAAAGAAGGCTGTATACAAAAAGGGTCTCTGCTGCCTCTCCTCTCACTGTCTTAACTCTTTACTGTCTAGCTTCCAACCTTATTATTCAAGCAAAAGTTCTCTCTTGAGAGTTACCAATGATCTCTTATTTACCAAATCTAATGGTGTTTTCTCAAATCTCACTTTTCTTAACCTCTCCTGCAGCCTTCTTCCCCATTATACTCTCTTCTCTAAGTTTTGTGATGGTGCTTTCTTTGAGTTCTCCTCTAACATATAATTCACTCCTCTTCTTTTACCAGATCTTTATTCATGTGACACCAAGGCTCTGGAAGTCCCCAAAGACTATGTCCTCAGTCCTCTTCTTTTCCCTCTGTACTATTTCATTTGCTGATCTCATCAGCTCCCACGATTTCAACAATCATTACTGTGCAAATGATTCTGTGGTCTCTTTCCTGACCCTCAGTTTCACATCTCCAACTACCTACTGGTATGTCTGGAACTGTGTGGTTCACAGATAACTTAAACTCATCTTATCCAAAACTAAACTCATTATCTCTCTTCCCCAAACCCTCCCTTTTTCCTAACTTCCCCCATAACTATCAAAGATACCCCCATCCTTACAGTTACTCAGGCTCACAATCTAAGTGTTCTCCCACTCATTCCTTCATTCCCCGTTCAATCAGTTAGTTGCCAAATACTGTCTTTTCTGTCTTCGACATAATTCTCATCTATGTCCCTGTCTTTCCTCTAACACTGCCATTACACCAGTGTAGGCCATGATGACTCAACATCTGGACTATTGCAATGTCCTGGCTCCTTTCCTGCCTCAAGCCTCTCAGCTCCAGTTGATACTCCATTCAGCTATTGAGCCTATCTTCCTAAACTGCAAGTTTCTCACACACACGTGCGCGCGCACATACACACACACACACACACACACACACACACACACACACACACACACACACACCCTTATAACCCTCCGTATACTTTACAATCTATCTGGCCTCCTGGCCGTTCCTCTCATGGTATACACTCCGTGTCCTGACTCTAGGCATTTTTATTTGCTGTCCCTCGTGCCTAGAATTCTTTCCCTCCTCATCTCTGCCTCCTAACTTTCCTAGGTTCCTTCAAGTTTTAGCTAAAATCCGATGGTCTGCAAGTCTTTCCCGATCCACTTTGATGCTAGCAACTTCCCTCTGTTAATTATCTCCAATTCATCTTGTGAAAAATGAATTTGCACAAAGTTGTTTGCACACTGTCTCCCTCTTAGACTGTGAGCTCACTGAGGGTAGGGGCTATCTTTTACCTTTGCATGTATACTCACATTTAGAATAGTGCCTAGCATATAACAGGCCTCAATAAATGCTTGTTGACTAACTGATCTAAGAAGCTTCGAAATTTGGTTTCTCAAGTGATCATAACCTTTTTCAAGGCTATTCTAACATTTAAGCTCCAAATGGAACAACTGATCCTCTAGCTAAAAGCACTCAAGATAGTGCTCTTTATATTAAAGTGTGGTATTGTTCTTGACATGGCTATCCCCAATTCCCCTAAAAGTGGTGAAAACTGTAGCCTGGCAACATTAATTCTACTGAGGAAAAAAGTGTTTGCACAATACTGTGGTGACGCAGGAGGTGTTCAGATAAATAACATTTATGCAAAGTTTCTACAGTATAATCATATTATCCAAAAAATGTGTTTATCCATGTGTGCAAATAAATATTTTTCTTTTGATGCATACAACTAAGGCTTACTGAAGCGTCCTGGCTCTAAATCCTACAACTTTCACAAAGAAATTTCCAGAGGTGGCCTCAAAGAACATATTAATTTCTTAAACAAACACAGGGTCAGAGGAGAACAGGATAAAAAAAAAGTTGGGAAAATATGGGGCATCATTGGCAAAAAGGACAAATCTTCTTTAAAACTGCTCCTCAACTTCATGAAATCTGGAGGAAATTTGCTCAATCAGAAGCATATTTCTTAAATCCGGTCAGAAAAAAAAAAATGAGCAGTACCCGTGAGTATATTAGTGACATTTGTTTCTACGATATGCTAACATCACTGGTCCAGACCAGGAAAAAAATTGTTAGTAATGCCTAAATATTCCATATAACACTCTTCATAAGTGAAACAGATTATATTTTACATTTTACTTTCATTCCCAGAAACTCTCATAATACACTTATTTGACATAATTTCACTTAAATATATTTAAGTTTATTTTCACTATCAGCAATTTCAAAACTTTCATCTTAATTATTAATACTAAGGGCCTGGAAGGAGGAAATACAAGGAATTCAAAAATAAAACATATCAATAAAACAAAATGTATTATTTAAAAATAATAAAGTTTGCCAAATATTGGGTGATTTCAAGAAATTCCTAGTAAAGAATGAAAAATAAATTCGTTCTAGTTCTCACCTTATTATTTTGGAAATAAGTTTTATAATTACCTAAGGAAGCCAAAAGTGGCCTGATTTCTTGATTCTTATCCAGAGAACATGTACTTGAACTTTATTCCCAAACATGCAAATTTTATGATCCCTACAGATAAATAAAATATACCATCACTGACCTATCTGACAAGACAAATTTGGATGGATGTGATCTCAATGTGGCACTAATTCAAAAGAAAAATGCAACCCTTTACCATATTCTGTGATACCTTTCCATATACTCCTGTCAGTCTTCCACAAGGGACGCCCTCCCCCCATTGGAGGTCTTCCTCTAGGTCTCTTGTCACAGCATGATACCAGTAGAGTACAAGGGTTGTCCATCAATAGAAGGATATGGAGTCCTCCATTTTACTCATTATACATACAGTTATATGGATATTTTGGCAGAGACAGATATATTTTTAATTCAGATCTGTGAATTTAGTATTTTACTATCACTAAATGATCTGTTGATTTCTTCTTCTAGTCATATACCTCTTTGATAATAACTTTTATAAACCTTTTGGTATATAATTCTTTACTGGTAATCTACTGCAGTTTATTCACTCCCACAATACATCTCTCCATTTTCTTTTGGGTGGCCTACGCCTTCCATTCTTTGAAGACTGTATACTACATGATCCATAGGCATACTGTATCACCAAAACAAATGGATCTTTGTTTCAGGGAGAAGGTTAGAATCATGAAAAGCATTGCATAATTTCCCAAAATTAATCCATGCTTCTCCCTTCTTCCATTATAATTCTAAATTGAGTTCACTGTCCATCTCTAGGTGCTGTGAAAGATATATACCCAGATGCCAGCTCTATGAGCTTATCCTTCCAACCACATATAGAGGTGCTCTGAATTGGAACAGTGAGGATAATAACCTTCTATGGCACCACTGCCCAGGTAACACATAGCTCACAAATATTAAGAACTCAATTTAAGACAGGCATAGGAACCCTTGAAGGGATAGCACCTTCCAGATTACCAATTTTCTTCCAACCCAGCTTCATAGACACAATCTGAAGATGGAATTTCTATATCAGAGGGACCACTGATTCTCAGTAAAGGCCAACCAAATGCCACACACAGACCAGCTTAAGCAGCAGGGTATCCTGAGGAAGAGACAGGAGGCAGTTTGTACCAGGAAAGTCAAAATACCACAACTATTTTGACCATCATTTCCTCTCTGACGCAGATGGAGACATCCTGGGACCCTAAACACAAGAGTCTTGGGAATGGCAGTTCACCCAAAACCACCAGAACAGCTTAATGCTCAGCCCTTACATCCATCAATGGAAGGAGAAATTATTGTAGAAAGCAATCATCACTAGCAACAGCCGCTGACCAATTTTGCCACAAACAGGGAGATAAGCAGAAGAACTCTGGGAGGAGCACCTTTCTCCCTGCCCCTGACCACCAGTCTACTTCCAGATCAGCTCTCACAACCATCATGTGAGGAAAAATATACCTGTGCAGGAGAAGCCAGATATCCTCACTATCAATCAACTAACTGCCACATAGAGGGTAGACATGCTAGTCTCGATAAAGTAGTAGGGTATCCTGAGGAAGAGATAGGAGACAGAATGTGCCAAGCAAGTCAAACCACCACCACCACTACCACCACCTTCCTGATGGAGACCGGGCAGGAGTCAGAATCCAAGAGCCCCTATAATAGCAGTCGCTGACTCTCGTCAGCAATCATTCTGGAAAGCAAACCCTGTAAAGATGCAGCCCAGCAACCGCTCCCGTAGGTGCTACAGTCACAGTTTTTGAAGACTCAAAAAAGAAAGTTTTTTTCACCAAAGTCCTTACCTAACCTTGCCAAATGGTTCTGCATCAAAAAATCTCATTTATCAGTAGAAATGGCATTAGTGAAGAAGCAACATCACCTGTTTTGCCTCTATATCCTAAGGACCATGGCACTCTTAGATCTGACTTGCAGCTGAAACTTTCCACAAGTTGTTTCCCTCACAGAGTTTGAGCTCTGGAAGAGCAGCATCCTGTCCTACTTTTCTATTTGTGTCCCCAGAATTTAGCACAGGGCTTTGTTCTGACTAGGCACTTTCCCTAATAATGAGAAAGGTGGAAGGCAAAAGAACAAGGGCATGGGAGAGGATGAGAAGGACAAAAGCTGTCATGGAAGGAGCAAACATGAGCTTGGACAGACTTGGGGAGACAGTGGAGGACAGAGAGACTGGTGTGCAATGGTCCATGGGGTCACAAAGAGTAGAACACACCTGAACAACAACAATAAAGCACTTCATAGATTTTTATTCATTCAAGTGATAGTCTATCTCTTTTTCAATCAGTTTCTAAGTAGTTTTCATTCAAAATCAGTAATAAGGTCAATTTACATATTCCTAGTTCTTTTTGCTTTGCCTTACAATCTAATTTCCAACTTCCACACACCCTTCCTTTACATGAGAAACTGCCTATTTCTGGTGTACTGATACCTCACCTACGTGCAATCAACGTGCTCATGAAAAAGGTGCATACAGATCAGATTTTTGTAAACTGAATTCTATTTTACTATTGACATTTTTTTCAGAAAATATATTTCCAAAGAAATTACACTTAAGAGTAAGAGACAGAACTACCAGCTTCCCCTGTATTCCAATGAAAACATTAATGACCAACTGGTTCATTATTCAAGAGTATTAGCATCAAGACTAAGAACTCAGTCATAGGAGAAAGGTCCTCTCCAGTTCCCAGTAGATACAAACTTTGTGGGGTCATCACTGGTATGAAAGACTAAAAAAATAAGGCAATGTAAATTTTCTTGAGGGCTTATAAAAATACATACATGTTCACTGAAGAGGAAGGCAGTGAAAATCCAAAAAACACAGAGGTAACATACACCACCCTGAAGCTGCAGGTGTGAATCAAGTACAGAAGGCAGTGGGTCAAAGCAAAATTCCTCTAGCTGGATTTTGTTAATTTTATACAAATAAACTGTATTTTTTAGAGCAAATGGGATTAAAAGAAACCTTTTTAAACCATATTAAGAAGAATTTCTAAGAAGTTATCAACACTCTACATTAGCCAATGATATAGTTTTTAAAAGTAATATTTCTGTTCATGACTCTCCTGGCAACCTGACCACAGAATTCCTCAATTTATATGATGGTCATTTTTCGTTTGTCATAGATGAAATAAAGTCACTGACTCCTATTTTAAAGGTGTCATCAGACACCATAAAGTTAACTATGTCTTTGGGCTAGTAGATTTTAAGATCACACTACTTGTAAAAAAAATTAAATATTCCTAAAATTAATAGATTTTCTATAATAGCTACAATCTAAGATGCTAGAATTCTAAAGCTCAATACTGAAGAACTACACAATACCAGGTATAGAAAGATGATTCACATAAAGAAAACAATTTACACTCTTATTCATATTAAAAACCAAAACATCCAAAACCATATGAACTTCTCAACAGATACCAAAAAAGTCTTTGACAAAATACAGCACCCTTTTATGACAAAAAAAAAAACCCTACAAAGCAAAAATACAGAGGGATAAGATTAATGCACCTAGGATAAGAAGGAAAACAACAGAATGGGGAAAAAATCTTTATATCACCATTCTTTGATAAGTTTGGTATCTAAAATATACAAGCAATTAATAAATAGATGACTAATAACTATTTCCCAATGGCTAAGTGGTCAAAGCATATGGAGCATTATCAAAAAAAGGATCGCAAAGTATTCACAACCACATGAAAGAAAGTTCCAAATTACTAATAACAAGAGAAATGCAAAATAAAACAAAGTATTCTCAACCACAAGAAAGAAGGTTCCAAATTACTAATAACAAGAGAAATGCAAAACCCTGAGTTTTTGCACCACACCCCACAAATAAAGTGACTAAACGTTCCACAGCCTCTGAACTAGAGACTCCATTACTGGGATTATGGCCAAGGAGGTCATTGATAAGAAAAAAAGTACCCATATACACCAAAAAATTTATAGTAGCATATTTGTGATAACAAAGAACTGGGAACAATGGAAATGCCTATTGTTTGGGAAATGGTTAAGGAAATTGTGGTACACAGATGTAATGGAATCTTACTGTGCTGAAAGAAATTATGTATGTGAAAAATACAGAGAAGTGTGGGAAGAGTCATGTGAACTAAAGCAAAGTGAAGTAAGCAGAGCTGAGAAAACAATACACACAATAACTAAACAATGTAAATGGAAAGAATCACCACACATCCAAAAATCAAAAGTAAATGTAACAAAATTATAAAGATCAAGCAGCATTCAAATGAATAACTATGAGAGGATATCCCCAACCTTCCCCTCTGTAGAGGGGAGACATCCACAGGAGTTACATACTATATATGTTTGTGGATTTTTCTCAGTGCATTGTTTGACTGGGTCAATTTTTTTCTCTTTAAAAAATGTCATTTCTTCAACGGAACAGTTCTCTGGGCAGGAAATGGAGCAAAGCTGGGGATAACTATGATGATGTAAGAAAGAGAAGACATCAATAAAAACTTTCTTTTTAAAAGAATTATACAAAGACCATATACGTTTAATATTGCAATGAATGTGAATTTAGTATGGCAGCATGCAAAGCACACTGGTCGTGTGGCTCTAAGAAAGGCCAATGTCACTGTATTAGCATACCAGCAAAACCTCCTGAAGGAGTGTAGAAGCCCTAAGTGCTATATATTCCTCTCCCACCTGGGGCCAGACGACCCTTGGCCCCTTGGCCCTATTTCCCAAGTCAAAAAGATAACGATCACATGGTAGAAACAATTTAGGCAAGCTAGATTTTCTACAGAATTTCTACAGCTCTTCATCATTCCTAGCAGGGGCCAAGAAGTCTGGAGTTCAGAGCCCCAACATCACCCCCTACCCTCAAAGAGTTAAAATACCCAAGAGAAAAACGTTATGGAAGCACACACCAACAAAGGGCTCCAGCTTCCTTCTCAGCTTCCAGACAGGTTTAGTGAATAAAATACTGCATCAGTTCACTTCTGCATAAGAAATATACTAACTCCAGCTAGAGTGGTTTCCCTATCCCAGTCACGTAGTTTCATCACCTAAGATGCTCATCTCAGCCGCTCCCAGAACATTGCCTCTATCCTCCCTGTTAACTCTCCATTCTCACCTCTTCACCTGTTCCACTGTTTCCTGTGGAATCCTCACTCTCGAATTATCAACCAACTCCCTCAACACCCTCCAACACACACAAAACCAAACTCAAATTTTTTCCCATAACTTTCTTGCATCTCACATTTAAAAAGTTAAGTTTCTTTTGATTCTATCTTCTCAGTAACTGTAAAAACAACTATCCCCTCTCCTATTTATATTGCTACCACCCTAATACATACTCAAATTACCATGTACTAAGTTTTTACATCAGTTTCCTTACAAGCCTTCCTGAATATAGTCTTCCTCTTACTATCCATCCTTCATGCCATTGTCATTTTTTTCTTAATAACATTTTTCTTAATTTTCTCTACATATATTTTTCCTTAATACGTAGTTCTAAAGAAGTCATGGTGCAAAGAATAATGGTTTTAGAGTCAAAGAAACAGAGCTAAAATCCTATTAGTACCTGTATAACTCCAGGCACATCACTTAAACTCTCTGGGACTGTTTCTTATGCTGTAAAATGAGATCATACACCTTATGATATGTAAGGTACTTACTAATTCTAAATCCATGGACTTATTGTCCAGGCATGTCACTTTCTTACATATCCATCAGTTATGCAGGAACACCAAGTAAAACTCAGTTTTCTGCTTGGAATTCAAGGCCATCCACACAACTTGGCAAAGCTCAGCATCTCTAGTCTTATCTCATTAATTATTAGCTATTTCTAGGCTTATATCATATTAATTATTTGCCTCTGCCCACTGTACAGAAGGCATTCTCTACCTGTAAAATAGAAGTATTCTCCACCTGCAAGATAGGCCCCGTATTCTAAAATCTTTGAGCAAGATGTTTCCCAACACTTAAACAGCCTCCTCTGCCTGTTAAAACAACTACCCAAACCAACTCAAATGCCAGATCCAACAAAAAGCCTTCCTTGAACCACCACCACTCCTCCAGTCCAAGAACTTTATGCCCTCTGCTCTCTGTACATAAGAGTTTTCTGTGTTGATCTTGTACCTCTGCTACTGTAAGATCCATGAGACAAAAGCTTCTTAGCTTTTCTCACTCTCACCTTGCATAGGACTCTGCACATGGGTGACATTTAATTATATCAAATGCTTGTGACATAAGGTCCTTGAAGGAACAGGCTCTTTCATTTTTGTCTCTGTATCCTAGAACTGAGCACATTGCCTGACACTTATCACATGCTTAATAAATGTTTATGAACTGATTGTTACCATTGACATAAAAGAAAAAAGAGGCCTTATCTTATTTGGGAAAAAAAGCCTTTGTTTTTGTTTTTGAAATAAAATATACTAAAAGAAGCTCTGCTGAACAACTCTACTCTTTGAAGGTAACAATTTCTTTTCATTTATTCTTTTTAGAAAACTTTAGTAGGAAAAGTGAAACTACAACTGTACAGTACAACATTTCTGATATGCTTAAGGAAAGGTTTACTGTCCTTTTAAAAATTAGGAGTCCTCTTTTGGCTTAATGATTTCTTTACATCATTTTTTATTTATATTTTTAAATTAGGAGTGCTTTTTAGCTTAAAGATTTATTTACGTTCAACAGTAGGAAAAGTAATAAAATGAGGCAAAACACAAAGAAAGTCAAATTGGATGAGCTTATGCTACCTATATGGCAGCCAGGAAGGAAGATGATCTGAGTAACAAGGAGACTGATAAGGGACTGCGGAAACGGCTCATTTCAAAACAATTTGTGTGTAGTATAGATTTAATTTGATGCACGAAAATTTATACAGCTCAAACTTCATTAAGTGAAACTGACCTGAAATGTTATTACTCCATTTCTTTGTAATGTTTATAAATCATTGATAAACAAAAAGTCTTAATTGAATACAACTCAGATCATACGGTTGTTTTTAAGATACACAATTGTGTTGTTATTCCATTTCAAGCAAAAAGTGCTTTACCATAATATTGGGAACTGCAAACTCAAAAGTAAATAAATAAGCCTGACACTGGAAAAACCAGCATAGACCCATTACCTAATAAAATAATCACAAATATGATTTGACCACCAGCAGGACCAAAGTGTATGCTAAATGATTTATTATGGCATTCCCAGTAGAGTGTAGTTACTAGACTCAAAGATACATTTTAAAGTTGAACTGGGAAAGGAAGGCTGCTAGTGGAGGAAAGGTTAGAAGTATGAATTAGGAAAGGAATTTTTTTTTTTAGGAAAGGAATTTTTTTTAACAGTAAACCAGATGTAAAAAGTAACCTTGGTCCTGGCCATAATGACAAATCACAAAGTGAAGGACTGCTAAATTTCAAGGCTGGCTGTAATTCTGTTTAAGAAAGAGAAAAAAATGAGACAAGGGACATAGAACACCTGCTGCTAAAGAATTTAATATCACTCAGACCTCCTGTTTGTTCACATGGAAATACCCCCAAAAGTGTGGTAAGAAAACTTCCAGATAACGGATGGTTTGAATAATTTTTTTTATTACCTGTATTCGTAAGTGTCAACCAACCTCTTGCAGTAATACTAACAATAAATATCACTATATTTATTATAAAGAATAAGAAATGATAACATTATTACAGGATTTTAGCAAATGTGAAAATAACAATGAAATTTTTAAGCGGTCCCTAATTTTAAACTATCAATGGCTGATCACGTCTTCATTTGTTCAAAAAGAAAGTATTAATCATATAGCCCAGATGTGGCAACTAGATGGAGCAGTGGACAGAGCCCTAGGCTTGGAATCAAGAAGACTCATCTTCCTGAGTTCAAATCCAGCCTCAGACACTTAGCTCTGAGACCCTAGGCAAATCACTTAATCCTGTTTGCCTCAGTTCCTCATCTGTAAAATAAGCTGAAGAAGGAAGTGGCAAACCACTCTGGTATCTCTGCCAAGAAAACCCCAAACGGGATCACAAAGAGTTGGAAACAACTAAAACAATTCAACAACAACAACAAACGTAGGCCAGATGGTCTTAAAGCAATAAGTTAATTTTAACTATCTGCTCAGGACAAATGGAAAAACTCAGATGCCCCAAGAAGAATCAACTGCTTTATTCGTTCAAACATACATCACAATAGGCTCCAATCATTTAAAGACTATATTCTCAAACACTAAACCACGTTTGTCACTTGGCTTTTCTGCTTGTTATTCGAGGGAATCTAGCTTATATGCCCATCTTTCTAGACTATCTTGCTAGTCCTGATCTCAATCAAGAAACCTTTTCTCATTTAGTATTTTTACTTCCTTCTCTGACTCTGTGAGATTCTCCCCTTTCACTCCCCAAAGTACAAAACAGTCTTTATTGGGATAATTTTCCCTTTTCCCTCGAAATCACTCTAAGGAAAATGCCTTCAAGTCTACCTTCAATAACCTACAGTTCCAAAGGATCAAAATTAACTTAATGACAATTGTAGAGCAATTCATTTATAGCTTCATCATCAAAAAAGGATGGGTCTGTGTTCCATAAGAGGATTTTCTATGTAAATTAAGTTTACCTCACTTGTAAATGTCAAAATTTTATTTTTGTCACTTTTCATAGATCTTCCTAAAATCTATTTTTAAAAATCAATTAAGTAATTATTTAATAAATATTTGGTTTGTGCTCCACACTGCCTAAGCACTGGGGATATAAAGACAAAAATAAAAATTGCCCCTGCCCTCAAGAAATTCACATGCTATTTATAATTGATGATCAATTATTTTATCTATTCTTTAGTCTAACAAACCATCAGTTATCACTTCTCACTGCTGAACAATTGTGCCTAACTGCACCCACCATCCCCTTAATTAGCTATGTGATAAGCCGTTTGCCTATATGATGAAGAATCACGACTTTAGGAAATTAGAATAAACAGGACTCTCAGTAAGAAGCAAAATGTCTAAAGGAGGGTAAGAGGGGCGGCTAGGTGGTGCAGTGAATAGAGCACCAGCCCTGGAGTCAGGAAGACCTGAGTTCAAATCCGGCCTCAGACACTTAACACAAAAAAACTAGCCGTGTGACCTTGGGCAAGTCACTTAACCCCAACTGCCCTCCAAAAAAAAAAAGAGGAGGGTAAGACTAAAGAAAAATGGTAAGATTTTAGTGCTGGGATTGTGTAGCTGCTATTTTCAGTACTAAGATGTCTTTCCCTCTTCCTTGCAAGCTAAGAGCTATATTCTAGAAGGTTAATCTGTCTCCAAACTTCTGCTCACTTGTGCTACATTAATGTCCTTTCCCCTTGCTTATTTCTATACTTGCCCAATGCCTTACCTAAGGTGAGTGAGTACGATGACTAATTCTGTTGTCAGTACTTAGCAATGGAAATTACAGCAGTCAGTATATAACTGTTATCCGAAGTTGGCATAATATCACTCCTTTTTGCCACACTGCCCACGTGGTTATATCAAAAAAAGCTTAATATAAATTAAAATTCTTCCCAAATACAGGAATCCAAAAATAACTTAAGGGTTCGTTACATTCATATTAGTTCGTATAGAGTAGTGGCATCTGGCACAGAAAACCCCCTTTAGACCTTTATTGTTTATAAAAATAAGACAGGATTCTATGTTTTCTTATGTTCTCAAAGTACCATCCAAAAACCACTGATATACCTGCAAGACAACAGAAACACAAGTGCTAAAATACTACTAATTTACTTTTAAAGAATTCCAATTTTAATTTTGTTTATTTGAAATTTGTTTTTTCTCTTTAAAACAAAATACAAGACAGTGACCAGCTGCTTAATTGCCATGCGGTTAGACTTTATTTCATAATTTCTAGAGCAAGAACTGACTCACTTGTAGTAAGATAAGCAGTCTTTGTCTAATACAAGAGCTAGAAGGAACTTAAGTCTTTTCCTTTCTCAAGATTTCTTCAATGAAAACAACAGGGGCCCTAAACAAATAAATATGGTATCTAGTTGGCACAAGGATAGAAAGCTTGGCCTGAGTCCAGAAGACCTGAGTTCAAATCCAGCCTCAGACAATTACTAGTTGTGGAACCCTAGCAAATTACTTAAACTGTTTGCCTCAGTTTCTTCATCTGTAAAATAGAGGCAATAATACCACCTACTTCTCAGGGTTCTTGTAAGGTTAATGTGAGATAATAATTGTAAAGCACTTGGCACAGGGCCTGGCACATAGCAAACTCCATATAAAATGTTAGCTATTATCATTATTATTAAATAGCGATCTACATACAACTCACCATGTCTCCATGCTGGTGACCCAGCATTTCCTCCTGGCTTTTAAGAAAAGAAAAGAAGGGCAAATGTCTGAAATATTAGATTTTGAAAGCATCCTTCCACTGATATTATCCCCTAAACACTCGCTTTAGGTTAATTTATGGTCTGCTTCCATGTATCTATATTCAGTTAAAAAGAAGCCATTATATAGGTAAAGCTAATCCCTCTAATTTTAAAATTACAAAAATACATCTTGGGTTTTGCTTTCTTCATCTGCATGTAATGCCAGACCTAAAGCTGCGCTTTAATGTATTCATTTATATAAAGAAAGAACTTCTGAAAATGTAAGAATTTAAAAGATCTATTACTTTATTTCAAGAACTGTACTTCTTTTTAAACCATTTTGCATTTAATATATTGCATGACAATGTCTTATGTGGGTATTTTCTCCCCCAATGCAGTCAGTAACCCTTCTATGGTTTCCCATCCTGTTTAATAATCACCCATGTCCTTCCAGAAAGAAAGTACTAGAAATTTTAGCACTAGAAAGGTTACAAAATCAAACAGAAAAATACCTTTGAGGTCACCCAAATAATCACCACATCCAATAGCTTTATCAGTCCTGATAGTCCCTGACATCTCTACATGACAATAATGATCACTTATCTTCCTTCTAGACACTCTCCTCTCCTCCTTTTACTTTGATAATCATGGTTCTCTGACAGCCTCTATTCTGGCTTCTAGTCTTCTCCACAGATACCTTAATAGAGTCATTTCTCCATGCTGTTGCTGATCCTTTGCTCTCTCTTAACCTATATTATTCCCTTAAATATCTCTGCTACCCGAATGACTCTCAAATCTCTTACTCCAGTCTCACTCTCCTGAGCTTCAGAACCATAATTCCAGTACGTTACTGGATGTGTGACTCTAATCTAGTCTAGTGTAGTATTCTTACATCAATTCTCACTGCCATCACCCCAGGTCGTACCCTTATTATTTCTCACCTGAACCATTGCAACAGTCACCTAGTCAATGTTTTCTTCTGTTTAAAAACTGCTTTCAAATTAACTGTCCTAATACAAATCTTGGATGATGTGACTCTGCCATAAAAATATTTTCTAAAGCTCCCTAATCCTTTTATTCCCCAGTCATCTTCTCCCCTAAACTAGAAACCAATCTTTTCACTTAGGAACTCCCACCCTGGAGGCTGTTGTACTGATGGGTAAATGCCTCAACAATGGGTCACCTTGTTTAGATTAGCTCCAGCTATGCTTCAATTTACACCCAGCACACCTTCTCATAAACAAATTTGCCACAACATGAAAAGTCAACTCTATTCTCTTCCCTACTTTACAGTTCTGTAATCAAATCAACTTTACTTGCCATTGCTGCTAGAAAGGATGTGTCAATCTACTCCCCCAAAGCTCTGCTTCATCCTTGAAACTTTCCAAACCAAATATCCCTCCCTGGCTACCACTCTACTATATGTGTTGCTCCCTGCTCTTGAAATATAAGCTCTTCGAGAGCAGGGACTGTGTTTGCTTTTTGTTTTTGTAAACCCAGTGATTAGTACAGTTTCTGGCACACTGAGAACTTAATAAAATGCTTTTTTATTCCTTCCTTCCTTCATTCATTCACTAGTTTACTCAATCAACCCAAATACCTTAACCTGAGATTCAAAGGACCTTCACAAATTGGCATCAATTTATTATTCCAGTATTATCTCACACTACTCCCTGTGTACTCTAGCTCTATCCAACCTATGGGGTTTTAATCCAGGATCTGTGAACTTGTTTCTTTAATATCTTGACAACTGTATTTCAATATGATAGACTTACTTTACAATACTTTTAATTTATCTATTTATCTTTTATCTTATAGATTTGAAACATTATTATGAGGAAGGCTTCACAGATTTCATCAGGTTGCCAAAACATGCCATGACATAAAAAAGTTTAACAACCCCTGCTCTAGTCAAACTAGACTGTTTTCTATATCCTGAACATATCTGGAACCCCTCTGTCTTCTGTTGATTTTTTTCTTTATATCTAAAATTCTCTCTTCAGCTTTCAAAGTTGACACCGATGTCACTTCCTCCAGTTGTATGATCACTATAGCCAGAAAGAGATCCCTCCCTCATATGCCAACATCAGCTAGGCCAGATGTCCACCTTGCCCCCACCAGGCTTGTGCTCAAAGCCTTGCCAGTCTGTTATGGCACAGCACACCTTAAATCTTCAGACATGGACTGTGAGAACCCAAGGTTCTCATATGACAATATTCATCTTTTTACTCATTTAGTTCCCTCTACAAATAGTAATGGAATTTACGCTATTATCTGTTTTCACAGTATTTTCTTCCTCTTTACATAACCACATATTTCTATTTGTTAAAATCTAAAAATCAAAAGAAGAAAACCATGGAAAATGTAAGGTCCTTGAAGGAAGTCATTATTTCACTTTTGTCTTTGCATGCCTTGCTCTTAGCATACATAAAATTTAGCATGTGCTTAGAAAATATTTGTCTGATTGACTGATTTCTTAGCCACTATCAATATTATTTAGAGGTCTCTTTACTAAAACAATAAAGTAACATAAAAAACCTAACATTTTTCATGATAATCATTCACTGGCAAACAGAAATAGAATCACAAACAAAAATAAATTATTGTCTATAAAAACTACAAACTTTCTTTGGCTTGTTTTTTTAAAAGGTGAATATCAACTTAAAACATAAGTTAAAGAGAATCTGATAAATGTTGCAGTGCATGCCTCACATTAAGAATACTCACCCATCATTTGAACACGTCAAAAATTCTTCCTTTATTTTGGGATGCCAGCAGCCAGTATTAAGCATCGCAGTATGACCCTAAACAAATGAAAATAAATTTGTGCTAAAAATGCAGACAGGCAAATGGCAAAAATATCAAAAGGCAAGAAAGTCAGGGTCAAAGAAGTTGTGAAATGACAGTCATATTTGTGTATTATAATGAAGCTGTGAGTCAACATAATAATTTTAATAACTTGGATTATACAAATGAAGTGAATAAAACGTCTATACTCTTTCATTCCATATTCTACTACTATTCATACACCAAGACCACTGAGAAGAAAGTCCCCATATACACCAAAATATTAAAAACAGCACTTCTTGAGAAAGCTAAGAATTGGAAACAAGGTAGATGCCCATCAACTGAGGGATGGCTAAACAAATTAATTGCATGAATATAATGGAATACCACTATGCTATAAGAAATGACATATATGATAAATACAGTGAAACATGAAAAGATTTGTGTGAAGTAAGGAGCGCTAAGAAAACAATATACACAATGACTATAATAATGAAACCATTAAGAACCATCACCAAAAAATCAAAAGGGAATGTTTCATAGCATGGCTTCAAAGAATAGATGTGAAAAGACACACGGTAACAGATCCAAAAGTATACACTGTCCATTATTTCTAGACTTTTTCTATGTACTGATCAATTTTGCTGATTTTTTTTTCTTTAAAAATATTATTTGTTATATAGGATGACTCAGAGCTCTGAGAGGAAGGCAGGACAGGAGTACTGGAAGAAATCGTGGTAATAAAAAAAAAGATATCATTAAAAACTTATCTTAAAAAAAAAAAGAATGCACATAAACTAAAATATCCATGCCTTCTGATCCAGAGAGTCCACTATTAGGCATTAATAAAAAGAAAGCCTCCAAAGATCCTCAATCTGGGAAACAGCTAAACAAATTATGGTACATGAATGTAATTGAATATTACTGGGCTATAAAAAACAACAAATATGATTAACATAGATAAGCATGAAAATATTTTTACAAAATAATACAAAGTGAAGTGAGCAGAGTCAAAAACAATACATAAAAAAGAACTACAAAGCATTGGAAAATAAATATTGCAAAATTACTAAGAATAAGCATGGCTACAAAGAAAACATGTGAAAAACCGTTTCCCATTCTCTCTGCAGAGCTGAAAGATGGAAGGAAAAGAGGAACTATGGGTGTAGAATACTGCAAATATTGTCAGATTTTTCAATGAACTCATGGATTTTCATCATTTTTTTCTCTTTTACTTAAAAAAAATTCTTTGTTACATGGGATGGCTGCTTAAAGGGGGAGAAGAGGCACAGGAGATCATTTAAATGTTATAAAAATAAAAGATATAAATTCAACTAATTTTTAAAATGCATATAAACCTAGTTTTAAAGATTCTAGCCCTCAAAAAATGAATTAAAAGATATGTTGCCCTGATTTAACCTCATAACTTAGAAAAACATGAGAAGTCTTATGTGAACTGATGTAAAGTGAAGTGACGAGAACCAGAACACTGTACACAGAAACAGCAATATGGTAGTAACAATCTTCTACAAAATTATTAGCTATTCTGATCAATACAATGATCCAAGATATTTCTGAAGGACTCAAAACAAAAAAATACTGTATACCTACCCAGAGTGCTATACTGCACTGAGTACAAGCTGAAGCCTAATGTTCTCACTTTCTCTTTTTTTGCTATATGTCTAATATGGAAATATATTTTGCATGACTTTTACATATATAATTATATCATATTGCTTGGCTTCTCAATGGATGGGGGAGAGGCTAGGAGAGAGAGAATTTAGAACTCAAAATACACAAAAATGAAGAATGGGTTGAGGAGAGAGAGGAAATCACATGAACTTTACTCTCATTTGACTTAAACAAAAGATGGTACATTTGCAAGGATACACAGACAGAAT
The DNA here is from genome assembly GCA_028646575.1 of Pseudocheirus occidentalis. Lineage (NCBI taxonomy): Eukaryota > Metazoa > Chordata > Mammalia > Diprotodontia > Pseudocheiridae > Pseudocheirus > Pseudocheirus occidentalis. The sequence goes on along the minus strand of CM053594.1, from coordinate 299,582,014 downwards.
ATTATGGCCAAATTCCAGAACTCCCAGGTCAAAGCAAAGATACTTCAAGCAGCTAGAAAGAAACAATTCAAATATTGCAGAGCCACAGTCAGAATCACACAAGATTTAGCAGCTTCCACATTAAAGAAGAGGGCTTGGAATAGGATATTCCAGAAGGCAAAGGAGCTAGGCTATAACTAAGAATCATCTACCCAGAAAAACTGAGTATATTCCTTCAAGGGGGAAAATGGATATTTAATGAAACAGAGAATTTTCAAGCACTGAAGATGAAAATACTAGAACTGAATAGAATAACTGATATCTAAGTAGAAGATTCAAAAGAAGCATAAAAAGGTAAACATGGAATAGTAATCATAAGGAGCTCAGTAAAATTAAACTGTTTACATTTCTACATGAAAAGATCATATATGTAATTCCTAAGAACCTTATCCTTATTGGAGCAGTTAAAAGGAGTTTATACAGACAGAGGGCATGGGTATACGCTGATAATACTGGAATGATCTCTAAAAAAATCTCTAAAAAAAATCCTCATGAGAAAGAGGAATGCAACCAAAGCCCTCCTTAGGTAATGATTTAGATCTCCAAACCCTTTCAGCAACGAAAAACAAAAAATTAAAATTACTTGATGATTACACACTGCCATCTGCTCATACCCACCATGCTTCTTTACAGTACCCTCCATTTGGGGGCACTGTTAGTTCTTCAGATGCAATGTTTTTTCCAGGTTTCACTGTCGCAGAGCAACACAAGCAAAACATATTGAAGAAGTTATATAATTATTAGGAAAATAACCCAATCTTACTACAATAAAGAACATTTGAAAGTATATGTGGGGAAGTGGGAAGGGAAAAAGAATTATTGCCTGTTACATGTCAGGCACTGTTCTAATGTATAAATATTATCTCATTTGATTCAACTCTTTCATTTTGTAGAGGAAACTAAGTGACAAAGTAATTAAATGACTTTCCCAAAGTTGCACAATGAATTACAGGTAGGGCCAGGACTAAAATATAAGTCTTCAGTTTCCTAGTTCAGAATCATTATCATAGTACCATGCTGCCAACACCACAGATCCACAAACCAAAATTACAATACTCAATAACTAATATAAATTTAATTAACTACGAGAGGCACTGTAGTAGAGAATCTAGAGAGGCCCCTAGAGAGGCTAAAAGACCTGGGCTCAAGTCCTGCTTTTGACAATATGGGTTGTAGGACCCAGGGAAATTTACCTCATGTCTCAGGGGTCCAGGCAATAAGTCTATACCTGCTGAAGTGATGCCTATCTATACTAGTAAAGGGTTTTCCTCTCCAGGAACACCCTATGGTACTGAAATCACATGTCTGGTTTAAAAAAAAAAAGTTGTTGCTGTTTTTTCTTAAAGCCTATAAAAATACATGTATTACATACATAGTCTCATTTATTATACACATATAGCAGTTCTATTATGAAGTTAACAATATTTTTGTCCATTGCTCTGTAATGAAATATTCTGAAGACATGTTTAAGTTACACATACTTATCAACTCACTGTCACATGTAATTTTGGGGTGGAGGTGGGGCAGGGATAGACTTTTTTCACTAGTGAGGGGAATTCCCACTAAACAAATTTCCTCCACCAATGAAAATAAGCAACTGCTTTACAACTCAGATTCTCAAGAGAGCTATCTGGGCCACTGAGAAATTAAGTGATTGGCTCAGGAAGTATGTCAAAAACTAGAGTCAAAGCCTGATCTTTCTAATTAAGGACAACTCTCTATAATCACTTTGTCACATTGTCTTAAAAAGTTTTTTAATCACAGCAGTCAGCAATACTGCTAAAATGTACAGCAAATCTTTAGAAATGCTCATCAATTCAACAGTTACGAAGCAGATTAAATAAATGATGGAAAGATAACAAGAGAGTAAATAATATACCCAAAGCATATGTGAATATGAATATTTCACACAAAAATATGTGAAACTTTACACTCACTATGCTTTCTTAAAAAAAAACACTGACACCATGAGACAACAAAATATTTTTCTAAATTTTTAAGAAAAAAATTCTTTTTTTTTTGCTTTCTGCTCAATACTGATAGCTGACTGGACTGAGAAAAATGGAAGGTCAGGCTAAAATTAGCAACTTAAAACTGGAATCTTTCACTAACTTCTAAGATTAATGTGGAAAGGATGAAGCTTGGTCCTGGGAAATTAAGTTTGGTCTCATTCTGTCAGTGTATCCTGTTTCTCCATGAAAATAGCTTACAAACTTACCTGAAACTCTAAAACTACTTGCTAAATTAATGAGAAATTGGAGATATCCATGTACTAGCCCTATAGAAAAAGAAGATTATTTTCATTTTATCACATTTAAGAAAATGGGATAGTCTATAATGTCTAGCAAATATTTAACTTAGTTCATAATATGGACTTGAATATTTGTGGATGTGATTTGAAAAAGCTTTCTAGAAAACAAATAATATACCAAGATAAATTCCAAACCTATAAATGACATAGAAATAAAAGTTCATATCATAAGCAAAAAAATCAAGGAAGGAAATATCTAGAACAAACTATGGATATGAGAAGAGCATATGATCAAACATGGGATAGAGAAGATCACAGATGGTAAGGTGACAGATTTTAATTGCGTAGAGGTGAAAAACTTTTACAAAAATAAAATTAAAAGTCATTCACAAATTGGAAGGAAAAGAATTAAGTGATGAAAAAAACCTTTCAAGCAAATTTCTCCAATAAAGGTCTAACAACTAAGCTACACTAAAAAATGTATTGAAATATAAGATTATGACAGCCATATTCTCGATAGATAAATTACTGACTGACAAGAACAGGTAGTTCAGAGAGGAAGAAGTCTAAGTTATCAACAAATGTGAAAAATTCCTCCAAAACACTAATAGAGAAATACTAATTAAAATGATTGTGAGGCTAGCTGGTTTAACTAAGAAATTAATCCACAACTGTGGCCTCATTAAAGTGCTGTTTTAATTTTTTAAATTCACCAACTACACAGATATAGTTCTCTCAATCAGACTGGCAAAAATGAAAAAAAAAAAAAAAGAAAAAGAACAGTCATTAAAAAGGTTGCAGAGAAACAGGGACAATGACTTAACACATTTTCAAACATGGTCAATATGTAGATTATTTGTTACAAAGGTTTTTCTTTTTTTCCAATAGCAAAAAGGTTACTAAAAGGAGAAACAAAGAAGAAAAATAAGAAGAGAAGGTAACTGAGGCATTTTTTTAAATGCACAGAAAGGAACCAAAGAAAAGTCAGTAGGAAACACAAAACAAATTGAGTTTATTATATACTTATAAAGAAAAGCAAGCCATAGATAATACAGATTCACAGCTTCATATACAATCCTCTTTTCCTGTTCTACTTTGTATGTGGAAATACCTATCCTATTAGGTGTTTAAGTTCAGCATAAAACAAATTTTAAGAAAATTACAATAAAATGTTTAAAAAGGAAATTTAGTCACTGACAGTAACTAACTATACAGTACTCAGAGTCAAGAATGCTAAGCTGCTTATTATACAGCAATAATCTGAAATCTTCCCACTATGAATGATGGCACTAGTTTGTAAAGGTAAGAACAAGAATGATACCAGGACATGGGAATGTTAAGTGGCTCTCTGTTAAAACAGGGACTAAATATGAGTCATGAAAAAAAGCAAGTTCAGCCAAAGATTCTCAAAGAGATCTAAACAGAGGCATGGCTCACATTAGTAAAAAAAAAATTAAGGTGAACAATTAGTAACTAAATCTACTCATTGATCAAATTAACTGGCTTGTCTATCTTTTCATTTAATCTTACTAGATGCCCTCATGGAAGATTCTCTCCCTTTACTAAGTATTCTGTTAGGAACAAAGTCTTAATCTGAAATTCATCTGAAAAAGGGAGTAACACTTTTATTTCCATACAATTGTGGCATTTCTCCCTCCTAAGATAGGAGCTTTTAGAGTAATTTTTCCAAAAGTTATCACAGGTTTGTGCCAACCCAATTGGAGTCAGTTTTGGCCAAAGTAACTGACTTGAAAGGCTGCCATCTGGGGCCACTGAACAGGGCGAGGCCCTCTGGCTCAACTAAGAAATGAATCCATAACAGTGGCCTCATTAATGTGCTCTTCTAATTTTAAAAGCCAACTACACATAGTTCTCTCAATCAGGATAACAAAAGAGAACAAAATTAGTTATAAAATCATTGCCAGTTCCTAGTAAAAATCAAACAAAAACATCAAGAAGTGAAGTCCAGATCTAGAAAAGAATAAGTTCTGAGTAAATTCTGAATAGAATCAAAAAAATAATGATAATCAATAGATCTGCTGGGTCCCCAGGTTTGGAGATGATGCCAAAGTGAATCAACATCAATAAGAGCTTTCTGCTGCTGTGCTTTGGAGTACCATACTTCTTTCATAATTAGAAATAAGAAGAAACCGTGGGTGAAAAGTGAAAGCTCTCTATCTTCATAATTACCATTTTTTAATGTACTAAAGGCATCTTAAATTATTAGGAGTGGAAAAAGTAAGTCTTGCAAATTTTCTGTAAATAAGGCTGCCAAAGTATGACTTTATGAAACTGGATTTTTGCAGAAACTGAGTGTCTACTCAATGAATATGAATGAGATGCACGTTTCATACTTATCTTCTTTTCTTTATGTAAGAAACTCATTGTCCTATCTTCAAAATAATAGTAATGTGTTCAAAACAGCAAAAAAAAAAAAAGTTCTATAGCAAAGAGTGACCTTATGGAAATGCACATTTTTATAAATGCTTTATTGTTGATTTTTGTTTTCAGAACACTCATTTCCCTTGAATTTTTCTCTTCCAAAATCCCAATGCTATTACCCCATATCCACCCACTGAACTCTTTCTTGGGAAGGAGGGAAGGAGGGAGGGAAAGAAGGAAGGAAAGAAGAAAGGAAGGAAGGAAGGAAGGAAGGGAGGAAAAAGAGAAGGGAAGGGAAAGAGAGGGTGAGGGAAAAGGAGGGGAAAGGAGGGAAGAGAAGAGGAGGAGAGGGGAGGGGAGTGAAGAGATGGGAAATATTAAAGCAAAAGTCAAGAGTGCATAATTTTAAGGAATTTGATTTTTTTTTAGACATTCTCTGAATTGTTTGGAACTAATCAACACAGTTCTTGCATCAATGCCATCACATTCCATTAACAGCTTAGTCTTCAAGACAAGTGCACATATTTGTTGCTCTTCAGTCATTTTCAGTCACGTCCAGCTCTTCGTGACCTCATTTTCATAGCGAAGATACTGGAGTGGTTTGTTATTTCCTTCTCCGGCTCATTTAACAGATGAGGAAACTGAGGCAAACAGGATTAAGTGACTTGCCCAGAGTTACATAGCTATTAAATGTCTAAAGCTGGATCTGAATCCTGGAAGATGAGTCTTCCTGGAGCAGCGCTCTATCCTCCTCCACACCTAGCTGTCCCACCACAGTTGTGCACATTATCCACACTGAATTCGTTCTTTGGAATGGTCAAACAATGGAAGTTAAAAGTCATCTTCCTGAAGTTGATTGGTCTAAACCTTAAGACGCTCACTTCAAAAGATTAGAGGAAAGGAGTTTTGTCACATAAAGAAGATAGAAGAGACACTCCCACATCATCAGGACATGTGTTCAGAATTGTTTTCTTAGTAGGAGTGATAGATCACTACACAAGATCATTTGATACTATAACAAATCAAATGAATTTGCAAGACAGCCAGCCTAAGTTGGTAAGAAAATACGTAGTTGTAGAAAATTTTTGTTCTTTGGAACTAACGAGGCTACTTAGTTATTGTATTTTATGATATTTATCCCCCTCTAAAAAATGTTATCTAATCAACTCCTGATTCCAATTCTCATTCAGTTACCTCATCAAATAATTAAAGCCCAAGTTCCCTGCTTTCTCCATAAGCCTAAGAACCTAATTATGCCTCTGACACCCTCATTACCACTGCCCTAGACCAAAGCAACTTTCTTGTTACCAGACTCTCAACCTCCAGTTTCTCTCCTTTCTGGTTCTCTTTTTGAACTGATTAATTTTCTCCACTAAACTCTTTGGTAGCTGCCTAATGTCTTCTGAATGAACTCCAAACTGAATAAGTGCCCTCCACAGTCTAGTTCCAATCATTCCATCTAGGTTTATTTGATATTAAAAATGTTAAAGGAGGGGGTATTGGTTTGGAGGAAGGGGTTCATGAGAAATAATTAAGAAAATTACTGGGGGTGGGGAGGCTAGAAGGCACAGTAAATAGAGCACCGGCCCTGGAGTCAGGAGAACCTGAGTTCAAATCTGGCCTCAGACACTTAACACAAAAAAACTAGCCGTGTGACCTTGGGCAAGTCACTTAACCTCAACTGCCCTCCAAAAAAAAAGAAAAAGAAAGAAAATTACTGGGGCAGCTAGGTGTCACAGTGAATAGAGCACCAGCCCCGGAGTCAGGAGAACCTGAGTTCAAACCCAACCTTAGACACTTATCACTTACTAGTCGTGTGACCTTGGGCAAGTCACTTAACCCCAATCGCCCAGCCTTCCCCCCTCCAAAAAGTTGAAAAAAAGAAAAAGAAAGCATTCCCTTCCAAATAGAATGATTGAATCAGTGACATACCTAATATTCATATAAAGCTAAATGTAAATGGTCAAGTGTCACAGGTTCAAAATCCAACAACATTTTGTTCACAGGAAAAATTTAATGAAGAAATATTTAAAGAAAATTTAAAATCGAGCAGTACTCCAAAATTTACCATACTATCACCAAATCACAAAAAAAAGAGGACTAATGACATCAGAAAATGTTGTTAACTACAATTAAAAAGCATTACCAAAGAGAAAGGTATTACCTTATGTGAAAAAGTCCTATGCAAAATAACAACATAAAAAATTTTAATAAAAATGCAGATTTTTTCTTTTAATTATTTCCTTTTTAATATTACATGACTTTGACTTAAGCAAAACCTATTATAATTTTATGTAATCAAAATTATCCATTCTGTCTCCTGCGATTCTCTCTATTCCTTGTTTGGTCATGAACTTTTTTCCTATTTATGGATTTGATATGTGATTTCTTTTTCCCCCATGATTCTCCAATTTGTTTATGATGTGGCATTTTATATCTAAGTCACGTACCCATTTGGAACTTCTTGTCCAGTTGTTTTGGTCGTGTTGACTTTTTATGACCCCACTTGGGGTTTTCTTGGCAGAGATACTGGAATGGCTTACCATTTCCAGCTCCAGTTCATTTTACAGATGAACAATTGAGGCAAAACAGGATTAAGTGACTTGCCTACATAGCTAATAAGTGTCTGAGGCTGGATTTAAACTCAAGAAGATGAGTCTTCCTAACTTCGGACCTGTCCCTGCATCATCTAGCTACCCATTTGGATAATTATCTTTGTATAAAGTATGAGGTACAGGGGCAAAACAGGCATATTAATGTACTGTTGTTGAACTTGTGAGTGGATACAACCATTTCAGAAAGCAATCTGAAATTACACACAAAAAGTTGCTAAATAGTACATGTGCCCTTTGACCCAGGTACACTGCTGCTAGCGCAATATCCAAGAGATCAAAGCAAGAAGAAAAAATTCTTAATGTTTAAAAATACTTTCAGCAGCTCTTTTTCTGGTAGTAAAAAAAAAAAAAAGAACTATAAACAAGCAAGATGTCCATCAACTGAGGAACGGCTAAATAAGGTGTGATATATAAATACGGGATACTACCATGTGTGTAAGAATTGAGGAAACGGATGATTTCAGAAAGATGTGGAAAGCTACATGAACTGATGCAGAGTGAAATAAATAAAACCAAAAAATATATATCTGAACAACATTATATAAATGAACATTTTGAGTACTTTTATATTCATTTATAAACTGATCAAAATTGAAATGAGAAGAGCCAAAAGAACAATTCATGTAACACAGTAAAAATAAACAACTTTAAAAGATGGAAGAACTAAGATCAATACAATGAACATTCTTGAGTCCAGAGTATGGATGATGAAATATGCTTTCCATGAAAGATGACAGATTTTGGAAACACAATAAAACATACATATTTTTTAACACAGAAATCGAAGAAATTTGTGTTGCTCACCAATGCATGTTTGTTACAAGGAATTGTTTTCTGTTTTTCCAATAGGCACATGGGGAAAAAATAGATTTCTGTTAACTATTTTTTTTAATTAGTGAGGTGAGGTGCTGCTACTGATGTGAACTGTTCATGTACTTTGATACTTTACTATGTGTACTAGTTTTATTTAACTTTTACTTTATTACAAAAGACTCATGAAATGGAGAATCTATAAATTCAATAATAAATACAATAATAAAAAATATACCAAAAAACTTAAAAAAATAAAAACAAAAGGTAATACATTAATGTAGAATTTTATAATTTATTATGCATAGTTATTTCAAAATTGCTCTAATCATGACTGTTATCAAATTTGTAATATTTGAAAAACGTAAATAATAATGGTTAATATTAATTAGTTTAGTGGTCTTAACAAATAGATGTTTTTTTAAGACCAACCAATATGGAAAGGTCAAGGTCACAAATCTACATAGGCTAGAAGAGAAAAACTTATTTGAATCTCAAGGAAAGGAAGTTACCTTAAAATTTATAAGAAATGTGTATACACACACACACACACACACACACACACACACACACACACATACACACACACACACACCTTTTTGCCATTTGTCACTTTGTTGATAGTTACAAATCTTTGTGAACACAAATTTAGCCAGCGTCGATACTGTTATATAAGTAAAATAAACTTAAAACAAAAATGCCATTTCAAGGTGGGACCACTGGTTGAGACCATATGACTGGTGTGTCTCTGCCACCTCGTGGCAACATCCTAGAACTTCAAGTGTACAACTGAGAAATACAAAGGGCCCGGTGCAACAACACAGTGTGTTTGCTTTAAAGCTTCATTTAAAAGCTGACATTTCTCAACTTGAAGATATGAAGCACTAGGGTTACAAATAATAAAATGGACCTCCCTACCAAAGTTTTAAGATTATCTAGAGATGCAGTGAAGAGAGGGCTGAGCCCAGGGCTAAAAATGTGGGCTTGGCCATTCATTCTTCCAGTGACTTTGAACTCGGCCTCTCTTTAGGCCTGTTTCCTCATCTATCTGGACCAGGAGATCTCTCACTCTGTCAACCTGTGATTCTAGTAAAGGGGAAACAAAAAAAGGATGCTCTCATTTAGAACAGCTGCGCACCTTTGGCTTAAGGCCAACTTTAAATATTTTCTTGATAGATAGATAGATGGATGGATAGATAGATAAGAGATAGATGAGAGATAGATAGACAGATAGACAGACAGATAGATAGGCGATAGATAGATAGATAAATAGACAGACAGATGATAGATAGATAGATAGATAGATAGATAGATAGATGAGAGACAGACAATAGATAGATAGATAGATAGATGAGAGACAGATAGACAATAGATAGATAGATAGATAGATAGATAGATAGATAGATAGATAGATAGACAGATAGATAGACAGATGAGAGACAGATAGACAATAGATAGATAGACAGATAGATAGACAGATGATAGACGATAGACAGATAGACAGATAGATAGATAGACAGATGATAGATAGATAGATGAGAGATAGATAGACGATAGATAGATAGACAGACAGATAGATAGATGAGACAGATAGACAATAGATAGATAGATAGATGAGAGACAGATAGACAATAGATAGATAGGTAGATGAGAGACAGATAGACAATAGAGAGAGAGATATAGACAGATGACATAGATAGATAGATAGATAGATGAGAGATAGATAGACGATAGATAGACGACAGATATCAGATATACATATACACACCTATATATGTATACACACACCTATACAAAGGTACACTACACTACATACATATTATATATGCATATAATATATACACATACATTTACATGTAATATATACATACATTTTTAATCAAATAGGTAAACTGTAAGGTTAGAAATATATACAATTTGATCTATACACAATTATAAGCTAATTAGGAAAGCTGTTCTTACTCAGAGCATGTGCTATTTATATTTTAATAGGGCACATATATTTTCAATGTCCTATTTTCTAAATTTTATAGTAAACTCAGAAGTTGTTCATTATTCTTGGACTTGGAACAGAGGTTAAAATTAAAGATTTGCCTCATTCAGGCACCTACGTCTTCATTTATCAAATCTAACCACTCAAGCCAGGAACTACAACCCAAATATTAGTAACATTTCTTAGCCATAAAAATGGTCTATTAACTATATTTCCCTCCAGGCAAAACAAAAGCAAAACAGGAACCACTGTTACTGTAAAAGGTTCCTATCAGTACAGAAATAACATTCTAGGGAAAATTATAGTATAATCATAATTACTTTGTAATCTGATAATTACCCTAACATTCCCTTTAAGATTTCTTTGTCCTCCATCACAATTCATCTCTTTTAATCTCACCAAGACTGTGATCAAAAAGCCATTGGACTAGACATTAGCGGTTCTGGTTCCACGTGAACAAAACTGTGGGAATTTCATGAAGTTACACTCTTTAAACTTCAGTTCCCTCATGTCTGTAAAATCCTCTATGGGACAACTATAGGAAGTTCATGATATCTGAGGCACAGTGTAACTTTTTTTTTAATTGGAATGGTGTGGAAATCCCCTCCTCTAATTATCATCAGCCTCTTATTTATGAGCGTGGTCTTAAAGAGTGAGTTAGGGATTTGAAGGGACTCTGGCCATGCAGCCAGCAATGTCAAAGGCAGAACTTGAGTCCAAGTTCCCCTGACTGTGCCACACAGCCTCTCCACACAGCACTCACACAAAAGAGAACACAGATTAAGATGAGTTCAATATTCATTCCAAGACAGCAAACTTGGATTTCTCTATTCAATGAAAATACAATTCACATTTCCTCAAGTGAAACACTCTAATACAATATTGGTTATGGTAAATTCCTGTCATCCTTTCTGGAATATAATATATTCAAAATTTATCCAAGATACCAAATAACCTCAGAATGATGCTAAGTAAAAACTATCAGATACCAGGACAGTGAATTGTCAGGATAGCAAAATTCTATATTATGTATTCACAAACAAAATAATAATCCTTACAATCTTGCAAATGAAACTTTTTAAATTGTGCAAGATATCCTCAACTAAACAAGCTGACAAATAACCTAACTCACAAAGGAGTCAAAGGAGCTGTATATGTACTTTCAAAACTTTCCCAGCCTTGCTTCCTCCAACTCTATGAAAAAAAAAAGGAACATAATTTTCTGTATAGTTCAGTGAGAAGAAACAAGCGATCTATTTCTTCCAATAAAATGGATTCTCCCAAAAGCCATATTCAACTACATGTAATAGTACATGTGAAAATTTCTTATATTTGATTCCTGTGTCAATACAACTTGCATGTGATTCACACAAAGCCTAGTATTAATTCATTTTTCAGCTAAATTACATTATAGCTATTTCTCAAGTTGTCATTTTTAAACTCCTTTCTTTTTGGTGCTTTTTTACTTCCTGACTTCTCACTGATTCTTCCTCTTCCTCTCCTACTACTCTGCAGTCTGGGGTATCCAGAATGCATCCAGAATACATCACACAACTTGAATGAGATTCTTATTGTTCAATTCTTTTCAGTCATGTCTGACTCTTCATGACCCCATTTGGGTTTTTTTTGGCAGAGATACTGGAAAGGTTTGCCATTTCCTTCTCCAACTAATTTTACAGATAAGGAAACTGAGGCAAACAGGGTTAAGTAATGTGCCAGGGTCACATAGCTAGCACGGATCTGAGGATGGATTTGACCTTAGGAAGATCAGACTTACTGACTCCAGCCCCAGCACTCCATCCACTGGGCCAGTCCTAACTGGCTCTAGTCCTTTTAGTGAAATGGAGGAGCACTCTTTCATAAGCCCTGCTTCTATAACCTTCAGACCTCCAGCTCTGTGTTGTGACCTACTAATGTAACCTAAAGACCACCAGCATTCGCCAGCATCCCTTCCACAACTCTCTTTTGACTTCAGCTGAACTTTTCTTTTATGTCTTGTCTCCATCAAATAGAGAATGAGCTCCTTGAGGGCAAGGACTGTCTTCATTTTTCAATTTTTGAATTTTTTTATTACTATAAGCATAGTAGTGGCCTAGAGTAGTGCTTGATAATTCATTCAATTATTAAATAAAACTATTTCTGTCTTTAAACAGGAATTCTAGTCCTGCAATTACAACACAAGAATATGATCAGAATTCACAGACTCCTTAAATCAGTGTGTGTGTGTGTGTCTGTGTGTGTGTGTCTGTGTATAAAAACTGTTGAAGCGAATTCAGTTGAGTTCAGTTGGCCTATGAAATTGTGCCATCATAATTAACAAGAGTTGTTACAAAGTTATGAATTTCAGCCTTTTAGTCAAAGGAAATTGAGATAAAAACCTTACAAATAAAAGCTCACTGGGGGCAGCTAGGTGGCGCAGTGAGTAGAGCACAGGCCCTGGAGTCAGGAGGACCTGAGCTCAAATCCGACCTCAGACACTTAACACAAAAAAACTAGCTGTGTGACCTTGGGCAAGTCACTTAACCCCCAACTGCCCTCCAAAAACAAAAACAAAAACAAATAAAAGCTCACATATATAGTGCTTTCAGTTTTGCAAAGTACTTTAAACATGTAATCTCATTTGATTCTTGCCATAACTCTGTGTGGTGTTAATCCTCATTTTATAGATGAGTAAACTGAGGCTAAGAGGCTTCATGACTGCCCAGCATTTCAGTGACTAAGAGTCCAAGGTGGGGTGGCTAGGTGGCGCAGTGAATAGAGCACCGGCCCTGGAGTCAGGAGTACCTGAGTTCAAATCCGGCCTCAGACACTTAACACAAAAAACTAGCCGTATGACCTTGGGCAAGTCACTTAACCCCAACTGCCGTCCAAAAAAAAAAAAAAAAAGGTCCAAGGCAACATTTGAACTTAGATCTTCCTGACTCTAAATCGAGCACTATATATCCACCAAGTCACAAAGCTGCCTAGATACAGACTTAAGTGAGAAAAAGGTGAAAGCAGATAGAAGTCAAATTAAGGGAGAAATATTAAGTATTCCATTTCAAATAAAGGCTCCCTAACCCAGCCCATGACCCACACAAACCACCCATTATTTGGTCACAACAAATTCTATAACAGTGAATGAGATCCTGTGAGATATCAGAGGATTACAGAAAGGGAGCCAGCAGGAATTTATTTGTCATTGGGACTCCGAGAGGTGACGTGACTTGCCCTGGGTCACATGGCTATCTAGTCAGAGGCCAAGGCCAGATCTGAGGTCAGACTTCCTTGACTCCACCTTCCATGCTCCATTCTCTGGACCCTATTTATAAAACTCGTTGTAGATGAAGATTTTTTTGTTTTTCTTTTTGTTATGCTTGCTTATTCACTACAGAGAGAATGGGCATCCACTCTATGTAAAATGACTAGGTTCTGGGAATTTCCACTATTACATTTTAACAAAATTTTCCTACAACAAAATACTTTGGTGTCCTATAGAAACTCCTATGGGATTTTACCCTTCAGGAAAATTAAAGGAACAAGAAAAAGGTTTTATGAATTATTCTACCACTTCCAATTCCAAATAAGAAAAGTGAAGGTACAATGTGATCTTCAATATCAAGAAAACAATTGAAATAAGTAAACACAGTCATGATTTACAATTTAAGAAATTAACATCATGATGCTGTCTTGGTGCTCATGCTACCTTGATGCTCACCTTGGTGTTGGCCATGTCCACAATATATTGGTCTCCTTTCACACACTCCATCACCAGGAAGCCATCTCTGTCGAGCACTTTAGCCTGAGAGTTTCCAGATACCACAAGAATCACATCTCCTGTACTGCTGTACTGCAGTGATTTAATTTGGTGGCTGTGAAGAAAAGAAAACATTGAGATGAAGCGAGGTGTTTCTAGGCATCTAAAGCTTCTTCAGTGATTGGGAATAGAGGGAATATTCACCCAAAAAAGCACCAGGCATGAGCTTCCTGAAGCCTTTAAGAAAGATTAAAAAAAAAAAATAAGAGGCTGAAGCAACAGACCCAAAGGCAATGGGAAAAAGTTTTCATGACAAAAAAAACTTCGTATGAAACATACAGAAGGAAATATCCTCAATGAAGACAAAAAAGGTAAACAGGCAATTTCTGGTCACACTAAGGATGGATGCCTTTGGGGGGAATATGTTTATATGTCAGCAAGTACATTTCTGGTTACATTTAGAAGTTTTATTATTTTTTTCTTTATATAGCAACTACTTTTTTCTGGACTAAATCTGCAGATTTTGCTCACAATGGTGATTTCTGGTGAGGAAACTTTCCATAAATGAAAGGCAATGAGTTATGTACAAAAATATTTATTGCAGCTCTCTTTGTGGTGGCAAAAAACTGGAAATTTAAGGGCTAACCATCAACTGGGGAATGGCTGAACAAGTTATGGTGTATGAATGTGATGGAATACTATTGTACTATAAGAAATGGGAAGGAGATGGATTTCATAATTACCGGGAGAGGCTTACACAAATTGATGGTAAGTGAGAAGAGCAGAACCAGGAAAAATTTGTACACAGTCACAGATACATCATATGTGTGACAACCAACTTTGAAAAACTGGACTCCTCTCAACAACACACAGTTGAAAGACAACTCTACAAGTCTCAGGATGGGAGGAGATGTCCACACTCAGAGAAAGATCCAGAAATACCAGAGGTTAAATGGAGACTGAAGCAATGCATGCTATCACTCTTTTCTACGTTTGATTTTTGTTTCTCTTTTCTCATTGTTCACTCCACTGGCTATAACACCTATACAACCAGACTACTGTACAGTGTGAAAGAGTTTGCCAATCCTATACATGACTGTATGCCACCATGGCGGGGGTGGGGGTGGGGTGAAAGGGGAGAAAAATCTGAAACTCAAGTGATTCTGGAACTGAATCTTGTAAACTAAAAGTAAACAAACAAGTCAATAAAAAAAATTAAAAAAGAAAAAAAGAAAGGCAAGGAGTGTAGTGGAATGGAGAGAGCTGAGTGTGGAGTCAGAAGCCCTGGGTTTGAAAAGAAGTTCTGCTTAATACCTGTGGGGCCTGGAGAGTACAGGATGTGTGAGGTGTTAGCAGACTGAAAGGGTGGAAGGCAGCAGCTTACATAAAGGGCTTTGAACTGGAATGAGGAGAGGCTTGTGGGAAGATCAATCAGCAGTCATGAAAAGGGTGTTTACCAGGGTAGTGGCAGTAAAAAAAGAGAGAAGGGGACATATCTGAGAGATGTTACAATGCTAAAATAGATGGGCCTTGGCAACATAAAGGACATGAGGGGTAAGAGTGAGTGACAAGTCAAGAATGATAGCCAAGGGGGGCGGAGCCAAGATGGCAGCATAGAAGCAGCAAGGTCCCGCAGCTCCCACACTGCCACTCTAAACACCCATAAAACATGAGCCCAGACAAAGCCTAGGACTCTCAGACTGACAAAAATACAGAAAACACATCTCTCACTGAAGGCAGCTCGGCAGCAGGGGCTCAGCACGGCAGCCTGGAGCAGAGCCTGGCCCAGCCTGACGCCAAGACTGGGGCCAAGCCTGGGGTGGTGGGAAGGAGCCGGGCTGAGCTGAGCTGAGCCACACTGCAGCCAGTCTTCAGAGGAGAGGATCTGCAGCCTCCAGCACCTCCACATCTGCCAAGGCGTGAGGAACGGGACAGAAGAGGGGCAGCTCGCACCAGAGCAGAGACCGGCCCAGCCCAAAACCACAGCCACGGCAAGGCCAGGCACCACAGCAACCAAGAGGAGCCGAGCCCCCCAAGCCACAGCTTGAGTCTACTTCAGAGAAGATCTAAAGCACCTGCCTGAGGGGATCTTCAAATCCCAGCAAACCAGGCTCAGATACAGTTAGTGAAAGTGAAACTTTGAAAATTAATTTGGGAGTAGAAAAGCAGCTCGGGCCAATCTGCCCCCAGGGCAAGGAAGAAGTGGGGGAAGGGAACTGCTGGAACCTGCGGCAGCCCCCACCAGGCTGCTTCAGAGCCCCTGGCCTGCGGACTCCGCAGGGGGGCTGAATTGATTGATCAGGGCCAAGTGCTCTTGCGTTGAGCGGCCTGGATCCGGATCGTGGTCTTGGGAGGTGGTCCTGGGGTGCGCTTTCACCAAGTCAAAGCTGGGGGGACTTGCAACACCCCCCTAATAGCTCCGGCAGCTGGGAAAACCCCAACGATTTGGAACAGAGCTTTCCCCGCTGGAAGCAGAGTTCCACAGAGCTAGAAAAACCAACCAATTAATTGACTGGCCAACATAAGGAAAAGGAAGCAAAATAAGAACAGCAATAAAACTCTAGAATCCTGTTTTGTGGACAAAAAGGATCAAAGCAGGGAGTGGAAGGAAGATAGCCCAGAACTCAGAACTCCCACACCAAATACTTCCAAGACAATTGAAGAATGCCTAGAAGCTATACATCAACTGAAAAAGGACTTTGAAAACCAAATAAGAGAAGTGGA
>CM053594.1:299516836-299564964 GCA_028646575.1 Pseudocheirus occidentalis | reverse complement strand
CTTTATAGTGGGATTGCTGTTTTAGGGTTGGGGCAGGGGCAAGATGGGGAGAAAATCTGTAATTCAAAAATGTAATGAAAATGAATGATGTAAACAAGAAAACAAATAAAAAATATTAAAAAAAAAAAAAAAAAAAGAATGATAACCAAGCTGTGAGCCTAGGGGACTGGGAGGAAGGCAGTGACCTTAATAGTAATAGGGAAACTTGGAAGGGAGAGAATTTGGGGAAAATATTATGAGTTCAGTTTTGGACATGTTGAGTTTAAGACAAGCAAAATAATGGCAAACCACTCCAGCATAAGGCAACAGAGCTCAGGTCCCAGCATTGACAGTACCCAAGACAAGGTGGCAGCAAAATTCCTGCCTAGGGGAGGAAAAGTGGGGAAATCTGTGGCCAGATGCCACCACAGTTAATTAAACACTCACTCAACACAAGGGTATTGTTTACCCAGCTCAGGTGGCCAAGGACAGGGCTCCACAGTCAGCACAGCACTAGAGCATTAGGACCAGAGGTGATGTCTGGTCTTAGAAGGCAGAGTCAGGCCCTGGCAGAAGGTGCAATGTTCAGGAGGAGAATTAGCTGGATCACACTTGAGAAAGTTATTTCAAAGATTCCAAACTGTTCCCTGCTACAAGTCCAATTTCTTCATCATACTCTCCCTACAGATGTTATATGCAGACTGATCATGGAAAGCCTGTGATGAATGAATGAAAAATCACTTGGTAAGCACTTACTATGCACAAAGCACTGTGTAAGAGATGTTGTTCCCAGGGCTCTTGGGCACAGGGTCTTGGGCTACCTCTACCGGGGTCCGAAAGGAGGTGCTAGTAGTGGTTTGGACCATTTGGCACATGACATGTTCTGTACATCAATAGGAAATCTGTTAAACTACTTACAGTTTAACCAAAAAGAAACAAAATGATACACAGTGGTTATAAATACAATTAATACATCACCAGTGATGACTTGCAAGTAAGGAACAACATAAAAGAAACTCTTAAGGATATGTGTGACTGGAAAAGGAAGTGGGATAGTCACGTGAAAAGAATGGGATTAAATAGATGGATTGTCCAAGTGCTACACTGGTATGCATGGAATTTTAAAAGATTCATAGGAAGCATTCCAGAGTGTTGAGTAGATCTTCTATGGAGGATTTGGGGAAAGAAATGAACATGCATCACAAGGGATGAAAGTGTAAATGGATCACAATTTGAAGACTGAAGAGGGCACATACACCAGGAAAGTCACAGATCTACCAAAGTACTTTATATCTTAATTTGCTTCCACTCTGCACTTGCAGTATCTTAGTTTTTCACTCCATAAGAAAGCACTATTTAAATAAGCACATCAGACTACAAAATTCTTACAGAATCTAGTGAACTGTTACTGAGATGCAGAAGAAACTCTAATTATAAACAATTATAGATTGAAGAAAGCTACCCAGACATCAAGTCCTTATTAAACATGTAGTACAGTATGTTTACTACTGTCTTGGGTATGATGTATATAAAAGAAGTCTAAGACACAGAGATCATCATCGGGAGCTTATAATCTAGTATAAAAAATAGGTTGTATATCTAAGAAACCTCTTGAAAAACTAATTTTCCAATGAAGCTGTTTTCTCATCAACATCAATACTCTCTCCCAACAGCTTCACACATTTCTTTCCAAACACAAGCTCCTTTGATGAGCCCAATTCTTTAGCCAAAAGTTTAACCCCCCGGTTGAAAGTTTAACCTAACTGATCAAGTTTTATCTGCCACAAAATAAAAACTACAGATGCCTAGTTCTGTCCAAATAACAAATTATGCAGTCAATTTAGCTTCCCAAGCTTTCGATTCCCTCTCATAATATACTGCACAACCTCTCCCCTTCTGTCCATCTTCCAAGACTCTCAAACATGTCATTTCATAAATTCGCCACAAAGTGTCCACCATAGACCTTCTTCCATTTCGCATGTCATGGATATCAAAGGAATACATAAACTGTCCATCAGTTAATTATCACTCACTCTCACTATGTGACTGGCTCAATAATTTTTCCAGTCATGCATTTTTCTGCAACATTCTTTATATGACTTTTCCCACAAAAGACTTCATGTGCAATATGGGAGAGCCAGCTCTTAGCTCTTGCCTACTCTTTTTCACTGACAGTAGCTTCTCACCTCACTTCTTCAGAGATAAGAGTATTCTACTCCTTAAAGTCATACATCATCACTAGAAAGCTCTAAAATAATTTTAAAAGAATGCATTTCTAATAAAGGCTGCAAAAGTTTAACAAGCATCACAAAAGTTTAAAAGAAAAAACTGAGCAATCAAGAAACAAAATGTGTTGGTAACTCATTTTCTCTATGGGATTGCACATATAAACACTAAACAAAGTAGAAAGGAGTCTAGAAGAAGCATCTCAAGTGGAACTGCCTAGTCTGATCTCTTAAGTTATTCAAAGATTAAATGATAAGAGTATCACTTTCTTTTTTTTCTTTTTTTTTGCTTTTTGGAGGGTAGTTGGGGTTAAGTGACTTGCCCAAGGTCACACAGCTAGTTTTTTGTGTTAAGTGTCTGAGGCCAGATTTGAACTCAGGTACTCCTGACTCCAGGGCCGGTGCTCTATTCACTGCACCACCTAGCCGCCCCTAAGAGTATCACTTTCAAGATACTTATCACCTGTAACTAACTCTAAAGCAGTGGTTCTCAACCTTCCTCAACCCTTTAATACTCATATGTGGATGTATCTGCATGTAGGTGGACTCGCCTGCAGATGGACAGAGGAGCCATGTCTTGGTTCCTAAGACCATTGGAAATATGTGTTTGCCAATGGTCTTAGGCGACCCCTGTGAGAGGGGTGGTCGACCCCCAAAGGGGTCGCGACCCACAGGTTGAGAACTTCCGCTCTAAAAGAATGTGGCCACAGGTGCATGTCTCCTTACTTTAAGGAAAGTGACAAAGAATGCCCCAAATAGTGAATAAACACACAGAAGGATTAGACCAAAGTAAAGCTTTCTAATTCCAAATGAAAAGCAAGTAAACTGATACCAAAGCAAATAGCCATTTAAAAGTAAAGGTTATCAAAATTTCACCTGAGAACCAAACAATCAAGAGCAATCATAAGAGTACTCTCTACTCGGAATAAAAACTGATTCTTTTCAAGACTGGTTTTCCCTATTTCCTCCAAGTTGGAAGTATAAGTGCCATTCCTGGGCATGATAATGGCACAGAAGTTTTTTTAACCTATTGTTTTTCCAACATGAGCTACTTCACCCCTCCCTAGGCAGATCAATGACCCTCTGCTCCCACACTTAGTTCAGACATCCAATCAGCTTTATCCTTACCACACACAGCACAGAACTCTCAAACTCAAATCAACTAACCAACCTCAAACTCCCTAGCAGCAGGTGTACACCACCAAACCTGGTCATAATTATTTTTAAAAACACTTGCCTCCATGAATTTTTTCCCCCAAATACAAGCATATTTTAATGTGTGCAATTCTGTGGGCAAAAGGTAAACCATCACCTGGCCACCAGAAACACAACAAATACACAGAAATGTTTTCAAAAAGGTATTTTATTTCAAATCCATGATAAATCAAAATGTCCAAATCATGAGATCAAAGGAACATTAGTCATAATAAAAATTTAAGCAGAAAAAAATCCAACAGAATCTCAATTTTTTAAAATTTGATATATTTAGCATTCTTATCCATTCCTGAGTCAGACTAGGCCATCTCTCTGTGAATATTTTTGTGGTGTCTAGACCACTGACAAAGGAACTTCATGTTAAGAACTTGCAATGTGGAAACTCTCTCCACAGATGCAGATCAGCAACTAGTCTGTAACTTTAAGTTTTACAAAGCCGTCTGGGGCACTTAAAAGTTAAGTACTTTGCCCTAGGTCATACAGCTAGTATATGCCCCAAAAAGGAGAAAACTCAATTTTTCCTCATTCTACACATAATGCCAAACTCTGTGTGTATAGTTATTTTATATATATATATATATATATATATATATATATATATATATATATAAAATGCACATACATGCACATTCACATAATAGTTACACATATCCATAAACAAAATCTTATATGTACTTATAAATTTATTTATGACATCACTTTTCTCTAAACACACTAGCCAGACACCTGCTACCAAGAATTACACATTGTCCATTACTTGTGAAATTCTGAAATTCTAGATGACTGTTCTCAAATTATCAGCACTTCAAAAAGCTCCTTCCACAGTGATGAGATTCACTGCATCAATTCCAAGGCAATGACAACTCAAAAGAAGCTCTTAGTGACTTCAGCAATTAGTCATAACAAAAAAAAAGTGGTTTCATCAGAAGGCAGAAAAGATCAAAGCAGCTCAGAGAGCCCAAGCTCTAAAATATTTGTTTCACTTAGGAGAGAAGTTTAGAAAGGCAGAAGCAGAACTAACCTCAGAGTGCAGAATCAGGGCTAAGAGATGCCACACAGAACAGAGACTTCTCCAAGATAGGTCATTGGTACCACTTGAGAAAGCTGAACAAAGTAATAAGCACGCGTGATTTGAAATCCTGAAAACGTTATGACCATGAATTGGGGGTCAAAATGAACACACAGACAGAATTATTAATAAATGAACTGTGTGGAATGATAAACTACTGCAAAAATGGAATGAACAAGAGGACTACAGAGGACATTCTTCCTAAAAGCACCCACATCATTAATAATATAGTGATTGTAAAGCAGATAAATAGATTTTATTCAAGATATCATAATTTTTTTTTCAAGTCAAGAAAACTTGAGTTCAAATCCAGCCTCAGAAAATTACTGGCTATGTGACATATACTAGCTATGTGACAAATCATTTAACCTCGGTCTGCCTCAGTTAAAAGGACGTAATAGCGCCTACCTCACACGGCCGCTGTGAGGGTCAAATGAGGGGATGCTTGTAAAGATTCTGCAAACTTTAAAGCACTAAATAAATATAGTTACTATCATTACTATTACACTAGAACATATTTTACATTATACCTCTATTTTGTTACTTCCCATTTTCTCTTCAAGGTCTTCAGGCCCACAAAAAAAAAAAGAATCTGTGTGCCTAACTGCACAGACCACAGAGTGAAAAGGATGACACCGGGAGTCATTAGACTCAGGGTTAAAGAGAATTAAAGAGTCTGTTCAAACGCTATCACATCAGCTTCTCAAATTCCTGACTAAACAACAACTGATATTGTGATCAAAGAGAAAAAAACAGAACACCAATCTGACAGTAACCAAGAGTTCTATGGAAGCAAATCAATGCACTCTCAGGCAGTGACACTAATACCAATCCAAAGGATTAGTGACATTGCACAATTCTTTCTATGAAGTTATTCCTGGGGAGGAGGAAGGTGGAGAGTGAGGAGTCATTTTTAAAGCATGTGTTGCCCAGCTAGCAGAACAAGCCGGGACACGCACTGCAGATAAATAAATACAGCTGTTCAGGGCTGTCACTTGAGGCTCAAGAGCCACAGAATCTCGTTACTATGACCTCGCCATAGGAATTACTCAATACTGGGAGCGAATCACTACTACCAATCGCAACTTTGTTCGTAAAACACTCTAAGGCAAGGTATACATACATCGAAGTCTTTGTTTCCACCATTACTGATCAAAATTCCCAGACTTTCTACTTTCAGTAAAAAACTGAAAAACTTTTCTCAAAATGCACCTTGGGTCTACGTGCTACATTCTTATCTAGGTGGGGAAACAACAATTTGAAGAAGTCAATCAACAACCATTTATTAAGCCTCTGCTATGTGCCAGGCACAATGGAAGTACAAAGAAAATCCCATCCTTCCCCAGAAAAGCCAGCCCCTACTCTATGGATTACGTTCCATATTAAAGCATTCCAAATTATAAACTTCCTTTAATTCCTTATATAATTCAACATATCCCAAATACATAGTGTGTGTTAGTGGTAATTAATAGTAGTAAAGAAAGATTATGTTGACTTTGATTCAAAAAGCAAAAGTTTCTGTTAGATAATTAGAAAATAAACCTGATGACAAATTTGTGCCCTAAAGGAACTAATAAATATGACAATATGCTTTACTGATTGGCATAGAAAATGTACACAGCTGGCTATTTGATATACAAAATAAGATGTAGCCACAGAACACTATGCTTTGTGAATACAATTCTAACCCAAGATGAAATATTTTCTTATTAACACTATAAATTCACGTTATTTAACTTAAACTGGGCCCTCTTCACAACAAGGCATGCCTCCCTACATGATTGATTCATTTGGGACTGCTCCATGGCAAGTAGATAAAGTGCCAAGTCTGGAGTCAGGAAGACTCCTCTTTCTAAGTTCAAATCTAGCCTCAGACACGTACTAGATGTGTGACCCTGGGCAAGTCACTTTACCCTGTTTGCCTCAGTTGCCTCATCTGTAAAATGAGCTGGAGAAGGAAATAGCAAATCATTCCAGTATCTGCCAAGAAAAGCCCAAGTGGGATCACAGAGTCAGACATGACTGAAATAACTGAACAACAAAGTGATTTCCTTTTTGTCACCTCCCACAAAAGCTATCCCAAATCTTTTCTTCACTTCTCATGTATTCTACACTTCCCCCTCTCAGCTGAAGAATTTATCTCTTATTTACTCTTCAGAAAACCGAAGCTACCACCATGAACTCTTCCCCTTCTCCTCATCTCAAACCCTCAATATCACTTTCTACTTTCTCCTCCCTTCTCCCAGGTTCTAAGGATGATACAGTTAGTTTCCTTGCCAAGGCCAGTCCATCTAAACTGGTACCAGAGCCCATTCTGTTCTATCTTCTCTAAAAAACTGCCCTACTCTCAACTCCTATTATCTTAGGCTTTCAGACTTCTCCCTCCAACTACTGGTACCTTCCCCACTGCCATTAAACATGCCCAAGTCTCCCTCAACCTTAAAAAAAAAAAGCCTTCCCTACATCCCTCAAGTTATCATTTTATATTTTTTCTCCTTTCCTCAGGCAAACTCCTGGAAAGACCTCGGCACTCAACTCAAACTGCTCTTTCCAAAGTTACCAAAATCTCCTAGTAACCATATCTTAAGATCTTTTCTGGTCTCACCCTACTTGACCTTTGTGCTGCATGGTGCTACTGACCACCATGCTCTCCTTGAGAGTACTCTCTCCTTCCATTCTTCCTATCTATTTGCTCCTTTATCCATATTCTCTGCTAATTCATCATTCATATCATGCTCCCTATTTGTGAGTACAAGGCTAGGTCTGCTCTCTTTATACTCTCTCCCTTGCTGGCCTAACCAGCTTCTTCTGGTTATAATTAAGCAAGGAGTTCATTATAGTCCCCAGGACAATGCTGTACAGATCTCTATGTCCAGTCCTAATTTCTCCCCAAGCTTCAGGCCCACATGACCAACTGTCTAATGAACATTTCAAACTGAAGTCCCAAAGATACCTCAAACTCCACATGTCTAAAACATGACTCACTGTCATTTCCTACCAAACTCAAATACCTCCCAAGCTTTTTCATTCCTTACTATTCTTCCAGTCACTCATGTTCATAATACTGGGTATCATTCTTGATTCTTATTTATACACAACGAACTGTCAAATACTGTCATTTCTACCACCACCATCCTACTACATTTGCTGCCTCTCTACCTGCATAGCCGCCACATTAGTTCAGGAGCTTCACCTCTAACATCAACTCCTGCAAGTTTCTAAATGGTTTCCCTATCTCAAGACTCTCCCCACTCCACCCTATCGTCCACACTGCTGCCCAAGTGACCATCTGTAAGCGGAGATCTATGTCACTCTCATAGGTCATTGATTCCCCCTATTGCTTCTAGGATAAATGTAAATTCTTCTGTTTAGCTCTTCGTAACCTGGTTCTATATTTTCAGAATCATTTTATATTAACTCCCGTCCAATGCACTGTGAACTCCGGAGAAAGTGGCCTTTTCTTTCTCTTCCTCTCTCTCTCCTTGCCTCTGCCAGGGCTTCTCACACATCTGGAATGCATGCCCTCATCACTCCCACCTCACAAATCCTTCTTTTCTTTCCAAAGAGCTCAGGCAATATTCTGTTAGGGCAGAATCTCTTCCCCTTCCTAATCCCATCCAACCACTAGCACACGCCCTCCTTATCTGATATTTTACTGCATCCAGTTAAATTTACTCACTTTACTTACTGTTTATATGCTGTTCATTAGTGTGTCCTTTTTTTGAATAGAAGCTACTTAGGAGTTAATATGGCTTAGGTGGAAGAAGTATTTTAGCCTAACTTGCCCAGCACATCTCCCTAACAAAGATCCAAAATATGCACCAGACTGAATTTGTTTTTCCAGCCCAGGGTGATTTAGGGAGCAGAGAAGTCTGTGGACATTAGGGATGGGGTCTGGTCAGGAGCAATCATGGCTGCAGGGACCATGCCAGAACAGGGAATGAATGAGAGCAAACACAGGGCACCAAGGAGGGAAGCTCAGGCGCAGAAAGAGACTCCACGGAATTCCTGAACAAGCTCTGGGTACAGAAACAGGTGCCATCTTACAACTCAGGCAACCATCACCCAGTTTCAAATCAGAAGTCCAGGGCAAAGAGGAGCGGCTGCAGGTACAAGACCTAACTGTCCCTTTGACCGAGGAACAAATTCCTGAAGCAAACATTAATAACATAATTATATAAATCTGATCCCAGGAGCAGAGCAGGGACTCAGTCCTAACCTCTAGCCCAGTGTGGAAGCTGCGGTGAAATAACCAAGACAGGAGTCCCAGATTGAGATAGAGCCAGCAGTTCAGTCATTCTGAATTGGCATTAGGCACTTATGGACTCCTTTCCCACTTCGCCCTTAATGAGACCACCTCCCATTTGACTAATTGCCATTGAATCAAGAGGCAGACTACTAAAACTTCAAAACAAGGATAAGCCAACAGACCCAAATCTGGATCAAGAGCTTGCAGAGCTCAGATCAGGAGAGTGGTGAACAGACCTCACCCCAGATCACACCATTTTGGGAGCACTGAAAAACTGAGCTGTGAAAGCAACAGATAAATATGAAAAGACAGAAGCTCAGGTCAAACATCCTCCTCTCTATGCCCCCTGAGCCCAGCACTAACAAAGTCCAAAAACAAGGTGAAACAATAACAAATACACAAAAAGAGCTATATGGCAAGAGGGAAATTCAAGACACAAACTCAGGAAAAGAAAATGACTCAAGAAAATCTACAAGCAAAGCTTCAAAGAAAAATGCAATTTGGACACAAATCAAGCAAGAATGCCTAAAACAGTTAAGGCAGTGGTTCTCAACCTTCCTAATGCCATGATCCCTTAATACTCGTATGTGGGAAGATCTACATGTGGACAGATCCGCCAGGAGACAGAAGAATGGTGTCTCCTTTCCTAAGACCACCGGAAATATCTGTTTTCTGATGGTCTCAGGCAACCCCTGTGAAAGAGTCATTTGACCCCCAAAGGGGTCATGACCCACAGGTTGAGAACCTCTGAATTAAGAGAATATCTGGGGTGGAGGGAGGAGCTAAGAAAATAATTTAAGAAACAAATGAGAGGGATAGAGGAAATATAGGAAAAGCAGCAAAAGTTTAAAAAGAAAGCTATGAAAAGAAAATTCACAGCTTGAAAAAAAGAGGTACAAAATGTTGTTGAAAATAAACCCTTCAAAATTAGAACTGGCCAAATGGAAACTAAGGACTCTATAAGAGATCAAGAAATGAAAAAACAAAGTAAAAAGACTGAAAAAGAAAAAACAAAAAAATCAGATATGAAATCTAGGAAAAAAAACTGACTTGGAAAACAAACTGAGGGGAGATCATTTAACAATCAATGGACTACCTAAAAGCTATGAAAAAAAAAGAGTCAAGACATCATATTTCAAAAAATTATAAAAGAAAATTGTCTAAGTAGCTGAGAACCATAGGGCAAAAGAAAATTTTAAATATCCAGCTATCACCTCATGAAAGAAATCCCAAAATGAAAACTCCAAGGAATACTGTAGTGAAAAATTCAGAGTTCCCTGGTTAAAAAAAAAAAATCTACAAACAGAAAAAATTGAAGTACTACAGAATCATAAGAAGGATCAGAAGATTTGGCAGTTAGCACAATAAAGGAAGAGAGAACTTAGAATATTAATATTTCTGAAGCCTAAGGATTTAGGCTTAAAACCAAGAAAAACTTACCTAGCAAAACTGAGTATAATCCTATAGGAGGAAAATGAACCTTTAATGTAATAAAAAAAACTCCAAACATGCATAATGAAAAGATCAGAGTTAAGCAGAAAAACTGACACACAAATACAAAGTAAAGAATAGGAAAAAATGGTAAAAATGGATGAAAAATCACAAGGGACCAAACAAGTTTAAACTGCTTACATTTTTATCTGGGAAGATGATATATGAAATTCTTCAGAACTCCTTCAAGGGTTACAGAAGGAAATTCGCTAAAGAGAGGACCTGGATGCAACTGTTTTGTTCTGATAAACTGAAAGGACAAATAGGAAGGGTAGGAAAGAGGACAACACTGGGAGACAGGGAAGGGAAAGGAAAATTGGGAAGAATTATCTCATAAATAGGGTGTGCAAAGAATACTTTATACAGCAAGAAAGGGATTCAGGGTGGATTGGAAGCGAGTGACACTAAAACTTTACTACTGCCTGAATTGGTTAAAGGAGGGAAGAATACACACGCACCATCTGGTTGGGTATAGAAATACACCTTACCAAACAGGGAAATAGGAAGTAAAGGGGTTAAAGGAAAAAGGGTGAAGGAAGGTATTAAGGGAGGCATCAGTCAGAAGCAAAACAGACTCTTAAAGAAGTGTCAGGGAAAAATGAGGCGGAAAAAACTGGATGGGAATAAAGAATTAGCTGTCATAATAGTGAATGTGAATGGGATGAACTTATCTATAAAAGAGAAGGTAGCAGTATGTTTTAGAAACTATAATCCAATAATATACTGCATACAAAAAAGACATGTAAATAAAATAATTTTTAAAAAAACACATTTAAAACAGAAAGATATGTACAGAGTTAAAGTAAGTGGCTGGAACAGAATTCATCATGCTTCAGCTAAAGTAAAAAACACAGGAATAGTAACCATGATATCATACAAAGCAAAAACAGAAACAGACCCAATTAAAAGAAAAACTAGATTTTGCAAAAAGTTTTTACAGGGGCAGCTAGGTGGCACAGTGAATAGAGCACTGGCCTTGGAATCAGGAGGACCTAAGTTCAAATCCAACCTCAGACATGGAACACACACACACACACACACACACACACACACACACACAATAAAAAAAAACTAGCCATGTGACCTTGGGCAAAGTCATTTAACCCCAATTGCCCTACCTTCCCCCTTCCAAAACAGAAAAAAAAAAAAAAGTTATTACAATGAGTAATTATACTCATACTGAACATATAAGTACAAATTACAGAGCATTAAAGTTCTTAAAGGAAAAGTTAAATAAACCATAGTGGTAGACCTCAATTTACCACCTCTCAGTCCTACATAAATCTAGCCAAAAAATAAAACAACAAAAACAATGATTACTTCAAAAGATATAGAAAAGCTTTTGACAAATACAACACCTATTCTTATTAAAAACAGTAAAAAGCATAAGAATAAATGAAGCTTTTCCTTAAAATGATAACTATTATCTACCTAAAACTAAGAGTGGGCTTCATCCGTAATGGGGATAAGTTAGAAGCCTTTCCAATAAGAACATGACTGAAGCAAGGATGCCTATTATCACCATTATTATTCAATTTTGTACTAGAAATGTTGGCCACAGAAATGTCAAGAAAAAGAAACTGAAGGAAATAAGCACAAGCAAAAAGAAAACAAAGCCAACACTTTTTACAGACAATATGATTGTTTATTTAGAGACACACAGGAACTATATGAACACAATGACAAAACACTATTTACACGAATAAAAACATTTAAATAATTTATAAAATACCTAATTGCTCATGGATAAGCTCTGCAAATACAACAAAAATGACAATACTACCTAAATTAATTTATTTATTCAATACCATACCAAGCAAATGATCAAAAGATTACTATATAGAGCTAGAAAAAAATAATTTAAAAATTCAATTGGAGGACCAAAAGTTCAAGAATAGCAAGAGAATTGATTAAAAAATGAGAAGGAAAGAATCAAGCAGTACCACATCTCAAACTAAATACAAAGCTATAAGTCATCAAAACAATTAGATACCAGATCAGGTCACATGATCTAAGGATCATGTGGACCAGCTCAAATTATCAATAAGATGAAAAACTAGACATTTTCTTTGATCCCCTTAAAGAAATGCTAGCAGTCGCCATTATTTCAGACACCTAGCTTAAAAAAAGAACTTCTACACTGAGTTCACTCAGGACATCTCCACATCTCAAGGTACTGGAAACAAAACTGCACTAGCTGGCCCAGACTCACATTGGCTTACAATAAAATTCAACCCCACACCCTAGTCTCCCCTCCCTCTTTCCTGTCTCTAGGCTACAGAAATCTAATCTGGCCAGGACAAATAAAGAGAGTCCCTCTACACTACTCCAGACTACAGAAGCTTACTGGAGTCAAAAAGATCTCTACAAGAAAGAGGCAAGTCATATGTATCAGCTTGGAACAGAGCTCAATTCCATATTCCATATCACCCTCCCCCTGAGTGCCACAAAGACTCAAATTACAAAATTAATGACTGCAATAGTAGCATTATAATTCTCTAGATGTATGCTGGGGCAGAGAACTGAGGAACAGAGGTAGGAGGTCAGGACACTCAAAAAGAACACCCCAGCGGGAAGGGGGATGGTAGAGAGAGTGAGTAGGGAGGAGGAGGAAGATGCTGTGGGAAACTCCACTAAGCCTCAGAGAAAGTTCTCAGTATTCAAATGGGGCCCGGGGCTGACCACCCAACACTCACGTGGGGCACAGACCTAGGCTGGTGTACCATGAATTGGGGGGTAGGAGAAGGCTGAGATGCTTTGAGAATTAGACCCAAGGACATCAGAGGAGAGTAAGCAAGAGAGTCAGAAAGGAACCAATATGAGAAAATAAGGTTGGGGGGGGGGGCAGAGGTCTAAGTTTACCAAAGCTCTCAGGAAGAAGAAAACTCAAAAGCTCTTAAACATAAGCAGATCAATTAACAGGGAAAACATTAACAGGAATACACATAAATATTATTCCCAAGTGGTTCAAAAAGGGAATGAGAATTATAAGAGCAGAATTTATGGCCTCAACAGTAAACAATAACGGGCAGAAGAGAAAAGCCGGAATCTGCAATAGAAAGTCCCACTGAAGGAAAAAAAGAGAACAACAGATTGGGAATGAAAATATATAGAAGTAAAGGACAATTTAGAAGAAAAGAAGGAAAAAAATAGTAACTTTAAAAGAAAATATGTAAGCAAAACATAAAAATCTCAAAGACGGAATGCATAGTTACAAAGATCACAGGTCTCCCAAAACAGGACAAAAAGAAAAAAACCTTAACACTAAAATGCAGGATATAATAGGAAATAATAGAAGAAAAGTCAACCAATAGAAAAGATTATACATGCAATATACAAAAAAGCAAATAAGTACAATAACCTAAGGTTATATTTGATCCTGGAGGTGATCAGGAACCACTGGAGTTCACTAGATATAGGAAGTAACATGGTCAATTGACCACTAGGTAGAGGACAGACAACACTACCAAGAAACTGAGACAGAGAGACCGACCAGCAATTGTTTAGGCACAAAGTGATGAGGGTCCAGACTAGGGCAGGGGCAGCATCACAGGAGAGAGGAGACCTTGGTGAAAAGATTCTAAAGTGTCATTTAACTTGAATATTTACAAATTCATATAATATTTAGATGAAAATTACGAAGAACTAGAAGAGACAAGATTCACTAAACGAGCATGTAAAAAACTGGATAGAAATGAACAATGACTATAATAATATTTTAATTGTATTAGTCATAAAGACACAGGAACTCCAGAGAATTAGCATTTGTCAAGTTATGCTCATTTAATACATTCTGTTATTGTGTAATAACAGAATGAATAATGATGAATAATTTAGAACTATTGAAATTCTTGAATTTGAATACTTGAAATATCAAAGACTGTGACTTCAAGTTTGAAGAAAAATCAGTCATTTCAATACGTACCAATCACAGGGTTGAAGAGATCGGAAAGCTTGAAGGGAAGCATCCATCCCTGCAAAATCCCAAAACTTAACATCATAATCAAACCCTCCTGTCACCAAACGGGCACCCGAAGGGTCCAGACCTAAGGCAGAAACCTGGCGGAAAGAAAAGTCACACAAAAATAATTAGATAAAAGTTGCTCACAGCCTATCCTCATAAGCTATAGCATGTTAAAAAGAAAATAAAAAAGAATTAATTTCTTTATTCAACATATATTTAATTGCTGCTAAAGGGACTGTTTCATTCTTTGGATCTGTATTCCTACACCTGGCGTAGCACCTGGTACACAGCAGGTATTCCATGAGCACTTGCTGACTGACTGATGAAGAGTCGACAATGGGTGAAAGGATATTAAGAGTATTCAAAAAGTTTGCAAATAGGGGCGGCTAGTTGGTGCAGTGAATAGAGAACCAGCCCTGGAGTCAGGAGGATCTGAGTTCAAATCCAGCCTCAGATACTTAACACTTACTAGTTGTGTGACCTTGGACAAGTCAGTTAACCCCAATTGTTCCCCCCCCCACAAAAAAAAAGAAACAAAAGGTGTGCAAATTGTAAATGACCACAAGAAAGATGCCCAGTCACAAACAGGGGAATATAAATCAAAATATTTCTGAAATTTCATCCTTCTCCATGGAAATTAGCAAAGATGGAAAAAAAAAGTTTCAAGAGCAGAAATCAATATAATTTAATCAGTAGAAATAGTTCTCTTTTAAAAGTTTATATTGCTTCTGAAAAATCCTTACCTTAATCTACCCTCCCTCTTATTTCCCCTTAGCTTTTTTCTCTCTTGCTTCTTCTGTACTCAATAGCGTGTGCGTTATGTATATATGTGTGCGTACGTATGTATGTATATTCTTTCTTTTGACTGGCTGAAATGAAAGTGAGATTAAAGTATCCTCTGCTCTCCCCAAAACCCACTTCCTTATTGCATAGACTTCTACTTCAATATGAGACAACTTTTCCCATTCTTCCCTTCCCTTCCCTTCCCTTAATCTACCAGTAAATTTCTCTTCCCTTCATTTTCCATTCTTCTTTTAAGACCACCAAAATGTAACAGAATCCTCCAAGGCCTTCTATATAATTCAACTTTTTCTATAACCCCAGGTGATGATAGAATTCTGAAGGGATGCATGTATAATCTTCCCACATTGGAATATAAACAATTTATCCTTGGTTAATTCCTTATGATTTTTTGCTCACATTCAACTTTTTATGCTTCTCTTGACACCTGGGTTGGTATATCCAATTTTCTGCTTGGCTCTAGTCTTTTTATCAGGAATGCTCAGAAGTTCTCAACTTCATTAAAGGTACATTTTCCCCTGCAGAATTACACTCTGTTTTGCTAGGTAAATTTTTCTTGTCGTAAATCTAGTTCTTCTGTCATTGGGAATATCATATCCCAAGCTCACCAATTCTTTATCATAGTGGCTGTTAAAACATGTCTGATCCTGTGACTCCTATTATAGGGCTGCAGTCTCCTGATGCAGCTCCCCTTAGCCTGACACAACTTTATCCTCCCTTCCCCACTCTCCCCACAAACACCTGTACAACTTCTTATGACCCTGACTTCCCTAGTGGTTTTTCTTCCCCCACTCATGAAACCAAATTGCCCCAACTTCTTTGGCACACCAGCCAAGGGCCAAGAAAAAGATCAAGTCACATGGGCTCCATGACTCTCAGACACAATGGGTCCCCAATATCATTCAAGTCACTATATACCCTGGTGACTGATCAGACACATTTCCAGATAGAGACAAGGAAAGCTGCATACAGAGAAAACAAATGCCAATATATCTTTGCTGCATGTGCTTACTGTGTTTAGAGCAAAGTAGACTTCCTCAAGTTAAATATCTAGTGCCTCACAAATACCTTATTTTGTGCCAACATCAAACCTAAAGTAAGAGAGTGCTAGCTTTAGAGCTGCATCTACAGGACTTGTCCAGCAGCAGCAAGGGTCCAGTTGAGGTTGTGTAACATAGATCTGTAACGAACCCAGTGGAGTGATTTTCCCCACACTTGTTCAGCAGCTCATGAGTAAGAGAGAAGGCAAGGAAGGGTGGGAGTGATCCAAGGCTGAGGCATGGCAAGTCCAACTGACAATATGATAAGGGGCCTAGATAGTCAAGAGAACTGAAGGGTCAAGGGATTAGAGGTCATGGTGAGGACAAAGAGAAGGGTTTTGCACAGGAAGGCAGAGGGAGAGGTGAAAAGTCAATACGCTGTGGTGAGATGAGCAGATTTCAGAATTCTGACACTAAGCTGGTGTCCAAATGAAGCGGTTCCAATACAGCACCTAACAAAACTAGAGATCTCAGATTTTTTAGAAACACTGGGAAAGCTGGTCCACTCTAAGATTTTTTGATGGACTCCTTTTAATTTCACATACATATGCTCTCTAAATCATTTTTTACTTAACTAAGCTTTATATAAAGCCTTTTATGAGCTCATTTTTCCTTCTACTACTTTTCACGTTTCTGAGAAGGACATAATCTATCATACTGATAAATAATAGCCTTCAAATTAGATAGTATTCTTGGTCTTACTCCTCTCTTTACTTGGCAAAAAGATCAAATATTATGCTGATTGAGGAAGTTTCTAAGGTTTTTTTGCCTCCTTGTGGTGATGATTGCTTTTCAGTGGTTTGCAATTTCAATAAAGAATAATTATAGAAGCTTTTTCTTTTCTAGCTTGTGGGGAGTAGGTCCCTAACAGCAGAGGATCTGAAATTTGGAAGCATTTTTCACTTGACAGGCCCCCAGCCATCAACATGCCATAGAATTAATACATAGAGTTACATCACAAGCAGTATGCCTACTGTTTGGACTAGCATGAGAAAGAGAAAGAAGGAAAGAATGTTCATTAGCTCATGAACATTCAAAGAAAGCAAGAAAAATGATTGTTCTAAAAGCCAAATTCTACCATAATCAGCATCATGCTGAGAAGATTCAGATGAAAAAGATTATCAAGATACATGAAAAGAAAACTACCAAGTGAAAGAATGATGAAAAAACTTCTGGAGAAGCAATGCCTATATATCTTCTGGACAGAGAGGTACAAGCCCAAGCCAATGTCCTTTCCAATATAATTAATCAGAAACAAAAAGGGAAAGCTGGTAAACAGGAAGTACCTTTGCCAAAAGTTTGTGCCCAGGGAGAAAGAGAAGATTATTCATACAGGAAAGAGAAAGAAGAAGGCTTGAAAAGAATGGGGACTAGAGCCTGCTTTGCTGGGGATGGCTTAACCTGCAAACCACTGAAATATTAAAGAGTTATTAGGCCAATGATGTGCATTTTAAGAAGACTCAAGTAACTCCTCTGGAACTGAAAGCCACTTTTTGCCTACCCATACTTGTGTGAAGAAGAATCCCTTCTCCCCACCATATACAGCTTTGTGTGTTATTACCAAAGTGAATATCATCAAAGTGGATATTAGTGAGCTAGGCCTTGTGACACAAAGATGCAACATTATCTGGGGAAAATATGCACAAGTTACCAACAATCTGGAAAATGATATTTGCATAAAAACTGTGTAGTTTGTTTGACTGACTGACTAAAGACCTAAACTTTTGACAATTTACAATTTTACAATATATCAAGATTTTACAATATAAGAAAACCACAACAGTTTACTACATTGAACAGCCACAAAACAAAACCAAAGACCTAGTTTTAAACACTGGTTGTTCTGATTTGAGGTTAACTTGGAAAAGAGATGAGACGCTATTTTCTGGTCTTTTATGAGACTTTTTCCCATTCTGGAAGTAGCTTGCAGCTAATTCTGACTACTGAATACACTGAAATCTACTCTCAGGAGATCAAGAAGTAGTACATTGTCTCCATTCTGTCAAAGTGATTTTCTGACTACTTAAGACTCAGGTAGAAAAAGACTAACAAAAGGTGTTAGTTCAGTGTAAATTAATGGAAGATTAGGAAGAATAAGAGCTTAGTTCAAATTAAATTGATATTAAATTTTTTATTTATCCTTATATAAATTCTGACTTAAAAGACAGTTGAAAGGATGAAAATTAAATGTGACCAGATAGCTTTTTATCTGGTTTGCAAACAGCGTCATTAGTTATAAAGGAAAGGGTCAGAAACTGAGTTAGGATGTGTCAGGGAGTTTATAGAGATTCAAGCAATGTCTATTGAGTTGGGCTTAATGGAAATGTCAGGCTGAAGTACCTAATCAACAGTGTTATCTTCATGTCTTTATCCTTCTTGTAACTTGACTTGTTTTAACCTTTTTTTAACTAGTTAACGAGTAAGAAGAATTTTCACGTCAGTATTCAGCCATTTCAATGTCAAGATTTCTTGTGATATTCTAGTCACAAGGTCTAAGGTTTCCAACTCTAATTTTGATTCAAGTATTAATGCTCTAAAGATTGAGGTTTCTTAACTACCTACAAACTTACTTGCTCTTTTATGTCTTTATCACAAACAATTTTCTCCAAAATATTTTTGCCAGACTATCTTCACAATGAAGTCAATCAATCAAGTATTTGTTATATGTTTAAGATGTGTGGACCACTGGGCTAAGCCCTGGGGATACAAAGACAAAAGTACAATAGGAGCTAAGATTTCAACAAGGATGTGAAGTCAAGTCAAGTCCAGATGCACTGATGAAGCATTAGGTAGGCAGTAGGTACCAGGCCCTGGGCTAAGCCCTAGTGATACAAAGAAAGACAAAAACCAGTCTTTGCTTTCAAGGAGATAATGGGAAGAAAAAATACACAAATAACTAAGAAAGAAGATAACAAGTACACACATTAGTATATATATATATATATATAAACACATACAAACATATACAAAATGAATGTTATGAGATACTTTGGGGCGGGGGTGGATACCTGGTAGTTAGAGTTTGCTAAATCCTAAATCTCAAGGTATATACTGGCATAATTTAAAAGCTCTGATCAGATTAACTTCAAAATTTTAGTACTCTTTTATCCTCTGCAACAGAGAGATACTGGTATATAAGTTGCAAATACCTTCAAGTAATAAAAAATATATCTCTTTTTGCTTATACTCATTGACAGCAAAGCAAGGGGAGATAAGCAAGTGTCTGGTGAAATGCTATTTTTCATCATTAGACACACCATCAAAATGAACTCCACCACATCTTTATTTACCTCTCAGAGAAAAACTTCCAAAGGAAAATAAGTCACCCCTACCAGTTATCTACAATTCATTTACATTCTCAGGTTTCATTTGTAGCAAGAACATCAACATGAATATAGTTCAGTTGCTCCTGTAGTGCTGTTGTTTAAAGATAGCACATTTAGAACTGGCATTTTAACCAATGTTTTTAGGAAGCCTGAATAGCACCCTACTCCCTCTTTTCTACAATTATTCTATCATACAGCATAAGTCAAAGGTGGGGCTTGGCACAGGGAAAGGGCACACAGGCTGAGGAACTTTGAATACATTTATGTGTTTCATAGGTAGTAAGGGCCAAAAAATTCAAATAAAAAATCTTCTGGAGATGTCTCTTCTTATTCAACAAAGAATACCTGATTTGGAATTATACTGAAAAAGTCTGCTTGTGCACCATTCACATAACATTTAAGAACCCAGAACATCTGAACAGCACAACAAGGTATATTTCTATTTCACATAAAGAAATACTGAAACGTGATATAAAAGGTAATGTAAAGGAAAGAAGAATCAAAATAATTATGCACACTGACTGTGCCTTTGTATTTTTTAACATACAAAAACATAAAAGAAAATCAACACAAAAAGAGACACCAAAACAGAAAAATACAAGAAAAATGTACTGCTTATTTTTTATTATATATCGTTCTGAATGTCTTTTTTATTGATTTATATTATTTAAATTTTATAATTAAATAGTTAAGCATAAATTTTTTAATTAGTTTCACATAACTAAGAAATACGATGTTAATAAATTTTCAAAATACTTAAAAATATAGATCTCAAATGTATAGTGTAATGAGTGACAGAACTAACATACTTCATCTTATACGTTAATTCTACAAAAGTATAAAATCAGAGGCAACTAGGGAGAGCAGTGAATAGAGCACCAGCCCTGGAGTCAGGAGGACCTAAGTTCAAACTGGCCTCAGACACTTAACACGTGCTAGCCGTGTGACCTTGGGCAAGTCACTTAACCCCAACCGCCCTGCCTTCCCCCCTCCAAAAAAAAAGTCCCATCAATATAACACTTACTGTTTTACTGCCATGCTGCAGAGTGATTTCATGAGAATCAGGAATTTTTTTGACAGGGTTCTGAAATGAGAAAATGACATCCTATGAATGAATTTGAAGACCAGTAACAAACAAGATATGATTTCTTTCAAACCAAGAATGTGATTAAAAACAATTAGTATAAAATACAAAATAGTAAAACAAAAACCTCAATCCCAAAGAATTTTTTTCAGTACCTTAACAGATTTGGAAATAAAAGAAATCTGTGAGACTGATCTCCCCTATCCAGTGGCAGAACCATACTTTATTACCTCAGGCAGATAAAAATGTACTATACTTCTCAACCCATAAATGCCAAAGAGAAAGTAAAAGGATAGTGGGGAAGTCTGTTCATATTAGGTGACTGAAGAGCATGGTCCAGCCCCTGCCCCTGGGAAGAGAAGTGGCAGAGGCACAGCACGTGGCTGCCTTCTGAGTTCCTGGCCTGCAGATCATAGAGGGACCAAGCAACCATTCAGAAGATAATCAATGGGTGAGAAACACCAGTGTGCCAGAGCTTGTGGTGGCTCTAGAAAGGGTGCCCTCCTTAGACCTCTGACAATATTTGCAAAAACCCCACTAATTTGGGGCAAAGCTCTCCACTCTGGAAGCGGAGTTCTACTGTGGCAAAGAGCTCAAAAGTCAAGTAATTGGCTGGCAAGATGAGCAAGCAGAGGAAGCACAATCAGACCATACGATCCTTTTTGGGGGGACAAAACATGGAACCAAAGGCAAAACTCTTGCATCAAAAGCTTCCAAGAAAAATATGAACTGGTTACAGGCCATAGAGGAGTTCAAGAAGGATTTTGAAAATCAAGTAAGAGAAGCAGAAGAAACACTGGGAAGAGAAATGAGAATGACACAAGAAAATTATGAAAAGTGAGTTAGCCTGCTAAAGGAGACCCAAAAATACTGAAGAAAACAACACCTTAAAAAATAAGCTAACTCAAATGGCAAAAGAGGCCCAAAAAGCCAATGAGAAGAATGATTTAAAAAGCTGAACTTGCCAGATGGAAAAGCAATTTCAAAAACTCACTGAAGAGAATAATTCCTTCAGAATTATACTGGAGCAAATGGAAGCTAATGACTTTATGAGAAATCAAGATACTATTAAACAGATCCAAACAAATGAAAAAATAGAAGGCAATGTGAAATATCTCACTGGAAAAAAACCACTGACCTGGAAAATAGATCCAGGAGAGATAATTTAAAAATTATAGGACTACCTAAAAGCCATGATCAAAAAAAGAACCTAGAAATCATCCTTCAAGAAATTCTCAAGGAAAACTGTCCTGATATTCTAGAACCAGAGGGCAAAACAGAAATTGAAAGAATTCACTGATCGCCTCTTGAAAAAGATTTCAAAAAGAAAACTCCTAGGAATATTATAGTCAAGAAAATATTACAAGCAGCCAGGAAGAAACACAATCAGGATAACACAAGACCCAGGAGCTTTTACATTAAGCGATCAAGGGGCTTGGAATATGATATTCCAAAAGTCAAAGGAGCAAGGATTAAAACCAAGAATCACCTACCCAGCAAAACTAAATATAATGCTTCAGGGGAAAATATGGTCATTCAGTGAAATAGAGGACTTTCAAGTGCTCTTTATGAGAATAACTTTTTCATACATAAAAACACTGTGATCTGATAATACAATAACAAAGAAAGTAGTTTTATACATAGATTAAAGGAGAAATGACTTTAGGGAATAACTTCAAAAGAAAAAAGTAATCAATGATCTCTTATTATGTGTGATATAAAGAAAAATAATCAATAAGGGCTCTTGTCAGTGAATAACAAAGAAGAAAACAAATATCAATTTTAAAAACTGAAGAACTGCCAAACATAAAAGACAAGCACAACACACAGCACATTTTCTAGAATATTTTTAACCCAAGCAAAATCAAATTTGGTGCCATGGCTGCACAAAGTGGCTAACAGCCACAAAAAATGAACAGGAAAATCAGCATTAATCATTTTAAATTAATGATTATTCCAATATGAACTGCTAATGTATAGAGACTGATATAACTGTGAAGGAAGACTGATATAGTAGAACAAGGGCAGGAGTTATTAGACTCCTAGTTTTACTATTACTAGTAGCCTTTCTTGAGTATGACTTTCCTTAACCATACAATGAGGATGCAACAAATTCAACATGCAGTTGTCTCTTGTTGCTAAACAACTCCATCTCACTAAAAATATCTATGTACCTCACAAGCTGGGGCACAGAAACATCACCCCTCAGTGAATTAGATTCTATGACCAACTAGGTGAAGAGTCTGTGTAGACTGATCTTATGAAGTCTCTAGGTATATAAAAGATCACTTATTATTTCACTGCATATAGTTAAAACTGGAAGGAAAGGTTTTGGTCTCTGTTACAATTGAACTTAAGTAACAATATACTATATTAGTTTGGGCTTTGCTTTACTGGTATCATGAATCTTTGTGCTAGTGTAATAGGAAATGAAAATGACGACTTCCTTACCTAAAGTAAGAAAGGAAGGAGGCAGCTAAGTGGCACAGTGCATAGAACACCGGTCCTGGAGTCAAGAGGACCTGAGTTCAAATCCAGCCTCAGACACTTAGCACTTACTAGCCATGTGACACTTAACCCCATTTGCCCTGCCTTCCCTCATCCAAAAAAATAAAAAAGCGGAAGGAAGGAAGGGAGGGAGAGATGGAGGGAGGGAGGGATGGAGGGAGGGAGGGAGGGAGGGAGGGAAGACAGGAAGCACCAAGTCTGGAGAGAAAAGACTGCTCCACATTTACTACGTAAGAACTGCTTCAGTCCGTTTCTAACATAGGCTTGAGAAGATATAAAAGACTTGAGCAATAAGGTAAGACCAGAGCAGAATGGGAAGATGAAACACCAGACATCTTTCCAGGAGAAATTTTTATATTTACAATGTGGTTTCACCGTTTTGTTGGAATCAAGAAAGCCATACTAGAGGCAACTATATGCAACTTCAAGTTCAACCATATTTTCACAAGCCAAATAGAAATCCTTTCATCTAAATTATGTGGGCCATCCACTCCATTTAATCTGTAGGAATAATAGTAAGGCAGTTTACTTTGTAAGCAATATGTAAAAGATATAATTAGAACAAACTATTATTACATTTTTGTTGTCTTCTCTGGTGTCCTTTCAAAACTCCAAAAATAATATAAACACTGCCACCAGAAAGTCAGACTGAAGAATATATCATTCAAATAAAGAACATGTTTGCATGTGTACACACATATAAAATATATGTACTTACATATGTTTATGTTTACATAAATATTCAACTCAACATTTTAAAGAATAAAAATCCGAGAACATAGATCAGTTTAGTATTTGTTAGAAAAGGGTTAAAAGTTTAAGTAAATGTTTATGTTTAAAATCAAAACTTTGGTGAAAATCATGTAAGGCATAACTCACAAAAAGCACACATAACTGGCATAACTAAATCATCTAAAGTAGTAGCAATCCAGCTTTTTTTCATTTCTTTTACACAGATTCAGCTGCTGTTGACTATTCTTTTTCCAGAACTCAGGACTTTTTGAAATATGACTTGGTGTGAAATTTATGAAAGCATTCAAGTATTTTGAAGTTTGGCTGGTGCAGGGACATCATAAAGTACAAGACTTCAATGACTCTTTTTATTACCAGAATCCATAACAAGTAATGAAACTTTAAAGTGAGAAAAAAAAATCATCTGTTTGCTTCCAACGTCAACAAACTGTCATTTTTCAGGCTCTTTTCTCTGCCCCCAACAATATATCCTGAATCTGTGAAAGATTCCATCTGATTTCAATCTTTGGAAGAATTCAAATTTTAAAATCAGAAACTTGTTTTCTGGGGTAAAGGTCAAAAGCTAAAGAAATAGTCAAGTAAACATGCACTGTGACAGAAAAGGTTCCTGGTTAAGAATCCTGCCAAGAAATGTTTAGAAGAGAGCTCATACCAACCAGGAGCGTAAAAAGAATGAAAGGGGCTGCTTCCCCTCCCTAAAAGGCTCAATGCTGATGAAGTCCTAGTGGGACAAATGGAAGCAGAGTGGACCAGGTTGAGGTCTACTCAAGAGTAAACTTGGTAAATACAGCCCCATGAGGGTTATGGGAAATTCAGACAATACTTGAATCAAAAACTCTGAGCCAAAAACAATGAAATTAATCCACATCCACCTTACATTAAACTAGAGACCCTGTTTCTGAAACTGGCCCTTGTACCTCCCCTCCTCTCTAGAGTAACTGTGGCATCTAGAAAGACTACAGGTGCAAGATGAGGCTAGACTCTGATTCCTGCAGTCAAGAGCCGGTAATTCAGCATCAGAAGGATGGATGACCTTAAAATTTCAAATCTTATTCATTACATGTTGCGTTATGGTTTGCTCAACACAAAGTGAACACAAAAAGCGATCATTTACATTTGATTAACTTCTATAACAAGTATGTACACTAGAGTCTTGGAAAAACAAAACTGTACTAATACTAAAATTATTTGAAGCATAAAGCTTTAAGAATCATCATCTGCCTACTACCTTTCATGCCAAACAATCTTAAAAATATTAAATTTTATTCTTCAATGACGAATTGCTCTCCTTTGCCTTTAAAAAGCTCTTAGGTACAATATGCATTGGTTTTGTGGCACTTGTGAAGATTTTATGCTGATTTAGTCACATACTCTTACTAATAATAAATCTATTAGATCAGAGGTCCTTAATGTTTTCCTTATCACAGAATGCCTCCAAACACACACCCCCTTGAGATAAGTGCAAATAACTATGAACCTTTTTTCCCACTGAAGTTCACAGATCCCCTGAAATCTCTGGTATCATAGATCCAAGGTTAAGAAGCTCAGTGTTAGAGGTTGGCTGGAATGAGGACTTTTTATCCAATGAAGACCATAAAAACAATCCCTTTTTGTGATCAAAGGTGAAAGACTGGTCCATTTAGGACTATATTCTAACCAAAAATCAAAAGGAGAAACAAAATTTATGTTTAAAAGTAGTATAAAATATGATTAGATAATTAGACGTGGGGGACTAGATTGCGAAAAGTCTTGAATATCAGAATAAGGAGCTTAGACTATATAGGCTGGGAAGCTATGACACAATTCTGAGCAGAGAAGCAATAAAGAAATCTGTGTTAATCTGTCAAGCTGGGGAGACTGGAACCAGAAAGATAAGTCGGTAGGAAATTATTATGATTAATTTATGTATCATGTGATAAGAACTTAAATTAGGGAAGAGTGGCAGTAAAAACAGAAAGAAACAAAAAAGTAAGTTTTGTTATCATTATAAAATAAGAGGCAGAACTACCATACCTACCTTCTATCTACCTCACTTTGTTCACTCAGCCAGCTCAACTAAATGAACCAGAGAGTTCCACTAATTATGTCACTGTGAGAAGGGAATACACTGTTCTGTTATTAAACTGAGGAAGTGTCTTATTTAATATAAATCTGTTTCCCTTAAATTTTTCACTTTGACAAATGTTAAATAACACAAAGATCTCCATTTCCTCAAAAGGCCAATTTTCATGAAGTATTATTTTCTCTTTGAAATATACATTAAAAAAT
Source organism: Pseudocheirus occidentalis (assembly GCA_028646575.1). Taxonomy (NCBI): domain Eukaryota; kingdom Metazoa; phylum Chordata; class Mammalia; order Diprotodontia; family Pseudocheiridae; genus Pseudocheirus; species Pseudocheirus occidentalis. The sequence continues at coordinate 299,538,992 of CM053594.1, read as the reverse complement.
TTGTTTCATGCAACTCAATATACAAACAAATGACCAAAAACTTTTATAACCTTCAAAACAAACAGGGTGGAGACCATTACTCTTTAAAAAGAAAAAGACTGACAGTCAGATATTTCTTTTTTTTAATATAAATTTTTTATTTTTCTTGTTTACATCATTCATTTCTATGAGATTTTTGAGTTACAAATTTTTTCCCCATCTTTCCCCTACCCCAACCCCAAAACAGCGATCCCACTGTAAAGCCCCTCCCCTGATCTGCTCTCTAACTTTCTGGTAGGGCAGGGAGGGTCTCCCTACCCCCAGCCCCTGTATATCTTAATTCCTAATTGCAGGTATTGCAGAGCTTTAAGTTCTAGATTCTTTCAGTTCCTCCCTTGTCAACCACCCCCACTGTAAGGACAAGCAGTTCAATAAAGGCTGTGCATGTGTAATTACACAGGACATCTTCACAGTGGACATATTGTGACAGTCTGATCATATGTCCCTCCTTCCTATCCTGCCCCCCCTTGACAGTCAGATATTTCTTAGCAAATAAATTATTTTATTGCAAAGTAATCCAGTAAAAATAATCTTTGGTAATTCTGTAATAAAAACAAATGTAACACTGAAAAGATAGCCAAATAGGAACACTGAGCATTTGGGGAATTCTACCAGTGCAGTAACATTCCACTCAAATGAAGGCTGAAGCTTCACTATAATTTTAAATTTTCTATGAAATCATGTCAGTGTTTCAACAAGTACTTCTAATTTACAGAAAAAGATCAGGACAAGAGCTTTTACAAATATATTAAATATTGCTATGTGTTATTTGGATAATTCTAAGAACTGCAAACCACAGAAACAATTTCATAATAGTACTTCAGAATCGCATAATCACCAAAGCAGAGATACTCATAGATTAAATATTTGTTTCTATCATATCATATCATATCACTAAGACATAGTATATTAGAAAATGTTAATGTCCCCGCTTATAAAGCTGAATGTAGTACTAAGATCATTTTTCTTTTAGAATGGTCTCATTCATTTTAGAAAAAGACGACGTTAGCATAATGTTTGAAAAGAATTAGAAGAATGGAAAAAATCAGAAGAGGTTTTTATATTTAAAGTGTTTCATTGCCAAATATTTTTATTTTCTCAGGTCATTATTCCAAAACACCAAGCACAAAACAGATTTTTGTATTAGTTACAAACATCAACACATCCAGAAACAAACAAAAAGCTTGAATTGAAAAGATTCTTTGTGAAGTTACTGGCAGAAACACATGCTCCTCTCTCTTTGAAAACATGAAAATGTCTCAGAACACCAAATAACACATGGAATACATAATATAATAAAGTGAATGAAATATACTGAATTTGTTGACGCAACTTAATGATAAAAATGATTTTCTACAATAAGCATGGAAAGGTGAATGCTGATAAAGAACTTTAGTTATATTGTTTTGAAAGTTCTCCTAGTATTTAATTAACTCAAAAGAGAAGTGACTTAACCTCTAAGAGCATATTTTGGCAGAATATGTATATGGCAATCAAATATTTATGAAAATCAGTGTAATTTGTTTTATTTTGGTAATGCAATAAACTTCCTAAACTGTAAAATGTACCAAAATATTCTAAACCTAAAAAATGAATATGCTTATATGTGCACAAAATATTATCAGTAGCATTCATCACTGCTAACCATATATTCTTGATGTGGATATTCTTTACTCTCCAAGTTTCTGTGATACTCCTCACCTGGTTCTCCTCAATCTATCTGGTCACTCCTCAGTCTCCTATGCTACTTCTCATGCCCACTAACCATTAGCTATCTCAGTCAATACACTGTCCTTGGGCCCCTTTGTTTTCCTTCTACACAATAACTTACTTAGTGATCTAATGAGCAGACATGGGTTCAATTATTATCTTTATGCAGATCATTCTCAGATTTGTCCAGCCCTAACCTCTCAGTCTTGATTTCCAGTCTCATATCTCCAACTAACTGCATACTGAATATTTCAAACTGGATACCCCATAACTATCTTAAATTCAGCATGTCTAAATAGAACTCATTATCTTTTCCCAAAAAATCTTCTCTTTCAAGCTTCTCAATGACTATCATGGGTACCACTAACCTCCCAACAACCCAAACTGCAATTTCAGTATTACCCTCAACTCCTCTTTCCGATTTGACGCACATATCTACTTCACTGTCAAATTTTATAATTTCTACCTTCACAATATTTCCTGTATACAGTCTGTTCCCTCCATTCATACAGCCAGAACCTAATTTCAGGACTTTATCACTGCTTGCCTAGACTACTGCAATAATTAGTCACCCTGTCTCAAGTCTCCCCCCTATCCAATTCATTTTCCACTCTTCCACCAAGGTCATTTTCCTGTGCAGGACTAACATGTCAATCCTCTGCTCAATGAGTTCCAGGGGCTCCCTAGAAATACCAGAATCAAATATAAACTCCTCTTTTTGGCATTTAAAGTTTTTTATAGCTGAATCTTTCCAACTTTTCCAGGATGCTCACATTTTACATCCTTCCCCTTGTTCTACATGCTACAGGTAACCTGGGGTCTCTGCAGTTTCTCAAACATGACAAGTCACTTCCCACAGCCATGCCTTTGCACTGCTTGTCCTGCATGACTAGTACACTGTGCACCCTTAGTTCATCTCAGTTTCTTGGCTGCTTTCAAGACTCAGCTCAAATCTCACCTTGTGCAGAAGGTCTTTTCTAGTCATCCCACTGCCCTGGCTGCAAATACTGCTACCCTGGCTGCAAATACTGCTACCCTGGCTGCAAATACCTTCCCCTCTCAGGTGACTTTCTACCCACTCTGTATGTATCTTATATGCACACACAAAATTAATTCAGCTAATCAGAAGAGAAGCAAAAAGTTGGAGAAATACCCTTGCAATAAGTTTTTCTGATAAAGGTCTCATATTCAACATATACAAGGAATTGATTAAAATTTATAAAAGAGCCATTCCCCAATTGATAAATGGTCAAAGGCTGTTAAACAGGTAGTTTTCAAGAAAAGAAACTCACTTATAAAGAGACAAATGTAAATTAAAACAACTCTGAAGTACGTTATCACATTCATCAGACTGGCAAAGTAGACAAATGTTGGAAGGGTTATAGGAAAACAAATACATTAGTTGCACTGTTTGTATAACTTTAAAACAGTTCACATTCCAGAATGGCTGGACAAAAAAAGCTATAAAACTGGGCATACCCTTTGACACAGCAATACCACTAACAGGTCTATACCCCAAACAGATAAGGAAAAGAACACATATGCAAAAAAAGATTTATATCAGTCCTTTTTTGTGGTGACAAAGAACTGGAAGCTGAGGCAGTGCCCATCAATTGGGGAATGGTTAAACAAGTTATGGCATGTGTATAGAATGGAATATTATTCTGCTATAAGAGTGATGAAGAGAATGATTTGAGAGAAACCAGAAAGACTTCTACAAGCTGATAACAGAGTGAGGTGAGCAGAACCTGGAAAACAATTTCTATGATAAAAACAATATCATAAATATAAACAACTTTGGAAGACTTAGGAACTCTTATTAATACAATAAAAAACCACAGTTCCAAAGGATTTATAATAGAACATGCTGCTTTTTTTGGACATGGCCAATGTGAGAACTTGTTCTGTTGACTGTAAACAACTATAAAAAGGGAGGTGGGAGATAGGAGATGGGAGATGGAGAATGCACACTTTAAAATAAAATGTAATAAAATATTTTCAAAGACCAAGCAAAGCCTATCCTCCCACCAGGCAGCCTTATCCTAGCACCAAGCCCCAGTTTTAGAACCAAAGCTGCAAAGTTAGAAGAAAACAAATAAAAAAGTGACTAATACAAATCTAACATAAATCTATAGATATTCCAAAAATCTAACATAGGAGACAACTGCAAACAGACACTCAAAGGAAAAAAAATTATTTTCCACAAGGACTACATGAATATATGGAATAAATGAAGAGCTTTAACAAATGAAATAGAAGATCTAGGAGTTTTACTAATGGAAATAGCATTCTAAAAGGACATATTATCATCTGTTTTGTCAGTGGACCTTGAAAGGGAAAGAAAGAAGGAAAGAAAGGAGGGAGGGAGGTGAAAAAGGAAGAGAAAGAGGGAAGGAGGAAGGAAAGAAGAAAGGAAAGGAATGATGGAAGAAAAAGAGGAAGAAAGAAAGAAGGATGTGTTAAGTGCCTACTACCTACCAACCACTGTGCTAAGTGCTTTATAAATCTTATGGGCTAAACGTTTGAATAAAAGTAACTTGGCTGAACTTCAATACCAAAATTTGACTTTTTCTTCAGCCTAGTGTTTTTATCCCATAAAACAGTCCATCAGACAACTAGGTGTAAATCCCCAGACTTATGACTGGTGGTTAGTACAAAGAGAGATTGATTAGTACAAAGAAGGGCTCTGACTCTAAAGGAAGTTTCACTTATTTTTTGGCTGAGTCCAAATCCCATCACTCATCTTCTTATAAAATCTAAGCATCATGCCATGCCATCTAAGCTAGCCTACCAAAGTCTCTCTAGGAAATAGAGAAACACTTCTCTTGTGGAGTGGAGATTTTTTTTTCTGTCAGCACAGACAGTATGACTAGTGAAAACAGGGGCCAGAACATTGTGGACCTTAAGGCTGTCCTACAGCTCTTCAGAACCTGGCAGACAAGTAATTTAATCTCTTATAACACACCCTCACTTTCCTGGTAAGTAGGCTGAATTGTCATCCCCAGGAGTTCCTAAGATATCTACATTTTCTTTCAGCATGCCTTTATTAAAAGGTATATCTTAATTAGAAAAGTATCCTTAGATAAGAACATGCCATTATTAGAGTCTGAAGTAAATGTCAATTTTAGGTGCTCATGAGGGTAGGGGAGAGAGAGGGACAAGCATTTATTGGGCATCACTAAATGACAGGCACTGTGTTAAATGCTTCACAAATATTACTTTAATTGATCCTCACAACAACGCAAAGAGAGGTACTACTGTTTTGTTTGTTTGCTTTTTTACATATGAGAAAACAAAGGCAAATAGAAATATTAAGTGTTTTGCCCAGGGCAGGATCTCACATACCAAATAAGTTTCCGAGGCTGGATTTGAACTCAGATCATTCTGACTTTAGGCACTGGTTCTGGTGACTATGCCATCTAGCAGGGGCTGTCTAGATTTTCTATTTGCCTGCCCAGCACTCAGAGTGCTTTGCACATAATAAGCATTTAATAAATGCTTTTTTATTCATTTATTTATTCAAATGAGATCCTTCTGTTTAGGGGATAAGAAGACTGTCTTGAAAAGAGAAAAGACATATGTTGAATAGTTGTAAGAAAAAATGTTAGATCAAAAATAGATTGAGGAGGACCTTGAAAATCCGACAAAGTAGTTCTCAAAAGTATTGGAAAATAAGGAGCCACTGAACATTTCAATGCTAAGGAGAAAATCAGCAGTAACAGGACTCAGTAGGAATGGTTGATAAGCAGTACTTTCAGGATATGGGAAGAGGCAGAATTTCATGTCAAAGGAGGACAATCAGGAGGCTGGAGGGCTTGAATTAGTATAGCAGGACAGGGAATACAGGACCTAATGAATAGAGGATCTTTACTGAACACAATGTGTGTTCAATAAAGTTTTGCTCATACGATTTTATGTGAATAAAGAGGGGATAGATGAGAAACTTCATAAATGAAAACAGATAAGATTTGGCAACTGACTAGCTAAGATATGAAAGGAGATGAAATAAACCATTGCTCCAAGATCTGGAGCCAAAAAAGACTTGTCTTAAATGATTTCATATCCATGTAAATTTCTAGTGGAAAGATCTCTTCAACTTAAGACTAAACAAGAAAATTGTTTTCTCCAGTTCTCAATAAAAATATTTGCATGCAAAAATGAAATTCATTCAAATACTTATTAAATGCCTTATGTGAACAAGACACAGTGCTCTATGGAAGATACAAAGTTCAACTCACAATCCTTGCCTTCAGAGAAAACTAAATATTCATTTAAAAGTTATTTTTTCACAAAGACTAAAAAGTTTAGAAAGTTATATAGTTAAAAAATGCATAATATGAAATTTCAAAAAATATTTTAAAATGCTCTAGCATGCTTCATTTAACCTCAAAAATAAAATATTCAAAAATTATCCAAAAAGATTTTAAAAGCCATGGTTACTCTAAATTACTGCAGGAAGGAAACACAATTTCCCACCTTAATCACACAGCTGGTTTCAATCCTATTACTGCTATGATTAGCAATTTTTCCAGGCAAGCTATAAATTACTTTCAAAATATTACCACTTATACTCTTATGAGCTATGAGAAGTAACATTTTTAAGTAAGTTGACATAATATAACACTTTTAAGCAACTTCAAGAAAGCATCTAAAATTTTTTCCTAACTTTTACTAGACATGTTTGAGATCTATCAAACTCAAATTACTGATTCCTTTCTACAAATTTTAATTTGATTGCTTTCTTCTAAACATAGGACTATATGGTTCAATTGAAATAATTTACATAAAGCACTCTGCAAACTTGAAAGTGCTATGCTTATTTCTATTATTATTATTCTATTAACACTAGTTTCTAAAGCTATGATACCATTGGCTAATACTATGATAAAATCCTATAGGGGATGCTTCATCAGGACATGAAAGTAGACCAGCATTCTGAAAGACCATGACACCAAAGGAATGCAAATTCTGGCAGGTCCTTTCAAGCCAAAAAAGTTTCAAGCATGACCCTGGCAATGAATTATCGTCCAAGAACTATTCCAACAAAGGTCAGAAAGCAAGGCCAAAGAATTCTTTTGGCCACAGGAGCTCATGAAACCATATACTCACAATAAACTCATGATGAAACCATAAATATATGGAAGAATTGTGATCTACACTGGTAGAAGGAATACTCATACCTACGAAATACAAGATTTTCTTAAGCCAAATCTAAAAATGTTTAAGAACACTTACTTGAAATTAAATTGAAATGTAGGTCACACCACTTTACTATGTGCTCTTATACACCAAAACAGAAAAGCAATAAAATTGATTCCAACAGTGGTTAAAGGAAGTAGTGGGGACAGACAAGATTAAAAGGCTAAAAAACAAGGTCCAGGACCTACTGTAATGAAATTCAGCTCCTAAAGAGAAAGTTCTCTGGTCAAATAATTTGACATAGACATCACTCAGAGGAAATAGCAAATTTCTTCTCCAAAGACTGTCCACATCTGGGATTCACAACCTTTCCCCCTGCACAATGACCCAAAATACAAAATCAAAAGTTACTCATTTTTAAGTATACAACTTATTTCATCATAATGTAAGGGAATCTTGGAGATAAAGACTATATAAGGAATAGGTAATATTAAGAGTCTCTCATGTTACTTGACTAGGCTGTCTGTCTCACTAGGAAATTTACTTTCATTTTAGGAATGTGGCATTTAGGCACCAGGGCCAGAGAGGGGAAAAGAAAGGTGACACACTCAAGGATGTCCAGGTGATGCAGGCTAAGAGAAGAGCAGAGTAATACAATGGCAAGAACTCCAGGTTAGCGAAATAAAAAGGGCCTGGCTAGAATGAAAAGAGCAATAAATGGTGGGAAAGTAGAACATAACACCTTAAGGCAAAGAACTGTACTTATAAACAAATGATAGTATAGACACATTAAAAAAAAAACTTGAGAAATGATGCTTTACTTAAAAAAATTGATCCTGCTTCTATCCCACCTCTCTGATTCTATTCCAGGACTTCACAGGAACCATCATCTCACTGAAGTCATAAGTTTTTCCAACATTACAGAGTACAAGCCATCCATGCTTTTGTGTTTCTTGTACGTATTATGATCTTCCAAAAAATCTATCCAACGCACGGCAGGTTTTTTGTTGTTGTTTTAAGAATTTAGTGGATACAAGTATAATACTATGGCTGTCCTTTTTTTTTTTTTGCTAAACACAAGGATAAACTCTACTGAAGGAAAAAACCCTATTCTTAAAGAACTCCTGGGAAAACTGTAAAGGAATCTGGCAAAAATAAGGAAACAAACAAAGGAATGAATGAATAAATAAATAAATAAGGTTTAGACAAACACTATATCATACATCACAATAAGCTCCAAGTGGATGCATGATATAAATATGAAAGATCACAATTACAGAGAACAGAAGAAGGTAAACCTATGGTTAGGTGAAGAATTCATAAGCAAACGAGAGATAAAGGTTATTATAAGAAGCCTAAAAAAAAGCTGAATTTGCAATATAAAATTTTAAAAGTTTGGCACATACAAAATAAATGCATTATAAAAAGACAAGATGTCAACTTGGGAAAATATTTTCAACATTAAAAAAAAGAAGAACAACAGGGGAGGAATTGCAAGAATCTAGTATTTAAAGCTATACAATCAAATGCAACTGGGAAATAATACATACAGGAACGGGGGCAGGGAGCCCCTCCCTGCCCTGCTAGAAAGCTAGAGAGGTGTTGGAGGAGGGCATAAAAGGGAACAGATTGTGGGAGGGGCCTTACAGTGGGATCAATGTTCTGGGCTGTGGGGTAGGGGCAAAAAGGGGAGAAAATTTGTAACTCAAAACCTTGTGGAAATGAATAATGTAACCAAGAAAATAAATTAAAATTTAAAAAAAAAGAACAAGTATACTTTTAAAAAATATAGTATGTAACTATCTAAAACAAGAAGTAGCAAACTACAGCCAGTGGGCCCAATTCCTGCCCACTGCCTATTTTATATGGCCTAGCTGCTAAAAATAGGTTTTACATTTTTAAATAAAGTTTAATTGCAACTAAAAATGCAAAAAACATACTAATTCTTCACTCATTGGCTATGCAAAAATAGGCAGCCGGCCAGATTTGGCCCTCAGGCTATAGTTGGCCGACCTCCTTCCTCCCACCCCATAGAATCAAGATCTAAAATTAAATCTAATAGAGGAAAAGTAAAAGCTTGTCCATTAAGATAAAACAAGAATACCTATTATCATCACTACTCTTTAAGACAATGACAGAAATGCCAGCAATAGCAGTAAGAAAAATCAAGAGAAGGGGGTGGAGCCAAGATGGCAGCATAGAAACAGGAAAATTCCATAAGCTTCCCCTACAACCACCTCAAATACCTATAAAATACGACTCTAAACAAATGTTAGAGCTACAGAACCCACAAAGTGATAGAGAGAAACAAATCTCCCACTGAAGGCAGCCTGGCAGGCCTACAGAAAGGGTCCATCTCAGCACATTAGGAGCCAAGCCCAACCTGATATGAGCCCTGGTTTTAGCCTCAGAGCTGTCTGACAACTGGTCAGACACAAGTGGTGACCAGAGCAGACACCAGGAGAGTGAATCACCAGCAGCTGTGGCAGTTTCCAGACTTATCAACCCATAAACACCAAAGACAAAGTAAAAGGTCAGTATGAAACTCTGTTGGAACTGGGGAGGATACAAAAATATGATCCAGCCTCTGCCCCCTGGGTGAGAAGCCACCTTTGGGCTGTTTCCAGAGCTCCTGGCCTGCAGATCAACCATTCAGAGGATAATCACTCTTGCTTTAACCTGCGTGCATCTGGATTACTGTCTTGGGTGGATCACTGTTTTGGGTGGAGGTCCTGGCGTTGTGGTGAGTGGGCCAGAGCTTGTGGGGGCTTCAGAGAAGGCACCCAACTAACAGCTCCGGTAGCTATGAAAAACCCAGTGATTTGGGACAAAGTTCTCCTCTCTGGAAGCAGAGTTCTATTGTAGCAAAGAGCTCAAAAGTCAAATAATTGGCTGGCAAGAAGAACAAGCAGAGGAAGCAAAGCAAATACAGCAATCAAACCTCAGATTCCTTTTCTGGAGACAAAAAATGATCAAAGCATGGAACAGGAGGAAGACAACACAGTCAGAACTCCTGCACCAAAAGCTTCCAAGAAAAATATGAACTGGTTACAGGCCACAGAGTAGCTCAAAAAGGATTTTGAAAATCAAGTAATAGAAATGGAGGAAAAACTGGGAAGAGAAATGAGCATGATACAAGAAAATCATGAAAAGCGAGTCAACAACCTGACAGAAGAAAATAACATCTTAAAAAATAGATTAACTCAAATGGCAAGAGAGGACCAAAAAGCCAAGGAGAAAAATGCCTTAAAAAGCCAAATTTGCCAGATGAAAAAAGAATTTAAAAGCTCACTGAAGAAAACAATTCCTTCAGAATTAGAGTGGAGCAAATGGAAGCTAATGACTTTATGAGAAATCAAGATACTATAAAACAGATCCAAACAAATGGAAAAATAGAAGGCAATGTGAAATATCTCATTGGAAAAAACACTGACCTGGAAAATAGATCCAAGAGAAAGAATTTTAAAATTATTGGACTACCTGAAAGCCATGATCATCCTTCAAGAAATTCTCAAGGAAAATTGCCCTGATATTTTAGAACCAAAGGGAAAAATAGAAATTGAAAGAATTCACCTATTGAAAAAGATCCCCCACCCCACCAAAAAAAAAAAACTCCTAGGAATATTATAGCCAAATTTCAGAGTTCCCAGGTCAAGGAGAAAACATTACAAGCAGCCAAGAAGAAATTATTTTAATATTTTGGAAACACAATCAGGATAACAGAAGATCTAGCAGCTTCTACGTTAAGGGATCGAAGGGCCTGGGATATGATATTCTGGAGGTCAAAGGAGCTAAGATTAAAACTGAGAATCACCTACCCCGCAAAACTGAGTATAATGTTTCAGGGGAAAACATAATCTTTCAATGAAATAGAGAACTTTCAAGCATTCTTGATGAAAAAACCAGAGTTGAATAGAAAATCTGACATTCAAATACAAGAAGCATGAGAAGGTAAACAGGGAAAAGAAATCATAAGGAACTTATTAAAGTTGAACTATTTACATTCCCACATGGAAAAACAATAATTGTAACTTATGAAATTTTTCTCAGTATGAGGATAGTTGAAGGGAATATATATGTAAAAATATGATAATATATAATGTATGTACAAATGTGTATATATATAGAAATTATATATGTTTATATAGGAAGGTATATGTGCTTATAAATACATATGTGAGTATGTATACATGAGCATATGTGTATACATAGACAGAGGGTACAGGATCAGTTGAATAGAAAGGGATGATATCTAAAACATAAAATCAAGAGGCGAAAGAAGAATACAATGAGAGGAGATAGGGAGAGACAGAATAGGGTAAATTATATAAAAGAGGCAAGAGAAAACTGTTACAATGGAGGGGAAGAACAAGGAGTCAAAAGGGAATGGGTCAACCTTACTCTCAAATGAAATCGGCTTAAGGCAGGGAACAACATACACACTAAATTGGGTATCTTACCCTATAGGAAAGTAGGGTAGAAGGGGATAAGAGGCAGGACAGGATAGGAGGACAGACTGGATAGTTAGAAGCACATACTTTTGAAAAAGGACAGGGACAAAGTAGAAAAGAGAACAAGTGGGGGGCAGGATAAGATGGAGGGAAATATAGTCAGTCTTTCACAATATATCCGCTATGGAAATGTTTTGCGTAATTACATGAGTACAACCTATATTGAATTGCTTCTCTTCCCAGTAAGGTTGGGTGACAAGGGAAGAAGGGAAAGAATCTGGAATTCAAAGTTTTAAAATCAAATGTTTAAAAAAATATATTATTTTTTTCTTACATGCAACTGGGAAACAAGATATATGGGCACTGGGGTATGGAGATCCATCTTGCCCTACTGGAAAGTCGGAGAGGGAATGGGGGAGGATATAGGAAAGAGCAGATTGGGGAAGGGGGTTATTCAGTGGGATTGCTATTTTGGGGTGGTGAGTAGGGAAAAGATGAAGAGAAAATCTGTAACTCAAGATCTTGTGAAAATGAATGTTGTAAACTAAAAACTTAAAAATTTAAAAAAAAGAAAAATCAAGAAAATAAATATAGGCAAGAGAAAACAAAATTAACACTTTTTGTAGATAATATGATAGAATACTTAATTCTAACAAGTCAACTAAAAGATTAATTGAATCAGTAACCTCAACAAAGTTACAGAATATTTTTAAAATCCACAGAAAACATCATTAAATTCTGATAAATAATATGTTAGAGTAAACAACCATAGCACCCTAGTATTAGATAAACAAAAAGACCCCAGGCTACCAGGATAAAAATTCATTACTAGGAAAACTGAAGAGCAAAATAAATTAGATTTTGATCAACACCTCATACAAATGATGATAAAATCTAGATATAAAAAGGCAGATCATAGATAAACATAGAAAAAAATTACCTAATAAGACTAACAAGAGCTAACACTTTTACAGCACTTACTATGTGGTCAGGCACTGTGCTAAGCCCTTCATAAATATTTTCTCACTTGGTCCTCACAATAATCCTACAAAGTAGCTGTTATTATTATTATTATTGTTATTGTATTGTTGAGGCAAATAGCAATTAAGTGACATACCTGCACAGGGCAACAAAGCTAGTCGGTATTTGAATTCAAGTCTTCCTGACTCCCTGTACAGCACTCTATCCACCTTGCCACTTAGCTGCCCAAGGTAGAGATAAAGATACAGATACAGATGTCGACAAATAAAGAATGTAAGTAAAGATAAAGATATCTCCAGTGCTGGTTCCTCTCCTGAATGTCAGTCACATGTCTCCAACAGCGTACTGGACATTTCAAGCTAGTGTCATATACATCTCAGATTGATATAGTACCTATCCCCCCCCCAAAAAAAATTCACTTTTTATACCAAAATCCACCGTTCTTCCAAATTTCCCTTCTTCCATCAAATCACCTAAGTCATAAACTTAGGTATTATCCTTTAATCTCCACATGCCTTCACCTCACAAACTGTCAAATGTAACAAAAAAAAAATGCTTCAAACTGTATTAAAAGAAACATTAATAAGAACAACTCTGAATTTCCACCTCACTCCAATCATACTGGCAAAAGACAAAAATGGCAAATATAGAAGGGGTTGTGGAAGGACAAAGGTGGTAGAGCTGTAGAGCTGTGAACTGGCCTAATCATTGTGAAAAACAATACAGATTCATATTTAAAAAGTCATCATGTATCCTTTGACCTAGTAATACCACTACTGAGAATTACCACAAGCAAGTTGAAGTAGAAGAAGTTTCGATTTTTTCATGGTTGCAAAAAGCCCAAAGCAAAATGGTCACCCACTCACTGGAGAGTAGCTTAAAAAATACTGAAGACTATGAATATAATGGAATATTACAGCACCATAAGAAACAACAAAAATGAAAAGTTCAGAGGAATTCTGGGAAGAATATATAATATATAAAGATAAATTAACTGGTGGTAAAATTAGTAAAAATAAAAAGAAAAATCTACATGAATAAGTAAAACAATGAAATCACCAGAACTCAGATCAATGTAGTAACCAATCTTGACTTTAGAGGGCTAACGGGAGGCCTTCACACCCTACCCCGCTCCCAACAGAGAGTTAGTGGACTATAATAAGGTATATACCAATCAGACATTACCAGTTTGGGTTTGTTTGTCTGTTTTAAATTTTGCTCCACCACATTTTTTGGTTACCAGGGAGAATTCTATTTGGAGGAGAATTCTGTTTGGGTGGAGCATACCTAGGAAGTGGTAATGATATTAAAGAAGGGGGGAGAAGATTAATAAGAAATTTGTTTAAAGAAATTAAAAACAATGGGAAAAGTTGATTATATACCATAAAGCACAATATAAATATAATCTATTGTCACATTACTTTGTGATAGTCTTGTATCACTTTATATTAACCTATTTTTATATGTATCATGTAAGACCACCCTACAGAGAGGAAATGGCCATTAACTTAAGTCTTTTATCTCTACTAACATTTCAAAATGTTTGTAACAAAATAATACCTGCAAATTAAGAACAAGGTGGTCAAAGTAAGCATTTAGTAAATACCCACTTAATTGCCAGACTGTGTGGATAGAAAGACAAAAATAAAACTGTCCCTGACCCCAAGGAATTAGAGAAAATGTACATGTATAAATATATTCAGATTCATTAAATATAAATAAAAAATAATTGGGGATGGGGTAGCATTAGCATCTAGAAAGATCAAGAGAGGGTTCAAATTTTTTAAAAAGTGGCACTTGAGGATTGGAAAAAATGGGGGATATTTAAAAAGACTGCTCTAGTTATCCCAGGGACCACTGGACCTGAAAAAGAATATACTAGGTCTAGAGTAACAAAGGGTAGTGACTGTTCCCTCCCTAAATTAGCATATTATGAGGAAAACAAATGAAATCTACAAGGAATGCAATGTTCAAGGTAATATACATAATCTCCTGGCATTAAAAAAATGTGTCTTATCATTAATAATCATAACAACTCTAACTACTGGATTTGCTTCACTATCATGCAATGAATTGCATACAACTGGCTGCTTCCACTAACTAGATTGCATTTTTATAGTCCACAAATGCACAGCCTGCTGGGCCTTGGAATTCTTTACATTTTTCTCTGATTTGCTAAACTCCATGTACAGGATTGATAGCTAAAAAAACCTGCAAGGAAAACCAACCAGTCAGAAGGGGTAAAACTCTTTAAGTGATTCTCAACAGAGAAAAAGTATGATTCCTGGCAAAACTTTTGAAGTTTTTCAAGAAGGAGAGTAAAGAGACAATGGCTACCAGGGTTTTCAGAACTGTCTTTTTTCAAAAGCCAGACATTTTACTGTCACTTGAATTCCCAAGAGATCACTTTAAGATAATGACTAAACCACTCCTGCAATACCTCTCCTCCTGCAGTAGGATCAGAAGATCAAAAGATCAGAGATTTATTGCTGGAAAGGACCAACTAGCCCAGGGTTCTTAACCTTTTTTGGTGTGTGATGGACCTCCTTTGACCATCTGACAAAACCTACAGGCCCCTTCTATGAATAATATTTTCAGTGCATAAAATAAAATACAAAGAATGCCAAAGAAAGAAAATTATGTTGAAATACAGCTTTTGAAAGAGTTTTGAAAAGTTTGTGGTCTAGCTTAACCATTTCATTTTACAGCTGAGTAGACTGAGGCCCTGTCCAAAGTCAGATAAGTCTTAAGTGTCAAAGGAAGGATCTGAACTCAATTCACGTGACTAGCACCTCGCTGTTTCCACTATTCAATAACAACTATGTTGCAGGCTTTTTGTTTTAAATTAAAACTGCTAAAATCAGTTCTTTACCTCATGTGATATGAATCAATTAAATAATCAGAATGCATTTATTAAATGATAACTATGGAGTCAGAGGGATGATGATGAGAGACTCATGGGGTAACCGACTGACATTCTCTTTCCACAAATGCCATTGTTGATTCCATTACTGTTCTCAGAGATAGAGTCAGCAAGAGAAGGCAAAAGTTAGCTAATCAGGGCCCAGGTTCCCCAGAGAGGACCCTGAGTTCTGACAGGTGATAGGGACTAAAGTAGCAGGTGACATGGCAAAGAGAGGGCCAGGAGCTGGTGTGGTGGACCTGGATAAGATAAGATCAGATTTTAATTTAAATCTAATTTCTGAAATCTTTCCTCATGAAAACCTAGAGAAATTAAGAGATTTTTATAACTTTTTTTTTCTGCTTTTTGTAGGGCAATTGGGGTTAATTGCCCAAGGTCACACGGCTAGTAAGTGTGTCAAGTGTCTGAGGTTGGATTTGAACTCAGGTTCTCCTGACTTCAGGGCTGGTGCTCTATTCACTACCCAACCTAGCCGCCCGATTTTTATAACTCTTTTTTGATAAAGATGCAAATAGAAGAATCATTGAACAGCAATTTTACACCTGGTGCCAAAAGGACACAAGCAGATTCAATGAAAATCTGTGCATTCTAATATATTAGCCATATTCCAAAGTTGTAAGTTTTTTATGAGTGCTTTGTTCCTCAGGAGAAAGGCAGCTAATTCTCACAATTTATGAAAGGAAATTAAACAAGCAAAATAAGTTACATGTATGCTCTACAGCCTACTTTTTTCAATAAGTCTTTAATCACAATAAATAAAAGAAAAAGGCTCACATTATTGAAATAAGGACAAAAAATAAAAGATGATTTATATATACTGCACAGAATACTGAACTTGACATAAATTCTTGAGAAATTACAGTAACACAGACATAAACAGAGATTTAAAAAAAAAATAACAACTATGAAATGTGGAAAAGAAATCCAAGGAACAGAATGTAGGATCTGTTCACTATCAAGATTCAATATCAATAATCCCTAAATGCCACTAAATGTTCACCTGGAAATATTCTACAGTTGCAAGGTATTAAAATTATCTTCCATCTGGCAAAATGATATCCCCAAAGAAAAATTGGTGTTTGCAGTATCAGCAATTTAATTTTTAAAATCTCAAAAATACTGAGGTGCCTACCTATGCACAGTAAATTATTTTTCAAGTAAAAGTATTTAGCGTTTTGGGTGTTAAACATTGAAGCTAATCTCTATCTGTGCTTTTTGCATACATGAATTCACCTTCAGAATCCAAAGACTTCCTCATTTGTAAGTCTGCTCTCCTTCTAAGACAAGGACCAGCCTCAAATTTAATGAGTTTCATCTCTACTTCATCATAAAGGTAATTAATTTAAAATCTTCAGTACCATCCAGCTTCCACCACAACCCACCCACTCGTGAAATTCAGAAGCAATCTGAAGAAGTCATTGCCTAAGATGTTTTACCAGGCCATGGAATTCTCTGTTTAGAGAATCCCAAGAAAGAGTGCAAGTGGTGGCTTCCATATATGACCACAACTTCCAGAAGTAATCTCTCCCACTTACTAAAAGTGATACAGAAAAGGGATGTCTCCATGGTCACACAATAAGCCAGTGGCAGAGGTAAGACAAGAGAAGTGAATTCCAATTTCACAATCTCAACTCATACTATTATCTATGTGCCTTAATAAGTCACAAAATAGTATCACTTTAAATGTCTCATATATATGTGTACAGTTTAAAAGAATTTAAAATACTTCCTTATATAGCAAAAGTAAAATCTAACTAATCTAATTTGACACTATTCCTAACCCTTTACTACTTATACATCTACACTAAAGAACTGTTCTCAAGATGAAGCTAAAAACAAACATTTCATGACATCTCAATCAATTAGTTTATTCAGGCTTTGTCGGAATACTTTGGGTCAAAATACCAACTTTGGGCTCAAACTAATTAGCAGAGCAATACCTAAAATTATAAATTACTTTAATTTTATTTATATTGATAATATTTGTTGTTTTCTTCTTACAATTTGTTCCAAAAACGCATTCTCCAAATGACACTTCCCATTTGCCAGGAAAGAGAAAAATACATCCAGACACCACATTACTAATGTGTTTAATGGCTTTTTGTCCTTCTCTTTTTCTTCTAAAACTCTGATTTACATTCCCAAAATGATAAATCAGGGGTGGGGAACCTGTGGCCTCAAGGCCACATGTGGCCATCTAGGTCCTCAAGTGTGGCCCTTTTACTGAAACCAAACTTCACAGAACAAATTCCCTTAACAAAGGGATTTGTTCTATAAAACATGGACTCAGTCAAAAGGCTGCACCCAAGAGCTTAGAAGGCTTCAGGTGGCTCCAATGCCACAAATTCCCACCTCTGTGATAAATGGTCAAAGGCTATGAACATGCAATTTTCAGAAGAAGAAATTCAAGCTATCAAGAACTATATGAAAAAATTAATGTCAATAATAATTTGACAAATGATATTTAAACAATTCTGATGTTCTACCTCACAATCCCTTAGATTGGGACCTGATGAAACAGGTACATAAATGGACTGTTGATGGAACAGTGATCTGGTCTAGTCATTCTGGAAAGCCTTTTAGAACTATGCCCTGAAAGTTATTAAATTGTATGTACTTTGTGACATACTGGCTACTTGGTAAAGAACTGACAGACTCAAGAGTTCAGAGTGAAACACAATTGTTTGGCGCAAAAACATAAGAATTTGTTTTACTTGACTATAGATATTTACAATAGGGATTTTGTTTTTCCTGTTTTCTCAGTGGGGGAGGGGAAAAGAGGGAGAAGCAATAAAAAGAAGGTAGAACTACACTTGGAAAAAATAACATAATTAATAAATAAATAAAAATATGGCCCGGCAAGGAAAACACCATTATCAGGGAATTCTCAATGAAAATTCGCTGGGAATTTGAATGCATTTGAAAACCAACAAGAGTAAATATAAGGATCCATCCATGGTTCCAATCTCACATCTTAAGGGAATGATACAGAGAGTAAATTGCTAATTAGTGACTTCTGGTTCAAAGGGCATGGAGTCCTTCAGGCTCTCTAACGTACTTGGACAAAAGTTTTCTCAATGGGGTTATGATGCTTCTGAGATTTTTCATTTCTGTCTTTCTCTATATTATCAAACAAGTCTTAACTCTAGGAAAAGCACTGACTCCAAACAGTATTCCAGCTATCCTCCCCTTCTTTTGGTACTTCTGATTTGAAATTTCCTAGGCTTTTCAATTAACTATTATGCAAATAAAATGACTAAAAGGTCTACACCAGCAGTCTCAACCTGTGGGTTGGGATCCCTTTGGGCGTCACAGGGTTTGCCTAAGACCATGGGAAAACACATATTTCCCATGGTCTTAGGAACTGAGTAACCACTCCTCTAGCTGTCTCCAGGCAAATCCGCCCACATGCAGATACGCCCACGTGTAAGTATTAAAGGGTTGTGGCATTAGAAAGGTTGAGAACCACTGGTCTACACCCTTTAACTCTGCACCTTTTAACACCCTTCCATACCCTCTAAACCAGAGAGTTCAATACTGGGTACCCTAAGGAGGTCACTGAAAAGAAAAGTCCCTGCATACAACAAAGTATTTGCGCATTTTTTGTGATGGAAAAGAATTGGACACAAAATAGATGCTTATTGATTGGGGAATGGATAAACAAATTGTGGTACATTAATGAAAAAGAATATTACTGTTCTAGAAGAAATGATGAATGTGATGAATGCAGAGAAGCATGGAAAGATTTTTACAATGTGATGCAGTATTAAGTAAACTCAGACAAGAAAACAATACACACAATGGCTATAACAATGTAAACATAAAGAATTACAAAACAACCAAAAGTGAATGTTGTGAAATTACAAATAAGCATGGCTCAAAAAGGACATGAGAAGTTACCTCTATCCCACACTTTTGCATGGGTATGAAAGACTAAATATAATCAAATTTTTACAATATATTAATCAGTTTTGCAAATTTTTGTTCTCTTCTGGTTTTTAAAAAAAAATACTGTTTGTTATATGAGATGTTTCTTAAGGAGGTAGGAAAAAGGGAAAAATTTTGGTGATGTAAATATATATATATTTATGTATACACATATATACATACATAATTATTATTAAAAATTTATTTAAAAGAAACTTTCTAAGCTTGCAAAAAAAATGTATTTGTTTTTGTTATTTTTTGATAAATGATGTTAGAAATGTTTCAAATAATAAGTCTAATTTGCTACACAGACCCCTGGCCCAACCTGTTGTCTGGTTCTGAAATCAGTAAGAAATCTGAGAAAGATGAATCTTCTAAATATTTAGCAAAGAATGCTGCTTCAGGTCATGGTGCTACCATTGTTAAGGAATCACCTCCCCGAAAACATCTGGATGAAATAAAAAGTGTTACTTAATATTAATTTTCCACCTTCCACACAGGCAAAAACTTGAAAATATAAATGTCAAAAGATGAGGAACTGTCTCTAAAGATGATAATACAACATCTGTCTTTTGTTTCCTCAAAAAAAGAAGTCTGATGTTACCCTAATGCTATATTATTCAGCTAAAAATATCTATACCCCTTAGAGGTTACAATGAGAAAACCATATACCCTCATAAAATACAGCAAAATATTTCAAAGACATCTTAATCATAATAAATCAGAAGAGAAGCAGAGGAAAAGAAACTTCCTGGAAACTAGACACCATCAAGGTGTGAATCATTTACAATATTAGCTAATACCCTACAGGAAATGACACGAGGTGATAGCTGAGTTCTAGTAAATATGGATTAACTCTCAAAGAGGATCCCCCCCCCCAAGTATATCAAATAATTATGATAAAGGTGTTTCCTTTTAGTTCGGTAATTACATGCTATACCTTGGATATAATCCCAAGAAGACAACAGTTGTTATCAGGTCAACAAATAGCTATCTCAGTAATAATGCTTCTTCTTCTTCCTATGCCCCCTTCTATGACCCCTCATATGACAAGTTCCTCTGGTTCAACTGTACAATTCCTGGGAGAGAGGACAAGCAGCTACTTTCTCCTTGGAGCATCCAACTCTTTCCTTCCCAGAAAGAGCTACCAATCTATTTTTAAGCTGCACTCATACCTCTGTCCTTACCCTTCCTTCCACTTCTGTGTAACAAGCTTCCATTCTCCATCATCCTGACAAAAGTCAGCTCTCTTTCTCCATCACATCAGATTCCTTTTTTCTCCCAATAAAGCTTTATTTCTGCCTCCCACTCTACTTCCTATTCTCCCTAATAACTTGAGACTTGAAGATGTGTTTTTAAAGTCCTTTTACCTTGCCCCAAAACACAGAAAACTAAACACTGGAACACCGCAGGAGTTATTCAGCTGTGGCTGAAACACAAACAATACATACTTCACAAAAATAACTGCAAACTTCCCCTACTCTCTGCACTGATTGAGATTTTTGGCCTTATTTCTTGAAAGTAAAGCTATTTACACCTCAACTTTAAAGACCTAGTTAAAACCTTTCAGAGATGGCTTTCCTCAAATTCTTTCATAACAGTATTTAGAGGAAAACCGTCCATTCAATACCTAGTAACTATGTGCTGTGTGATGCAAACTGGAGCTTCAAGATAGACAAACAGATTTTATCCTAACCTAAAAAAAACTTAGCTAAACTTTTGTTTAAAAAAAGTTGGGGGGAGGCAGAATCAAGATGGAGGCATAGAAGCAGGAGAACACCACAGCTCCCCCCACAACCACCTCAAATACCTATAAAATATGACTCTAAACAAATTTTAGAGCTCCAGAACCCACAAAATGACAGAAAAACACAACTACCACTGGGGGCAGCCCAGCGGGCAGAGGGGAAGGGCTCATCACAGAGGGCTGGGAGCCGAAACAATCTGAGCCTGAAACCACAGCTTGGCCAAGACAAGCCACAGCTGGAACATTCAGGAGACTGGATCACTAATAGCTATGGCAATTTCCAGAATTATCAACCCATAAGAACCAAAGGGAAAGGGAAAGGCCAGTGGAACTCTAAATTTGGGGGAGAGAAGCAGGTCCTGGGGCTGGCCCCCAGGGCAAGAAAGTAGCAGAAGTGGTGGCCCTGCAGCCACCTCCACGTGGCTCCGACAGAGCTCCCAACCTGCTAATTGCAGGGGCGTCAGGCAATCATTCAGAGGCTAAGTGCTCTTGCATTAATCTGCCTAGATCAGGATCATGGTCTTGGGTGGTGGTCCTGATGTATGTGACCAGTGAGCCAAAGCTGGTGGTGGCTGCAGAGATAGTGGTTTCCTAATAGCTCTGGCAGATATGAAAAGCATAGCGATTTGGGACAAAGCTTCCCCCTCTCCCCAAGCAGAGATCTACTGCGGCTCAAAAATCAAGTTAATTGATTGGCAACGTGAGCAGGGAAAGGAAGCAAACCAAGCTCAGCAATACAACTTTAGATTCCTTTTTTGGGGACAAAAAGGATCAAAGCATGGAACAGGAGAGAAAGACAACACAGTCAGAACTCCCACACCAAAAGCTTCCAAGAAAAATGTAAACTGGTTACAAGCCACAGAAGAGCTTAAGAAGGATTTTGAAAACCAAATAACAGAAGTGGGGGAAAAATTGGGAAGAGAAATGAGAATGATGCAAGAATATCATGAAAAAAGAGTCAACAACCTGACTGAAGAAAATAACACCTAAAAAAATAGATTAACTCAAATGGCAAAAGAGGCCCAAAAAGCCAAAGAGGAGAAGAATGCCTTAAAAAGTCAAAAGTTGCCAAATGGAAAAACAATCTCAAAACCTCACTGAAGAGAATAATTTCTTCAGAATTAGAGTGGAGCAAATGGAAGCAAACAACTTTATGAAAAATCAAGATACTATTAAACACATCCAAACAAATGAAAAAATAGAAGGCAATGTGAAATATCTCCTTGAAAAAACCACTGA
>CM053594.1:299461292-299516336 GCA_028646575.1 Pseudocheirus occidentalis | reverse complement strand
AGAAGGCAATGTGAAATATCTCCTTGAAAAAACCACTGACCTGGAAAATAGATCCAGGAGAGACAATTTGAAAATTATTGGTCTACCTGAAACCCATGACCAGAAAAAGAACTTGGAAAGCATCCTTCAAGAAATCCTCAAAGAAAATTGCCCTGATGTTTTAGAGTCAGAGGGCAAAAGAGAACTTGAAAGAATTCATCAATCATCTCTTCAAAAAGATCCCCAAAAGAAAACTCCTAGAAATGTTATTGCCAGGTTCCAGAATACCCAGTTAAAGGAGAAAATATTACAGGTCGCCAAGAGAAAACCATTTGAATACTGTGGAAGCACTATCAGGATAACCCAAAATCTGGCAGCTTCTATACTGAGGGATCAAAGAGCCTGGAATATGATATCTCAAAGATTAAAGGAGCTGGGATTAAAACCAAGAATCAACTACCCAGCAAAACTGCGCATATTATTCCAGGGGAAAATATGGTCATTTAATGAGGTGGAAGACTTTCAAGCATTCTTGCTGAAAAAAACAGAACTGAACAGAAAACTTGACAAGCAAACACAAGAAGCATGAGAAGGTAAACATGGGAAAGGAATCATAAGGAACTTATCAAATTTGAATTATTTACATCCCAATATGGAAAAACGATAATAGTAACTTACGAAACTTTTCTTAGTATGAGGATAGGTGAAGGGAATACAAATGGATATATATATATATATATATATACTTACACATATGTCTATATAGGAGGCTATATGCATATGAATACATATCTGAGCATGTGTATATATGGGTATATAGAAGGCATAAGATCAATTGAATACGAAGGGATGATACTTTAAAAGGCAAATTTTGAGGTGGGAGAGGACTAGAATGAGAGGAGACAGGGAGAGACAATATGGGGTTAATCATCCCGTGTAGAAGAGGCAAGGGATAACTGTTACAACTTTACTTTCATTTACTCTCATTGAATCTGGCTTAGGAAAGAAATGGCATAAACTCTAAACTGAGCATCATGCCACACAAGAGAGTAGGGGGAGTGGGGATGAAAGGCGGGATGATGGAGGGGAGGGCAGGGTCTGGGGGAGGGATGCTGGATGCTCACACTTCAATAACGGGACAGGGACAGGGTAGAGAACAGAACAAGGAGGGGAGAGATAGGAAAGGGGGACATATTATCACTGTCACAATACGATCCCAAAAAGAAAACTACTACAAATGTTATAGCCAAGTTCCAGAGTTCCCAGATCAAGGGAAAATATTACAAGCTGCCAAGAAGAAACAATTTGAATATTGTGGAAATACAATCAGGATAACCCAGGATCTAGCAGCTTCTATATTAAGGGATCAAAGGGCCTGGAATATGATATTCCGGATATCAAGGGAACTAGGATTAAAAAGAAGAATCACCTACCCAGCAAAACTGAGTATAATGTTTCAGGGGAAAATATGGTCATTCAGCGAGGTGGAGGACTTTCAAGCATTCTTGAGGAAAAAACCAGAACTGAACAGAAAATCTGACATTCAAACACAAGAAGCATGAGAACGTAAACATGGGAAAAGAAATCATAAGGAACTTATCAAAGTTGAACTATTTACATGCCAACATGGAAAAATGATAATTGTAATTTAGGAAACTTTTCTCAGTATGAGGATAGGTGAAGGGAATATAAATGTATATATATGTATACCTACACATATGTCCATATAGGAGGGTATATAGATGTGTATACATATCTGAGTGTGTGTATATATATGTGTACATAGACAGAGGGCACAGGATCAATTGAATAGGAAGGGATGATATCTTAAAAGGTGAAATTGAGAGGTGGGAGAAGAATAGAATGAGAGGAGACAGGCAGAGAGAATGGGGCTAATCATCTCATATAGAAGAGGCAAGGGATAACTGTTACAACAGAGGGGAAGGACAGGAAGGCAAAAGAGAGTGGGTCAACCTTACTCTCATTGAATTTGGCTTAGGGAAAGAATGACATAAATTCTAAATTGGGTATCTTGCCCTACAGGAGAGTGGGGGGAAGGGGATGAAAGGGGGAATGATGGAGAGGAGGGGGGGGGAGGGTTGTTAGAAGCACATACTTCTGTAAAGGGACAGGGACAAAGTAGAGAATAGAACGGGGGATGGGGGGACGGATAGGAAGGAGGGAAATATAGTCAAGTCTTTCACAATATGTCCATTGTGGAGATGTTCTGCATAACTACATAGCAACAGCCTGTATTGAATTGCTTGTCTTTCCATTGTGGGTGGGTGACAAGGGAGGAAGGGAAAGAATCTAGAATTTAAAATTCTATAATCAAATGTTAAAATATATATGTGTGTGTATATTATATATATATATACCATTATTATTATTATTAATTACATGCAACTGGGAATTAAAATATACAGGCCCTGGGGTAGGGAGATCTACCTTGCCCTATTGGAAAATCAGAGGGGACATGGGGAAGGACATAGGAGAGAACAGATTGGAGGAAGGGTTATACAGTGAGATAGCTGTTTTGGGGTGGTGGGTAGGGGAAAAAAGGGGAGAAAATTTATAACTCAAAATGTCGTGAAAATGAATGATGTAAACTAAGAATAAACAAAAGTTAACTGAGAAAAAAATAAAAATAAAAATAAATTTTTTTGTAACTTGAGGACTTAAACTTTTTAAGTCCTAATTTCAGTTATGCTAAGAATAATTAAAACAAAGGGAAAGTGAGGGGAAAGAGGAAAAAAGCATTTATATAATGCCTACAATATTCTAGGCACTGTGCTAAGTGATATACAAATAATATACTCTCAACAACCCTGTGAGGTAAGTGCTATTATTAACCACGTTTTACAGTTGAGTAAACTGAGGCAACAGACGTGACTTGCCCAGGGTCACAAAGCTACAGAGGGCCTCAGATTAAATTTGAACTCAGGTCTCCCTGACTGCAGGTTCAGCATTTGCTGTGCTATGGCGCCACCTAGTGAGCTCAAAGATGTAAAACTGCAAATGCCAACAGTCCAGCGGAAACTTCATTCTTTGCAATACAAATATTTCTGAGGAACACAATGAGGCCACAACAAAAAAAATAGAAGACCCCTGACCAAGCCTCATCTCCCACCCTTCATCCCTGAAAAAGCAAAAGAGAAAAGACTGATTGATTTTCAATCCAACTGCACCAGTCACAATATAGAGAAGGGGAAATCTTTATCCATTTGCTTTTTCTCTTATGTGGACACTTTGGCCAGAGAGTGAACTACCCACTGAAGCTCTGAGAACAAAGGCAAGGGTCTATGAACACCCCTGCTCACTTACCAGGAATTTTTTCTGCTCTTAAAGTCATTAGCCAGTCTCTCTTGAATTTGGGAGGAATCCACAAAAAATCAAATACAAGAAATTACACAAACTAAAAGGTAATTCTTAGCTAATGTTCTTACATTTAGAGGCCTTAATATGAAGTCTGCCTTGACCAGTGTATAGGCTTAGACTAATATCTTATACCATACTCCAAAACACATTCTAAATGGACATGCAACCTTAATATTAAAGATCAAAACATTAAAAGAGAATCAGACCATATACCTCTCACAGCTTTGGGTCGGAGATGTATTCTTTCTCTCCTTTTTTTTTTTGAGGGGGGGAAGCAAAGAAATTGGGGTTAAGTGACTTGCCCAAGGTCATATAGCTAGTAAATGTGTCAAGTGTCTGAGGCCAGATTTGAACTCCTCTTGACTCCAGGGCCAATGCTCTATTCATTGCACCACCCCGTTCGCCCCCTGTACACTATTCTTAATCACTAACAGTAAGAGAAATTCAAATTAAAACAACCTTTTAATTTTACCTCATACCCTGCAAATTAGCAAAAATGACCAAAAAATGGCAATCATAAATGTTTGAGGGGTTGTGGAAAAACAGGTACATTAATTATTATATTATTGATGGAGCTGTGAAATTTAGAAAGCAATTTAGAATGATGTGAAGAAAGTGACTAAAATGTCCAGACTCTGAACCAGAGGCTCCATTACTAGGCTTTATACTCCAAGGAAACCACTGATAAGAAGTCCCCCATATAGCCCAAAATATTTATAACAGCACTTTTTATGGTAGCTAAGATCTGGAAACAAAGCAGATGCCCATTGAATGGGGAATGGCTAAACAAACTGTGGCACGTGAATGCAATAAAATATTACTGTGCTATAGGAACTGATCTATGATAAATACAGAGAAACGCAGGAAGATGCAAATGAACTAACGCAGAGTGAAGCAGACACAATAGAATAGCAACAAGGTAAAGGGAGGGAACTAGATATACCAAAAAAAAAAACAAAAGTAAATGTAACAAAATTATAAATATCAAGAAGGACTCCAAGGAAGGTCAACCCCAACCAACCTCTGCACGGAAGATCCACAGGGGTTACACACTGCAAATGCCAACAGTCCAGCATTCAGACTTTTTCAACATATTGATCAGCTGTGCTGACTTTTTTTCCTCTCTAAAAAAATACTATTTGTATAAGGGATGGCTCTCTCTGAAGGGAAGAAAAAGGGCTACTTGGGATAACTGTGATAATATAAGAAACAAAAGATAGCACGAAAAACCTTTTTTAAAGATGTGTTTCAAACCAGGTTCCCACAGCATTCTGCAATTTCACCAGTGTCTAGAATTTTCAGTAAAATTTTACCCCAAACCACTGAAAAACAATTCATTCACATTTGAGACTTATTGTCACATAAATCTGAAGAGAAATAACAACAACATTATGCAGTATCACTTGGTAGAGATAGCTGGGCAGTTCCAACAACATACTTGGGCAGCTGGTGCCTTTGGGGACAGAATGCTGGGTCTGGAGTCAGGAACACCTGAGCCCAAATCCAGCCTCAGACACAGAAAGCTGACTGAGTCCAAGTTTTACAGAATAAAATCCTTCTATTAAGGGCATTTGTTCTATGACATGTAGCCTCGAGGCTGTAGGTTCTCCACCCCTGGTCTAGCACATAGTATTTGCTATATAAATGTTTACTTTTTTCCCTCACTCTTCCCATACCTGACAAGTCTCAACTTAAGCTACAATCTTCACTGTACCTGAGGGGAGAAAAAGGGGAAAGGTGGGGAATGGTGCCAGGGGAAGAGGAAGGAGGGAGGACACTCTGGTCAGCAGGTCTGACCACCTGTGCTCAGAACCTTTCCAAAGTATTCTCCAAAATGCTCAATAAAGACCAAATCTGAGTCACAATTTAAGGTGGTAAACCAATGCCCTATGGCAATTAACATGCTCTCCTTTGTTTTTTTTGTTCCTTTTTGTTGCTGCTGCTGTTTTAATTACCAGATCATAGACCTAAAATTTAAAAAGACTTCAGAGATCATCAAATCCAATTCCTTCATTTTACACATAAAGAAACCAATGTCCAGAGAAGAAAAATAAATTGTCACATGTTACAAAGGAAGTAAGGTGCAGAATGAGGATTAACACTCAGAGCTTCTGGACTTCAAATCCAAGGTGCTTCCTGAAAGGCAAAAAAATCTATCTTGTCTTTGCATGGTACCCAGCCCATCTGAGGCAATCAATATGTTTGCAGACTTCATGATTAAAACGAGGGGCTGGGCCCTAGATCTAAAGCAGATTTGTCTAGCTTTGTCTCACACTACATTTTCAAGTGTATTGTACAAAGCCAGAAGGGAAGTTACACAGAAATGTTTAAGCTTCAGAAATGCCTAAGGAGGAGTATCACAAATAGCAATCTGTAATATAGCACCCAGAAATAGGGTTTTTTATGTTTTTGTTCCACTTTTTTAGACCAGCACAGGAATGATCATGTAAGTGTAGTGTAGCATATGAATGTGCTATATCGCGACAGTCAGACTTACAATTTCATCTTGTAATTCATCATCACCATCATCACCGTCATCATCATCATCATCAGTATCCTGGTATCCGGGTGGGAGTGGGGGGCCTATGAGCTCTTCTGTATCTTCAGATTGTGCCTGGGTGTTTCGGGGTGGCAAAGGAGGCCCAATTAATTCTTCATCAGAACTATCTTCGCTTCCACTGCTCTCTGTGTCACTAAAAACAGAGAAAAATGGTTTTATTTTTTTTTATATTCAACCCTACCTTTTCAATCTTCTTACACTTAAGTCTTCTTCATTTAACTTTGCAATCCCACAAGGTCTTTCACCCTGCTATAGCTGCAGCGTCTTGTGTGAACTTAGCTGTTTAGAGGTGGTCTCCCCTATCAGAATGGGAGCCATTTTAGAACAGGGACCGTGTTTTTGTCTTTATTTGCTTTCCAAGTGCTTGGTCTAGTTCTTGAAACATAGAAATGAATTAATATCTATTTGCTGATTGACTAATTCTCTGCTATTATTTAACAAAGTATTCACAACATGTGTAAAATCTCTCCTTATTCAATTTTTTAATTGGATTTTTACACTACTGTTGAATATATCATTCCAATACTACTCTTGTAAGTTTTACTTTATCTCAATTAGTCAAATAACTGAAATTTTGTGATTTTCTCACTCAAACTATCTCAAACTCACTCAGAATCTGATGGCATCAGATATAAATCAGAGGCACTGACCGGTACAAGCTGGGGAAAGAGTATTATAGAAGTACCAGCACCTCCATATGGCTGGAAAAGATCAATAGGAACATATTAAGCTAAAGAATCCTCACTCTCACCCTGCAGTTTTCTTTGTCTTATATTCACTACACCTGTAAAATGAGTCAAATTCTATTTGAAAGCAGAGTATATGAAACAGCAATGAGAAAAACTCAGTATTATCCCCAAAATGTTTTAAATATACATTTGAACTACATGTCAATTCCATGGTTGCCGTTCCTCACGCAGCACACTCCAGTCACCATCTCTCCTGCCGCTGTACTAGTCCCTCCTGTACACAGAATGAACCCCTCCTTGCCTTGCCTCTTAGAATCCTGTTTCCTTCAAAACTAAGTTCAGTGACACCTTTAACAAGAAGCCTTCCCCAATTTCCTGCCCAACTTCCACCCCAACTGTTAGTGTCCAACACCTCTAAAATTACTTTGTATTTATTCAGGATATAAATAAATACACCTACAATCGGTTGTGAGCTAAAGGCAGAGACCATTTCATTTTGGGTTTTATAAGTTCAGCTCCTAATATTGGTGTTTAATAAATGTCTGCTGATCAATTGGTACATACAGCCTAATACTTTAAACTATGCCTATTTTTAATCTAAAAATAACTGTAAGATTCTTGTTTTCATTTGTGAGAATCATTCTGGATTTAATTTCTTTGTTCCTGACTATTCGATGTTGTAAAGAATAAATGCTGGTCTGCCTTATACAAAACATCAAAAATTACTGTGATTGTTTTCTCTTGTAGTGATGTGAAATATTAGTTTGATTCATATCCTTTCTTATATGAACCCCTTATAAAATGCATATGTTTTCAGAAGGGCTGTTATTTAATGGAATAATCCATGACTAGAAAAGTTTAGGTTTGTTTCCTAAGCAAAGTTAACTAGCCCATAAAAAAATCAAACCTGAAGTTTCTGCTCTGTTCAAATACATTAATTATTATGCCTAAATAACTATCAGTCATACCAATGAACGAATCAAAGCAAATTTCATGACTGATGAAAGAGAATTAATATTCTGGAAAAAAAAATAGTTGTAAAGGACTTTAGGATTTCTAGCTCCATTTTTGCCTTTTAACTTTCGATACTCAGAAGCCAAAAATAAAAATTGTTCTCAAATAGTACAGTCTTTGGTACTGAGGGGTGAGGAGTAGTAATTCATAAAGAAAGGCAAAACTGTCCCTTGTTGCAAAAAGAGATGCATTCCATTTTTCAAGTATTTCTGGATTCAACATGATGCAAGGACATGAAGTAAGACATGAGAAACATTACTGATTGGATTAGAAAATAGTTAACTTCCAAATGCTTAATTTTTTTTCCAGACTGGCTACCACTAAAGATTTCAACAAAACATCAAGTTTAAAAAAAACAGAAATATAAAATAACAGTCTAAAAGAAGAAAAAGCCATTGCTTTCTAGTATTAATTTTTTATTATCAAATCTGAAAATTCCTACTTCAGAATAGCTTATCAGATTCATTCAATCTCTAAGTGTTCTTCCCATTCAAAGAATGCAAAAATATATTTTTACATACAGATAGATAGGTAAACAGAAGCCAGCTAATGTAACATACTTTGAGACAAACTACAGTGGTAGGTAAATAACTTGGGAAAGTCATAATTTTGATCTATTTTCATTTTGTGAGAGCAATAGTTCTGAGTCTTGGCCTCTACTGAAAAGACTGACTCGGGAGATCTGACCTTTTCCAGATGAAACACAAGCTGGACTTCCCCCCTTTAGTTAGTTATGTCAATTGATTTATGCCATATATATATATATATTTCATTTGGCATCTTATGAGGTGTTTTTAATTCTACTGTTTTTAAAAGTGGACATTACTATCCCAATAGATGCAGAAAAAGCTTTTGACAAAATGCAACACCCATTCCTACTAAAAACACTAGGAAACATAGGGATAAATGGAGTCTTCCTTAAAATAATAAGTAGCATCTACTTAAAACCATCAGCAAGTATTATATGTAATGGGGATAAGCTAGATGTATTTCCAATAAGATCAGAAGGGAAATAAGGAAGTCCACTAACACCCTTATTATTCAATTTGGTACTAGAAATGTTAGCTGTAGCAATAAAAGAAGAAAAAGAAATTGAAGGAATCAGAACAGGCAAAGAAGAGACTAAGCCATCACTCTTTGCAGATGATATGATGATACACTTAGAGAATCCAGGAAAAAACTACTCGAAGTATAATAAATAACTTTAGCAAAGTTACAAGATATAAAACAAACCCACATAAATCCTTGGCATTCCCACATGTTTCTAACAAAGCCCAACAGCAAGAAATAGAAAGAGAAATTCCATTTAAATTTACTGTAGACATTATAAAATATTTGGGAGCCTACCTGCCAAAACAAACCCAGGAACTATACAAACACAATTATAAAACACTTTTCACACAAATCAAGTCAGATCTAAATAACTGGAAATGCATCAGTTGTTCACAATTAGGCCAAGCTAATATAATAAAAATGACAATTTTACCTAAATTAGTTTACCTATTTAGTGCCATGTCAATCAAACTACCAACAAATTATTTTGTAGAGCTAAAAAAAAAAATAGTAACAAAATTCATCTGGAAGAACAAAAGTCCAGAATATCAAGGGAATTAATGAAAAGAAATGCTAGGGAAGATGACCTAGACATACCAGATTTTAAACTGTATTATAAAACAGTAGTCATCAAAACTACTTGGTACTGGTTGAGGAATAGAGTGATAGATCAGCAGAATAGAATAAATTCTCAGTCAAAGACTATTGTAATCTATTGTTTGATAAACCAAAGACTCCAGCTTCTGGGATAAGAACTCACTATTTGACAAAAACTGCTGGGAAAACAGTATGGCAAAAACTGAGCATAGACCAATTATCTTACATCATATATCAAAATAAAGTCTAAATGGGTTCACAATTTAAATATAAAGGCTGATACTATAAGCAATCCAGGAGAGCAAGGAATAGTTTACCAATCAGAAAGCATTACAAAATGCAAAATGGATAATTTTGATTACATTAAATTGAAAAGTTTTTGTACAAACAAAGCCAATGTAATCAAGATTAGGGGGAAGGCAAAAAATTGGGAAAGAATTTTTACAACCAGTGTCTCCGATAAAGGCCTCATTTCTAAAACATGAGTCAAATTAATAATAATACAAGTCATCCCCCAAATGATAAATGGTCAAAGGATATGAACAGGTGGTTTTCAGAGGAAGAAATTAAAGATATCTATAAGCACATGAAAAGTGCGGTAAATCACTACTGATCAGAGAAATGCACCTCAAAACAACTCTTAGGTACATCTCACTGGTCAGATTGGCTAACATGACAAAACGGGAAAATGAGAAATGCTGGAGATGTGGGAAAACTGGAATACTAATGCACTGTTGGTGGAGTTGTGAACTGATCCAACCATTCTGGAGAGCAACTTGGAACTACACCCAAAGGCAAAGGGCTATAAAACCCTTTAACCCATATATCCCAAAGTCATCATACAAGTAGGAAAAGGACCCATATGTATAAAAATATTTATAGCAGCTCTTTTTGTGGTGGCAAAGAATTAGAAATTGAGAGGATATCCATCAATTGGGGAATGGCTAAACAAGTTGTGGTATATGAATGTAATAGAATACTAGCGTGCTATAAGAAATGAAGAAACTTCATAATAACCTGGAGAGATGTACATAAACTGATGCTGAGTGAGAGGAGAACCAGAACATTGTACACAATTATAGATACATCATATCTGTGATGACTGACTCTGAAAGACTGGGATCAAGATTAAGAAAGAAGGGACGGCTAGGTGGCACAGTGAATAGAGCACTGGCCCTGGAGTCAGGAAGACCTGAGTTCAAATTCAGCCTCAGACACTTAACACAAAAACTAGCTGTGTGACCTTGGGCAAATCACTTAATCCCAACTGCCCTCAAAAAAAAAAAAAAAGATTAAGAGGGAAGTGGGAAATTGAGAAAGATTTTTATAACCAGTGTCTCTGATAAAGCCCTCATTTCTAAAATATACAGGGAATTAAATAAAATCTATAAAAATACAAGTCATTCCCCAATTGATAAATGGTCAAAGAACATGAACAGGCAATTTTCAGAGGCAGAAATTAAAGATATCTATAAGCATATGAAAAAATACTCTAAATCACTACTGATTTGAGAAATGCAAATCAAAACATTTAGGTACCACATCTCTCCAGCCAGATTGGCTAAGATGACAAAACAGGAAAATGACATGTGCTGGAGAGCATGTGGAAAAATTGGAACTCTAATGCATTGTTGCCAGAGCTGTGAACTGATACAACCATTCTGAAGAGCAATCTGGAACTATGCCCGAAGGGCTATAAATAATTGCATACCCTTTGACCCAGTAATCCCACTTCTGGGGTTGTATCCCAAAGAGACCATAGAAGCGGACGACCCATATGTACAAAAATACTGCAGTTCTCTTTGTGGTGGCAAAAAAACTGGAAATTAAGGGGATGCCCATCAATTGGGGAATGGCTAAACAAATTGTGGTATATGAATATAATGGAATACTACTGTGCTATAAGAAATGGGGAGGAGACAGTCTTCATATTCACCTGGAGAGGCTTATACAAACTGATGCTAAGTGAGAAGAGCAGAACCAGGAAAAATTTGTACACAATCACAGACACATCATATGTATGACGACCAACTTTGATAGACTGGACTCTTTTCAGCAACACAGTTATAAAACAACTCCACAAGTCTCAGGATGGAAGGAGATGTCTACACTCAAAGAAAGATCTAGAGAGAACAGTTTAAATGGAGACTGAAGCAATCTACATGCTATCGTTCTTTTCCATGTTTGGCTTTCTTTCTTTTTTCCAATTGTTCACTCTATTGGTTACAACCCTTCTATACAACCAGACTAATGTCCAATGTGAAAGTATTTGCAGATCCTATACTTGATTGTATACCGCCATTCGGGATGGGAGGATAGAGAGAGGGGAGAAAATTTGAAACTTGAGACTGTGGAACTGAATCTTGTAAACTAAAAGTAAATAAATCCATTTTAATTAATTAATTAAAAAGAAAAGAAAAGAAAGACTGGGATCATCTCAGCAATGCAGGACTATGAGATAACTCCAAAGACTCATGTTGGAAAAGGCTATCCACATCCAGAGAAAGACTTATGAAGCCTGAATGCAGACTGAAGCAAACTACTTGCTCTCTCTCTTTTTCGTTTCATTTCGTTTTGTTTCTTCTTTCTGGTTATTCACTCCATTGGTTCTAATTCTTCTTTATGACCTAATATTTAATGGGAAGGTATATGTAAAACCCATATCAGATTGCATGCCACCATAGGGGGAAAAGAAAATTTAGGACTCAAAAACTTGTGGAACTGAATGCTGTAAACTAATAGCAAATAAATTTTTTAAAATAAAAATCTTTAAATGGATATCACTATGAGGGGGAAGGGGGAGGATGGGAGGGAAAGGAAAGCTATTGAAAATTTTCTCACATAATCACCATACACAGGTATTTATATAAACAAGGAGAAGGGGTTGGAGGAGAAGTATTGGCTGATACCTGAACCTGTCATCTGAACTGGTCAAAAGAATATTCCACACATACATACATACATACATACATACATACATACAATAGGATACAGAAATGTATTTCACTCAAGGGAAAAAGAAGGGAAAATGGAGGAGGAAGAGGGAATTGGAGAGAGAAAAGATGAAGTAATTAATCAGTCCTAAGGAAAATAAACTTTAAGGACATACAAAAATATATATAGATCTTTTTGAGGTGGTGAAGAATGGGAATCTGAGGAGTATCCATAAACTGGAGAATGAATGAACAAGCCATAGTGTGTGTGTGCATGTGTGTGTGTGCGTGCATGCATAGTGAAATACATTGTGCTTAACTCTTATTAGCATAATAACCAACCAGGATTCCAGAAGACTAATGATGAAACATGCTACCTAACAGAGAGATGAAGGACTCAGAATGCAGACAATGAGACAAATTTCTTTTGGACATGGACAATGTGGAAGTTTGCTTTGGTTGACTACATGTCCATAATACCTCTTATTTTTCTGGTATTATTGACTGGGGGCAAGGGGTGGAAGGGTGAGAAGGCAGATTGTAGCTGATTAAAATGTAAAAATTTTTTTTAATGTATAACGGACCTTCCAAGACAGAAAAGTAGACCAAAGTCAAGAAACTAAGTAGTTCCCTAGTTTCCTTCAACAAAAACTGGGAAGGAAGAAAAAAATAATTCTTTAAAAAAAAAAGTTCTTCCACCACTATCAACAGATGCATTGTTGCAGGGATGAGGACCAAATAACAAAGCAGCTGGCAGGCCCATGCACTGACTGGAGAGGAAATAAGGAAGAATGGAAAGAGAATGATGAACTACTGAGCATTTTGCCCAAGATGAGGCTGTAGAAACAGAGTTAGGAAAACTATCCTAGCTTCTTCTGTAGCTGTGTTCTCTGCACTTGCATCCCCTCCCTACCCACCCCCACCTCCAAATCAGGATGAGAGAAGAAAATAGGAAATCCTGGAGCCTGGAACTAAATCAACAATAAAACTGCAACTCTATGTTCCAGGTTGTAAAAGGATAAGCAAGAACAACAAGAGAAAAATTAGGAGACCAAGAAAAAGACTGCAATAATCCTAGGAATTAAATAAACACCCTTAAGTATCCAGACACAGCCATATAACCACCAGTTCCCCCTTACCCCTTTCTAAATCCGTAACTGGGACTTGAGAATACAGATTAAACCACTCCCCTCCTATCACCCTATCCAATGTAGAAGGTAGGGAAAGGAGGGGAGAAAGGTGGGGTGAAAACCCCTCTTATATGCAAGGTCATCTGCTTTTCAAGATTTTTTTTTTGGCCTTTTTGGAGGGGGAAGGCAGGGCAATTGGGGTAAAGTGACTTGCCCAAGGTCACACAACTAGTAAGGGTTAAGTCTGAGGCTGGATTTGAACTCAGGTCTTCCTGACTCCAGAGCTGGTGCTCTATTCACTGTGCCATCTAGTTGCCCCTAAGATATTTTTAAAATGAAAAAAACACTATCAAAACAGCAATGAAGTAAAAAAGCTCATCTAAAAGATAGTGAAAAAACATCAACTAAAAATTCACTAGCTAAATTGTGTAAGAGAAAAAAGAATGGACAAAACTAAAAGAGGAAAGGTGATCTATACCAGAAATAATAGAAGGCATTTAAAAATAAAAAATTAATTAGATAATAAGCACAATAAGGGACTTAAAGTAAGATTCTAATGGTAAAAGGGAAAAGAAGGAACAAAAAGATTAATTTAGATTGTTTGGCAAATCTGTATGACTTTAAAAAGGAAAAGACCTGAAGCTCTGTAGTACAACCGACAACTGGAATAAATATTCCAAGAATATACAGTATCAAAGATATCACATCACCTTCCCAAGTGCAAATGATTAACCAGAACAGAACTTGGAGAAATACAAAATGCAAGCCTCTCAGAGCAACAATTATTCAATTTCTAAATAACGAAGAAAAAGGATTTTTAGTGCATCCAAAAATAAAAATCACATATCATAAAGTACCAATTAGAATCATCCTATATACTTCAATAGTAACACAGGCAAGAGAGCAAAACTGGTCAAAAAATACGTATGCTAAAAAGAATATATGAGAAAATTTTCATTCATGCAATATTGAACTTTTTTAAGGCAAAAATATTTCAAAAACCGATAAGTTCTTAAAGAATAAATTTATGGGGGCAGCTAGGTAACAACAGTGAATAGAGCACCAGCCCTAGAGTTATAAGGACATGAGTTCAAATATGACCTCAGATATTTGACACAGTTACTAGCTGTGTGAACTTGGGCAAGTCACTTAACCCCAACTGTCCTGTCTTCCCCTCTCCCGCCCAAAAAAAGACAAATAAAAATAAATTTATAAAAGTCCAAATTTGTAAAAATAAAGGATAACTACCTTCAAAGAAAAACTTTATATCAGTAGAGAAATAAGTAATCATTGAAAATAACTTGATAATTTAAGCCTGAAGCTAAGTCTACAACTTAAGGTACAAAGCCAGTGTAAAAGAAACAGAGATAAATTAGATTCTGAGATTTTTTTTAATGTGAATTACAATTTTAAAAAGAGGAAAGAGTTAAATATATATTAAGGTTAATAAATTTTAAAATATTTCAAATTGACAACCAAAAAAAAGGACAAAGAAAGGAGCCAGCTATGCTGAAAGCAAACATGCTTTATTTAATTTTTTTTAAAGAAATAAAGTTACAAGAACAGTTACTCATCTAAAAGGCAAAAAAGTTTGATTCCTTAAACAATTTTATTAGTAAAAACTTTAGAAAAAATAGAATATTTCACTCCTTTTAAACATTTATAATAGTGAAAAATTAAAAAGCTAGAAAAGAAATCAATTTTAACACATAATAAATGTGAATTAACTGAATTATCCAATTTAAAAGGCAACTTATGGAATTTTAAAATGTAAAACAAAATCCATTAATATGCTACTTACATGAAACATTTAATGTATGAAAAGATATATACAAATGGAAATGAAATCAAACTATGTTTATCTAAAATATATCACACAACAATAAGCTCAAAAATATGGCAGTATCAGTATTGCCTAATAAACCAGAAGATTGAGAGACGGATAAGTGTATTATACGATGTTGAAAGGAGAATTAAAAGATGACTATAGTAGAACATTTAATCTGTATGTACCAAATACACTATCCAAACAAGCCCCTATGACCTTCTCTCTCCTAACCTCCACCTCACGGAATCCTTGTTCTTCCAAGATTTAGCTTAAATACAACCTCCCCCTCTGATCTCTCTTACTAGCATTCTCTCTTCCCAAGCTACCTTATAATTATTCTTTATTTTGTATATATTTATTTTGCACACATTTTAATATATTTGTTCATGCATATTTATTTCCCACACGGAATAGTAATTCCTTGAGAACTGGAATGGACTTCTGTCTCACTTTTGCTATGTCCCATGGTACCTAGAAGAACACCTGACACTAAGCAAGCACCTAACAAATCCTTGTTGCCTGATTGATAAAATAATCTGGCAGCTGAATTCAGAAAAGGTGAAAAATAGGTGGAAATATAACAATGGGAACAATTATCAGAATATGACAAATCTAGTATGAAATACTGTGCAAACAAAAGAAAAAACTATAAGCTTTGAAAACTCTCTCCACCAAGGCAATTTAACCTAAGCTTCAGTAGATTAAATTCTAGGGAGCTGTCTAAGGCACATGGAGGTTTAATGATTTGCCCAGTTAGTAAAGAGAAGAGGCAAGATCTGAGTGCAGATCTTCCGACTCCAAAGTAGCTCATCTGTAACCTCGAGAACTGAATGGGGCAATGAGAAGTTAAATAATTTTCCCACAATCACACAGCAGTAAAAAGCATCTGGGACAGAACTAGAACTGAGGTTTTCCTGTCTCTAAGGCCAACCTTTTCCTTAGACTTTGATTTAAAAAAAAAAGATTTAACAACAAAGGAATCAAAACATCTAAAGAAGATGTAAGTGCCAGTTAGAGTGAGAGAAATAAACAGAATAGGCAGAAGGGAAACATACTTTTTGCCAAGGATAGCAAAACTACAAAAGCTGTGCACATGCTTAGGTGTAAGGAAAGGCTGGGTAAATCCAAAAGAGCTGAAATTATGCATGCCATATTTTTACACTGCAAGTCAAACATACAGAACAATACTACAAATAAAACACAAAGCTAAAGAAACATCTATTTAACAATAACTGGGTTAAAGAAGAAATTGGAAAAACTTTTTTTTTAGTAGTAAAGATTTTATTCTCAAATTCTAGGAGTTACATCACTTTTGTGATTTTATTTAAATAGATTCCTAGGAGCTGTTTGGCTCACGGCTCCCAAATTCAAACTTGATAGAAAAAAATTAACCCTGTTCTGTATTTTTTAAATCAAAGTTGGTCTTATTTTTTAAATAGTCATTTATCAAAATCTATGGGCTGCATCCAAAGAAGTTCTCAGAACCAAATGTATAGAACTTATGCAAAAAATTGAAATGAATAGTTAAATTGATTCATAAAAATAATTATTACCAACAATGGTAAGTGAAAAAGAAGCAACATAATAGTCTGAACTTAACAAAATTATAAAAAGCATCACCTTAATAGTTTTTAAGAAAGAAGAAAAAGAGGAACTATAAAAGCAAAAATAGGTAGAAATTAAAAATACAGCAACTGGATTCATAAACCACAAGGTATTTTTCCTTAAAGAGCAATAACTTTAACAAACCATTAGCTAACTTATCAAGAAAAGAAAAAGATACTGTTAGTAGAAATGAAAAAGGTGACCATAACAAATACAAAAAGAAACTAAGACTACTATCAGGGAATGATACATTGGAAAAGAAAATTTGAAAACTTAAATGAAATATTTCCAAAATCATAAATTACCACAACAGGAAATAGGAAACAGACCTGCTTCAAAAAAAGAAATAAGGTAAGTCATCAGAGAGCAACCCTTCCAAAAACAAAGGACCCAGATGACTTCCTATGTAAATTTTTTTAAACCTTTGAAGAATAAGGAAATCTTTGAGATAATCACTGTATCAATGAGGGAAGAAAGTGGCAGACTGAGGATTCAAATCTGTCTCTTTCTATTAAACTATACTCTTTATCTATACAGAGATATAGATGGATAGACAGATAGAGAGACCTAAAAACCAACAGAAAGAACAATATCAGTAGTTATTGTCATTCCAAAGAAGTTTTTAAAAAGTATTCAGCAGGGGCAGCTAGGTGGCACAGTGAATAGAACACAGGCCCTGGAGTCAGGAGTACCCGAGTTCAAATCCGGCCTCAGACACTTAACACAAAAAACTAGCTGTGTGACCTTGGGCAAGTCGCTTAACCCCAACTGCCCTCCAAAAAAATAAAATAAAATAAAAAGTATTCAGCAGTTGACTAATAGGTCAAAACTACAGCCCATATACCTATAACAGAAGACTGTCCTCTGTAAAATGTAGGGAAGTTATGAGATCTGTGAGTTTTGGAGATTAACTCCCAGGAGAAATATTTCTCCACTGATGCAGATTCTTAACACACCCTATAATATAATATAATATAATAACACATATTCTTAGAGAGCTGCCTCCAGTACCAAAAAATCGAGCCCTGTCCAAGACCACAGTCAGGAAAAGTTAGAGGGAAAAGTCTTCCACAGACTTGCATGAAAAAATGCAGAAAGAAGCAAGCGGCACAGAGAAAGCAATGTACACAATAACCATAACAATGTAAATGGAAAAACTAAAAAAAATTGATAATCAGTGCTATAAAATTACAAAGAAATAGTGTAACCCCAAAGGAGAGGTATGAGATGAGGAGACACCTCCCCCTTAAGAGAGGGTGTAGAACACTACTTATATTTTCAGACTTTTGGGATGTACTGATGTTTTTATTCTCCATCATTTTTTTTCTTAAAAAAAATATACTCTTACATGGGATAGTTCTTTGGGAAGGGAGAATGGGGAGGAGGAGGAAAAGGAATACTGGGCCATATTTAGGTGATATAAAAACAACAACAGCAATGAAATGTATTTTTAAAAAGAAATATATGGTATTGAGGCAAAAACAAAAATTGACCAATATATAATAAAAACCATTACAAGACAATGGTATGCAAAAAAAAAAAACCCAAAAAAACCAAACAACCCAATAGTCATGAAAAGACCTGTTTTTAATTGCAACAGTGCTACCAATGAGCTGTATGACCTTCCCTCACTGAACTTCAGTATTCTCATCTATAAAATTAAGAAGCTGAACTAGGAGTTTTCTAAGATTCCTATTGCCTCC
This sequence comes from Pseudocheirus occidentalis, assembly GCA_028646575.1. Lineage (NCBI taxonomy): Eukaryota > Metazoa > Chordata > Mammalia > Diprotodontia > Pseudocheiridae > Pseudocheirus > Pseudocheirus occidentalis. The sequence continues at coordinate 299,497,867 of CM053594.1, read as the reverse complement.
AAAATTCCTTATCATTCCATAAGTTAACAACGGGAAAAGGAATCACTATTTAATAAACATAGCTGGGGTATTATGGAAAAAAAAATTTTTTTGGATTTATACCTCACACTGCAATATATCTCAAATGTATCAAGAAATTTTAAAACCAACCTATTACTAGAAGCCAATAAAAAATTTATCCCAGATACAGAAAATATAAATTTCATTATTAATAAAGAAATGAAAATTATAAACAGAGATAAATATAAAGTTTTAATATTTTAAAAATAAGCATAACAAAACCTAACACAGTATAGCAAAAGCAACAAAATGTTTATAAACAAAAACAATAAAAACATTTATCAAAAATAACTTTGTGGAGGGGAATAGAGACCTAACGTTCAGAAATGTGGGGAAGTTCCAATATGAAAACACCTTCTACCAGTGAAGACAATGGAAGTCATTTTTAACTTGCCTATGGCCACAGTGCCTGTGTAGGAGAAGTTAAGTGTCGGACCTAGCTCTTCCTGATTTCAAGGCCAGCCCTCTAACTACCACCATGCTGCCTCTTCAAAAGAAATATATCATACAAATATCCAGACTCTACTCTGTAAATGGGGTTAAAAGAAATGAATAAACATCTGAAACACAAGGAAATAAGAACAAATTATCACATAACGATGCATTAATCTAAACATCTTTAAAGTATTAATATACAACTATTAAAGTACTCCCAAAAAAGGCATTTTTGGCCGGAAAGTCAAAGATAAAGAGTGGGGAGAAAAGGGAGGGAAGGGAAGAAGCATTTACTAAGCACCTACTGTATGCTAAGCACTGTGCTAAGATACCGTGAACATCTCATTTGATCCTCACAACAACCCTATAAGGTAGGTACTATCATCTCTATCTTACAGTCATGGAAAGTGAGGCAAACAAGTTAAGCGACTTGCCCAGGGTCACACAGCTAGTGTCAGGTCTGATGTGAACTCAGTCACGTCTGATCCTTACAACAACCATAAAAGAGAGACTACAGGCATCTTTATCACCATTTTATGCATAAGGAAACTGAAACTGAGCCTCAGAGAGGTGAAAAGCTCCATGGTCACAAAGCTAATATGCCATGTACTGTATCACCACACAATCTTTAGGACTGATCCCTACAGTAAAGAAGGAAACATAATGAGGGCACTAGTGGCATGAAGCTTTATGGGAAGTGGGAAAAAGTAAAGCTTCCAACTGGGTGTAGAGGAGCAAATAAGCTGGAACTTTAAAGACAAGCTGGATTTCATAATGCAGAAAGGAGAACATCTCCACAGCAAAAGGCAAAAATCAAAGTGTGAGAGGCAGAAAAGGGCTGGGTGTTTCATCAAGGGCAGTTCATGGTCAAGTTTGGCTAAAACCAAGCTTGTGCAACACTAGGTAAAAGAAGAGAAAGAGAGACATCAAACCAAAAGGTCTTTAAATGCCAAGTTGAGTATTTGGATTTTATTTGCCAAAACATAGGGCACTGTATCATTAATGACACTTGCAGCTACTGTGGAAGTGTAAGACCAATAACACCAGCACACAGGAGGGCTGCTAACACAGGTTCTTGATCTGATTTTCTAAAGGAAAGACTGCTTTAAAAGTGTTAATAATCTTACTTTAATTAAACAATGAGGAAGATATATAAGAAGAGAGAAGTGAGTATACAAGAAAGAATACAATAGACAGGGCTCCAATTGTCTAAACAGAATAATAGAACAATTTATATCACCAGACCAGAGAGCACCAACATCTAGGTTCACAAAGGGGAGATTAGGGAGGGTGGGGGGGCAGGTCTTAATAATGGCTACCCAAAGTCTCATATGGCCAAATTACAAAGACCTCAGGCAAACATTCTTCCCATGAGTGAGTCCCAAAGCAAAATACCAATGTCCCAAGAATATATACAGTTTTGATTAATAGGCTCAGAGTCAGAAGGCATCACAACCCACATGACTCAGTGCCTAACTGGCTCAGTACAGAAAGGTATGAAAGCTTTCCGGAAAGCAACCCTCCCATAAGCAAGATTCCCCCTAACCAAGCTCCTTCCCCAAGGCAATATATATCTGCCTGAATATATATATGGGCTCTATGTGACTCAGGACGTATCACAGCAGTGAATTGGGCTGGAGCTCAAAGCAGCAAGACATACGTGATTGAAATATTTATGTACCATTAGATCTGGGAACACAGGCCCTATTTCAAGAAAAAAAGGGAACACGTGATCACATAGGCCTACTGAGGGACAGGGAAAATCTTATATTCCATGAAGCCTAGAAACACCCATTCGAGAGTAATGACATAGTTAAGAGTTGTGCAAAAGGACAATTGATATGGCAGTAGCAGGAAGGACTGACTGCAGGCAAGGGAGAAACTAAAAACAGGGAGAACAGTTCGGAGACTGCCTCAGTAGTCCATTTGAGGAGTAATGAGAGTCTCGAAGTAGAATGTTGCCCAGGGGATCAGTAAAGATGAATCAGATTTGAGAGCAAATACTAAAATATAATTAATAGGAATAGGTAATTAATGTCCTCTCCCATCAGTTCCCACATTCAAAGGTAAAACTCAGGTTTCTAAGACAGACCTGAAAATATAGAGACGATCGATCATAAGCAAAATAATCAAATTTCCTCTTTCCCCAGGTTATCGATGTAATTTTCTCCACCTTATAAAGTCTCAAAAAAAATATCCATTAACTAATTCAACCTAAGGACTCTTTCACTGTTTAACTAAACAAAAATACATTTCTCCAAAGTTTTTTAAAAAATCATTTCACAGTCTTTATTAAGGGAATGTTTGTTTTTTTTAAGTTTGGAAAGAATACAATTATTTTGTTGATTCTCCAGAAGACTGATGTAGGAATGTTTCCCACAGCGCCTCATCCAACATATGGTAGATTTATATGACTCATAAGATGGCATTGCAATGATTTCCCTGGGAAAACTAAAAACTAATAATATCTCCTTGTTTTTCTCTTTTTGCTCATGTCCAATTTAAGCTTACAAATGTTTTGCTTTAAAAAGAATTCTCTTCTTGCACCTTTGTGATCAGTTTCCATGTTCCAATTATTTGAGGTAAAGTCAAAAAGCCAATCAGGATCCTAAGAAGCCTAATTAAGTCACCCCCCAGCCTCAACAAAGGAATACAAATACAAGATCCCAAATAATAATCAATCCTACTTTAAAGACTTCTACAACAGGACATTACTCCCCTTGTTGGTTAATTCAAATGCTCACAAACTGTCCATTTTTCGGCACTAAGAGTTCCCTCTAATTCAGAGACGAATCTCTTTTTATGTCTTGGATTCCCTTGGCAATCTGGTGAAGATTACAGGCTCCTTCTCAAAATAAAGTTTTTAAATAAATGAAATATAAAAGATTATCAAGGAAACTAATTATATTAAAATCATTATCAAAAAAATTAAAATAATCAGAGGCTTACAATGCTGAGATCATTTCTAACTTTATCACTGTTAACAGCTGATCCAATGTCCTTCATTAACATGGAGAAAATACTATCTCTGGAAGGTAGTTACAGTATTTACCATTGCTCCAGACAATGAGCTCCCATCAATGTTACCTGACAGACAAAAACCTTAAGAACTATAAAAATGTATTTCTAGAAACTTAAGACAGTTTTGATTTTAATTATCACTACTATATAATTCTAAAATATTATAAAGGGACTTTACATGATAAATTTCTTAAATATCAACTATCAACATCTGCATGCAATTGAAAATATTATTACGGGGCCATTCAAAAATGTATTAAAAATTGACCAAAGGCTTGGTACTTGCACTTTTTATATGCAACTGCCTAAACACAGAATTAAGCCTGTACTCTTCCAAGATATGATTCCTTATGAGAATCCAACCTTAATTCCAGTATTTTACAACCCAAACTATTAAATACAGGAAGACCAGTTGCACCGTCCCTAAGCTGTTGATCCTATTTAAAATGTTCTTCTTTCTCCTGCCAAACAGCTTGTTTCTCCTTACCACCATTCAAAGTCCAGTTAAAGCCCAGTCTTCTTTCCAAGAAGCAATGCTATATACACGTCTCCTCCTTTTACATGTAGATGCTTCTATGGAATAACTCAACAGTCACTTGGTTTTCAAAGCAAAATAACTCTTGATTGTCAATGTTAAGGCATAAGAAGAACAACTCAGAAAATAAGGCAGTAGATAATGTGAAATTCACTTAGAATAAGTTTTTTAGATACTTTGAATATAAGTATGCCTTATATTCTGGAAATTCACAACACTTCAAATAAAATAATGATGCTGTGATGGAAATGGGTCACCAAGCTAACTCCCCTGAGTTCCCCTGCTCCAAAGTTAAAATGAAAAGCAACAGCTTGAGGAAAATTCCCCTTTTACTAATTGTTTTGGATGACAGGATGACACATTTTATGGAAGAAGATGAATGAAGACTGAGGAAAAGAGAAAAAGAAGTAACTAAATGTCTTTCACAGCATCATCTTAGGTCTTTGAAGAATTTTTTCTTTTAATCCAAAGACTGAGGTCCACAGATCCACAAAGGATCTATTCATATTTTTACTAAATTCTAAATGAAATTTTGCATTTTTTTCAATTACAAATAAGGGCAACAAACATTATTTTAAGAGAGGTTACATCTACCCATTTCCCTAGAATGCCATAGGGGTCTATGACACAAAAAAGGTAAAGAACCCCTTGTTTCAAGTTTCTGCTAGGCTTTAGGCTATATGCATGAATCAAAAAAATAAGAGCTAAGCAAGAGAATAAATCAATAAATGTAAAGTTAAGAGAGACTACAGGGAAATCCTATGGCTAATAAGCACCAACTCTAACTACTAATATGAATGACTGAATTAAAATACCTACTCAAAATACCTAATTTGGGAGTGTTATTTCACTTCCTCTTCATTAAACCTCTAGGCAATACAGAGTAATTAAGTTCAAATTATCTAAAAACTTAAAATATTTTTTCCTTTTCATTTCCTATATTTTCACAATAACATTTCTAATATAACACTCCTGGAAAAGAAGACAGACAACAGAAGAAAGGAAAGGGAGAAGCGGAGTAATAGTGGAGGAAAAACAGGGTCCTTTTTTTCTCATTTTAATACTTGCTGACAGCTAGGAGGAAAAAGTAAAATATAGATAAAATGAGATGAGTGCTTCAATTTATATGTTCTCCTTCCAGATGGTACGATCAAAGGAAAAACATAATGAAAAAATTGTTATTGGCCTAAAATCACAGTTGGATTCACACACGATTTATACAGTCACATATATACATGGCATGATTGATGTCTTCTCACAATCAGTTTCCCTGACAGCTGTCCTTGAACTATAAACCCAAAGCCAAGGGTAAAAGCACTATGAGGGCTTCTCTCCTCCTGTACCTGCCAACTCCTTATTAGGATATTCCTAAGATGGACCACCCTATCCTGATACCCTGCGAATCCTTAAGTGCCTGACATTCTTGGTTTCATGTCTTGCTATGTACTCTGATAACAGCAAATTCCCTAAAATGTTTGCATATCTGTATGTAACATACAACACACACACACACACACACACACACACACATACACACACACACACATACACACACACACACACACACACACAAATATTCCCATACATCAATGTACAACAATATGTGATTTAAAAACAAATACATTAGAAAGACTTAAAAGACACAACATGAATGGGAAGAAAAGTTTACAACAAAAATAAGTGAAATGAGAAAAAGAATGGAAAAAAAATTAGTCAGAGACCATGAAGAGAAAAGATCTAGATTAAGCAGAATGATGCAAGTTGGGAAATCACATATTAAAGGGGGGTGGTTTAGAGAAAAGAGAGAAAAAATGAATAACTATATGGGCAAAGTGATGTTACCATAAAATATTTCTTACATCTTTTAAATATTCAGTCTAATAGAATTTAATGCACATCAGTAAATCCCATCCAGGAAATAATTCAATATTCTGTCTCTCAAGGGGCCATTCTATAGATGAGCACATAGCTCTTAGAGCAAGCATACTTAGATGTTTAGCAGTAATTGCTGGAATTCATTATTTTTCTTTTAATATTATAATTCAATTGTGATGAATTTATCTAAATCTTTCCTGAATTACTGAAAAAGGAACTTTTAAACTTCTTTACAGATACATGGCCTAAAATTACATGTATAGTCTTATCAGCTATTCCCTCCCCACTTTTATCTTCCTTAAATCAGTAAATGGTAACAAGATGTCAGTTTTTTTAATTATTATTTTCTACTACCCATTTCAAACTAGCAAAAAGTTTACCATAAATATAAATTTTCTGAAAAAGAAACAAAAGAATGCACATATACTGAGAAAAATTTAACTAGACAAAAGAATGTAAAACAATAGATTGTTTGCTAAATTTCTAATCATGTACTTTGTCATGAAAATGTATAAATAAAAAAAGAAAATGCATAAATATATTATACTATATCTGAACTACATTAGGAAAACTCAAAAGTTTAGACCATATGTATATATATTAAATTTGCAAGAAAAATGTGCAAGTTTTTGTTCTTTTTGGTAATCAGGTTTAAATTCCTTCTTAGAAAAATAAGCACCTGGAAGCTGATACAGAAGGATGTTTCATCAAACTTGAGCCTGAAGGTACTGTGTCACTATCTTCATGTTGCCTTCTTAACTCTCTCTCTTTCTGCAGCTCTTCCTCTTTCTCTCTGGCTTCTAAAAATGGAACAAAAAAAGAATTCATACTTAGGCTTAAAAAATTTCAGTATTTAAAAAACAGGAAATACAGTATTTTTCTTAAAATTAACACAGACCCCAAAATACTAAAAAAAACAAGGTAAATTTCCAAATAAGGTTCTAAAATTTAAACTGCTAACACTGTAATTAAAAAGAAAATTCCATACCATGCCTTTTAACAAAATGTAAAAGCATACATACATTTACTCCAAGGCCACTGTGCACTTACAAAAGTTCTGAATATACATATACATATTTCTAAATAAGGTGAATGTTAATCTAATTCCACAGATCTACCTTTGCTATTACTTCACAAGAGACTTAATACATTCCCTTTCACTCTCTTTGTCTCTGCCATGTTTCATTATACTAATAAACAATATTTTACTCAGCTACTCCTCAATCGATTAACAACAATGGTTGTCATCTATCAGAGCACTTTACATGCTATTTCATTTGAAATACCAATGACCACAAGACTTGGGCGCTGTAACCAGTATCATCCCCATCTGATCCCTGAAAACTAGAATGAAAAAAGAAAAGCTAATGATTACATGAAACAAGAACATGAAAAATAAAGCTAAAAGATTGAAAAAAGAATAGATGAAAATGTAAAATAACATAGTAAAAACAACTGACCTGGAAAAAAGATTGAGGGAAAAAAATTTAAGGATCAATGGACCACCTGAAAGCCATGATTAAAAAAACAACAAACAATCTTGACATGAGACATCAGAACCAGAGGACAAATAGATACAGAAAGAATTCAGTGGTCACCTTCTGACAGAAACTCCAAAATCAAAACTCAAAGATATGATAGCCAAAATCCAGATATTCCAGACAAAAAAAAAAATACTAGGAGCAGGCAAAAAGAAAAAATTCAAGTACTGAAGAACCACAGTCAGGATCATGCACAATGTAGCCTTCATCTAGCAGAACAGAGACCTTGGTCTACAATAGTCTAAAAGGCAAAGAATGAACGTTTACAGCATGATATGCTGGTAAATGTTTAATAATTAGCTCTCTATGGAAAAAAATGTACACAGGACACATTTTTAAGTTTAACTTACATTAGTAACATTTTCTTTATCACCTTAAATTAAGTCTAAAGAATCAACCAAACAATACGTCAAGTACTCATTTGTAGAATTTACTGATTTCTGAAGTGTAAGAGCTTACACTGAAAACCACAATTGGTTTTCATGAGCAGGTATGAGCTAACTCCAGCACAGCTATGACTTAACAGCAAAGAATGATATCTCTAACAAAACTGAGAATAATCCTATAGAAGAAAAATTAATCTTTAATGAAATAAAGGATTTCAAGCATTCATGAGGAAAAGCAAGAGCTATGCAGAAACGCTCAAGTGAAAACACAAAATTAGGTGAAATCTAAAAAGGTAAACACAAATGAACAATGAGGAAGGACTCATCAAAAATAAACCGCTTATATTCTGCTACAGGAAGTTTACATGTCCCCTTTGAAATCTACTGAGATAGAAGTGAAGAGGTGTGTAAATGCTGGGTGGTTAAGGGATCTCATATGAGTCCCTATTGGGTTCTTGTCTGGAAAGAAATTCAATAGAACCCAAGCTGTCTTTTGGCAAAGGTATTAAGTTTACTGATATGCTGGCTTAGTAGTTGGCAGGAGAAAGGGGGGCCTGCAAAGGGATCTCGGGTAGAGTTATAAAGTTTTACACTCTGCAGCGGGCAGGAAAAGGTTAAGGGAACCTGCAAAGAGTTTGGGCTTGAGGGACAGGATTTATAACCCTAAAACTATGGGTCAAAGGCTAATTATGCTAACTAAGTGGGCAAAGGTGGAGTAAGGGAGGAGTTAGGGAGTGGTCTAGGAGTTGTCTAGGAGTGCTTAAAGGGACATGCACTTTTTTATCAACTGCACATGCGAATTACCCATGATTCACTGGTAAATTTCTGAGGGCTGGGCAAAAGGGAGGTGTGGTTTTATGCTTGACACATCACTAGGTCATTGAGTTGGTCATGGATGTATGACATATGGCCAATATGGCTTTGGGAGGATAGTTTTGACTGTTTCCAAGTCTGGGAACTTAGCCTGTTTAGCGATTCAGATGTACCATACTGAGACAGAGTTATCTCCTGATAAAGTTGCTCAAGGCTTTTGGGTGCAGCTGGGTACTTAGAACAAAGGGGCTATGCATTTCTCTAAGGGTTTGTTTATAAAAACTTTTGAAACTTTCTCAGGGGCTTGTTTCTAGGCAGATTTTCTGGCTAAGGGAAGACTTTCAGGCTGGGGGAAGGGGAGAAGCAGGGTTTATGCCTTTATGGCAGGGGGAAAGTGTGACTTCTACAACTTTACACAGGTTTGTTACAAACTGATGTTACATACATAGGTACCTGAACATAAGGGAGATTTTTACAAATTGGGGTTACAAACAAAAGCATCCCAAACCACATCAGAAGGTATGGGCAATGTTGGCATATCCTGGCAATCTTAAAAGAAGAACGGAAAAGGAGGGGAAGAGGAATATACTGAAGATGGGAGAAGAAAGATAAGACAGAAAAAATTCAGGATAAATTATTTCACATAAGTGACTGCTGAAGCAGAAGCCTATATAAACAAAGAGAAAAGGGTAGGAGGAGGCTGACATGTGAACTTCACTCTCATCTGAACAGGTCAAAGAAAGAAGGAATACATACACACACACACACACACACAAAGAGCAGCTGGGTATAGAATTATATATCATTCAAAAGGGAATGGAGGAAAAGGAGAAACAGGAGAAGGAAAATTATAAGGAGGTTGGATTGAGAGGGAAGGGGGGTGGGGGGAGACAGTCGGTCCGGGACCGTGTGCCGCCACCGCTGCTGCCATCATTCCAGCCAGTCGGGCTTCGGACCCCAGCGTCACCCCAGGAGCCCAGTATTAATTCCAGAGTTTAAGAGCCGGAAGAGACCACCTCTTCATTCTAGGAAACTATCATCTATTTCAATCCCCTCATTTTACAGTTTCTGCTGCTAGGTGAGGATCCATAATGGGAGATAAGCCGATTTGGGAGCAGATCAGATCCACCTTTGTGCAACATTACTACCAGTTATTCGATAATGACAGAACTCAATTAGGAGCAATATATATTGATGCATCTTGCCTTACATGGGAAGGGCAGTAATTCCAAGGCAAAGTAGCCATCGTCTAGCCTTCCATTTCAGAAAATACAGCACAGCATCACAGCTCAGGACCACCAGCCCACCCCTGACAGCTATATACTCAGTATGGTGGTGGGGCAGCTGAAGGCTGATGAAGACCCCATCATGGGATTCCACCAGATATTTCCATTAAAGAACATCAACGACGCTTGGGTGTATACCAATGACATGTTCAGGCTAGCGCTGCACAACTTTGGCTGAGCCTCTTCTTCCCAAGGCACCCACGCTGTTTCCTTCTCTCTCCTTTTCCTGATATTATTCACATTTCGTCTCCCCAGCCCCCTCAGAACACTCCAAATATCATACACAAGCCTGCAAGGCCGCGGTGGGTGGACACAGCGGTGGTGGCAGTGGCATCACTGTTTGGGTGTGTTGTGCATAATGTTTGGATGTTAAACTAGCTCCATCTGACAGGAGAAGTTTGTGTTGTACCAGCGCATGTCTTAGAAAGACTAAGTAATGCAAAAGGTTGTCTTTTTTTTTTTAATGTACTGACAAGTTGCTCTAGTAACCCAAAGAAACGCAGGAGAAAGCAGCAGCTGCGTGTGCAGCCCAGATCTTAATTTGTTCAGATGTTCCAATGCCTCATTATACAATAAAACCATGAAAATTAAAAAAAAAAGGAGGTTGGATTAATGAAGCAATTAGTCCTAAGCAAAACAAACTCTAAAAAAGGATGTACTAGGGCAGCTAGGTGGCACAGTGAATAGAGCTTTAACCCTAGAGTCAGGAGGACCTGAGTTCAAGTCTGACCTCAGCCACTTAACACTTACTAGCTGTGTGACCTTGGGCAAGTCATGTAACCTAATTTTCTTGCTTTCCTCCCTCAAAAAAAAAATTTATAAAAATATTTGCCTCTTTTTGTGGTAGCAAAGAACTGGAAACAAAGGAAGTGAACTGGGGAAGGAATGAACAAATTATGGTATATAAATGTGAAATGTGCTATAAGATACGATTAAGAGAATGGTTTCAGAAAAACTCGGGAAGATTTGTATGAACTGATATGCAGTGAAGTGAACAAAATCTGAATAATGAATACAACAACAATAATGCTGTAAAGACAAATAATTCTGAAAAATTCAGAAACTCTGATGAGTGTAATGACCAACCAGGATTCCAGAGGTCTCATGATGAAACACACTACTTAGTTAAAAGACTCATGGTACAGAATAAGACATATAGGCATTTATATTTTTTATTTTTGACATAGCCAATGCAAACAAATCAATGATTTCATAAAAACAAAAAAAATTAAATCAAAAGACTGAAAAAATAGAACATTTAAAATATCTGGCATCAAAAATCACCAGGAAAATTGATCAAGGAGAGATAAATTAAGTTTATGCACTATATTTTAAGAAATAGTCAATTAAAACTGCACACATCAATCAGAACCAGAGGACAATAAAGAGAAATAGAAAGAATCCATAAATTATCCCAACAGGAACCCCAAAAAGAAAATGATAACACTTGACAACAGATTGAACATGAAGGATTCAAAATGTGCAAGACAGAAATCAAGGCTGACACTAAGGTTTGTGGGGCAGGGTGACCTGCAGGATGGTGGGGTGCTCAATGGGGCTACCCCAGGATAGCATCTTTTTCTCTGGTAGAAAAGCATGTAATGTGTAGTCTTAGTTGCCATGGGTGTGGAGAGGTCACACACTGCTACGTGACAATGCATAAGTGTTGTTGTTACATTATAAACTGTTTTCCACGTTTTGCTCATTTCATTCTACATCAGTCTACAAGTTTCTCTGAAGCTGTGTCTTTCTTCCATTTTTGCAGCACAATAATGTTCCATCAGACTGACAGACCATAATTTGTTCAGTCATTTCCTAAATAATGAATACCCTCTTAGATTCCTGTTTTCAATAGTAATAGGAAAACTGAAAAGGCAGGAAGGTTGCAGGGCAAAGGAAAGATAATGTGTTCTACTTTGGACATGATGAGTTTAAGATGCGTATAGTGCTTTTTTTTTTTTTTTGAGGGCAGTTGGGGTTAAGTGACTTGCCCAAGGTCACATGGCTAGTTTTTATGCTAAGTGTCTGAGGCCGGATTTGAACTCAGGTACTCCTGACTCCAGGGCCAGTGCTCTATTCACTGCGCCACCTAGCCGCCCCGCGTATAGTGCTTTTAATTCAAGATATCCAAGAATCCATTTGGTGATGTGAGACTGGAATTCAACAGAAAGGTTAGGACCAGATATATTGATCTAAGAATTATCAAAAATGACAACTAAACCCAATGAAGCTGATAGGCTCATCAAGCAAGATGTAATTATTAATCAAAATATCAATGGACTACTCCATAAAGTTACAAAGAAAGTTAGGTGGAACTATATACGATAAAAATCTATAATAATATGCATTCCCAAATGAAGAAATAGCCAAATGACAATTTTAGGAAGAAGAAATATAAATTATTTCTAAATAATTAAAATTTCGGGGTGGCTAGGTGGTACAGTGAATAGAGCACTGGCCCTGGAATCAGGAGGACCTGATTTCAAATCCAGCCTCAGACACTTGACATTTACTAGCCGTGTGACCTTGGGCAAGTCACTTAACCCCAAATGCCCTGCCTTTACCTCCAAAAAGCAGAAATAAATAAATGGACAAATGAATGAATAAATAAATGAATGAATGAATGAATGAATGAATAGAATTTCACTTTCTATTAAATGGAGAATGCAAATTAAAAGGGTAAGGTCCCAGAAGGCATGCAAATGGCAAACACAGAATAAAACAATAAAATTCACTTTCATTCATAATGGCAAACAGAATAAAACAATAAGATTCACTTTCATTCATAAAATACTTTCATCGTCTTGTTAGTGGGTCTATATAGAGCTGAAATTCTGGGGAGACCAAAATTGATACCCTTTAACTCTCTAATCAATTTATATCTCCCACTGGAGTTGATCAATTAATTCATCAATGAAGTTAAAAATCCCAGAAAATCCATAAAAGCACACTTTAAAATACCATTAAGCTGTGAACATTCAATAATGGAAAATTTGGTCAGACCTCTATCTTCTGTTCAGTTGCAATTTTTATCATATTCAAAAAAAGTTACTGTGAAATAGTCTGACACAAGTCGAACTTTTTGCAAGTTCATGTTGCTTCCACTGTTTTTTTCATATTTTGGGAGGTGAGAGTTCCAATAATCTTCTGTCATCCTTAGTGATTTACAAATGAGCTTGTACTCTGAACAGAGAGTAAGGGATAGCACGCGAGGCTTAAAACAATAACCAGGAAATATCAAAAGAACCAGAAGAATAATCTAGAGCAACAATATCCCTAGCATGCACAGTAGGCCCTCTATAAAGGATTTATGGCAGGCTATAAATGAGAATCACAAAAGGTGAGAAGTTACAGTTGGTTTGTTCTTTGTACTAGTGGCAGCAATATTTACATCCATGAGATTTACTTAATTTGAAATATTACAGAAGTTTAAAAATCATATACAATTGTTCAAAAAAAAGCATTACATACATCTTTAAAACTAAAAATTAAACTAGCCATAAACATTTTTATGGCTAACATGACAAAACAGGAAAATGATAAATGCTGGAGAAGATGTGGGAAAATCAGAACACTAATGCACTGTTGGTGGAGTAGTGAATTGATCCAGTCATTCTGGAGAGCAATTTGTAACTATGTCCAAAGGGCTATAAAACTGTGCATACCCTGTGACCCAGCAATACCACCTCTAGGGCTTTATCACAAAGAGATCATCCAAATGGGAAAATGATCCACATGGACAAAAAGAGCAGCTCTTTTTGTGGTGGCCAAGAACTGGAAACTGAGGGGATGCTCATCAATTGGGGAATGGCTAAACAAGCTGTGGTATATGAATGTAATGGAATACTATTGTGCTATAAGAAATGAGGAGCAAGCAGATTTCAGAAAACCTGGAAGACTTAAATAAACTGATGCTGTGAAGTGAGCAGAACCAGTAAAACATTGTACACAGTAATAGCCATAATGCATAATGACTAACTTTGATAGACTTATCTCTTCTTAGCAATGCAAGGGTCCTTGGATTCATGATGAAAAATGCTATCCACACCCAGAAAAAGAACTATGGAGTCTGAATGCAGATTGAAGCATATTTTTTGTTTGTTTGTTTCTTCTTTCTCGTGCCATTGGTTCTAATTCTTCTTTACAACATGACTAATGTGAAAACAGTTTAAATATGAATATAGATCCTATATCAAATCACACGCCATCTTGGGGTAAGGAGAGGGGAAAGATAGGGAGAAAATTTAGAACTCAAAATCTTACTGAAGTGAATATTGAAAAATAAATTAATTAATTTTAAAAAGACATTGTTAAAGTATTTAATAATAACTGTGTACTATTATGCGATTGATAGCATTTAACTTAAACAAATATAAATGCAAGTATCTAAACTTACCCAAAACTTTTCTACTTCTTTCCACAGCAGTTCTTCGGGTTTGCTCAAACATGGCTTCCAAGTCAAATGTCCTGGCTTTCTTTCCTAAAATGGAGGGGGATGGATGACAAAGAAAGCTGAAACTACACAGTAAATAAAATTTTTGATTAGTCTAATTTACAGCATAGTACAGGATGGCCACAATGTATCACAACAAAGTGTTCAATGCACAATAGATGGCCCTCTAGCCTCCAAGTTATCACTTCTTTAACCTAGAAATCCTGGACCTGCTGGGGGAGGAACACGGAGGAGGTAACTGTGTTTGTCTGTTTTAAGGGGGAGAAGAGGGAAAGCAGCAATTATGTCTCTGAATTAAAGAAGTTAAGAACCACTCCCCTGAGTACTATATTTCTCAAAGATGTGGACCAAGCCAAAAAACAGCCTAAGCACATATAAAATAAAGGTAATAGCAAATTACTTACTTCAAAGTATGGCTACACTGCTCAAATGAGATAAATGTATGTCAAGTATTCTAACATACTTGAAGGTTCTCTATGTTAGCTATCAATGCTATGTTCATACATCTTCAGAGCCTTTGGACCCCACAGAGGTAAACAAAAATAGGAAGGATAGGAGGAGAGTTAGAAAGGAAAATAACCTTTTGGCAAAATACTTTCTATTACAGATAGCCATTTCTGTTTTTGCAGGCTACAAGCATGTTGGAAAATATTATTTTCCCTTGTGCAACCTGGCAGTACCCAGAAAATACAGGTGGTAGTGGTGGTGGTGATAGCAATAGCAAAAGTAAATAAGAGAGGCAACATGAAACAGTCAAGAAAACACAGGCTCAAGTTCCACCTGTGACATATAATAGCTGTGAGACCCTGATCATTTAACCTCTCAATGCCTTAGGTCAGTGTCTAAGACTGGAAGTTTGCAGAGCAGGTGGAAGGAATTTCCTTACTCTGAGTTCCTTATACCAATGAAATCACAGGGCAAATACAAATGATAGTGCTGCTGTACTCAAGTACTCAATACTGATGTACTAATATTGAAGAATTTACTATGGGTTATTCAATCACAGCACGTTAGAGATAAAGGGAACTATAGAAATTATCCAGCATGAACTCTTACCCAATGCATGATTCCAAACACAATAGCATAGTCATAAAGCAGCTTTGGTTTTTCACCTTTTCTCTGAGTCACTTTTAGGAACAATGGCATGCATGCATGCATGCATACATATACATACACACACACACAAGGATGTTTGGATGTGGAGCCCATATCTATTGCCATAAAAAAAAAGGGGGGGTGTGGATGAATGGAATCTTAAGTTGCTCAGACTGTTAGGAATATACACATACATACACATACACATATATACACATATACACACATATATGTATATATGTATATATCCCCAGCACCTATCAAATTACTTAGCACAGAAGGCACTTTTCACATTTATTAATGTTTGTTGACGGCTAATATGGAAATATGTTTTGCACGACTTCATCTGTATAATTGATATCATTTGCCTTTTCAATGGGTAGTGGAGAGACAAGAGAGGGAGATAATTTAGAACTCATTTTTTTTACATGAATGCTAAAAATAAATAATAAATCTTGTGGAAATAAAAAATAAATGTTTGTTGACTGACGTCAAACATACACTCATAAATATGCATTTCCCTTTACGACTAGTAAGGGATGAGGTCACAGCAGCAAGCCATCAAGTTCAGTTTTTGCTGCAGTTTTCCTCACGGAGATAGAGATGCCTCTGCCATATATCTATACTTCATAGAGTTCCTATATATCCCCAATCTACCCGTAGTTCTAGGGTCTGCAGAATCTGCCTCCCCTGCCTGCTGTGCTCCCTGCACCCTATTCCCCACACCCACCCACCCCTTCTCACTCCTCCCTCTGCTCCTCCCTCTCCCCCACCTTTTCTTCCTCTTATCCCTCCTTCTCTTCCTTTTCCTTCCCCCATCCTTTTTCCTCCCTCCCCCTCCTCTCTCATCCTCCTCTTTTATCCTCCTGCTCCTCCCTGTCCTTCCTCCTTCCCCTTGCCCTCCTCCCCAAGCCTTACTCCCGCTCCCCCAGCCAAAGGCCGGCCAGAAAATGGGCAGGTACGAGCTGTCAGGGGGTGCGTGCGCCAGGGGGCGGCTCTGCGGACGTGGATGGGTGACCTCCACTCCAAGAGGAGGAGTTGGGGCTACCCTGCGGTCCCGGGCACCCAAGCCCCACTGGCCGCTCTTCCCCCACCCGGGCTCTCTCGGGGCTCCTGCAGCGCCGCCCCGGCCCCGCTCCCCCAAACTCACCGAAGCCGGTGAAGCCCATAGTGGAAGCCAACTCCGGATCGGCCGCCGGCGCGTCTGTGCCTGTGAGGCGGGAGGGAAGAGAAAAGGGAGCCTCGTTATGGCCGCTCTGTCTGTCCCGGGCCGCCCCTGCCCCCGCCCGGAGACTGAACCCACCATCACCGCCTGTAGATGATTCCATGACGGCTCCCAGGACAGGTATAAACCTAAACCCCACACGCTCTCCCAGGTCCGCACAGCCGGGCGGAAGTGTATTCGCAGTAGAGCGGAAGTGCCTTCGCAGCCGGGCGGAAGCGTCTCCACAAAACAGGAAATGGTACCACTGACAACTAGAGACGACTCTCCTGGCAGAAGAGCAAAACCGCGGCTCCTCATACAGCGCCGCCCGGCGGGAACGGCGAGTAATGGAGCAGGCTCAGGAGATTTCTGTAACTGGTGGTGTGCTGGGCTCAGGCAATGAGGAAGCAGCCGCGGAACAGCCTTCTGCCCTCAAGGAGCTGCCATTCTTTCCCAGGAGCCTACATGTACTTACATGTATAAGTATACAGAATAAATTATAAGTAGGATGGGGAAAAGGAAAAAGGGAAGGAATGCTCAGTAAAGGCTCCTCCATCTGTCTGAGATTTGAAGGAAGTAAGGGATTCCATGAGACAGAGAAGAAGGAAAGGTGCATCAAGCAAGGGGTACTTCCAGTGCAAAGGCTCATAGACAGGAAAGTGGCGAGTGAGGAACAGCAAGAAGACCTGGGTATGGAGTGCAAAAAGGGGAGTCAGGCATAGTGAGGCTGGAAAAATGGGTTTGGACTAGGTTGTGAAGGGCATTAAAAGCCAGAGAGGAGTTCATATTTTTATTTGCCACCAGCTGTTCTCCTTGGCATCAACTCCATTCCCCCACCCCAACCCTCAGTCTCTTTTCATTTTTCATTACATTCAATTTGTGTGTTGACCATCCCCACCCCACCCCCATTAGACTGTAAGCTTGAGAGCAGGGACTGGCTTTCTTATTTGTATCCCTAGCACTTAGCCCGGGAAACGGCACAAAGCAGGTGCTTCCTACATAAGGGGATGAATGGGACCAGGCATTCTCAGCTATGTGGAGGCTGGATAGGCATGAGAAGAGATTTGTGGCCAGGAGTAGAATTAGGCTGCCTTTGCAATAGTCCAGGCAGAAGCCAAGAGGGTGGAAGTGAAGGTGATGGCCATGTGCATCAAATTGAGATCAAATTGAGAGAGATTGTAGGGGGATAAATGGCAAGATCTGACAGCTGATTGGTAATGTAGGGGCAGAGAGTGGCCCTACATCCCTGCACTAAGCTGAAAAACCATGATTTTGTTTATTCTGGACCAGCAATTTTATCTATGTAGGGAAATCCCAACTGAAGAAACTCTCTCCACCAAAGCAGATCAGTGGTCTTAGAGAGCTGCCTAGGGCACTGACGGGTTAAGTGACTTGTCCAGTGTCACACTTCTAGTGTGCAGCAGAGACAGGTCTTGAATTCAGATCTTCTGACTCAATGGCCTGTTCTTTTTCCACTCTGTAACATAGCTTCTCTACAATCATATAATTTTAAAATACAATAATGTGTAAATAAGTAGCTTTACTTTTATAAAACATTCTTAAACCTTCAAGAAAAGTAGTAGAAGCACAGTTATACCAGTTTTGCAGATGAGGAAAACAAGACTCCAAAAAGTGAATTAACTTACTTTAAGTCACATAATTGGCTGAGCTATTAGAACCAGCTTTAGTTACCCCAGATGACTTTTCCATTAAATCATGTTTATGTTTAAATTATTAATGACAATATTAAGATAACATTTTAAATTTCCACTTCACTTTAAAAGAAGTCAATATTTCAGAGGATTTTTCTTAATTTTCAAAACGTTTGTTAAGTGTTATGTAATAAGCACTGTGTTAGGGTATCAGGGTAATATAAAGATTATAGATGTGATGATGCAAATCCACTCCAGTATCTTTGCCAAGAAAACTTCAAAATGGGGTCACAGAGAGTTGGACACAACTGAAATGGCTGAATGATAAATGATACAAATACAAATTTGAGTATGAAAAGTACACTTGAGGAGTGAAGAATACCAAGAAGTCATATGAGAAAGATCACTTTCTGCTCAGTCTGAAAACTGCTATTAAACTTGAGTTTCACAATAAGTATGTGAAAATATTTGATAACAGAAAAATTGATGCACAGATAGGTTCCGAGTTACCTTTGGCTATATATAGACTTAATGACTGATCCTTCCTGGAGAGCTAAAATAACCACGCTAATAATATTTGTGAGGACTACCTCTGGATAAAATTGTGAAATATGTCACAGTCCTCTATTTCCTACACCTTTTCTCACAAGGTAAATATATTCTTGATCCAATCTAAGACAGAAAGAAGTTCAAAAGGGAACACAGCCAAGCAAAGTTGGTACTACCATATTCACCATTTATTAAGCATCTTTAGGAGCAACATATCATCCATAGTATGTACAAAGACAATAGGAAAAATATTTGATGAAGTGAAAATAATTTGGAAAATGAATAAACAAGTTTTCACAAATCAGTATATAGCATATCACATCTTTACAAGTATGCAAGTGACTAAAAAAAAAATATGAGATCCTGTTGTGTTTGTAAGCTATAGAAAAAGCATTTGATTCCATAAAGCAAAATGTTGCTTGAAAGGCTTCCTTCAAACAAGAGGTTTCATACATATGTTAAAATTATACAATATTCCTCAAAAGATACAGCAGAAATAACGTTCTATGATGTCATGCTTATTAATTTTGAACCAAGACATGAAAGAGAAAGACATATGTTCATGAGAGGTATTTCCACTGTCATGAAGAGTTCCTAGTGCAGAGTCCAAATCAGCTCTGGTACTCTACAAATGACAATCCTCCAGATGCTACTGTTTTATATCAAAGCCCTGAAATATTGCAGAAGTCCTAAATTTAGTTCATAATGCCTCAAAAAAGTTCAGCCTGACTCTGTCCGCTGTCCTCAGGAAAAAAAAACAAGGGTGCCTGTTGTCCAGACTACAATGGGCAAATGGATCAATACCCTTTATAGTTAGTCCATCAGTGCCTCTAATTTTGGACATATATTCCAGTTGGATAATGAGTTGGGCACATAATTGAAAAGGAAGAAGGGAGCAGACCAGATTACTTTTGGAAAAGTACACACTATTATGTGATAACTAGAAATACAAATATCCATGAGGTCTAAGAAAGGACATTTGAGAAAAACGTAACACAAGAGACGACATTTGAGTTAAATTTAAAAGTATGTTTGGGAACTCACTGGGTGAAGCGAGAATGACTATTTCAAGAGTGAATATGACAAGAATCCCCATACATTTTCCTGAGAATTCTGGCGCTGCTACTTTTGGGTACTTTTTTTCAGGATCAGTATGCAATATTTTTTATCATCACTTATACAAATCCCACTGAGGCCAGCACTTTCTATTCACTGACAATGAAAGCCATGATAATAGCCAGTATCTATGAAGCTCCTTAAGCCATTATACAGTGCTGCTTATATACTGGCCTTACATATAATGTCTCATTTGATTCTCACAACAATCCCAGGACACGGGAGCAATTTTACAGAAGAAATGGTCAAACGGAGGTTGTGATTTGCCCAACAATACACTGCTAGTAATTATCTGAGGCAAGATTTCAAATCAGGTTTTCCTAACTCCTTCCAAAGTCCAGGACTCTAGTCAATGTACCACCTACTTGCATCAAGCTCCAATCGCAAAGCATATAATCAAGACATACAGATGATGATTGAACCCATGCAAGCTGATGAGATTAACAAGTCAGAAAGAATAGAGAGAAAAGAGAAGAGAACCCAACACAAAGCTTTGGGACTTACCTGTACTTTGATGCCAAGATATGGAAGAAGATCCAGCAAAGGAGACCAAGAAAGGAGTGGTCAGAAGGGTAGGGGGAGAACTCACAGAAGAGAGCAGTATCACAAAAACTCAGAGAATATCCTGGAGGAAAGGGAAATCAATGATGTTGAATGCTCCAAAGCAATCAAGAAGAATGAAGAATGAGAAAAAGGTATCAGATTTGGTAATTAAGAAATCATTAACAGGGAGGCTAGGTGGTACAGTGAATAGAGCACCAGCCCTGGAGTCAGGAGGACTTGAATTCAAATTCGGCCTCAGACGCTTGACACACTTACTAGTCATGTGACTCTGTGCAAGTCACTTAACCCTCAACTGCCTCCAAAAAAAATCAAAAAATAAAAATAAATTTTAAAATATTAAAAAAAATCTTTAGTGACTTTGGAGACAAGTTTCAATTGACCACCATATAAATGGTGAGAAGTGAGTAACAGCAGAATAAATGGAAGCAACAAATATAGACAGTTTTGTCTAGAATTGTTACTCATAATAAAAATAGTATATAGACAACAGAAAGGACATGTAGACATATTACAATAATGCCATATTTTGAAATTTCACCAGAATAAATCAATTGCAATAAAAGGAAAACCAAAAAATGTCCTTAAAGCACCTTCATTAGCAAACTTAGCAAGCAGAGAGATGTGATAACCAAGGGCAATACAAGTTTAGATGATAAACTCTCTTCTAAAATCTTATGGAGATGGATAATAGAATTTTATGAGCAGTATCACTCATAAAATAGAAAAGCAATGCAGTGTAAGACTAGTTTAAAGACAGCTTGCCAACAGATGCAACCAAGTAAAAATCATTCCAAAGATATTTAAAGATCAAAATGGAAGGGCAAAAAGAAGAAAAATGGGAAAAAAAAATCTGCAAAATGTTTTATAGCAAGTTTTGTTCAGCATCAATTAAAGTGGAGCTACCACACTTGGACTCTGGACACCACAGCTTTAGATGCACTTAATAGAGGAAATAGAAATGGTTGAAAAAAGCTAAGACAAGAAAAGCAACTCAAATACAAAGTGGACCTGCATGACATCTTCATTAAAAGTAACAACACTGTCACAATTAAGGAATTGATTCGTAGAGTATCCAACAGAGAGAAAAATAACAGAACAAAATCATAGACATTATTTATACAAGAAAGGGCAACCAAAAGACTATCAGCAGCTACTAACCTGTATGCTTCCTTTCACATCTATATAAAAATTTTTATGTGAATAATCTACATTCATATTGAGGGCATCCTCAGTGATAGTATTATCAGGGAGTAGGCAAGCTTTCACAAATGATATTCCTCAGTAGAACATGGGGCACCTAGGTAGCACAGTGGATAAACACTGGGCCCAGAGTCAGAAAACCTCATCTTCCTGAGTTCAAATCTGGCCTCAGACACTTACTAGCTGTGTGACTTGGGTAAATCATTTAACCTGGTTTGCCTCAGTTTCCTCATCTGTAAAATGAGGAGGAAATGGCAAACCGTTCTAGCATCTTTGCCAACGAAACCCCAAATGGGGTCAAAAAGAGTCAGATTTGAGCGAACATTTCCTATCAAATAAAAAACATTTATTAAGCGCTTGCTATGCACTAGACACTGTCCTAAGCACTGTGGATACAAAAAGAGGCAAAAGACAGTCTTTGCCTTTGAAGAGTTCTCAGTCTATAATTCCCTCCCTGTTGCCTCTACTAGACTGTTTCATCCCTTCAGACTATTACCCTATAGCTTTCCTCCTTTTCTCAGCCAAACTCCTAGAAAAAGTTATCAATAGTAACTTCCTCTATCTTTCTCACTAACTCCTCAAACTTTTGCAATATGACTTCTGACCTCATCACTCAACTCAAACTGTTCTTTCCAAAGTTATTAATGCCTTCATTGCCAAATCTGATTATATTTTCTTAGTCCTCACTCTGCTTGACCTTTCTGTTCCCTTAAACACTATTGACCACCTTTCCTTCTGTATACTCTTTCCTGTCTGGAGAATAGCCCACTCCCCACAGCCATTATCAAAGTGAACAGAACTTGGGGACAAAAGGCCCAATATCCTCTCCACCACCACCACCAATGACCAACTGCTGCCAACTGGCAGGTGAGCCCACAATCCCTAGTCAGAGAAGTACATAGTTCCCCCAGACCATTTGTCCTGCTTCCAGCCCAGCTTCCACAGCTGGGAAGTATCCCAGGGAAGTAACTTCTGGAAAGATAAGCTTTGACAACTGCTGCTGTAGGTGCTGTAAACCCCCACCTCCTCAGCAGCCACAGCTACTGAAAACCTGGAAAAGGAAGTGCTCGTCATAAGAATCATTTGCACTGTCGAATAGTTTGGGATCAGAAACATATGTTATTGTTATTGTTATTTTCAGGAAAAATTTGTACACAGTCACAGATACATCATATGTGTGATGACTAATTTTGAAAAACTGGACGCTTCTCAGCATTGCACAGTTAAAAGACAACTATACAAATCTCAGGATGGAAGAAGATGTCTACATTCAGAAAAAGATCCAGAACGATCAGAGTTTAAAAGGAGACTGAAGCAATGCATGCTATCATTCTTTTCGATGTTTGGCTTTTGTTTCTCTTTTCTCATTGTTCACTCCATTGGATATAACACCTATTCAACCAGACTATTGTACAATGTGAAGGAGTTTGTAGATCCTATACATGATTGTATGTCACCATGGCGAGGGTGGGGGGAGGAGAGGAAGGGAAGAAAAATCTGAAACTCAAGTGACTCTGGAACTGAATCTCGTAACCTAAAAGTAAACAAACAAGTCAATAAAAAAATTAAAAAAAAAAAAGAAGTCTAAGTGGCCAACTCTTCAATGGATATGGGAAGTCCACAAGTGTATATTGCACCCGTTTCAGACTTTTTCAAGGTACTGATCTCTGCTGTAATTTTCTCTTTCGTTTTGTCTTTCAGGAAAAAAAATAACGATAACAAATAATACTTGTTATATCAGATGGTTCTCTGGCAAATGAAATGATATTGGGGGAAAATATGATGAAATGACAGCAAAGACTTTTTCAAAAAACTAACTTCTAAAGGAGGAAAATAACTAGGGTGAGAAAAAAATCAGGAAAAGCTTTGCAATAGAGTTAAACACAACTGAGCTGTTCTTAGAAGAAAAGTTAGAGATTAGATACTGCATGAGGTGAGGTTGATGGGGAAATATTAGGCATCAGGAAATGACCGATGCAAAATATTCCTGGAAAGATATCCCGGAAACAAACTGTGGAAAGACTTAAATGCCAAGCTCAAGTTTGTTGGGGGGGTTTTCCTAGAAGCAATAGAAAGCTACTGGAAATTTGTTAGTCTCTCTGTTGAGAGGACAGGGGAAGGTGATATGGTCAGATACAGTTTTTAAATAACCAGCTAGGTTGGAAACTAAGTGGAAGAGAGGCTAGAAGGGAACAAGATTGGAAAAAGAAAGACCAGTTAATTAGGAGGCTACTACAAGAGTTTAGCTCTCTAGTAAATAAGTGATCAAGGCCTGAACTAAAGTAGAAATTGGATAAGTGGAGCAAAGGAGAGATACAAAAGACATACAAGTGATAGATTTTGCCATATGATGAGAGGGTACAGGAGGGTGGTAATGTGAAAGCCAAAAGAACAATAATTTTCATTAATTTCCTAAAATCTATAGGATCTTCTTTGTCAATAGTTGACCTACACGGGAATCTAAATGGAAACATTCTAGCAATTACTGGGAAGGGTAATGAAAATTAACAGGTTTTAAAGGAATAAACAAGAATTTATATGTCCACCACATGAGCTGAGTGACTGTAGAGTTTTAGCCAAGGTTATGTGCAGCTTCCTGGCTCTATAAGATGCAAATCACTGCTTTCAAATTCACTAGTAACAAAAGGAAAATGGTTTTCCATCAATTATTACAAGCTTCCGGGGCAGCTAGGTGGCGCAGTGAATAGAGCACTGGCCCTGGAGTCAGGAGTACCTGAGTTCAAATCCGGCCTCAGACACTTAACACAAAAAAACTAGCTGTGTGACCTTGGGCAAGTCACTTAACCCCAACTGCCCTCCAAAAAGCAAAAAAAAAACAAAAAACAAAAAAAAACAAGCTTCCTATACTACCAATCTTTGTCCCTGTTTCTTTGGGGCTCTGCAACTGTAAAATGGCTTATTAATGGCGTGTCTTAAAAATAGCAGACATTATAAACAGCAGAAAATTCTTCCTATCAGGCAATTTTATAATTCTACAGGAAAGGCTATAACTTTTTGTGTTTCAGAAGATGCAATTAGCTCAAATAACTGTAAACTTTATTCCATGCAATCACTTCTCTAAAATTTATTTAACACTGAATTTCATTAAAATTATTATAAATTTTTATGCTTTCATTTTGTTTCAAAATAACAAACAAATACAAATCAAACTTATGGTATGCAGAATACAGTAAGTGTTCAATAAATATCTGCTGAAATCGAAAAAAAAACCATACAGTTTTACTAGGGATATGGCATTAAAGATGATTCGTTAGCATCTGCTTTACCTCTGTATCCTAAAGACCATAAGACCTTCCCATCAATCTTGCAGCTGAAACGTCCCATAGGTTTCATGGCCTCCATCTGAAGGGGAGCACTTAAGCATGGAGATATCTTGGGTTTTCTATTTGCATACTTCACACTTATCACAGTTCTTCATTTTGTAAATGCTTTCCCATTCATTCATTTTTTGTGATATACTCTTGTGGTTCTTTTATATGTCTAGTGGCTCCTCAGTCTCTTTGGCTCATTCGTCACCCATATGACACCTCTTAACTAAGAGTATGTCACAAGGCTCTCTATTGGAGCCCTTTCTCTTTTTTCTCTGCTGTTTTTCTCATTGTTCTCATCAGTTCCTATGGATTTGATTATCTCCCTGCCAGTGACTCAGTTCTATATATCTAACCCCAACCTTTCTCTTAAACTTGGTCCTATATCACCAATTGCTGATTGAGTATTTCAAACTGTATGTCCCAGAGATATATCAAATCCAACACATCTAAAACAGAATTCATTATATTTCCCTCAAAGCGCACCCTTCTTCTGAACTTCCCTATCCCTGCTAGAAGCACCACTATTCTTCTAGTTTCTCAGGTTCATAACCTGATTGTTGTCTTTGACTTGTCATTTTCCCTCCTTCCACATGTCCATCAATTTGTCAAATCTTGCCTGGGCCTGGGAGAAGGAAGGATTTGGGAAGAAAGAGAAACACAGCATTCCATTGGGCCCCCTCCACCAGTCCCCTGACCAAGGAAGGAGAGACACACCACACCTGTCTCTTGCCTGGCCTGCTGGGGAAAAAAGGACACCATTTTTGTCTTTGTATCAACCACCCTTAGCACAGAGCCTGAGCATAGTAATTTAGGAATACTGTTGATTGATCTGTATTCATATTGTTTTTCCATAGAAAAACATCTATGGGCAAGGTCTACTCTTCATAGCTTTGTGTCAGGGCATCCTCTGATCGAAGCAAGAATGTCTACCCAGTTCATAGTCAGCAAGCCCTCGATTAAGACTGCTGGTTGATTTGATTTAGAAATGAAATACTTACCTCTTGGAATAATAATGCTAATTTTATTATTGTATATTTGCATATTTATATATAAAATTCATAGGTCTATATATATAGTACTTTTATACTTAATGTAAAATATATATAATATACATAATATAAAAATATATAACATACATAAAATGTATTTTATTACACATTTTCAAGTTTGTAAGTGCTTTGCAAACATCTCATTTCATCCTCACAAGAACCCTAAGTATTAGGTGCTGTTGTTCAATTATCCTCATGGTACAGATGAGGAAACTGAGGCAGCCAAATGAAAAGCTCAGCACAGGGTTAAGACCACTTAAGGCCCTCTAGGCCCTCAAGTGCCGCCCCCAAAGGATGGGGATTTGTTCTGTGAAGCTTGGATTCGATCAAAGGACCGCTAAGCGACTCGGCCAGGGCCACACAGGATGGAAGCGTTCCAGGATCCCTCTGAACCCAAGCGTTCCTGACTCCGGAACGGCGCTCTGGGCACCATGGCGCTCCCTAGCGGCCCTGGAGGTCTCGGATCCCGGCCCAGCCCCGTTGGAGCCCGGGCTCGCGCTCAGCGCACAGCGCATAGCGCGGAACCCGCCTCACCTCGCAACCCGCCGCCAGATTCCAGAGCCCAGACCCCTTCTCTTCCTCTTCCTCTTCCCCGTCCCCGTCCCCGTCCCCTTACCCTTCCCCACCCTCCTTTCCTTAGTCCTCCTCCTTCTCTCTGTTCCCAGCCCATTTCTCACAACCTCCAGCACATCCCCTCTCAGCCCTCCCAGCCAAAATTGCAGCTCCCTTCGACTCCTCCCCTCCACCCCCTCCCCTTTTTCTTCCGGTCAGAGAAGGGCCAAGAGGCGGGACTACGGAGCCGGAAATGCGTCTCTGTCGGGCGCCCCGGCGCGCTTTTGACCGGCGCCTTTGGGCTGCACGCATTCTCTGGGTTTGCCTCCGTCTTTCCTCCGTTTCTTTTCAGATCTACGGATTTTTGTCGCCGAGGCAGTGACGGCGGCCGCGCCGCTGCTGGACGGGTTGCCGACGATGCCGTCCTCACTCGTGGGCCCCGCGGCCGCGGCGGTCACGCCTTCGGCGGTCGCGGCCCTGCAGGAGGCTCTGGAAAACGCGGGGCGGCTCATCGACCGCCAAGTGCAGGATGACCGCCTCTACCCCGACCTGTCGGAGCTGCTCATGGTGCCGGCCCCAAGTGAGACGCGTTTGCTGCCTTCTGTCCCAGCTCCCGATCCCGGGCCCCTCCCTCCTTTAGCTCTTGTAGCTCCTGCAGCCCAGGCTCGGGACGTACATTCGTTTCAGCATTTATTAAGCTCCTAGTATGTGCCTAGCCCTCGAGGAGCTTGCTTCTGGAGGATGCGCATGAGAAGATAAGTCACTTCAGAGTAGGGAGTGATGCAGACCGTGCTGTAAGGAATTTGCTCAGGGAGAGGACATTTTCAGTTGGAGAGAAAGATTATGAAAGGCATCATCTACCCCATTGCACATAACGAGGTGACCTGGAGTTTGGGAGAGGAGCTAGTGGTCTTGTTTGCTTATTTTCTATTTTAAGTTTCGGAGGGAAGATTCTTGAGTTGGTCAAGGTTGCGCTAGCTGGCCTCAAGCCCTCAATTCTAATGTGCACAGAAAAGTAAAATGCAAGGTAATCCGAGGAGAGAAGTTCTGAGCGATTGGGGAAGGCTTCGAGATGCTTATGGGAGCCAAGCATTGAAGGGTGATAAAAGCTTCCCAGGTGGAAATGCATAGGGACTGTGTCCCGGGGGTCAGTGGTAACTTGTGGGAGTTCACAGAGGGAAGAAATGGCAAGTCCAATTTGACTGAAACAAGTGTGCAATGGGAAATAGACCAGGGCCAGGATGTAGAAGCTTTTACATTCTCCACTAAGGAATTTGTGTTTTTTCCTAGACGCTGCTGAAAGTTAACAGGCAAGGGTCATATCCACCTATACTTGAGGAGATTATGTTGGCAAGTTTGTGAAGGATAATTGGTGCTGAAGGGAAAACTGGATTGGAGGGGAGACTAATTAGGAGCCTGTTGGGTGTGGTTTAGGTGTTGAGGACCTGAACTGGTCTTTGAGTAGATCCAGTCAAGGATTCAGAATGGTATGTGTTAGTATATGTGTAATTCAGTGTCTGGTGGTATCCTTTTCTCTTCCCTCTTTTGTCTCACCCCTTGTTCTCCTCAGCACCCACATTTACAGGAGAGCAATACAATGCTCCTCTATTATTCTGACCATTTTCCTCATGTCAGTATTCCTCTGTGGAAGCCAGATAGCAAATGAGTTTGAGATTTTTTTGTTTCTCAATATTGGTGTGCCATTCTTGTTGTTTTTTCTTTTTTTTTTAATTTGTTTTAAACCTAAAGTTCTAGACTTGAAGAGTGTCACAGGAGATTGACAGTTAATACTGTGTTCCCACAAAGAATTGCTTTCTGTTTAGATGCCCCTTTTCCATTATTTTGGGTCCCAAAACTGTAAAGCAGTTTGTGAGCTATTATACAGGATTTAGCAAGTAGCTTGTATGAGTATTATCATTAACTTAATGTGCAGTAGGAAAAATATTATGGAAGGATATCTTATTTTTCATGTTTTTATATTTAAAAACATTTTTATTACAGATTGGACAGATATAAACTTTTCAAAATAAAAAAGAACAGAAAAAAGCATGGTATGTGATGCCATGAAGCAGTTATATAGTACTGTTAAAAATTGTGTGTTAAATTTAATGTATTTCCCACACATCTTGGCTTCTTTGACCTTTTCAGGTTTTTTGTGTGCATTTTAAAATATTTAATTGACGCTTTTATTTTTTATCATTACTATCATTACCTTACGCTCCTGATTCTTCCCCCAGAAAAACTGTCTTGTATCAAATAAGTTCAGTCAAGTAAAACAGATTGCTTCCTTGGCCATATTAGAGTTCTTAAATCTTTCAAAGTTGTTTTCTTTATGATTTTGTTTTTATTGTATAAATTGTTCACTTGGTTCTGCTCACTTTGCTTTGCATCATTTCACACAAGAGAACCCAGTTTTCTCTGAAACCATCACTTTCATCATTTCTCTTTGCTTATTCTTATACGCCTATGAGATATCTCTATTGCATAAGAATGGCATGTTCCATAAGAAAAAATTAATAAAAAAGATGCAATTTTATTTCTATAATTTGTTTTTGAGAATCCCAAAGCATTCCAAACTGTTGCAGTTTCAACCCAGGGACACCAAAAAGCTGTTGTGGTTTCAGCCCAGGGACACCAAAAACTTTTGAGGTGGGGACTCTACCCACCCAAACTTTTGGAATTTCATGATGTGTTGTGGTAGAATCATCTCAAAGAATTCAAAGTCAGACCACCTCTAATCCAAGTATAGGCATTTATTGAGATTGATATCTTTTGTGAAGTGGGCTAAATTCCAAGCAGTACCAGCAACTTCAGAGAAAACAAGATGGATTTTTATAGGGTAAAGATGCAATTACGTAACAGAAATCATGATTATTAAAAAGGTAGGAGGGGTTTGTTAAGGGATTAGGTAATGGAGGAGGGGTCCTATTTATGATTCAGTGATTAAACATTCTGGTCACTCTGCCCTCCAACTGGTTAGCTGTTGTGGTTTTCTCTGGTCAAGATAAATAGTTAGGTATTGTGGTCCTGTCTTGGGTTAGATGGGTGACATGATTGTGGTTGAGTACAAGAATACACCTGTTTTCTGTGGGAATGGTCTGGCGGGAGGGACTAGGGAGAAGTAGTAGCCGGGTTCCCATCACATGAACACACTTGCTGTTTCTGTGGGAACTAAGAGCTCAGGGACACACCTGTTGTTCCAGTGAGCAGTGAGACATATATGAAGAAGTTAGGACATTGGTAGGGGGGCTAAGTAGATGAAGTAGGACCTATAATGAAGTAAGAATATTGAGATTGAGGGCAGCTTTATTAGGATTCTATCAAAACCACATGGTTCTTTTCATCGAAGAGTTTATCATGTGGTTGGGGAGATAATAAAAACATACTACAAACAGCTAGAAAATATAACCATACTTCAGTAACTTCAAAAAAAGTTATAGAACGTAAACATAGGGAAGTAATGGATTTTGTCAGGAAATCTGATATTTTTATCTTCCCGATTTTAGATACAGGTATTTTATTGCTATCATTGGCTTATGATGTAAGATATTAGGAAAATATTTCCTATTAGGAAAATAACCTAACTCACTAGCCCTAATAACCAAGTGTCAGGATCCATAGAGACAGTAATTTAAAAAAAAAATCTTTAATGCTCCAAATAATCTTTTACTGCTCATTTTGAACAAATGGTTTTCTTTTTTGTAGGTAGTCCCACAGTTTCAGGCATGTCAGACATGGATTATCCTCTACAAGGACCTGGTTTGCTCTCCGTACCCAATCTTCCAGAGATTAGTTCCATTCGAAGAGTTCCTCTTCCCCCTGAGCTTGTTGAACAGTTTGGCCGTATCCTATATTTTGCTGGGGGATAGGGGGAGAGGTGAGAGTGTGTGTGTCTATCTGTGTGACTGTGTGTGTCTGAGTATGTGAGACAGAGAGAGAGAGAATTGAGACCTTTTTGTATGTAGATTATAGTCATTATTTTTTTGGTTTAGTTTTTATCATAAAAATATGTTGGTTATACTCAAGTCGGTGTTGTGTACTATGTGCTAAAGATGTATTCCTGAAAAATTACATTAAGTTAAAATTTACAAATTGCTCAATTTAAGATATATTACTGACATTTGTGAGAGACCACTATTTAAAGAAATCTCTAGTAAATCATTTTGTAATGCAAACCTTTTACCCCTAATCTCGTTGTTCTGAAAGTCCTCTACCTCATCAATGACCATATTTTCCCCTGGAACATTATACTCACTTTTGCTGGGTAGGTGATTCTTGGTTTTAATCCTAGCTCCCTTGATCTTCGGAATATCATATTCCAGGCCCTTCGATCCCTCAGTGTAGAAGTTGCCAGATCCTGGGTTATCCTTATTGTGTTTCCAAATAGCTTCCTCTTGGCAGCCGGAATTTAGTTGTTTTGTAAGTTAGTATGCCCATGTTCAAATAGTCCTCATAGTGATTCATGGATTCATCTCTTAAATGACTGTTACTACCCTTCCTTCTGCTGAAAATAGGAGGATGTCAGGAGTGGGGTGTTTATTGGACTTCTGGAGGTTAACTACATCTTAAGTAGGCTGATGAAGAACATGTTTAGAGGATCTCCTAAATTTTAGTGTTTAAAAGTGGGGTAGGGGCGACTAGGTGGCGCAGTGAGTAGAGCACCGGCCCTGGAGTCAGGAGTACCTGAGTTCAAATCCAGCCTCAGACACTTAACACAAAAAGCTAGCCGTGTGACCTTGGGCAAGTCACTTAACCCCAACTGCCCTCCCAAAAAAAAAAAAAAAAGCAAAAAAAAAGTGGGGTATACTTGTATCATTTTTTTCTGTAAAAAAAGGTGCATTTATTGTTTGGCTTGTTATTTTTTAACAAGACTGTTGTATATTTTAATGATTATAGCGTTTGATAAAGAGCTCAGGGAATTATACAAATAATTTAGCTTAAAACTTAATTGGATGGATAAAAAGGAAAAGGAATTCATGTTTTGAAAGATTGACATTAGCAGCTAGGTAATGGAAAAAAAATACAAATGGACTAAGAATAGAGCATAAATTAAAAAGTCAGCAAAAGAAAATTTGTTTCTTCTATAATTTCCAGTCTTAGTTCTTCTGAAATGCCAAAAAAATTTTTTTTATTATGTTTTCTGTGTCTCACACTCCAGCCCATCTAAATTTTTAAATTTCCATTTAATGCAATTATAATACTTGGACTTTTTTTTTTTTTTAATCAGAATTGTCCTATGGATCTTGTTTTTACATTTTCTGGTCCTGTTAGTTTATATAAGTCGTTTTCTTTTAGCATAGAACATTTTTTATCATGTTCACACTTAGAAAGACTTCAAATTCTTATTTACAATCCTTATTTTACAGAGAAGGAAACTGAGACTCAGAACTTAATCTATGATTACACAGCTAGTGATAGTTTGGACTTGTAGGTCTTTCTGACTACAAATTCAGTACTCTTTCTACTCAGCTGATCCACCTCTTTGTGAAATTAACACCTATTCATGACTTCCAAGTGCCTTACATAGTTGTATACCAATTAGTGTGAACAACAATCCTCTTGAAGTGGTTGCAGGTATTTTAATTTTTCAGTCATAGTTATTTAAAATATGGTAATTAATTACAGCCTAATAGAAATATGCAGTACAAATTCAAATAACACAGCTAATACATGAGGATTCATTATTTGCTTTAATCAGAACCTACTTGTATATAAATTGTCTCCCCTTTTTTCATGAACAGTTTTTCTTATATTAAACTTTGATGTTAAAATTCTCTGTGGTACATTTCTAATGGCTGTTTTTTATTAGGTAGTTAACAAAATTAAATATCACAAAATAGATATGCTATATGTTGCTCAATCTAAACGATTCCAAGAATATTTCTGCTTTTTTTAAAGCTCTTAATTGAACATAAAATTTTCTAATACTTCATAGGTTAATTACTCTGTCTAGGCCATGAAGAAGTTATAACTTGTTTAAACAACTTTTTAAGGCTTCTGAAACAGGTTTGAGGTGAGATAAAAACATTTAAACCTTACATCTATAATGCTTCAGATATGCAGTGTAACTGCATGATGGGGGTATTCCCTCAAATCGGGAGGGCATGGCTCACTATTGACAGTGATATATTTATGTGGAACTATGAAGATGGGTATGTATGTTTTGAATACTAGGAGTCTAACACCTACAGTATACTTCTGTTCTTTAATTGCAGTATTCTCCTATACCTTTCCTAATCATCTATAAGAGAAGTTAAAAGCTCCTTTTGAAAAATTTGCTGTTTGGTTTTCCAGTTAGGCACCAGTTTATTCTTCTTCCAACAACTGCCTTTTTTAAACAAATCAGGCTATCCAGATCTCATTACACTATGAGATTACCTTTAGTTAATTTTGATATAATCATACAACTTAAAGGTCTGTCAGGGACCTTAGTGATGCTATAATCCAACTCCCTCATTAAAAATGAAGGAAATAAAGGAACAAAATAGTACAGTTGTTTAGTGGCCTGTCTTCTGAATTCCAGTCCAGTCCTTTTTGCTACACTGCATTGAAAAAGCATAATTTGAATATATTTCAACCCTGAAGAAATGGAAAAGATCCATTACATGTAAGCAAAACTCTTGATATAAGTAAAATACAGAATTGCTGGAAGGTATGGAACATATAAAATATTTCATGGTCAGTGTACATATGTAATCTACAAGTGATTTCTTGTGTTGCCACCCTTTTATTGTTGGTAGATTGAGCAAAATCCAGAGTTAATCATTTAACATTGTAGCACCAAGGCAATATTTACAGCGCTCATGATCACGATACAGACCAGGACTATAAATATCACATGACATTGGATGGCAAAATTCGCCAGATTTTCCAGGTTGAGGAAAGAACTGAAGCATTTATTTAAACACCAGAAAGCCAAATCCCCAAACCAGTAAGCTGATTCCATCACAGTACCAAAGATATTAAGAAGCCATTATAACACTGAGAGCCACAGAATCCTTCAGCCTTCCCATAAACCAGTGGTTCTCAACCTTCCTAATGCCGCAACCCTTTAATACTCATATGTGGGTGTATCTGCATGTGGGTGGACCCACCTAGAGATGGATAGAGGAGGAGTGTCTTGGTTCCTAAGGCTATCAGAAAACACATATTTCCGATGGTCTTAAGCGACCCCTGTTACCCCTGTGAAGGGGTCGTTCGACCCCCCCCAGTGGAGTCAGGACCAACAGGTTGAGAGCCACTGTAATAAATCAATACAAGATCAATAAATATCTACTCACAAACCTCTCTCCTCACCTAAGCACCTCTATCTCCCACTGTCTTTCTGGCTCTGATTCCAGCTTCCTGTGGACTCAGCTTCCCTTCAGCAAACTCCTCCCACCACAGGCTCCATGTCACTGCATTCAGCCTATTAGGTGGCAGAGTTTATCTTCACAGCAGGGAAGCCTGTTGTGGACTCTGCTTCACAGCAGGGAAGCTTCCTGTGGGTCCTGCTGCACCTTTGGCAAATTCCCTCCACCACAGGCTCCATGTGACCACATTCAGCCTATCAGGGGGCAGAGTTTACTTTCAAAGCCAGGGAGGTCTTCAAACTACCCCCTAGTCTGTTAAGGGGTGGGGAAGATCTTCAGTTTCCCATTCCCATTACAAATGTTCAGCTGTAGATTTGGATGAACATATTAGTTTTTATTTCTCTCTAGTGCTGATCTATGGAGTGAACACTGAAGACATGTATACTACTGGCCACTGCATACCCTCATCAGACATTTACCTTTTTTTCTTTGTTTCCCTCCGTCTTTTACCTTTCTGTTTCTAACACTTTCAAATCCCAACTTAGTCTTTCAGATGTGGAATATTGTGATGGCTAATATATCCATAAACACTGTGTTTCTGTGGTGGGTGAATGGATTTCTTCTGTTTTCCTACGGGCATTTACATGCAGTATGTTTAAAACATTTCTGAGGAAAATATTTGTACAGCTCTTTATTATAGATTGTTTTTTGAAACCATATACTTTGCAGAAGCTTAATGCAAGATTTGTACATTTAAATACAAGTTGGAAGTACATGGATGCCTATTTATTTTGTTGTTTAGTGATTTTTCAGTTGTGTCTGACTCTTTGTGACTCCATTTGAGGTTTTCTTGGCAAAGATACAGGGATTGTTTGCCATTTCCAATTGATGCAGACAGGGGTTAAGTGACTTGTCCAGGGTCTGAGGCCAGATTTGAACTGGAAAGATGAGTCTTGGTGACTCCAGGCCCAGTATACTATACATTGTACCATCTAGTTGCCCTGTTGCTGTAAATATTAATCACTCTGATTTTTATCATTAATAAAAGTAGTCATTAAAGATTTACTTGGTAAGTAATTTGAATATTACAAAGAATTCTGTTATTCATACTTGTATAACTTTTCTTTTGACTCTTGGCAGAGGGGACCTTGCCTACTTTGATGGACTTAGTGAAACTATTCTTGCTGTGGGTCTTGTGAAACCAAAGCCTGGTAAGAAAGTGGAATACAGTGTGCTCGCTCTCTCTCTCTCTCTCTTTCTCTCTCTCTCTCTCTCTCTCACTCTCCCTCTCCCTCTCTCTCTCTGTCTTACATACACACACACATACACGTGTGTGTAACTCCAGATGGTTAGAATTCATATGTAAATGCTTTCAATGAACTAGCTAGATTTTTCTTTTAAATCCTTGCTCATAGATTACACCAATTGAAATTAAAATGATTTAGACATAAGACTTCTTCATTGTAAGTGTGAAAATAGCTTTTCATTTTAACCAATACATTTGTTCCTCTTTCATTATGATACCTAAATATTTGTCATTTAAAATTGATTGGAGGTGGCAGTATTTTAGATTTCTGTTTAATGTCATTTTCCAGTATATTGATTGTTAAATGTACCATTGTTTCCGATGGCTACATTGTTCTTTTGGCTTTTGGATTCCTCCTCTTGAGTTAGCTAAATGAAATCCCCAGTCATTTTACCTAATGTCTTCTAACCTATCTCCTCTCCCAATCCCTTTATAGTTGGGAACAAATAACAGAATAAATGAATTAGAATTTTATCTCATGTCTTGCATCTTTCCAAGATGCTAATTAGCATTGAAGTAGCTATAAGTTACCTGAAATGAGTTTGTTTTAAAGGGGGAAAAACCCAAACTCCCCCCCAAAACCTGAGTTCTGTATTTTAGGAATAGAACTCATTTTTAAAGATGTGTGCTTACTCTCTAACTGGTTTTTCCACAGATACCTGCCAGGTGAATTTTGTTTTTTAAAAAATGCAGGTTGTTTTAAAATTACCAAGAAATGCCATGTTATTGTATTTGGGATCAATCACTTTACTATGCAACTCTCATTCTGAATGTTAGTCATTACAAAGATTCTTTCCAAATTTTTTTAAACTCTTATTCAACTAAATGAGACAGATGATTTGTAATCTCAGGTTAACTATGATTTTTTAACATCATATGTTAGAAATGAAATATTATTATTATTGTTATTGTTATTATTATTATTATTTACATGCAACTGGGAATTAAGATATACAGGCACTGGGGTAGGGATATCCATCTTGCCCTGCTGGAAAGTCAGAGAGGCGATGGGAGAGGATATAGGAGAGAGCAGATTGGGGGAGGGGTTATACAGTGGGATCACTGTTTAGGGTAGTGGGTAGGGGAAAGACAGGAAGAAAATTTCTAACTCAAAATCTTGTGGAAATGGGGGGGCGGAGCCAAGATGGCTGCGTAGAAGCAGCAAAGCACCACAGCTCCCACACAAACACGCTAAAAAACTCATAAAATGGGACGCTAAACAGATTTTCAAGCTCCAAAACTCTCCACAAGACAGAAAG
>CM053594.1:299421202-299460792 GCA_028646575.1 Pseudocheirus occidentalis | reverse complement strand
GTGGGAGGGGTCTTACAGTGGGATCAATGTTCTGGGCTGGGAGGTAGGGGCAAAAAGGGGAGAAAATTTGTAACTCAAAACCTTGTGGAAATGAATGATGTAACCAAGAAAATAAATTAAAATTAAAAAAAAAAAAAGAAAAAAAAATCTTGTGGAAATGAATGATGTAAACTAAAATAAACAAAAGTTAATTTAAAAAAAGTTAAATTTAAATAAATAAACATTAAAAAAAGAAAATATATTTTAAATCAAGACTAGTTGGACTAGAATCATATAATATGAAATTTACTATATACAGAACAAATGTTTATTTTTTATAAATTCATGTTCTTCCTCTTTGAGAAAGATCTCTTCATCTGAATTTGTTCTCTTAAAAGGTATTTTTCAGCCTCATGTAAGACACCTTCTGGTTCTGGCCACCCCTGTAGATATAGTGATTTTAGGACTCAGTTATGCTAATTTGCAAACAGGTATGTGTCTATTTATTGTGTCTTAAATGAAAATATTTTGAATGGTTTTCATATTTCAATTTAAAACTAATCTCTTTGACAATATTGACTTCATTACCTATTTAATTGGAAAGAGTATAACATTTCCCCGTAAGTTTGGTTTAACTATGGTCTAATTTCTCTGCCTAACATGTAAACATGTTATTTTGTTCAGAAGTTAGTGGTGAGTCCTGTTACTTGTTTTAGAGGCAAGATTTTGTGACCTTAATACAGCCACTTGTTTGAAAGAAAGGATCAAAATGGAAGTACATTTTAGATGACTTGATGCTTAATTCTTTGAATCCAGTATATGCTTAAAGGAGTATCATACTTCTATGTATGTACCCATCAATTTAACCCATCCCAGACTTTCCAGATTTGTCTGGCAAATGATTTCATCATGTACTTAAAGATTTCTTCAAATGTCTTTATATGCTGTTTTACTTGATTATTAAGTAATTCATAAAAGAAATTAACATTAACCTGCCTTGCACATTTTAAGTGTGACTAATTGTAAAATTCCTTAAGTTTATCTATAATGAAATCCATTATTCATAACAATATGTGATTATGCTTTAAAACGAAAAACAATAACGTGGACATTTCTCTTAGAGTTATGAAATATTTCATTGTTTCTTTACTTAAACTAGGTGTTGGAGTCCTTAATGACAGCATGTCTGGTGGAATGCAATTACTTCCAGACCCTCTGTATTCACTACCCACTGACAATACTTATCTTTTGACAATTACTTCTACGGACAATGGTAGGATTTTTTTGGCTGGAAAGGATGGCTGTTTATACGAAGTAGCATACCAAGTAAGTATTCAATTTTAGGAAGCTAGACACGATTGTCAGTCTTTTGATAAAGGTGGGAATGGTAAGATTTTTTTTGAGACATTTTATTTTGAAGATTGTAGTAATCTTATGAAAATGAGAAATGTTCTGGAATCAGTATTTTATATTAGAGAAACAATATAGAAAGATATGCTTAGGAAGGTTTTAAGTTGCCTTTCTAGGGTAAAAGAAAAATAGGACAAAGAAAATTTTTTTAAAAATAAGTCTTTTAGCAAAAGGGAAAACTACCCCTATAATGTCTTTTCCCCCAGTTTCTTCAAATTCCATTGTCCTGGCTTTCTAGAATTCTAGGTTGTTTTCTCTTATTAGAGGACATATGATCGAAGAATCAGAATGAGAATTGGTTTGCTAGCAAATATATAAATCATTCTTTCAATCAATCCATGAACATTTACTAAACTTCTACTGTGTGTCATGTCTGTGCCAAGCACTGAAGTTAGAAAGAAAAGATAAACTTTGCCCTCAAGGAGCTTACAGTCTTTAAGTCCAAAGTAATTACCTTTTACAAGGTAATTACTTTGATTCTTCTTCAGTGATAGATTATTTTCTCAAA
Source organism: Pseudocheirus occidentalis (assembly GCA_028646575.1). Classification (NCBI taxonomy): domain Eukaryota; kingdom Metazoa; phylum Chordata; class Mammalia; order Diprotodontia; family Pseudocheiridae; genus Pseudocheirus; species Pseudocheirus occidentalis. The sequence continues at coordinate 299,458,895 of CM053594.1, read as the reverse complement.
AATTGCAGAAATTGATTAAATAAAAATGTTTCCTTGTCTAATCTTAATTGATTTGACAGAATCACAAAATGTTTGACTTAAGATGAACTTAAGAGTTTATCTGGCCCACCCCCCTCATTTTATTTATTTTTTTAAATATTTTAAATTTAAAAAAAAAAAAAAAGGTTTTTCTGATGGCATTTGTTTTTTAGATCATAGTAATTTCCTAGTATATCCCTATCTCCATTGAGTCCTTCCTGGTAACCGAAAAATAGTTGAGCAGAACACCTTGACAAAAGAATTATATCTGATAGTGTATGCAGCATTCTGTCCTCTTAACTGCCAAGTAGAGGGAAGTGTTTCACATCTGCCCTCTGGGAATAGTTTGGTCAGTTCAGTTGATTTGAATCACTCTGCCTCTTATTGTTTTTATTACATGTTATGGTTATACATGTTTTCCTGCTTCTACTTTTTTTTACTCTCTCAGTTCATGTTTTCTCATGTTTTTCTGAATTCCTTATGCTTTTTTATGACATAATCATTCTGTTATCTTGCTATACTGCAGTTTGTTCAGCTGTTCCCAGATTTGATGGGAACCTACTATATTTATAACTTTTTGCTATTGTAAAAAGTTCTGCTATGATTATGCAATTATATGTAGGACATTTCTTTCTATGACTTTCCATCAGGTATACAGGCCCAATAGAGTGAAAGATATGAACAGTTTTATTTTAAATTTCAAGTTATTCCCAGCATTATTAGTTAGACCAGCGGTTCTCATCCTGTGGGTTACAACCCCTTTGGGGATCAAACAACCCTTTCACGGGGGTCGCCTAAGACCATTGGAAAACACATATTTCCAATGGTCTTACAAACTGAACCGAGACACCTCTCCGGTGGGTCTGCCCACATGCAGATATGCCTACGTAGGAGTATTAAAGGGTCACATTAGGAATTTTGAGAACCCACTGAGTTAGACCAATCCATAGCTTCACCACTGGGCTTTTAGTGTGTCTGTCTTCCCAAAGCCCATCCAACATCAGCTATTTCTGTCTTTTCTCATCTTTGCTAGTTTGGGTTAAGGTATAAGTTCAGAGTTGTTTTGATTTGCTTTCATTTTTTTAGTGATTTGAAGCATTTCCCCATATTTTCAGTTTATAATTTATGTGTTTTTTAAAAAATATATTTGTTTTTATATCATCTAAGTTTCTTCTCTCACATCCCCTCCCAGATGACCATCCATTGTAATGTAATTTTTTTTTAAAGAAGGAAAAAAAAAATCAGGAAAATGGATCAATACGTTAAAAAATTCTTATGACAATATATGCCAAGTTCCATATTTGTAGACACTTACTCCCTAACTTCCCAAATCTACAAAATGAATATGTATGTAGGAGGAGGGGTGCTTATCTGTTCATTTCTTCTTTGGAGTCTAATTTAATTTTTGTAATTTTGCAACATTCTTTTTTGTGGTGGTGGGTGGTGGTGGTTCTTTCCATTTACATTGTTGTATTCATTGTATACATTGTTTTCTTGGGTTTGCTGACTTTACTTTGTTTCATTTCATATAAGTCTTCACGCTTTTTTGTATTCATTGTTTTTGTCTTACAAAACAACAATGTCCTTACGTTCATGTACCACAGTTTATTCAGTCATTCTCTGAGGTTTGGGCATCTACTTTGTATTCAGTTCCTTGGTATCATAAAAAGTACTGCTATAACTAGTTGGGTGCACGTGGAACTTCCCTTCCTTCCTTCCTTCCTTCCTTCCTTCCTCCCTCCTTCCCACCCTCCCTCCTTCCCTCCCTCCCTCAGATTTAAGTAACTTACCCAGGATCACACAGCTAGTAAGTGTCAAGTGTCTGAGGCCAGATTTTAGTTCAGGTACTTCTGACTCCAGGTGCTGGTGCTCTATCCACTGCCACACCTAACTGCCCTGGAACTTCATTGACCTTCTTGGTATAGATTTCTGTTGGTGGAATTTCTGGGTCAAAGTCTATAAACATTTTGGCCAATTTATTAGCATAATTCCAAATTCCTTTTGAGAGTAGTTGTTCTAATTCACAATGCTACCAACACTGAATAGAGTGCTGATCTTTTCTAACATTGTTACATTTATTTTTAAAATTTGTGGTTCATATCCTTTACTTCTTTATATCCTTACTTACTTACTATTGAAGGATAGTTTTTAGACTTATGTAATTGTATCAACTTGCTGTATATTTTGGATATCAAACTTTTATTTGAGATATTTGATGCCAGATATTTTTAATTGTTTAAAAGCTTCTTATGCTAGCTGAATTGATCTTGCCTATTAAAAGCTTTTGATTTTGTAGTTTAAATTGTCTTTTTCATCTTTTAAAATCTCTTCTATCCCTTTAATGTGAAGAATTCTTCTACTAAGCATATGTCTGAAAGGTGTTTGATTTTACAGAGGAGGAAATGGATACACAGACAGTAATCCTACAGGTGGTGGGATAAGTAGAACTTGGATCTCCTATTTCTGTCTAGGGTATTTTATACTACTTTGCATGATTTCCCCCAGAAAACCACACTGGGAAGTTATGGAAGGAATCATAAACACATGACTCAGAATTATAACTCCTTTTTTTTTTTTAACAGTATTTAGCATATTCACCCTCAGTAATATTGATTGATTAAATTTTGTTAAGTATAGAACATGTATGTGACTTTCTCCACAATATTCCCTTCTTTGAAAGAACTCTGCCTTGCCTAAAATGTCTGATGCATGTTAAGTTTTTATTGTTGTTAGCTTATTTTCCAGAAGTAATAATAACTTTCTGGGGATATAAAGTCAGCAACAGAATTACTGAATCAGAAATTCACAGTGCTAAAATTTATGAAGAATTTTAAAGTTGTTTTTTTTTTTTTTAGTAATTCTAAATTATTTTCCAGAATGGTTGAATATCTAAAGCCTTTTCTGATCCCCACCTTCAGTTGTTAATATTTCCCTATCAAAATGACGTTTTATTTATTTTGTTTATATTTTTCTCTGTGCATCTTTCTTTCCTTCTTTTTCTGCTCTTATCCCCCTGAGTGCATAAATAGTGAATGCGTGCCTTGTTCCCTGCATTTCTCATAACATGGAATTCTTCCATTTCCATTTCTAAATGCACAGACCTCTGGGGAGATCTGTTGCCACTGCTATGATTGAGTCTTTTTTAAAGGAATTTATAGAGGTAGCCAAGAATCCATATCCTCTTATAATTGTGGTGGTGTTTTTTTCTTAAATATATATATCCTTTTCCTTAATGCATGGTTAAGAATTTTCAAGAAAATATAAAAATTAGTTTACCAGCACAAAGCATTTCTACACCAACACTTCCAGGGGACAAATAAAGATGACACATATGGACAAACAGCGGCTCTTTGGCTAAGTTTTAATGACATTCTACAGCTTTTAATAGTCCTTTGTAACCATTGACTTTTTGTGCAACAAATACACAATAAAAATTCAGTAATTATTATTGGAGAGTTAACATAGAATTACAATCTTTTGTATTTCTCCAGGCAGAAGCTGGCTGGTTTAGCCAGAGGTGTAGAAAGATAAACCACTCAAAGAGTTCACTTTCTTTCCTTGTTCCGTCTTTGCTGCAATTCACATTCTCAGAAGATGGTAAGAAACTATTAAAGTCACAGATTTAAATTGATGTTTTATTGGCAAATTTTCATCCTTTTAGGAAAAACTATTATTTTACATTGATTTTACATTGATTTTACTAACATATGGCTGCAAGTTTTGTGGAAATTCTTTACACAGAGATATCATGGGTATTGTTGCTGGGGACACTAAAAGCTATGTAGACAGGCCAGAAGAAATTGCTAAAAGATTAAACTATATACTAATTTAAATAAATACTTTTGATTACAGGTCAAAAATTGAATTTCTATTTTGTATTGTTTAGAAAGAGTTGTTGGGGGAAATTGATTTAGAACTGGACTTTTCATGAAATATGGGATACCTACATGTTAGCTAAATGAAACTCATTTCTGTGAAGTAAATCTACATTTACGGAAATTTTTTACTGTCTTCATGGAAAAGAAATGGATAAAAAAGAAAAATACAAGTCATCTAAAGCTCAGTATACATAGTACCTCATCTTTATGTGGGGCTTTAAATTTTTTCCAAAATGTTTTCCATTTATTTTATCAGTTCACACCTCATCAAAAAGCTCTCCTTTAAGTAGCTTGAAATCTTTGCTAGACAGTATTGAAAAGCAGTTTCTGAGGTCAAGAGGTTAGGTGCAGCAAACTTACCTTGTTTTAAATGGCTTGTGTTCAATTTTGCTTTTATTTTTCTTCAAACTTAGATCCCATTTTACAGATTGCAATCGACAATTCCAGGAACATCTTATATACGCGCTCAGAAAGAGGTGTGATACAGGTAAATAAAAATATCTGTCTAACCTTCAAGAGAAAATAAAAGAAAAATTCTTCTTCTTAGTAGAAATGATTGGATCCCTGTTAGGATATTCATGAATTTCTAGAGCTGTTTACTCGTTAAAAAGATATTCCCAAACTATTTTTCAAAATTCCATTAATGTAGCTACTAACTCCATTCTTGCATGAAAAATAGACAAAATAAGCTTAGGATAAGTTTGAAGAAACATGTATACATACTTTTGTGTGCCCATTTTTCTTTGGAAAGAGGGAATTATTTGAACATACTTATTTAATTACAGGTTTATGATTTGGGCCAAGATGGAAAAGGAATATCCAGAGTTGCTTCTGTTTCACAGAGTGCTATTGTTTCTGCTGCTGGAAACATTGCAAGGTAATTGAAAAAAGTAACATTAGGTATTTCTGGGCTAGGAAGACCTTTGTTCAGTTCCTACCTCTTGCACATTGTCTGTATGACCCTAAGCGAGTCATCTGTCTCTCAGTGCTCCAGACAAATCTAGAGGAGACTTTTACAGAACAGATGCTTCCAGAACATCAGTGATACAGGATGTTTCCATGCCAAGAACATGAAGCCATAGGCCTGCTACAAAAAGCAAGCATATCTATCTTGTTCCTAATAATTATTCTATTAGTTCAGTACCAAAAAAATAATTTTCCCTCCCCAATTGAGATAAATGCATTACTCCATTTTCTTCTATCCTTTTTAAAGATTTTGTTTGAATTTATTGACAGGAATTCATTAAAGTATATAACTCACCATATATTGTATATAATGTTGACCTAAACCATTTACCCCCTCAATTATTAAGATTTCTCATAAATTTGTTTAATAATAGCTTTTCTAAAAACCAGTTCATGGGGCAGCTAGATGGCGCAGTGAATAGAGCACTGGCCCTGAAGTCAGGAGGACCTGAGTTCAAATCCAACCTCAGACACTTAACACTAGCTGTGTGACCTTGGGCAAGTTGCTTAACCCCAGCTGCCCTACAAAAAGCAAAAAAACCCAAAAAACAAAAAACAGTTTGTGATCTTTTGTACATATGTATGTGATTGGATGTATGGGATCTCACAATCTCTTCCTTTGATCTAGTGCTTTTCTTGCCCATTAGCAGATACTTTGATGATAATAACTTTGCAGTATGTTTCAAAGTCTTCAAGTGTAAGAACACTTTTATCAGCCCTTTTCTCATTTCAGTATGCCCTTTAATATTCTATTTAATTTGTTATTTTCATTATGATTATATTTAGCTCCGTGAAAAAACCTCTTTGTATTTTGATTGGGATTCATTAAATATTTAAATTAATTTTGGGAATGTTACCATCTTTGCTGTATTAACTCACTCCTGAGGATTAGATATTCTTTCATTTGTTTAGATCTTCTGTCATTTTGTTCATTTTAGTTGGCTTTACTCTATGTATTATTAGAATTGTAGTTTACTATACTTTCTAGTATAATTTACAGATAAATTTTACATTCCCATAGCAACTTTTCCTTAAAATTTAAAAGATGAAAAAAGCCTCCCCTTAACAAGAGTTTCTATTCTAAATTATACAGATTTTTTATATATGAGTATGGGGGGAGGATATAATTATTGTTTACAGTTAATACTGTCATATTACTAATAATCAAATCCAGCTTTTTTTCCCCATTAACATATGCTAAAATTTCTTGTCCCTTCTCAGTTATTCATGAGATAAACAAATCATGTGTGTTTTTCATTTTGGGTTAATTATAAAGTAAGCATTGTTTTTTGCTATTGCTGCCTATAGGGTTTCTTTTTTATCTTTTTTTTGTCTTTTCTTGGTCTTTTTCTTTAAATAAGAATGTAAGTGATGCTTGTGAATTAATTTCACATCCTTTGACCTTGCTAAAGTAATTTTTTGGTCAAGACAATATATTTTCTGGTTATACCATTAAATCATCTACAAATAATGTTATTTTTACTTCTTTGTTTCCAGTGTTAATTCCTACAGTGTCTTTTTTCCTATTTTGCTGCAAGTGCTAGAATTTTCAATATTGTGTTAAATAAAAGTGGTATAAATGAACGTTCTTGGTTTCTCTGTCTTTCTAATGGGAATACTCCTGAATTTTCCCACTGTTTATTATGTTGGCTCTTGAGTTAAGTAAATCTTAAGTTTGGTTGGTATATGTTCAGCTGTGTGAAAATGTTTATTGTAAGAAATCTTCCCTATTATAACTTAATGCACCTTTTTTGACACCATGAAGTTTTTTTTTTTAATTTAGATTTTTTTTCTATTGTTTTCAGGACCATAGATCGTTCTGTTTTTAAGCCAATTGTCCAGATAGCAGTGATTGAAAACTCAGAATCCATAGACTGTCAGTTACTGGCAATCACACATGCAGGTATGTTTAAGTCATCAGATGAAGAGATAAGACTTTTACTTTCTGCTTCTGTCATGTGTCATTATATAACATAAAACCACAGTCCAACTGTAGGGCTAGAAAAATCCTTAAAGACATCTAGTCCAAGCTTCTCATTTGGATAAAGATCGTAAAAGAAGAGGGACATACAATTAACCTCTCACAATTTGCCCACCATGGAGATGTCCTGTGTAATTACACAGGTACAGCCTATATTGAATTGCTGCTCCTCCCAGTGGGAGTGGGTGACAGGGGAGGAATTGCAAGAATCTAGTATTTAAAGCTATACAATTAAATGAAACTGGCAAATAATACATACAGGGACGGGGGCAGGGAGGAGCTCCCTGCCCTGCTAGAAAGCTAGAGAGGTGTTGGAGGAGGGCATAAAAGGGAACAGATTGTGGGAGGGGTCTTACAGTGTGATCAATGTTCTGGGCTGGGGGGTAGGGACAAAAAGGGGAGAAAATTTGTAACTCAAAATCTTGTGGAAATGAATGATGTAACCAAGAAAATAAATTACAATTAAAAAAAAAAAGATCGTAAAAGAAGGCACAAATCATATATATATATTTCTTCAGATAGAACTTTTTTCCCCCAAGGTTTATTTTGAGTGGATGAGGAAATCAGACAACAGAATTATTAAATGCTTACTGTATGCCAAGCATTGGGAATTCAGAGACAAAAATGAAACTGCTCTCAGGGTCCTTCTATCAGAGAAGACAGTGCATTGTATAAAAACATAGACAAAACTAACACAAAGTACAAGGTTGTTCGGGGGGAGGGGAGGTGATAGCAGCTTCGGGGTGCTGTAAAGACCTCATTCTGGGAGTGTTGAGTTAAGCATTAAAAACTAGGGATTCTTAAGAGTCAAGGGAGCGAGGCCCAAACTCAGAAAGGTTAAGTAACTTCCACAGGATTTTGTAATTCTTTAGTTGCAAAGCCAGAGCTAGATACTGGATTCCCTCAAGCCTGTCATGATTTTGGAATCTCTATAGTAGTTAACCTCAAACTGAATGACTGCTTCACCACCAGTTAAAAATACAAAAAAAGTGGTTTTAGTTGAGTATGATAGCTGCCATAAATGTTCCTATAGGACAATTTCAGGGAATTCAGAGACATGAGATTAGCAGTTCTTCATTTCTTACTAAAATGTTTGATCATGAATTCCTTAGTTATCAGTGACTGATCTTACTTTCCCATGTACCTAGGGGTAAGATTATATTTCAGCACATGCCCATTTAGACAGCCATTCGCAAGGCCCAGTACACTGGTACTAGTTCATGTCCGCTTACCTCCTGGATTCTCAGCTTCTTCAACTGTGGAAAAACCATCAAAGGTGCACAGAGCTCTTTATAGCAAAGGTAAGTGCTAGAATATGCTTATGTTATATTTTTTCATACTATGGATTTCAAGACAAAGAATAGCATCTTAAGTAGAATTATTTCAATTGTCCCACATTATACACATTGATATTTAATACTATAATCAATTTAATACTTAAGGAGAATTAATAGGTGTGCTTTTCTGTTTTACATTATATTACTTGGTGATGTTAATTTTTCTAAATCATTCTAAAAGTTCAAACCTTATTGAAAATGGAAGTTTAGTTTTACTTCAATCATGCCATGAATGTTGGTAAAATTGATTATACCTGCTTTACTATAGTCTCTTGTATGTTTGACACAGATGTTTAGCATTTCTGTAACAACTTTTTCTTTAAAATGAAAAAATTTAAATCTCTCACTTTGAGTTTACACTCCAAATTCAATTAATTTTTTTAACATGAGAAATGTTTTGTGAATAAATGTTATTTACATTACTTTGTGTGCTATCAGTCAGCTTCCAATTTTTTTCTGTTAACATATGATAAAATTTCTCAATGATACATGTGTAAATTATTTGCTTTCAGGGATATCAGTAGACTGTCCCCTAATACCAACAGTACTAAGCCACCAACAATAAAGTCAGCTAAGGAGGAGAGGGGTTAAGTACAAAGAAGTACTTGACTAAGCATGTGTCTTTGATTCTTTTCCAAAGCCAAATAATGAGTTTAATTTTTTGTTTACTTTCTTTTAAAAACATTTGTACTTTTGCACACAGATAATATAGAATTTGCTGTATACTTTCAATTCATGTATTTCCACTGTCTTAGGACTAACACTTTATGTAATGCTGAATATTGAACAATAAATGCAGTAACTTCTTTTAAACACATTTTTCCTTTAAGACAATCTGAAGTAAACTTGAACCAATTATTGTTTGTTTGAATTTTACCTTGATTAATTATAGAGTGATGTATTTTAGGTTAATTAATTTTTTAGAATTAACAAATGACAGTGGTTACCCATATAATTTGGCTTAGTGCATATAGTCATTTATGTCACTCTTATGCATTTTAGGTGTTCTACTTATGGCAGCTTCAGAAAATGAAGATAATGACATTTTGTGGTGTGTCAACCATGACACCTTTCCATTCCAAAAGCCAATGATGGAAACCCAGGTACATCATTCTGTATATTCTGGAAGATTTTAACTCACATTTTATTAAAAATTTAAATACATTCCTGTAAGGAAAATTGTGATTTAGTTTTGGTTATTTGCTTCTAATCTAGTAATATGAAATTATATTAGTAAATTAAATGAAATTGAACAGTGTTATTTGCTTCTAATCTAGTAATATGAAATTATATTAGTAAATTAAATGAAATTGAACAGTGTTCATTTAACTGTGTTCTAGTTTGTTCTTTGTAAATCATTATCAGTGCTAATTGCAGTGAGTTTCACATATTTTGAGTTTTTAAAAATTTCATCTGATGTGCATGTAACTGTATCAAAAGAACCTACATTTAATCCTAGATTTCCTCTTTGAAATACTTTTGTTTCTTAATGAATTTTCTTTTTTCAGTTCTATTGAAACTCAGTCTTTTCTTCACAAGGCAATTTCTGTGGTTTAAATTGTTTGGGGATTACCTAGAATGTCTTGCCTAAATTTGCCTGAAATTTATTACCTGAAATTTGTTCAGAGAGTTGAAAGACAGTGAATTATCAGTTAGAAAGCTATGATTATTACAGTTCTGGGGAAAAAAAACACTACTGGATTTGGACATAGGTTAACCTGTGTAACTACTCTGGGCCTTAGATTCCTCATCTGTGGCATTAGGGTTTCATACTAGAAGATATTTGGAGTCTTCTGCCAGTTCTAAATCTGGGATCCCTTTAGTCTGCAAGCATTGGTTAAGCAGCTACTAATGTGCCATATACACTGATGATAAGAAGTCAAAGAATGAAACATCCCCTTCTTACATTCTGTTAAGGAAGCCAACAAGTTCAGGCATGCACAAAATAACTATAAATGCAGAGTAGATAGGGAGCAAGGGCACTAGTCATTGGAAGAGATTGAGAAGGGCTTCCTTCATTGAGAAGGTGTGCTTAAGCTATGTCTCAAAGGAAGAGGTCAGGGTGGGGAGGCAGTATTCTCTGCATTTTGGTGACATCCTGTGTGGGGGACATAGTCACCAAGGGTCTGATGGAAGGTCTTGCAAATAACAGAGAAGGCCAGTTTGCACAAATCACGTCATGTGTATGAAGGGGGTGTAATACAATATGGAACTAGAAAAGTTGGTTGGGGCAAGGCGGTAAAGAACTAAAAAAGCTAAAAACAAATTATATTTGATTCTCTTGGCCATAGGGAACCTCTAGATGATTGAACAGGGAAGCAACTGGGTCAGATCCACACTTACGCAGGTTTGTGGACAATAGCCTGGAGTGGAGTGAGACCTCAGGCAGGACGACCATTGTAGTAGTCTAGGGAAATAGTGATGAGGACCCGATCTAAGGCGGAGGCTTCAGAAATAGAAGGATGGACTTGCATCCTTTACTCTTTTATGAATGTTTCTTTTAGGAGAAAGAAGAAATGGAGAAAATTATCATATAAATAAGAACTGTTTGGTGGTAATTCAGGAACAGTAACTTGCATATTAGCAAAATGTAAATGTTAAATTAGTTGACCATTATCTAAGAGTGGGATATACTTTGGGTTAAGAAGAATACATAGTGTGAGCTCATTGTAAGCATATCGTAAGTCATGTCACAAAATACAAGTGATTTTGAAGTTCAGAAATACTGCTTTTTCAATCATAAGGTATATGTATGAGTGGGGGGAAAAACTGAAAATCATAAAAATTGGGAATTGAGTATTAATGTCTAAAGTGTTTTTATTAAATAGTTTTTCTATTCATAGAGTAGTAAAGTGATTTTCCTAAAAGTTCTTACCTACAGTTAATGACTTGTGAAAATGGTTTTCTTTTTAAATAAATAGATGACAACACGTGTTGATGGTCATTCTTGGGCTCTCTCTGCAATAGATGAGTTGAAAGTTGATAAGATAATAACACCTTTAAATAAAGACCATATTCCAATAACAGATTCACCAGTTGTTGTGCAGCAACATATGCTACCCCCAAAGAAATTTGTCCTGCTTTCTGCTCAAGTAAGTGTATACGTTTCATATTAAAATAGTTAAAGGAAAAGGAAATAGTTAATATCTCTGTGAAACAATAGGCATTAATATGCTCTCACATAGCACAATACCATTATCTTGTGATGGTCATAAATATTTGTTCTAATGAAGTCTTAATGGACTATTTAATTTTTATATAACTTAATGGCATTATAATTAATATGTAGATAAAATAATCTGAAAACAGGATCTTAGAAGAAGAATAACAGTTTCCTGAAATAGTATATTTTATTTGCCATTATTTAGTATTTTGAAACAATATAAGATTCAATGCCATCTAGGCTTAATTTCTAAGAGCAGCGAGTTAAAAAAAGATCAATATTATCATTAGCATTTTTAGCAGGGTTTTTGTTTTGTTTTATTTTTTGAAATGAATTATGTGGTTCTCTGGATCAAGTACTGTGTTTGATATTGAAACATTAATGACTTCTCTGAGGATATTTGGGTTTTTTGGTCTTAATTTTTACAAGGGTGTCAAGTTCTTTAGTATTTGCATCTTTGCATTGGTGAGGGTGACGTATTTGATTTGTCGCTCGTTCTTCTGCAGTTGTAGTATTTGTACTTGTTAATTTCTGCATTTTATTTCATAGGGGAGTCTTATGTTTCACAAACTTAGACCTGTGGATCAACTGAGGCATCTTCTCGTTAGTAATTTGGGGGGAGATGGAGAAGATATTGAAAGATTCTTCAAATTGCATCAGGTGAATATTTGTAACTCCATACATTCTTGTCCAGTCGTAGTAGAGCAATTTTTTCATATAATCTAAGTGACCAATAGGTGGTTGTTTTTTACATCATGTTTATTATATACCATGAAATTTCAGCTTTAATAATAAGCCCAGGTGAGCCGCTTTGGTTAAACTTCTCTGTTTTGGAGTGGGGAAGGCAAGGCAATTGTGGTTAAGTGACTTTCCTAAGGTCACACAGCTAATAAGCATGTCAAGTGTCTGAGGTCACATTTGAAGTAGGGTCCTCCTGACTCTTGGGCCAGTGCTCTATTCTATGCGCCACCTGGCTGCCCCAAACTTCTCTTGTTTAAAAATGAGGGTTACTATGATGTTGAAGAATAACAAAGTCTAAGTTTCATTCCCTAATCTTTTTGTATTTGTTTTTATTTCTTCAGTAGCTCTAATTTTGTCTTTCTGTACTGATGTTTGGCAAGAGAACTGTATTTTAGACTCCTTATTGAAGTCTATTCTCATTTTTCCTGGTAGATTTAATGAACATACTTTAATACCTGTTACAGCAAACTAGGGTCCTACTATTATTTTAAGTGGTAAATACAACTTTTTCTGTTTCATTAATTTGACTTTTCTTTACAAAACACAGAATGTACTTTTTCCTATCACTGGGGGAAAAATAACCTATAATGACAAAGCTATCAATTGCTTTAAAAAAACAACTATAACTGAATAAACCAAAACAGCTGTTAAGGTTAAACACTAAGGAGATTTTCATGACACAACACATTACTTTTTTCTGAGTAGTAGGATATTAAGTAAGAGATATCCATAAATGAAGAAATTTGGATTAAACTAGGGAATAAACTAGGAGTAGTACTATTAATAAGTTAAATGCATATTGTAATATTTTGGGATGTGTTTTTAAAAATAGGCAGCATTACGAGACTTTTTTTTTTAGCATGAAAGGATTAAAATATATTTATATGTTTTGATACTTGCAATATTTATGGATGGTAGTATTTCCTATAGGAGGACCAGGCTTGTGCAACTTGCCTTATCCTGGCTTGCTCCACTGCTGCTTGTGATAGAGAGGTATCTGCTTGGGCAACTCGTGCATTCTTCAGGTATACAGATAAATGTTCATTTTGTCACTTTTATATTGTTTCAGTTGTATCTCTGAATCCAGGAATTGTAGCTTTTAAAATTAAAATATTGTTGGGAAAAGACCTGCATTAGACCTAGTTTGAAATTTAGACTGTTAATGAGTAGCTCTTGAACAATAAATTGAGTATTAGTCCATAAACATTTGTAAAAGAGATTTGTGCAGTTTACCTTCCTTAGAGTCACTAAGAGGATAAAGAGAACAAAATTGCCCTTGATCAGGGACCATTAAAATTGAACAAATGACATTAATGTAGCCCCTATGAAAATAATAAATGGCGATGTACAGCTCCTTTCTCATTTCCTCCTAACTTAACCCTCAGGTGCCACAGTATGTTTCATCTGACTCTTTTCTTTTTTCTCCTTTCTCTCCCTCTTTTATTTCTTGACATTCTGGTAACATTTTGTGAGTCTAGTTTGGGAAATATGTTATGAAATCCAGGTTCCATTAGGACAAAGAACTTCATAGGATTCAAAACCAAAGGACCCAGTTTGAAATCAGGGCTTTCCACTCACCACTGGATTGACTATGAGCTGGTCATTTAATGTCTCTGGTTTCCTCGTTTGTAATAGGAGGGGACTAGACTGACTAATGCTTTTCCTACTCCAATTCCCATTACCTTTCTTTTTCTGACTAACCTTGAGATATAAGCCACCCGTGAAATGTTAATGAGGAAGAATTAGATTGATTCTGCTTGGTTCTTGAGAACAGTGAATAGAAATTACAAGGAAGTAGATTTCTGTTCAGAGCATATGTGCTTGTGTGCGTAAAACAGAGCTGTACAAGAAAAGTAATGGACTGGTTTTGAAATGGGAAAGATAAGTTTCTTTTTTCTACCCTTAAGTCTATTTTTCAATCATATTATAGAGTGGATTCATGCTTCAAGTAGAAGTTGAAATGAATTACTTACCCTTTACTTTTTTAAACTTCTACTATTTTGTACTATTTATAGTGTTGATTAGTCAAATTTTAGTAACAGTGAAGGATTTTGAATAGTTTCAAAAAAATGTGTTCTTATATATGTTTTCTGTGAAAAGAATATCATTTTTAGAAAGAGTGCAGTATGATTTTAGAAATAAAAGCAAACGACAGCCTTATGTGGAAATTGCAATGCTGTTTTGCATGCAAAAATGTTTTTAATGGGCATATGGTTGATAGAATTTTAAGAAGTATATTTCAATATAATACTTTTGCCTCTTAAATATTTTGAACCTAACATGATCTCTGAACAATATATATATTGAATGAAGTAACACAGGATTTGTCTATTAAAATAGATATGGTGGAGAGGCACAGATGCGATTTCCATCAGCTCTTCCTCCTCCAAGTAATGTTGGACCCATCTTGGGGTCTCCTGTCTATCCTAGTGAGTATGAAACACCAAAATTAAACTGTTTCCATTTCTTTGCAACTGTTTCCTTAGTGTTTTTTAAACATGGAAAGTATTTCATTCTGTTTGAATTATTGCTTGTTTTTTATGGAAGAACATAAATATGTTGTCATCTTATATCTTAAATTTTGTAACACATTGGCATCATTTCCAAAAACATGGTTCCCTGACAACTAAAACTTTACACCAGCACCCCAAAGTGAGAATTCTGAGAAAGCTACAATCATGTTATTGAATTCCATGGGGAATGTTCAGCTTTACTGGGCTCTGTCCTTCCTGTGAGGATATGGTGTTCACAAGCCCTTTGGGCTTGAGGGGTGCTTTCTCCCATATAGAATCTATTCCCAAAGATTTTTATGTTTCTGTATAAATATGTTATGATTTTATTTTTAGGTTCCCCTATGCCTGTCAGTAGTCCATATCCTAATCCATCCTTTTTGGGAACACCATCTCCAGGTACTTTACTTTATCTGTTTTAGACTTAGAAGCATTGACAAGCTAAAACCTACCTTAAATATTCTTAGGTTAGTATTTTACATTTTTGCCCCTGGTAGGGATTAGCAGTGGAAGTTCTCTCCCTTAAGACTCTTTTCTAACTGTAGTTTAAAGTACAGACATTCAAGAAGTGAATGAAAATACACTAGTGAGCAAAAGAACATTATAGCTGCCCTTTCCCCAGGGCAACAATGGGGTTCAGTTTGACAGAATGCCCTTGGTGTTATTCCTGAAAACATTCTGAAGTGGCTCCTGCATAATCACATTCCAGACTGAAGAGATAGCGAATATAATGTCAGGCTTCTTTACCCATTCCTAGCAATCCTCTCATAGGACATAGATATTTCAGGGTCCCACATTTGAACTTGAATTGAGGATTAAGGAAAACCAAACCAAATGTCTACTTAATGGTGCTGTTCACATGAGGAAAAACATTTATCTTTGAAGATTTGGAAACTTTTTAAAGCATTTATGTCTGTCCTAGGTGTGCATTCTCCTGCCATGTCAACATCAACGTATCTTACTGGAAGCCAGTTGTCTCAGCCTAGTACAAGTATTGCTTCTATGACTGGACCGGAGATGGTGTATTCTGGCAAACACAATGGTATCTGCATTTACTTCTCTCGAATTATGGGGTAAGTTACTTAAGGAAAATGTATTATTTGAATTAACCCTGTAACATTTTCTATTATAACTTAAAATACAACAAAATTTTTTTCCATTTTTTTAGTTGATAATAAATTTTGTTTAAACAAAACAGAAAATAAAATCCCTGGAAACAGTTAAGCAAAACAACAACAAAAGTGGGGGATTGTAAGTGATTTTATACATGACCATGGGTTTTAAAAAACAGTTTATTCAAATAAAGGGAGGCTATGTGCCATAAGGTAGCACTAACATCCATTATACATTTTAAAATACTTACTAACACGTTTTTGCATTGTTTTCCTTTCTGTAAAATATCTGTCTCCCTTCCCATACTGAGCAAGTCATGCCTTATAAGAGAGAATAAGGAAATAGGAAAAACAGGTCAGTCCAGCCAACTAATATGTCAACTAAATACTGCACCATATGCAATATTACACACCTAGTGTGTACAGAAAGGAATGGGAGGGGCATTTTCTCAACTCTTCCAGGGACAGGTTTGATTATTATAATTACACTGTTATATTTCATTTAAAAAGTTATTTTACAGTGTTTTAGTTGTGGATGTGTTTTTCCTGATTCTGCTTACCTCCATCTACATCATCTTATGTAACTGCTTCTCTTCATATATTTCATCAGGATGATTTCAAGAGTTGTTTTTTTTTTAAGTCTTTTGTTTGTTTTTTTGGAGGGGGAAATGCAGGGCAATTGGGGTTAAGTGTCTTGCCCAAGGTCACGTAGCTAGTAAGTGTTAAGTGTATGTTGGCTGCATTTGAACTCAGGTCTTCTTTGCTCAAGGGTCAGTGCTCTCTATTCATTGTACCGCCTGGCTGCCCTTCAAGAGTTTCTTTTAGCAGCTTTACCTAAACTGCAATTTACATTATATTCTCTCAACAGAAGTTTAAGAAATGAAGTAAATTTGAATTTTTGGGATATGTCAAGTATAAAAGCAGCTAATTTCTTCAGCATTCTGTGTTTTAATTGATATGCTGGATAAAGGTCATTAACAATGTTTAGAATTTTTTTATTGAGTCAGTGCAATAGCTAATTAAAATATTCTTCTGTGTTTCAGAAATATTTGGGATGCAAGTTTAGTCGTGGAGAGAGTATTCAAGAATGGCAACAGAGAGATTATTGCAGTAAGTGGAGTGCCAGTTTTTAGTTTTTTTTTCTTCATACTTAGTAGGCTCTTTTTAAAATCCTCTTATTTGTATACATTTTATTGTTTCTTTTAAAATATTACTGTCACTTTACAGCAACAGTTCTCAACCAGTGGGTTGCAACCCCTTTGGAGGTTGAACAACCCTTTCACAGGGGTCGCATAAGACCGTCGGAAAGCACATATTTCCAGTGGTCTTAGGAACCAAGACACCGCCCCTCTATCTGTCTCCCGGGGGGTCCACCCACATAAGAGTATTAAAGGGTCACAGCATTAGGAAGGTTGAGAACCACTGCTTTAAAGGGACTCCTAATAATTGTCAAAGTCCTCCCAAATAATAAATGTAATCAAGGAAACCAAATTGATACACTACCTGTGTCTGAACATGTATTAGGCTTCTAAATGAGAAGCATTTTCATATGTGTTTATACCTCGTGATTTATCTCAAATTAAAACAATTTAAATGTAGGAGTTTAAATTTTTTAGATAAGACATGTACATTTATATATATATATATATATATATATATGCATGTATTTATATATGTGTGTATGTATATATATCTTCTAGTTTTATTGAGTTGGTGACCTTTGAAATACACTCTTTTATCTGCTGCTAAAGATTCTAAAGTTGGGACTGTTTTGCTTATCTTTATGCTCCACCAGATTAGAATCAGAGTCTTAGCGATCTTACAGGTCACCAGGGCCAAAATCTTTATTTTATAGATGATGACACGCAGCTGAAGGGACTTGGAACTCTCTTTGTGCATGCCCAGCACTTAGCACAGGGCCTCACACATAGTAGGTGCTGCTTAATACATGTCTATGGACTGATCTACAAATATAAGCCTAGCATATTTCTTTTTTGCTTGTCTTTTTTTAACACAAAAGTTATCCGTCATCCTTTCAGCCCTGATGCTGTTTTATTTCCATATTTGTTTATCTACTAACCCCTTTGTTCTAGTCTCAGTATGAATCAGTGGGTTGTTTCTGAAAAATATTGCTTCTCACAATGAGCCCATCAAGTCATTTTTATTTAATACTGAATGTTCAAGTTACTGCATATTTTATTTTGTAATGTAAAGTTTTTTGGCTTTTAAAAATGTTCCTCTTATTTGTAGATTGAAAGTAGCGTACCTCCTCAGCTGCTAGAATCAGTGCTACAGGAACTAAAAGGTTTGCAAGAATTTCTGGACAGAAATTCACAGTTTGCAGGTGGACCCATAGGGAACCCACAGTAAGAACAAAACTTGTCTTTTAAAAAATTTTTTGTTTTAAATGAATAATTTTTGTTTCATTTTTAAGTATAAAGTTTCATTCAGACCATCTTTTCATATTTACTATAAGATGTTGGTCCATGTCTTAAACAAAAATACTTTAAATGGTATTTTTCCAGTACCAATCATTGTCAGATAAAGTGAGCCTACTATATTTGTTTCGCCTAAACATTAGTGAGGAATATTCCTTCATTTATTCATTTCACCTTGATTTCTGGCAAAATTGTCATGCAATCTTCATATTATCTTTTGTGTGTCTTTCAAATTTGGGTTCCTGCCCAAATATTTGACATGCTTTATTATTTTTCTCTCAGTTTCTCATAATTTCTCTTCCTTGGGAATATGAAAAGGGACATATAACTCTGAGAGTATATTCTTTTATACCTTCTTTTATCGCCATTCTTCATACCAAGTATTTAGAACTAAAGGGTGAAGGAAAAATTAAAGTAATTCAATGAAATTTCCTCATTTATTTCAGCTGCCTAAGTTTTTTATTTTAATTTCAGTACTACCCCTGCCAGAGTGCAACAGAGACTGATTGGATTCATGCGTCCTGAAAATGGAAGTTCTCAACAAATGCAGCAGGAATTACAGAGGAAATTCCATGGTAAGTTATTCTTGCAAAATTAAACATGCATTTCTAGTCTAGAGTCTCAGTCAGGTTTGCCAGTTGACAAATACTAGTTTCCTGCTTTGTACAAAATTCTGTTCTTGGTTTTTGAGAGAAACAGATAAAAAAAGGGCCTGCTCCCTCTCTAATACATTGGAATGAGTGAATTTAAGACATTAACATGACAGTACAAAACTACAGTCATTTTCCTAGTTACTGGGTTAAACTACAATTAATGATGATAACCTGGTATCTCTAAAATATTTTTCAAAGTGCTTTCACATTTGTTTCCATCAAAAAATTTTTTTTATTTAATCATACTTTTTTAAAAAGTAAAGATTTTATCACGCTAAGACTTTTTTAGACCTACACAAAATAAATTGATATGGATTTCACCCTTATCTTTTTTCTTTGTTTTCACTTTGGTGGAAGAACTAAACCAACAGTGACATAGCCCCAGCCAGTAGCATCCAAAAGAAAAGAAAAAAAATTAAGATGTAGAATTTTTATTTTTGGAGTAATAATAAAATGTTCACAACCATAGAATGGATATATGAAGCCTTTCAAGTAGCTCCAATTTTGTAAAAACTTACCAACCATTGAATCCCATGCGTATTAGTCAAGTGTTCTGAGCTTTCCTGGGGATCAGCATTGTCGCTACTTTTACAATTGTCATTTTATGTTTGCAATAGTGTCCTGTGGTGTGGGGTAATAGTGGCTCCTGAAACATCTTAGAAACCTAGTGTCAGCAGCTGTAGACATAGACATTCTTCAGCATGGGTCCCTGAACTAATTTTTCAGTTTATTTAATAAATGTGTTTCAGTCTAATTGTTTTCCTTTGTACTCTTTTGAATTTCATCTTATGCATTTTAAGTTGTTCTGAGAAGGGCTTCTCCACAGTCTTCTTTGTTATTGTCTGCCCACATGCTAAGCATGTCATTTCACCACTATCCTATTTTACATTGATCTTTATTATGGAACTCCCTAAGTTTTATTTTTCCAGCAGAGGCTCAAGTGAGTGAAAAAATTTCGCTTCAGGGTATCCAGCAATTGGTTCGCAAATCATACCAGGCTTTGGCTTTATGGAAACTCCTGTGCGAACATCAGTTCACTGTCATTGTGGGAGAGCTTCAGAAGGTATTTTTTTGTTCCTGTAACATATTAACAGAAGAGTTCAGATTGTTTCTTCAGATATGCTTGACGTTTATTTACAGTTTGGAGGAGTCAGTTATTTTGGAGAAGATTTGATTAATTTATAATAATGATATTTGAGAATGATCATCCTAAAATAGTGTGAAGCTCAGTTGCTGTCTTTAAAAACTGACCTTTGAATAAATGTGTGTGTATGTGTATGCATGCGTGTGCGTGTCTGTGTGTTCGTATTGTTCTGATTCATAGTGATTCCTTCCCCTAAGTGAGAGTTTTTAGAAAAGATTACTAATATTCCTTATTTGTCGGATAAAGTTCTTTTCTTGGATAGATTCTTTTTTTTCTTTTTTTTTTTTTTTTTGTAGGGCGATTGGGGTTAAGTGACTTGCCCAAAGTCACACAGCTAGTTAGTATGTCAAGTGTCTGAGGCAGGATTTGAACTCAGGTCCTCCTGACTCCAGGGCCGGTGCTCTACTCACTGCACCACCTAGTCGCCCCTCTTAGATAGATTCTTACTCTTTGAAGTTTTGAAAACTCAGGGTGGTGTTTCATCAGACATATTTCTGCTTACTAACAAAAACAATTACATGCTCAGTGCTAATCTAAATAACGGTTTTTAGCTTTATTTAGTATGCACTGTAATTTGAGGTAGGCTTTAAAGTTATTGATAACATACCAGCTATTCAGTATTTACTTTGTAATTTATCTGAGGGATTTCTCTGGCTAGCTTTCTCTGTCACCAGTCTTTTGGGCTTCCTTCCTTCATCGTCATATGGTGTGTACTTTGGAAATGCAAAGTAAATAATCACCTATATATAAAAAAAGTAATTTGCTGCTTCTCCCCTCCAGTTCCCCTACCCTCACCCCAGTCACATAATGGATTAAAAAGGTAAACATGAATAAGTTTTGAATTGTTCAATGTTTTGGACTACCTAGACCTCTCCCAGTTAGGATAGATAGCCAACAGGCTGTAAAGATGTGTTCAAAAGAGTTGACTGGCAGCCAGGAGCCTGGCCTTTAGTCCCAGCCTATGAAGGTTGAACAAATTAATATCTCTGTGCCTTTGTTTTCTCATCTATAAAGTGGTGGAGGGGTGTCTTGGTTCTCTAAGGTTCCTTCTAGTTCAGATGCAATGATTTTATGGTTTATTTTAAAATGATGACATTTCCTTTGTATTGTGAATTTAGTTGGTACTTGGGGATTTTTATCTACTGGAGAGAAATTTGTGTGTATATATATTTTTGGTTTGAAGTGTGAGGCTTCTCTGCTTTTCAAATACGAAGTGGTAATTTTTTTCTTTTAGGAATTTCAAGAGCAATTGAAGATCACTACTTTCAAAGACCTGGTCATTAGAGACAAAGAACTGACTGGAGCATTGATTGCTTCTCTTATCAACTGTTATATCAGAGATAATGCTGCTGTTGATGGCATCAGTTCACACTTACAAGACATCTGCCCTCTTCTATACAGCACAGATGATGCAATTTGTTCCAAGGTATGAGCATTAATAAGAAGGGTCCAGGATTTAGGAAGTGTTACTGGTTAATAGAGCACTAGACATGAACTCAGCTGTATGACCTTGAGCATTCTATATGCTTTACTTCTCTGGGCTTCATTCTTCTTATCCTTATAATGAATTTGTTAGACTAGGTGATGTAATATGTAAAGAGGACTTATAGGTTTATCTTAAAATCTTTCTGTTTTATACAAAAAATGTATTCATATCTGAATGCTTGAAATTAAATTAAAATATAAAACACTTCTTAAAAGTACAGGACGGGGGCGGCTAGGTGGTGCAGTGAATAGAGCACCGGCCCTGGAGTCAGGAGGACCTGAGTTCAAATCCGGCCTCAGACACTTAACACCAAAACTAGCCGTGTAACCTTGGGCAAGTTACTTAACCCCAATTGCCCTCCAAAAAAAAAAAAAAAAAGTACAGGACAGAGTTGGAGTAAAAATTCAGTTTAATCAAATATTAGGAAACTATGCCTAATGATAGTAATAACAACAATGAAATTATATTTATTAATGGCTCACATTTTTATAGGCCTTTAAAGTTTACAGCATGCTTTTCTGTAAAACATTGATGATAACAACATCTGTAGTGGCTGCCTTATGTGGCTCAGATGAAATCTTGTATATGATGCCTTTTCAAAACCATAAAGAACTATGTAAATTTTTGTCATTTTCACTTTTTATTTCTCAGAATTATCCTGTGAGGTAGATAATGCCATTATTGTCCCCCCTTTTTTTATAAATGGGAATTCAAAGGCATCTATCCCCAAACAAATGTAGGCTTTTATTCATAATCTACCCATGTAGTGAATTAAAGCAATATTCTTTCTTCTAGGTGAAAATGATTATAAAGTTATCTTTGTAACTTTTATCTAGGTATGGCAAACATAAGTTTGATTTCTTAACTTTTATTAAGATCATATATCAAATAGCTTACTTTTCAGCCTAACACTGAAATGAAAAAATCAACTTTGTAAATTTTTTCACATTTTAATGACAATAGAGCAGGGTGTGTGTTCTAGCCTAGATTGAATATATTGGAATATTTCTTCAGCTTGTACACATTTTTGCGTAGCCTGATTCTCTATTTATGTTTAGGCAAATGAGCTTCTTCAGCGATCCCGACAAGTTCAAAGCAAACCTGAAAAGGAAAGAATGTTAAGGGAATCACTGAAACAATATCAGAAAATTAGTAATCAAGTGGATCTTTCCAATGTTTGTGCTCAGTATAGACAAGGTGAGAAGCAAAGTGTCTTTTATATTTTTTTACCAAGCAGAATCGAGGTTGGATAATAGAATAAGAGGCATAACAAATAAGAGAAGTTATGATTGGAGAGCATCTTGACAAAGATTTATCTTTAAGTAGCTAAGGAACTGAACCTTTAGTTGTGCTAGGTATATACTCTTCACCCTCCTCCATTTTAATGAGCTTCATATGGTAGCATCAAAGTGTGCTCTGTATTGGTCCCAGTAAGCATGTGACATCAGCACTGCTTTCTGCAAACATTTCAATGCTTTTTTGTTTTGACCTTTTTCTACCTTGGTCTAAACAAACTATTCGTGTGTGTGTCTGTGTGTCTGTGTGTGTACAGTGTGTGTGTCTGTGTGTCTGTGTGTCTGTGTGTGTCTGTGTAAAATTAAAAACATTTTGAAATTGAATTTTTATACAGTAGATGACATTTTTAAAAATTTCTTCAAAATGATCTTTATTTCACTTGATAGAAAGTTAGTCAGGGTTTATATTCCATTCAGCCAATATTTATAGATATATCTGTGGTTCAACAGAGCATTGTTATAGCCACTGGGAAAAACAGTAGAGAAGTCCCTTCTTTAATGGAGCTGACAGTCCTGGGCACCCTCTAGAGGAGGGTAAGAAGGAGTGACAGAGAGCTAAAGGTAAAGTAACACGCATTGAGCCCTTAAGAGAAGCGCAGTATAAAGTGGTATATGCAGCTCAAGAAGGAGATAATTGCCAATTGAGGAATGATAGAAAGTTGATATAAGAGCAGAAAGGAATCTAGCAAGGTTAGAAAAAGAGAGTAGACATCTCTAGTTTGAGAAGCAGCTTCATTAGAGAGGCAAAAATGGGAAAGCTTAGTGCAGGAAGTATTGGGGGATAAATAATAATCCATTTTAAAAGTTTATTCAGTATGAAGGGTGAGTGATAATGAGCCTATTTAAGGTGGTGATACTAAAAAGTAAAGAGGATGGAACAGATGTGCATATTGAGAGAGTAATACTTGCAGGACTTGATCAGGAACTAGATATGAAAGATAAGGGAGAAAAGCATCAAAGTCAGCTTAAAGATAAAATAGAAGATTGATGGTGTTGCCCACAAAATAAGGAGGATGAGCCAATTTAGGAGAAAGGATGTCAAGTAGAGAATGGTTTTGAATTTCTTCATTCCCAACAAGGAACTGAAAACCACAGATATACTGAACTTTCAAAACATTAAAAAGTAGGGGAAAAATCGTGAAATGTATTTAATTTATCTTCTTGTGTATTTTCGTACTTTGAGTCATGCCATCTGTGGAACACAAAAGAATCAGTTTTTGATGATAACACCAAGATACCAGCTGTGAAGTCTGAAGATAATACATTACCTTTGTATGCTTGCTGAGAAGGAGATGTATTTAATTATTCACTTGTCAGGGGATCTGTGTTATCTTATCTGCTTGCCATCCCCATCTTCCCATCCTGGAGGGTGCAGTGTAATACAAGGGCTATCCAGCCTGGAACTTCAGAATTGGTCCATCCCTTCTTAAAAATATATTATTTTGGAGCGGCTAGGTGGCGTAGTGAATAGAGCACTGGCCCTGGAGTCAGAAGGACCTGAGTTCAAATTCGGCCTCAGACACTTAACACTTACTAGCCGTATGACCTTGGGCAAGTCACTTAACCCCAAGTGACCTCAAAAAAAAAAAGGAAAAATATACTATTTTATGTATTATTTTAATGTATTTTTAATTGATTTCTTTTTTTATTATTATTTTTATTGACTTGTTTGTTAACTTTTAGTTTACAATATTCAGTTCCAGAGTCACTTGAGTTTCAGATTTTTCTCTCCTTCCTCCCCACCCCCACCCCTGCCATGGTGGCATAATTGATTTCTTAATACTCTTTTTTTTGTCCCTCTTGCTTTCCCCCCTTCCTACTTAAAAAAAAAATAATAAGCATGCAGAGTCAAGCAGAACAGATTCCTATGTTGACTGAGTGCAGAAATGTGTCACATTCTGTAAGTTTAGTCTCCCACTTCTCTGTTAGGAAATGAGTAGCAGTCTTTATCACTGGTTTCTCAAATCATGGTTAGTCATTGCATCATGACCCTTTTTACTTTTTAATGGTAGTTAACAGTTACATAGCATTTTTTTTTTTGGAGGGCAGTTGGGGTTAAGTGACTTGCCCAAGGTCACACGGCTGGCTTTTGTGTTAGCTGTCTGAGGCCGGATTTGAACTTAGGTACTCCTGACTCCAGGGTCGGAGCTCTATTCACTGCGCCACCTAGCCATCCCACACTGTGCCACCTAGCCGCCCCAGTTACATACCATTTCAAAGTTTGCAAAGTGCTTTAAAATCAATTTTCTCATTCAAGTGTTAGATTAACCCAATAAACTGTTTTCCCCATTTTACAGATGAGGAAATTGATGCTGGCGAAGGTAGCTCAGGAATAAATGTCTGATGAAGGATTTGAACTCAGGTTTTCCTGACTCCAAGTCCAACACTATCCACTAAGCCACCCGTCTCATTTGTCTAGTCATATATCTCTTGGGTGATGTCTTTTCTGTTTTTTGTGTGTTCTCCATCATTTGATATTACGCTGCAGCCTTTTGGCACCCACCATGCGTCTATTTTTCTTTGGATGACCTGCAGTTTAGATTCTTAAGATGTAGTTTTCCATGATTTGTAGCCAGCTAATTAATATAATCCCCAAACTCATTTTTCCTTCCTATTAGTGCGTTTTTATGAGGGTGTTGTGGAGCTCTCCCTCACGGCTGCTGAGAAAAAAGATCCTCAAGGTCTTGGTCTCCATTTCTATAAACATGGAGAGCCAGAAGAAGATACTGTGGGGCTGCAGGCTTTCCAAGAGAGGCAAGTCGATAGCTGATAATCCTAATGATACATCAGGGTTATACATTCTGCTTTTCATTATTGCTTTCACATTTAAAACAGTTTCTGTTTTAATTCACCTATATATGTTTATTAAAAACATTTTTTACTTTATCATGAATTATATTTTTAGTGATAATTTGAAGTTACTTTCTGTCCTAATTTATTTTGTAAATTTAGGATGGGACTTCTAAAAGTCTGCACAGTATTGGATATCTATTTAAGAGAAGCACACAAAGGATGTTTTGTAAGCTGTGCTAAAGTACTTGAGCCGTTTTTGGTGTTTGTTTTTATTGTATCATCAGCTTTTATGTTTTAGAAGGAATTTGCAAGTGTGTTTGAAAAAAAATCACTATGTAACAGTTCTGTTAGTATAAAATAAAAATATAAACTTTGTAATTGTTATTCATACATATCCCTATTATTTTTTCTCAAATTGAAATGTTTACTTAAATTATATGAGTAAAATTTAATCCAGTATCTAAATGTCTATGATGTCTTATACATTTTTACAGGTTGAATAGCTACAAGTGCATTACAGATACGCTCCAGGAACTTGTCAATCAGAGTAAAGCTGCTCCTCAGTCTCCAAGCGTGCCTAAAAAGCCAGGTCCTCCAGTTTTGTCATCAGACCCCAATATGTTGAGTAATGAGGAAGCAGGACATCATGTAAGAAGTCAGGTTTTGTTGTTGTTTTTGCTTTTTGGAGGGGGGAAGGCAGGGCAGTTAGACTTAAGGGACTTGTCCAAGGTCACACAGCTAGTGTGTGTGAGGCCAGATTTGAACTTAGGCCCTCCTTACTTCAGGGCCGGTGCTCTATTCACTGCACCACCTAGCTGCTCCAGGAGTCAGTTTTTGAAACAAAGTTTGTAGAGGTGTGTAGGAAGCTTTGGGGAAAATATATCTCTTGGGAATTGCTCCTGAAGTGCTCCTAACATATGATGGACTTGCATTGTTTCAGAGCCATTAATTCGCTACACTGCTGTACACTCTAGGCTCTGAAGAAACCTCAAATTTCTGTGTATTAATAATGTTTATGACAAAATTAGCATATATACATATATACCAGATAATCTCAATCATCAGTGGATTTTTACAATTTTTTTTTAATTGCATATTTTCTGCCCTTTAGTTTGAACAAATGCTTAGACTGGCTCAGCGTTCTAAAGATGAACTTTTTAGCATTGCTCTTTACAACTGGCTGATACAAGCAGACCTCACAGATAAGCTGCTGCAGGTAAGAGTGGCTTTTCTTCATGTTTTAATTCTTTTATTAGTGTTAGGATTACACATACCTAAATACATGCATAAGAAGTGGAAATTGTGTTTTCTCATCACTTGTTAAAATGGAACAAATTTGTGTCTTTTCTCATTCTGGAACAAGTTAGAGTACTCATTTTCAGTGTTGACAGGAATAGCTAACGTGTGTATACATTTGGCTGTCTGTGTCTTAAGTGTCACGATATAATTTGCTTCAAATACAGTAGGGAACAACCTACTTAAGTAGTTAAAAGCAGCACTGCTAATGAAGTTGCATTATATTTTTAAAAGGCTTTTTTAATAAAGATCATCTCATTTTTTTACTTGTTCTTTAAGATTTTGTTTTTATGTTCCTGATTTCTTTAATGAGATACAGTTACACTTTAAAAGATGTGTGTTTTGCAATTTTATTTCAATGATGTGTACATATTCAACAATTAGTAAATGCTTTTTAACTGACTTTACAAATCTTCCAGATTTCTTCTCCATTTCTGGAGCCACATCTGGTCCGTATGGCCAAGATTGATCAAAACAAAGTCCGTTATATGGATTTACTCTGGAGATACTTTGAGAAGAACAGGAGTTTTAGTAATGCTGCTCGAGTGTTGGCTAAACTAGCTGATATGCATAGGTACGAAAAAAGGTTTTGTTTCAGTGGGAGAAATAATTAAAAATCTCATTAACTCTGAAATGACACTGACATTTTAGAAGAACACTAAAACTTTAGTCATTCAGGTGCTACTAACTTAGGATTCATGGTCCCAATGAAGTGACTTGCCTTTTTCCTACATGACTGTGAACATAGGGACAGCTGGGTGGTGCAGTGGATAGAGTGCTGGACCTGGAGTCAGGAAGACTCATCTTCTTGACTTCAAATCTGCCCTCAGACACTTAATAGCAGCTGTGTGACCCTGGGCAAGTCACTTAACCCAGTTTGCCTCAGTGTGTCATCTTTAAAATAAGCTGGCGAAGGAAATGGCAAACCCCTGCAGCATCTCTGCCGGGAAGATCTCAAATGAGGTCTCAAAGAGTCCAAGATGACTGAAGTGACTGAAGAGGTTTGACTCTATTCTTAGCTCAGGCCTTAACTGGAACCTTTCTCAAAGGTGGGATATTGAGAGGACTTGAGAACATGCTGTATGAGGATGGCTTGAGTTAATTAGTGATGTTTAGTCTGGAAAAGGGTGAAGACTCAGTGGTGGTATGAGAGAAATTTTGAGGCATTTGCAAAGTTTTCATGTGGAAAAGGGGGAAGGGAGAGGGTAGTATAGGGAAGAGATTTATTGTGCTTGGCCCCACAGGAACAACCAGAAGAAGCAGGTGGAAGTTATATAAAGAAAAGTTTTGCTGGGCCGTTTCTGGAGCCTGTGGCTTTCCCTTCATTGGAGGTCTGGAGGCAGGTTGCAGGGTTGCTACCTTTTGGAGGCTGTGGTAAAGGAGGTTCTGGGTCAGGTAGAGGCCACTCTAGTCAGCCTCAGAGCCTCCTTCCAATCCTTGGATTCTGTGGTTCTGTTGGTAATAACCCATTTTTCAGAAACCTTTACCTGAGAATAAATACTCTTTACCGGTAGCTATTAAATAGAACTACTGAATTTGATTAAAAGTAATTTAATTATATTTATTTTTAGTTATTATATAATTCTAAATGTTCAGTAATTCAACTGACCACTCCACATGGTTCAGGTAGTGTGAGTAGCGAGTAATATAACGACAAGATATGAGTTAAATAAATTTTGGCCATTTTAACTAGGCTTTTTTATGTTGATGTCAGTAAAAATTAGAGAATTTATGCTTGCATTCATCTCTCTTTGTTAAATAAACAATGTGGATAAATTAAATATGTAGGTAATCAGAACCCTATTTTAATGGATAGATTTGTTGAGGAAGGAAGGCAGGGCAATAACAATTAGTAAGCAACTTTTATATACAAGGCATTAGAAAGATCAAAATGCCCTTAGGGTTGCCTGTTCAGGATTTCACCTATTTGTGGTGAAAGGCCAAGCTTTTGGCCTGCACCACATGATGACATTTTTCTCACATCATTAATATGCTTTTAAATTCTGTAGTTTGTGGGATTTTACGGTGTATGTTTTTCTATTTTAGTATCATCCTTAATGATGACACCTGAAAGAGTAGCAAATGACCCAGCGTGCTAGGTGAGAAGGCCCAAAAAGAGAAAGAAGCGTTGCACTTTCCCTCATCAAAATACAGCTTCACCTTTTTTCCACCTTTTTCCAGAGCTGAGTTAATGCTGGGCAGAATCAAGGGAGAGGAGGTTACTGAGGACCAGATCTCTTAAAAAAGATTAAACACCTTTAGAATCCCTTAGGACATGATTATGTCATTTATTTTCTTTCCTAAGAAATTTCATATCATCTTATTTTTACTTTAAGAATCCATGAAAGTCCAAACTTAAGTCAGGCATTCATACCTCTCACATTCACAGTGGCTCAGGCTCTTTGTGGAAACTCTCACATCCAGCTTCTCAGGGGTGGAACCTCTCAGGGGTGGAGGCTCTGGGGGTGGAGTGGGCAGCCTGTACTTACTGATCTGAAGAGGAGAATGGAGGAAGCCAAAGGGGAAAAAAAATTAATGAGCTTTGAAGTCTCTTCGAAGGCATATTAAAGCAAAGATCCTAGTCAATTCATGATCTATCTAATAAAGATGAACATTATTGGTGTTCATTGTAATGCAACAATTATCTACTTAAGGGTATAATTCATGCTCTAAGATTTGCACAGTTTTGCATATATTATCTCATTTGATCTTTACAACATCCCTAGGAGGCAGGTGCTATTATCCTCATGATCCAGATGAGGAAATTGAGGCTGAGAAGGGCCAGGTGAGCAGGATCACACAACTTACCAATAATACCTAAGACAGGATTTGGACCTGAGTCCTCCTTCCTGACTCCAGACTAGCATCTCCCAAGGTACCAGATGGAGGAGTGTGCAGTGTAACCTTTCTAGAGCCCAGGAGTGGCCATTGTATAAGAAGTTAGAGCTAGCTGCTCATTGTTTTGTTGGTTGTGGAATTCCATTCCATTCTTTTCCGAAGTGACTTCTTTTAGAGAATCCCAGAAACAGATATCATAAAAAATTGTTTTGTGTTAGTGTAATTGTCACATTAAATATTGATTTTTGGTGCATGGAAGGACACCTGAAATCAGAGTGAATGATCTAAAAGAAAATGAATAAAAGTTTTCAGTGAAGATAGGAAACAGAAAACATTTAAATTTGCTATTTATTGTTTTATTTCCTTATTGTGCCATTCATGCAAAATAATAATTTGTTTGAAATTTGAATATGATTGGTGATGTTGTATTGTACAGATAGTCACTTGCTCATTCTAGCCACTTGTTTCCTCATTGCTGAGTTACTTCAGCACCTCGTCTGTCTGATACTATTGTTTCATCATCATCAGCCCCCATGCTGATATTTTGTGGTGCTACCAGACCAGAAGTCTGAAGCACTTTTTCCTCTGTCCATGAACCTTTGTTTAAAAAAAAACAAACTATTCCTTTCATATGTACTTTTAAATGTTTAGGAAGGATAGGAGGAAAATTCCCTTCAAGAAGCAGTCTTAGGAAGAGTTTGAAATTAGCTGTGGTGATTAATTCAGGAAATGTTTATAGAAGCTTTTACCATGGTCACTCCTTATGACACTTGTTATTCTTTGTGACTAGTATACAGCCTCATCTTGAGCTGAGGAGCCAAGTCTCTTAGATTTCCCACAGTACATAGCTTGTTGCTTAGCCACAGTAAATAATAAATAACAAAACCTTATAGATGGATACTATAAGGAAATGCTCTCAATGAGTTTTCACAGTTACTTTAGAATTCCCTTGTATGTTCATTTTATGCACATTTCTTCCTCTTAACATATGGGCCCTGGTTGATTGAGGCACCTAATGTAAAGCAACTTTTTTTTTCCTTCAGTACTGAAATTTCACTTCAACAGCGTCTGGAATATATTGCTCGTGCCATCCTTAGTGCTAAAAGCTCCACTGCCATTTCTTCGATAGCTGCAGATGGTGAATTCCTTCATGAACTCGAAGAAAAAATGGAAGTAAGGAAAATGAGTCATTGAAACCTTCTGTTCATTATGTTGCATACTTCAGGAAACGTGTGCCTTCCTATTTAATTATGCTTCTATAAAGTGGTATATCTGTAGCTGCTACAAATTTTATTCTTTGCTTTTTGTCCATTTTTCAGTACAAGAAAAATGCTGAGGTTTGTTGGGGTGTTGATTTTTTTTGTTTTTTGCATATTAAATTAACCATTTGGCTTTATCTAGATATAACCAGCATGGAGATGTACACCGTGTGTCATAATAGATGTAGTATGGCCTCCACATCAGGAAGTTCTAGTCATTGTGTCAGACAGATGACAGTGACTATATGACTTTGGGATTTAACTTCTTAGCACTCCAGGCATCTCTTTCAAGACTAAATTTCTGAGAAGGTGATGACCTGCATAAATAAGAGTTCCTCATTGGGAGCACTTTGTGGAAGGGGACATGGGGAAGAGAATTAGCATTTATATAGTGCCTACTTTGTTTTGGCCCTGCGTTCTTCTCAACAACCCTGTGAATTAGATAGTTTTATTTTCCCCATTTTACATCAGAGGAAACTGAGGCAAAGGGGTTAAGTGATTTTCCCAGAGTCACACAGCTGATAAGTGTCTGATGCTGGATTTAAATTCAGGTGTTACTCCGGGCCCACACTGCCACCTAGCTATCTCAGTCTACAATAGTGATTCTCTACACTAATGAAATAATATCACAAATTTTTTTTTTTTTTTTTTTTGCTTTTTGGAGGGGGGGAAGGTAGGGCAATTGGGGTTAAGTGCTTTGCCCAAGGTCACACAGCTAGTTTTTGTGTTAAGTGTCTGAGGCTGAATTTGAACTAAGGTCCTCCCGACCCCAGGGCCGGTGCTTTATTCACTGCACCACCTAGCCACCCCATTTTAGAATGGGCATCACAACTTTCAAAAGAGATGTTGCTGTTATTCAATAATTTTACATATTTCCTTTCTAAGGGGTTATACAAGTTATATAATATAGCAGCAGTGTTTTGTTTACTATAAATTTACTGAATTATAATACGTCTTATGAGATCCATAAGATAAAGGGTTGTTGGTTTACTAGAGGATTTTATTTCATAATTATTTTCCTTTCAGAACTTTTGAGTCCCTGTTATTTTACAAAAAAATGCCTTTTTTTAAAATTAGGTTGCTAGGATCCAGCTTCAGATACAAGATACATTGCAAAGGCAGTATTCCCATCATTCTTCGGTGCAAGATGCAATTTCACAGTTAGATTCTGAGCTAATGGATATAACCAAGGTAATATAAAGAAAGACAAAATTGTTGTAGAGCTTTTAGAATTTTTTGCCAGAAACACAAAATAAAGTTATTGGTTTGGTTTAGATTATGTGGTTTCAGGGGGTTCCATTAAAAAAAGATTCCTGAGGATATAAGAGACAACAGATTGGGGGAAGGGTTATTTAGTAGGCTTGTTATTTTGGGGTGGGGGGTAGGGGAAAGACTGGGAGAAAAAGTTGTAACTCAAAATCTTGAGGTATGAAAGTTTGAGGAAATGAACATTGAAAACTGAAAGCAAATAAATTTTTTTAAAAAAGGAAAGTAATTTCCCACTGATGGGAAACCTAGATGGCCAGGAAAGTTTTAATGGTTCAGAATCACCTTGCTGGTGTTTCCAGAGTAAACTACTACTTTATTTGAAAACAGCAGGTTGACTCTCTCAGACATAGTGAAAAATACCCTGCTACCTTTTAGGAACAATCTAACCCTGAAAATCTGTTTAATTTTGTTGTGTTGGTTTTTGGTGTGTTTTTTTTTTCCATAAAGATTTCTTAATACAAACAGTTACCAACTTCTACCCTGCCCTTTAGAAGCATTCACTTTTTAAAATACTTTTCAACCTTTTTCTGCTCAAACTTTTGACCATGACATTTCTTTCCAATTTAAATTATCCATATTTCTTGGTGAGAAGACCATATTTTAGTATTGTTTTAGTACCATGGTTTCTCAGACTCCTGTCTGGGAAAGGTGATTTATTTTTAATAAATAAATAAACAAACCCCTAGCATTTTTAAAAAAGTATACTTTCTGAAGAAGGAATTTCCTTCCATTGTCTCAACTTTCCATTTCTTAAAAGTGAGTTTTCTATGTCATATTTCAAATTCCATTTTTATGAGAAAAATGAAGAACCTTGTTAATATGTTTTATTTAACTTAAATAGAATTGATCAAATCTCACTGGATTGGTTTTATACATGTATAGTCTTCTTTGGCAAATCTTTTACTTTTTTTAGTTGTTTTGTGACTTAATTTACTTTTCGTATTTGTTTTTTCTTTTTTGCAGCTTTATGGAGAATTTGCTGACCCATTCAAACTTGCAGAGTGTAAACTTGCAATAATTCATTGTGCTGGTCATTCAGATCCTATCTTGGTACAGACACTTTGGCAAGATATCATAGAGAAGGGTAAGTGCTTGGATATAATGATTAAAATGTGTAAATTACTTGGAAGAAACAAAAAAATTGCTAGTTGTCCAAATATTAAGAGGCAGTTAAAAACATGTTTACATGAAAGGCTGAGTACACAGCAATGTAACTGACAAAATTACAAATTTAACTTATTCTAAATATTGGTGTGTTCTGACAACAAAGAAAACTGTATTTCTGTCATGTTGTGAATGTTACCTTTGAAAAATCACCTAGTGAGAGTAATAGATGCCTACCCTGAACCTCCCTCTTGGCTGCTAATCTGGGAGGGCATGGTAGGAATGCTAGCATTAACAGATCAGAATATACTAATAATGTTCATCATGGACTTCTTTAGGTCACTTTTATAAATTTTAACTTTTGAAAGAAATGTAATTGTGACAAATTTCTTTCTTTCTTGCAGAGTTGAACGACAGTGTGACAATGAACTCTTCAGATAGGATGCAAGCTCTTAGTCTGAAAATTGTGTTGCTCGGCAAAATTTATGCTGGTACACCTCGATTTTTTCCTTTAGGTAAGCAGTGAACATTGGAGATATATACATAGAGATATTAGTATACAAGTGCTACAACAGGTTTTTTTTTTCTTTTTTACTCCCATGGTAACATCTTATAATTGCTAAATCTATGATGTGATTGGTGTTATAGCTCTCAGAAGGAATGGGATTTCAGAGTACCTTAATGGACCATACTGCATTAATTGTAATTAATTGGACCATACTGCAGGATGTTTTATTTTTATCTGTAAGTTAAAAGAGACAATAGGATAAAAATGTTTACTTAAAACTAAAATTATAATATCTGCTTTTAATTATTTGTTGTGTGGGTTTTGTTGCTTTTTGGAAGGGAGAAGAGAAGGCAGTTGGGGTTAAGTGACTTGCCCAGGGTCACACAGCTAGTTAAATGTCAAATGTCTGAGGCTGAATTTGAACTCAGGTCCTCCTAACTTCAGGGCTGGTGCTCTATTCACTGCGCCATCTAGATGCCCCAGTTATTTGGTTTTTAAAAGTGTATTTGTACAGATAGGTAAAAGCAAATATTTATCCAAAATGTGATCCATAAATATATGATTATTTATAGATTACATTTTGCACAATTTTGTTACATGTTTATTACAGACCAGTTTTTTGCATTTGGTGCTGTCACACAAGTGACACTTTTGGGCTAGAGGAGGATTGTGGCTATAATTTTCACTTTGTCATTTGAACAATCTCCAGTAAGCTCACTCACCTTTTGAATATATTTTTGATGGCTAATGTTTCAATTACATGTGTTTTTAAATATTATCAGGATGTTGATGAGGATTCCATAATGTTCTAGAAGTCATAGAAAAGGTGCCTAAGCTATCTCCTACTTGCTGCTTTCCCTGAATAACAAGAACATCTACTCCTAACATATTGTTGTAAAATAGCATAGGATCTGCTTTTGGGGTTGTTCTCTGCCAGACTCTGAACATCTGGAGGGAGGGTTCTCATCCTAGTTACAGATTTGGATCCCTTACCCTGGCATGGTAATCATGGCATGGCATGGCATGGCATGGCGTCACCCTAGCTTCTCTGTAGATTTCAAAACCAGTTTCATGCAGCATCCTACATGTCTTCATTACTGTGGAAGTTCTTTATAGTTCTGAGAAATAGTTCTAACTATGCTGCATCTTTGCTTTGAAAGTCTTCAGAAGGTATAGAAGCAGGAAAACTGCACAGCTCCCACATAACCACCTCGAATACCTGTAAAATATGACTCTAAACAAATTTTAGGGCTCCAGAACTCAGAAAATTACAGAAAAATACATCTTCCACTGAAGGCAGATCAGCAGGTGGGATGGGAAGGGCTCATCACAGTATGCTGGGAGCCGAGCGCATGAAACCATGGCTTCATCCTGGGGCAGCCAGGACAACTCTCAGCTGGAGCCTTCAGGAGAGTGGATCAGCAGCAGCTGTGGCAATTTCCAGAATTATCAAGCCATAAGAAATAAGGACTGAATGAAAGGTTAGTGGAACTTGGCTAAATTTGGAGGAGAGCCTCTGGCCAAACTGCCTCCAGGGCAAGGAAGCAGCAGAAGTGGCCCTGCGGCTGCCTTCACATGGCTGCTTCAGAAGTTCCCAGCCTGCAGATTACAGAGGGGCCAAGCAACCATTCAGAGGCTAAGTGCCCTTCCTTTGAGCTGCCTGGATCAGGATTGTGGCCTTGGGTGGTGGTCCTGGGGTGTGTTTTCAGTGAGCCAAAGCTGGGGGCTTCAGCACCCTCCTAATAGTTCCAGCAGCTGCAAAAACCCCAGTGATTTGGAACAGAGATTTCCCCTCTGGAAGCAGAGTTCCACAGAGCTAAGAATTCAGGTAATTGACTGGCAACATAAGCAGGGAAAGGAAGCAAAGTAAGAACAGTAATCCAACTTTAGATGCCTTTTTGGGGGGAAAAAAAGGATCAAAGCATGGAATGGGAGGAAGACAACACAGTCAGAACTCCCACACCAAAAGCTTCCAAGAAAAACATAGACTGGTTAAAAGCCATAGAGCAGCTTAAGAAGGATTTTGAAAACCAAATAAGAGAAGTGCAGGGAAAATTGGGAAGAGAAATGAGAATGATGCAAGAAAATCATGAAAAGAGAGTCAACAACCTGACTGAAGAAAATAACACCTTAAAAAATAGACTAACTCAAATGGCAAAAGAGGCTCAAAAAACCAGTGAGGAGAAGAATGCCTTAAAAAGTCAAATTTGCCGGATGGAAAAACAATCTCAAAAGCTCACTGAGGAGAATAATTCCTTTAGAATTAGAGTGGAGCAAATGAAAGCAAATGATTTTATGAGAAATCAAGATAGTATGAAAAAATAGAAGGCAATGTGAAATATCTCCTTGAAAAAACCACTGACCTGGAAAATAGATCCAGGAGAGACAATTTAAAAATTATGGGACTACCTGAAAGCCATGATCAAAAAAAGAACCTAAGAAGCATCTTTCAAGAAATTCTCAAGGAAAATTGCCCTGATATTTTAGAACCAGAAAGCAAAATAGAACTTGAAAGAATTCACCAATCACCTCTTGAAAAAGATCCCAAAAAGAAAATTCCTAGGAATGTTATAGCCAGGTTCCAGAGTTTCCAGATCAAGGAGAAAATATTACAAGCTGCCAAGAAGAAATAATTTGAATACTGTGGAAACACAATTAGGATAACCCAGGATCCAGCAGCTTCTACATTAAGGGATTGAAGGGCCTGGAATATGATATTCCGGAGAACAAGGGAGCTAGGATTAAAACCAAGCATCACCTACCCAGCAAAATTGAGTATGTTTCAGCAGAAAATATGGTCATTCAGTGAGGTGGAGGACTTTCAAGCATTCTTGTTAAAAAAACAACTGAAAAGAAAATTTGACAAGAAGCATGAGAAGGTAAACATGGAAAAGAAATCATGTGGAACTTACCAAAGTAGAACTATTTACGTGCCAACATGGAAAAACGATCATTGTAACTTATGCAACTTTTCTCAGTATGAGGATAGGTGAAGGGAATACAAATGTATATATATGTATACATACACATATGTCTATATAGGAGGTTATATATATATATATATATATATATATATGCATTTGAATACATATCTGAGTACGTGTATATATGTGTATATAGAGGGCACAGGATCAATTGAATAGGAAGGGACAATACTTTAAAAGGTCAAATTCTGAGGTGGGAGAGGAATAGAATGAAAGGAGACAGGGAGAGTCAGAATTCATCTCATATAAAAGAGGCAAGGGATAACTTACAATGGAGGGGAAGAACAGGAAGGCAAAAGGGAAAGGGTCAACCTTACGCTCATTGAATTTGGCTTAGGTAAGGAATGACAAATTCTCAACTGGATAGCTTGCCACACAGGAGAATGGGGGGGATGGGGATAAGAGGTGGGATGTTGGAGGGGAGGGCAGGGTTGGGAGAAGGGTTGCTGGAAGCACACACTTCTGTAAAGGGACAGGGACAGGGTAGAGAACAGAATGGGGGGGAGGGTGCCAGGATAGGAAGGAGGGACATATAATCAGTCTCTCAAAATATGTCCATTGTGGAAATGTTCTGCATAACCACACATCTACACTCTGTATTGAATTGCTCATCTTTCCAGTTGGGGGTGGGTGACAAGGGAGGAAGGGAAAGAATCTAGAATTTAAAGTTCTATAATCAAATATTTTTTATATATAAATATATATATATATATATATATATTACTATTATTATTAACTACATGCAAATGGGAATTAAGATATACAGGCACTGGGGTAGGGAGATCCATCTTGCCCTACTGGAAAGTCAGAAGGGTGATGGGGGAGGACATAGGAAAGAGCAGATTGGGGGAGGGGTTATATAGTGGAATGGCTGTTTTGGGGTGGTGGGTGGGGGAAAGATGGGGAGAAAATTTGTAACT